>CM060708.1:252428043-253628043 GCA_030686995.1 Artemisia argyi
TCAAAAGAAACCACACCTAGACAACCGTCGATGATTGTCGGTTTTTTTGGTTATCCCACTAGGTTTTGGCAACTTGATCTTCTGAAATACGTGAGTACTCAAATTAAATGACATTATATAAGATTCCCATCCCGATTCTAATATGTAAACTACAGCCCCCCAGTGTAATGCTCCATTAACAAAACATGCCTCAAACTCCATACGATCAAACTTTGGAGGGATAGCAATCGATGACCATGTGTGTGTCTTCATAGAGTAAACATCTGAATTTTGTACCGTTCGTTCACCATAAGATTCTTTAATCGAGTAGCATATTCTCACAATCTTGTAGCATGACATTATATGTTTATATCAGTGATGGGTTCAAAAATTTGTGCAGTTATTAGGATTTAGAAGGCAAAAAAGGAACTACCTTGAACAAAACTAGTGCAACACAGAACTGTAGCAAAAACAAGAAAAGAAATTGCAGCAAAAAAATGAAACTGAAAATATCAGAAAACTAGCAACAAAGTCATAACATGGGTTATTCCAAATCTTGATTACGAGTCACAGAGTACTTTACTATCAACTCTTTGATTTTTATTTTTTGTTGCAAGAAAGCTTGATTATTAAACCAACCTTTTTTCAAAGGTGTAGGAATTAACAAACATTTAAATCATAACAACATTCAACATAAATGGTCATCTCATTGTTTCACTGATTATTATACTTAGCAAACAATGTTCAAATCAAACTTTTAGATGTATAAAGATTATTGAACTATTAAAAAACAATCTAAATAAGAGTAAACATTATCCTTGATGGTTTTGCATATTTAATTGACTAATTAAAGAAAGGCATTAATAGTCCCTCAAGGACACTTGATTTCATCCTTTCAGTCTTACCAACAACGATATGTGTTCTATTGTATGATTGTTAGCTAATATTATTCTCTTTTGATTTATATGTATCCGACATAAGCTCAAGTAACTTTCGTTATTCATGAAAACTAAGGTACCAATATGGAGAGGAAAATAGTAATGGTTAATAATTTTAAATCAGTTCTCACACATGAATTTTGTTGTTTTCATAAATTACCTCATGCCAATTAGTAAATCTGCCTATACAAAAGCTTATCGATATCACAACAAAGCTATCAACATATGAGCGACTTTTTAACAACGTGCATCACACGGGCAAGCTTGGCTAGTTTACACTTGATTAATAGCATGTTGTTTGACCAATTTACTTTTAGTTAATTATTTTTGCGTTTATCACACACCCTTTTTTTTGGGTAAGGTTTGAACCCACCGCCACACAGACTCATTTGTACGTATAAAAAAAAATGAAATACCTTCATTGATTGAGCCAATTGTGAAATACATTATTTATGTTTATAATTTGTACATTTTGAAATACATTGTGGCTGTGCCAGAAGTATTGATCAAATGTAGAATGTAGCTTTTGAATGATGTTAGATATATTGTGAATTTGATTTAGATGCTGGCATGCTGCTACGATTTAATTCGTTCATTATCAAAAAAATTTCACCCAAATTATACTAGGGCTGATTGAAGTACTTGGAACGTGATCATATAATTATTTCATGGTTTAGTGATACAATATTGGTTATGATATTTAGGGAATTGCTTTAATACAGCCACAAAGTTATAAAAGACAAGCGGTTCTGTTTTGTTGCAGTTTTTGCTTCTTTTATTTTTTGTTGTTTGCTATATTTATGTATGTTGAGTATCCTAGTAAATAACCATTGATAATTGGGGACTTAGTTTAACATAGCCGCAACGTTATAAATGACAACCTGCTTTTACTCTTGCTGTTTATATATATATTGGTGTTTTAGCTAATGTATCATAAGAAATACTAGTAACATTTAAACCAAATATATATATCTGAAAGTTTAAACCATTTCATATTGTTGTAATCCATTCAAAGTTTTGAAAATGGCAGCTAAAGATTTGAAGAAATTGAAAGTGCTGGTTCTCGATGACGAAAAGATTACTCGCATGGTGGTTGAGAGGATGTTTACTAAACAGTCATGCGAAGGTTTCTTCACTTAGGCTTTAAAGATTTTGACATTTTTTTACTGTTAAACTGCACTAAATGTTGAATTTTCGTTTTGCAGCTAAATCCTTCTTCAGTGGATACGAGGTATTGGAGTATTTGCGTTTGGGGGAAGATGGAGAAGATACTGGATCAGGGGTAAGAAACCTGATTTTGGCGCTTCTTTGTCTAAGTTTTATTTTTATCGGTGTATTATTTTATTTATGTTTTCATCTAATTGTCATTCTGAGATCTTGTTCATCTAAAGCCTAAATTTCATCATTCTGATTATGTTTGTATTCATAAGAATATGGTAAGATATTGACCTCATAAATTATTTTGAATTTTGGTATGAGCCAAATATGTTTTGACCCGTCACCTGACCCGACCATTTGCACTTGTAGCTGTCCAGTTCTCTATATGAAAAACATTATTGGATCATTCATTGGTTGTAGTTGCAAGTTTTGTGAACTTGTTCAGTTGAGATATGACCTTGGCTTATACTTTTTTGACCTCTTCGTTAGTGTTTAAAATATAGCAAAGCTTGACAGCAGCTTAAAAAAAATTAACATTTGCTTGACCCTCACCGTACCTTTTTTTAGCCTGACCATTACACTCCCATTCCAAAATTATTGCTATAAATTATGTAACACAGTAACATATATCATTACCATAAACTACCTTTCAAGACCTGACTGTAACATACAAATTATGTTAATTTCCATTAACTCGTCCATTATCTTCAAATCGAAACAGGTTTTCAATGACGTTGATCTCATAGTCACAGATCATGATATGAAAGAGATGTCAGGATTGCAGTTACTTCGTATCTTGAAGGTTTGTAAATAGTCAAGTTATGATGTAATTACTCTCGCATTATTTGAAGAAGCTAATCTACGTCAAAATAATTGTTTGATTCATCTTAAAAAAATAGAAATCAACCACTAGGAACGACATTCCTGTAGCCTTCATGTCAGCAGGGGATGTCCCAGAGCGAATTAAGTGGTATGATTGCCGTTCAAAAATTATCTTTGAAAAAAAAAAAAAAAAAAAAAAAAAGCACCGCAAAAATTAGGAAGTTCATTCTTTATTGATTCTTGCTTTTCTGTGTGGATATATATGTAGTTGCAAAGACGAAGGAGCTATTGAGTATTTCATTAAACCCCTAAAGAAGGAGGACGTCGAGCACCTCATCGACATAATTGCTGAGAAAAAAATGTGATTGATGTTTTTGTATATCATAATAAAACCTTTATGCTGCATGCTCCTATGTACAAAGCTAGCTTGTCTTTTGGATAAGAAATAATTAGTTAGTGAAGATGTAAGAAATGATGCTTTCACAAAGCTTAGAAGGGTGAAGAGTCTGTTATAGATACCAGACATATGTCTCAGGGGATCATCGGTGAACTCGTTGTCGTCTACTTATTATTAGTATATATTGTTATCTCTGGTTTGAATCATATGAATAACTCATATCGCCAGTTAATATTATAAATTACTTTCCCGATGATTTCCCAACAAATAAGAAGTGGGCTCTAATGCCATTCCTCGTAAATACACCTTGTTTCAGAGAATTATTCACTCTAATTCCACTAAATATGATGCAAAACTCTTCGTTGCATCAAAGCTTATAACTTTCGCAAAATTTTTGGTAACTACTGTAAAATGAAAATTGATTTATATGAAATATATTCACTACTAGTTTACACTAATACCATCAATAAGCTTAATATTGATATATGTTATTTTGGCTACTTTTTGATTATTCATTATTGCACCATTATTATGCATTATTAATCAACTACGGAGTAATTTTTTTTTTTTTTTTTTTTTTTTTTTTTTTTTTAAGGAGCAACTTTTATATGTGAGGTATTAGGGGAGAGTGTGTGTGTGAAGCTTTAAACAACGAAGTAATTTTCTCTCTCTAGAAAGTCCTATGAGAGTTTCCACCTCCCACACGTGAGGTTTACTTTCCTCAATAGGTTTGATACAACCCGCTTAGGTAGCGTCGATAGATGGCACTACTTCAAACGGGCAGGAGCTTTTTAAAAATAAAAAGAGAGCACTAGAATCTTATTGATCTTAAACTTGTAACTTTCATTCATAATATTCGAGTATAAATACTAGTTATGGGATAATCCCATACCAATGCAAACACTTATCCTATCACAAACATATATACTAAACAATGACTCGACTCCTAACACAACTCGAATAGACTAAATAATAAAGTAAGATAGTTATCCAATAGTAGGCATATCATTCCCCATTCCTTCGATAATCACCTTGTCCTCAAGGTGTTGCTTCCAAATCTCGTCTCATGTAATTCCATGATCCCAAACTATGACTTGTAGTTCACCCTCTTTGGATTATGATGAAACGGCATAAAATATATCAAAAAGTGTTGCCATGGCTGTCCATATTTTGCATGTCTGGTGTTCAAATTCAGCCCGCCATATACAATTTCATCATGCCCAACTTGAATGACAACATAAGATTTTGATTTCATCCATACGAAAGGCACCTCTGCTTTTTTCTTTCTCTTTTTATTAACACTCCATGTAACAACCGGCATTTTCAGGGCAATACTTGTTTATGAAAGTTCGAAATCATTTATGACAAACGGTAATTTTTTAAACCTATTTTAATAATAAAATACATTTATTATTACTTATATTTCATTTTTGAGTTTTTCCGAACTCATTTGATTTGAAAACGAGAGATTATCTCGCAAAACATGAAAACCGAACGAAACGCGTACCGGCACAACCGAAAACATAATACACGATTTAATGTGATTACTAAACTATTTATTAGTTACTAGCCGTGTAAATACTCGTTTTTCGTGGAAAATTTGTTTTAAATGCAATGGCTACATACTTGCTACATATTTTTATATAACTTTTAACTATAAATAAGATTAATATTAGGTTTGTGTCATTTTCTTTAAAAACCCTAGCCACAACATACACCACCTCCTCTCTCCTTGCCGTTGGCCATCGCCGTCACCACGCCGCCCCGCTGCCACCATACTCCGCCACACCTGTCCTTGTGTCAAGATAAAAAAGGATTGAAGGTTTAAGGTTTGTTTTGCTCGTTTATTGGGTTCATGGTCATCTCCTACGCCTCATCTCCTTCCTTTCTCTCGGTTTCTGTGGGTATGTCGTGTCGAGACCTAAAACTATTCTCATCATTTATGTGGTTCTCGGTTCACAGATAACACCATGGGCATGGGGTGTCATCTTTATGTTTCTTATGTAGAGGTGCAAAAAATCGCTTTTTTCGGTTTTCAGTTTAAAAAAAACCGGTTTAAAAAAAACCGGTTTTCTAATAACCAGTTTCGGTTCGGTTTCGGTTTTTTGGAATCGGTTTTCTTCGGTTATAAATGTTCGGAATCAGTTTTTTTCGGTTATAAATTTTTGGAATCGGTTTTTTACCGGTTCGTTTTTTCGGTTAAAAATGTTCGGATTCGGATTTTTTATCGGTTATTTACCGGTTCGTTTTTTCCGGAATTTTACTAAAAACTTTGAACATTTATTTAATAAACTTGTTAATTATCAAACATATAATTAAACAATATTCTCATAACTTTTATTTAAACAATACAATTATACAATCATAACTTTTATTTAAACAATAACAATTATACAACAAAAAAATACAATCATAATTTTTATTTATACAATACAATCATAACTTTTATTTAAACAACACAATCATAAAAACATATAAATACTAATACATTTCGAGCTTCCGCATGGCCATCACCCAGAAACATATTAGTTAAAACCGGTTAACGGTCAATTTTTTATTTTATTTTTTTAGAAAACGGCTATATTTTTAAACCGGTTAAAACTTACAACGACTATTTTTTTTTTAAAGGGCAAGGAGTATATTAAAAAAATATAAAAGAAATTATATATTTAATAAAAAAAACCGGTTAAAACCGGAATTAAAAAACGGTAAAACACCGGTTTGAGGAAAAAACTCAAAACCGGTCTAACCGGTTCGGTTTTTAAAAAACCGGTTGCGGTTTTTTTTTCCGGTTTTATAAAAAACCGGTTACAAACTTTCACCTCTATTCTTACGTGATTGAGTTTGTGTTTGGTTGTGGTTTTGGGCCACAGTCTGCGTTGGGTAGTCTTGGGCCACAAAGCCCATGGATAATTTAAGTGTTTGGTTCCTTTTAGTTTATTGAATGTTTACTACTATTTTATTTTGTCAAACCTTAATTAATTTGTGCTGATATAGTTACGTTTGACTAGCATATTTGACGTGTTGTGACTTTGTATTCATTGGTACGTTTCGCAATTTCTTCGGGGACTTGATACTTAAACTTGGTCAAAACAAATACTTAACGGATTATATTTCGGATTGTGACTTGGTATACTTGAACTGTAACTGGATTGTATCATTTGACATTTGGACTATATTGGACTTATTGGGCTCGAGACGAATGTAATATATTAGACTCAGGACAAATTTAATATATTAGACTCATAACGGACCAAAAATATTGAATTAACACATATTAAACTAACAACGAGTTGTAAATGATAAACTATTCTTGTATCGTGTTGGAATTGACAAACACGAACACGTGTTAAATTATAAACTTGTCAGGAGCATTGTTTTGAGAAATTGAGTTTTATTTAAGTCACAGTGACTTAAGATTGTATAAACGGACGCGTAATGCCGAAATTTATAAAATCTGATGAACTAATATTTTTATTTCAAAACCTTTTATTCTTATAAAATCCGACAAGAATCTAAACATATGTTTGTTAAGTTATATTATTAACTACGGTATTCTTATAAAACATTAACTGACTTTTCTAAACTATAGTATTGAGGATTATTGGGTAAACACCGAAACTTAGTATTGACTTGTTCTTTACTTCTTCCTACTCATTTTCCCTTATTCATTTTCCTTTGGTCAAGTTCTTTGTTTATTCTTTCATTTATTCTTCTTTGGCGTGAGTTGTATTACGAGTCTGTATTTCATACCACCACACAAAAAATTTATACTAAACTTTCTTACTACATTGATAATGGACTTATTACAAACATTGATACGAGTATTCCACTACTAAAACTAAAACACTTTCTCTTTTGTGGGACACCTTCTCAGATAAACTATATAGATCATAGTCAATATAAGGAATTCACATCATAATTACAGAGTGGATGTATAAATTCTATGATATTACAATTACAAAGTCTGCTTGCTAAGCATATTCTTCAGCTCGATAAATCTGTTTCAAGGTATTTCTTGAAAGAAACCTCTTTCGACAGCAAGATTCCAAAAAGTTTCCAAAATACCTTTGTCACTGGCATAACTAGCAGAAAAACTTTTATGAATTTTGTGAGTTATCATCAATCTCATTTTGTACATCTTGTCAAAAATCTTTAAACCAGTGGTCGTATCACCTGCTTTTAAGTAAGCATATGCCAAACTAGTGAACAAAATGCTATCTCCTGATATCCCTTTACTTTGCATTATGTCAAATAATCTTTGAGCACAATTAACCCTCTCTTGTTTGCATAATCTCCGTATTAATGCCCTATAAATCGAAATATCGACAATTATACCTTTCCAATAAAACTCGTTCGGTAACTTCACCAACGCCTCTTCATTCTTTTGGCTGCAGTAAAGATCAACTAGCCATGAATACGTGCAGTAATTAGGAGAAAATCCATCATAAATCATAGAGAAAATAAATTCTTTCGCATTTTCCATATCTCGAGTCTTGCAAAATCCATGAATCAATGCTTTGTAAGTAAAAGAGTCAGGTTTCAACCCGCTATTGAACATTGTACCTCTAACTTTCAAAGCATAATTCATATCTCCAATCTTGCAATAAGCGTTAATCAGCGTGTTACAAGTGATGTTATCAGGTACAACTTTGTTTCCACTCATTTCAATCAAATAATTTGTTAGCATCCTTTATTCTACCTTCTTCACACAATTTTTTTTAAAATCGTGTTGTACGTAACAGTGCCAGGAAACAACCCTTTAGCTTCCATTTCTCGCGTAAACGCATTGCTTCGTCATATCTGTTCACTCTACAAAAACCGTCAATCAAAGTAGTGTATGTCACGTGATTTGGAGTTACGAACGAATCTGATTATTAAAATAAAATAAAATAAAAGATATGTATCGCCTGCCTACAACTCTACACAAGTTTGATATTCCAATGAGTTGTAATTCAGAAACCTAAAAACTATATATATTTTTTTTAATGGACAAACTAGTATGACAGGGAAACTTTAAACGCCAAAACCGCACAGATGAAAGATTTTTGTCATCTGATAATATTTAATAACAAAAACAGCAATACACACAAGTTCAAGAACTCTAGTACATTCATCTAATAACATGTTCTAGCAGCGTTGAAAAGGTTTTCATAAGCTTACAGTCATTTGAAAACAGAATGCAGAAAATAGTGTTTGGATTACCCATATTTTGTATGGTTTTCGAAGGTTTCGCTAAATCTAGTTATAAAGTTGATGCGTGTGATATGTCAGTGTAGCATAGGGTGTTTAAGTCTTTTCAAGTTTTAAATTTATATTTAGCCGACTTATTACTAACATACACACTTAACGAGCAGTGTACCCGATCAATATGCATATAGTGGTAAGTAGAGTGTCGAACACTAAGATTGGAACGTAATATCTAGTTGATTTGATCAGTATTTTAATATCTAAGTTAGTTTTACAATCCTAATCTAATAAAAAGGGTTTCAGCTTGAGAGACTGGCACGGATTTTAATAAACAATAAAAGTAAAACTAATGAGAACGAATCAGCGAATAGCAATCACGTACACAGATAGATAATAGAAACACGTAAGGAGACCTGTTCTTATAATTAAGTAGCTTGTCACTTGTTATATTCCTAGTTTTATATGATAAGTATTGTAATCTAATATGTCTCGTTGGATCCTATATATCGGCGAGTAAACCCTTAATGATTACTTATGTTTATTCTACCTTCTAGACACTAGATAAGCAGGCGAGGAACACGTATGGTTGCCCAGAAGACTCAACTAAACACAGAGGTTATCAAAACACAAATATAATTCACCAAAAATATCAATCATATAAACTTTAACCGATGGGAAAGCAATTTTAAGGGGAGCAGTATGGTGGCCACAAGCCCATCAATCCTGATGGATTAAAGCTTACTAATACAATAAACAAAACTACTTAATGAATTATACACATGCAGGACCTTCTTACGGCTCTAAGATCTTCGTTTAGGGCGTGTCTTGTGATTCTTCTTCGACTGAATTCGTCTCCTTAGGGTTTTCTGTTGTAACAACCGTGGTTTTAGCAGGTTAGTTAGACTTTTAGACTCGAGTTAATCTAACTTTGTTTGGTGTGGTTTGAGTAGTTATATGTGTGTTATTGTGTGTTATAGTGTGATTAGTATTTGGGTTAGCACTAAATCCCTTCGCGTTGTGGTTGTTATTGTGATTTTTGATGATGTTGATTTTGGGAAAGTTCATTTTGATCACCCATGTGGTGTAGAAATGACTTGTGTATATTTTGCGTTTTGAGGTTTTGCGTAACGAGTATTCGTTCAAGTTATTGAGCGTTAGTAAGTTATGGGAATGTTGTTTTTGTGAAGAAATGCTTATGGAGTGTGTGAAAATCTATTTTTGGAAACTTTATTTTGAAAATGAATATTTTCCGGTTTGTCTTAAAATTAAGGTTTATCGCGAAAGACGTTAGGTTTTGTTATGGGAATACAGAAAATATGAAAAGTATGAGGTTTTGAGTGTAATAAATAAAAAAATAAAAAATATAAATATAATTAAAGGGGGCGGCCAAAAATTAGATTAGGGGGAAAAAAGAAACCAAATTTGATACCAAATACAACTCTAAGCCTTAAGGGTTATCCAATATAATTATAAATACAAAATCAAAACCTCCCTACCCCTTTTTCCTGCAATTAAAGTCGACACAAGGAGGAACAAGAAGAAAAAAATTAGGGTTTCATAGTTGTCTAGCAATAATCAAGAATCAAGGTAAAATCTTTAATCCTTACGTGTAATTAATTAATTATTGTTATGATTCATGTCATATTTAATATGATGGAATCTAGGGTTTATATACTTCTATAAATTATTGAAGTAAAACATGTTAAGATGATTAGATGTCAATAATATGGTTAATGGTTAAGGGAATTGAGTGTTAAACGCGTTAGATTATGTGTTAGGGTTTGGACAGAAAACTATTGCTGTAAAGATGTGAGTGTAAATAGCAGATGGTGAAGAGTTAAGTTACGAATTTTAGGTCTAAATTGAATTATAATGAAAGAACTTTCCAAAAAGTCCAGCCACGATCGATTTTAAGGTCGGGAAATCGGTCTTTTGATTTTTCTTTGTTAAGGTGTTAAAGCTGTCAAACCGGGACAGATTTTGGGTAAAAGTTTGAGGGTGCCATGTGGTTGTAAAAGTGGTATTTTGACTAGGCCTTCTGGAATAGTTAAGTATTAGTTTATATTAGACTACCACGAAGAGGATTCGCGATAAAAACTTGTGGAAGTATTTTATGGAAATCAAAACTTTTTGGTGTGCGTTCAGATCCGAATTTGAGTAGTTGACAAGTTTGAATTTATTATGAGTATTTGTGTGTGTTATTGGTCCATGGCCTTCTGGGATTAGCTTCTATGCTTATGAGAGACCATGGTGAATTTTTTGTGTGAGTTTATGAGCTTTATTTGTCGTGATTTTATGTGGGCGGATGTACCCAAAAATTCTGCGTTTTTTTATTTTAAGAGTGCAAGGGATATAGTGAGTATTAAGTTATGGTAGTGATTAGTATGGTGTCTAGGAGATCCATGGTGGGTCATATGAGTCTTAGACATCCATCATATGTGTATTACATGGGTTGTAGCTTTTAGCTTGACCTTGTGTAATGTGGATTATTTTTGTGTGCTATAGATTGTGAGTTGTTTTTGTGGAAGCTGTGGAGTTTAATGTGAGTTCATAGTCCCATATTTTTACCTTGTTTTAAACTTGAGATGGGAATGATGCTTGTCTTAAATGATTTGAATTACTGTGATTATGTGTATGTGTGTTAAAGAGCTCGGACTTTTAATGTTATCGTATTTATGCTATATGTGAACGGTAATGATATGATGTGTGATTCAGTGTGGTCCAATTGGGAGGGTGCTTACCCTGTTGCTCGTGCATACGACCTAATTGGAGAGTAGCAGCCCTACTCACTATTTTTCTATGTGGTACGATCGGAGGGTATTAATTTACCCATTATTTGGAGCGGGGGTCACGTTCCGGCCCGGTATGTTGTGAATTTGGATCAGTGGGCACGTTCCGCCCGATGGTTGCTTTATGTGTGATATTGCCTTGTGAACATATGTAGCTTATATGATAACTATAATTATTTTTCCAGCTATATTTTATAATCACAGTGATTTTGGTTGCCTAGTGTGTTTGAGTCTTAAACCTATGAATCTCACCAACGTTATGTTGACATTTTAAGCATCATTTTCTGGTGAGCATTCTAAGGCCAAAGTTGAGGGCAGCAATTAGGCGAGACTTAGTTGCATATGGAGACCTTACTTATGTTTTGGGATTTGACTTTATTTGGATTTGGTTTTGATACATTTATGTTTTTTGTTTAGTACTTTCATATCTATTGAAGATACCTTTTGGATTTTGTTTTGGTTATTTTTTTGGGGTATTGTTACAACACTGTGTGTTGGTACATTGCTCTATTTATGTGCATGTAGTTGTTCTCTATATTGACACCAGGTGTTGTGATGATATCCATGAAGTTACACCCGCGCGTTTCCGCCGTGGCGGGGTGTGACATCTGTACACAAAACTCGTATCTATCTTGGGGTATTTATAGGTTCTGTCTGAGGGGTTGATGCAGCGCATGTTGATGATAGATGTGGCGCATCTACTTAACTTCGCGTGGGGTCTAAGATTATTAAATTCTGGAATATTCGTACACCGCCTTTAGATGCGGCTTAACTTGTTTCACTATGCAGCGCATGTTCTTTAACGTCTTGGATAGTATCTGGTGAAGTCTTTAGTTGATACGCCGCATGTTGTAAATGAGATGCGGCGTATTTTGGAGTAGATCAAGTTGATTAATCTTCGTTGACCAAAGTTTCTGTGGAAAACTAGAAGGAGGGTTGAATAGTTTACCGTTTAAAATCTTTTTAACTTGTTTAGTTAGCTTTGAAACTTTCCGTTTGATCAAAGATATATACACAAACACAATATATAACATGCAAGTAAATGACAGAAACGATCAAACCACAACACGAGTATTTATCGTGGTTCGGCTACAAGGACTCTTTTTCCTTGCCCTACGTCCACGCCTCGAGTATCCAACTCGAGAGTTTCTTTCACTAGTCAACAAGCTCCTTTCACCGGCGGAGAAAACCTTACACGTCGCTTATACTTTTACCGACACTAAGCTAGATGTCGAGTTCTTTACCAAGGGTACAACCACTCCCGTTAGTTCTTTTACAATGGTACAACTACTCCCGATACACTTTGTATTTTGAGGACTAAAATACTAACCGATCACTACAGAAAATACACAATCAAATGAAGTGTAAACTACACAAGTCTACACAATGCTAAGCTAACAAGTCTTGCAACGTTGTATTAAATACTTGTTACTTTTTATGAACTCGTGAATCTCTTTGCTACAAAAAGAAACTTCACATATGAAATGTTAAAGGGTTAGATGAAAGAATGAATGAATGTGTGTAAATATGATGTAGAGTGATAAGCCAAAAATAAACTTGTGGCTTAGTATTTATAGCAAAACCTTCTGCAGGCCTGGCGGATACGGCGGAACCCTCAGATGGGTTCCGCCCGTGTACCCCCAGGGTTCCGCCGGGCTTGCAGTTGGTTTTGCATTAAATCTTGCAAACCAAACAATGTCACATCTCATTACACCTAGTCAAACATAATACTTGCAAGCAACATATAGTTAGTCAAACACAATTTCTTTCCATAAATATATATTGACAAAACTTGCAATAAATGTGATGTGATATTTCTATTTTAAGAAATAAAAAGTGTTGTGTTTTATGAAATGTAAAATGTAGCAAAAGTCTAGTTTATGCAAGTCTTTAAAACTAATATTATGTTTTACTTAGAAACTAAAGTTTACATTTTGTCGTTAACAAAACTTAGCAAAGATCGTAAAATATAAATAACGTTTTTAGGCGATATTTGTATTAACAATCTCCCCCTTTTTGTTGATGACAAAACATAAACTTTTTTTTTAAGTAACTCACACAATCTTGGTGTTTAAGACTTAAAAAAAATTATTAAACTTGTTTTACTGAAGTGATAAAATCAAATTAAGTTTTGAAGGTTTAATATATTTCTCCCCCTTTTTGTCGAAACAAAAAGTAGAGTAGTGAAGCGGAATAATACACTTGCTCCCCCTTGCTTGTTACTCCCCCTAAAAGGAGTGCCAAGATGGGAAACATGGATTTTGATCCTACAAAAAAATGGTTAGTTGGTGATATATATAGTCAAGCTTGTAGTTACCACACACATTGCAACCACAATGACAACACAAAGATGATCAACCAACAATGCAAGTAAGTAAGTAGAAAGAAATATCATTCCAAGTAAAATTTTGACTTTTAAAAGTCAAAAGACAAGAAACAGGAAATATTCTTCTACTTCTAAACAAAAACTAAAAAAAAATAACCAAGAAAAAAAATAAAATCCTACTTTCCTAAATGGGGCAAAAGGCCTCCAAAGGTTGTCTAGGATTTTTTTGGGTGGGAAAGAGCATCCAAACGTTATATGACGCGTTGGAATGCAAAACGGGTTTCATCTTGGAATTGGTGAAGCAACATTTTGATGCTTTCACCCATTTGCTCACAATTTGAGCAAACATGGGGATGAGTGGGTAGAAATGGGTTGGTTTTGGTTTCTTGGTTTGAGGGTTAGTTGGTTTTTGGTTCTTGGGTGGAGGATGGGTTTGGTATTGAGTCAAGCAAGGTGGTTTGAAATTCCATTGCTTGATGGAGGTGGTTCTCAACCATGCTTTGGATTTCCTCATATGAAGGAAAGAAAGACTCAAATGTTTGGGCTTGAGAATGTGGTGGAGTTGGGTGATCATGGTTTTCAAAGTTTGGTTCTCCATAAAGAGGACCATGGATTTCATGGTAGATGGGGTGAAACAACAATGGTTTGGGTTGATGGTACACTTGTTGTGGTGATTGGGTGTGTTTAAAAAGCTCATTTTGGTCAGGAATTGACCTTGATGATTTATTTGCAAAAGGTGGTGGTTGTGTAGGTCTTGGTGGAAGATCATTTAGATCTTGGACAAAAGGGTGTGGTGATGTTGGAGGAGACCCAAATAACTCCATAGGTTCAAGTTTGGGTAATGGTGATGGTGATGGAGTTTTGGATGGTTGGGTTGGAGCAGTTGGTGGAGTTGGGTCAATGGGTGATTTAGTAGGTGGTGGAGTGAGCTCATTGGGTTCATTGGGTGATGGTGATGGAGATGCAAGGTTCAAAAAGTGTTCATTTTTTATAGGTGAGGTGAATTCATCCGAAGATGAGGAGCTTAGGTTGATGGATTGGTTGGACCATAGTGGTTTTACACTTATCCGGGCGGTTTTTCGGATGGGTCGTGATGGTTGAGAAGTGATTGTTGACTTGGTCATGGTTAAAAATAGTTTAGAAGTTAAGAAATTGTGATGAAGAAGGTGTGATTTGATAGTGTTTAGGATGGTTTAATTTATAGAGATGAAGGATTTTGGGAAGGAGTGTTTGGATTTGATGTTAGTCCATAAAAAAATGGAGGTTCCTAATGATTTGGAAAACTAATTGTGGGTTGTCATATCATGGAAGTCAATCCAATGAGAATGGTGAAGTGAGAAGACAAGGTTTGCACTAAATGCTTAGTGGTTTTGGTAAATTTGTTGAAGTATAAATCTCAGGGATTTCAAGGAACCTTTAAAAGGGTTCCTTCCTTTATGTGTGAAGGGTCCTTGGGGTGGTTATGGCTATTTTTGAAATTTGGCGGGAAATAGTTTTGTTTGAGTTATAAGGAATGAGAGGTACCCTATTGTGCTGAACAAATTGCAGGAAATTGGTTTCTATCTAAAAGGATTGTATTTTGGTGCTTGGATGTTGAAATGTTGAAAACAAAAACAAAATTTCTGCAGGCAACTGGCGGAACCCTCAGGATACATAGGCGGAACCCGTTTGAGGGGTCCGCGTAGTCCGTTGGGCCATTTCTTGGTTGCCCAGAAAATGCACTGGCGGAACCCAATTTTGGGTACCGCCAGATCCGCCAGGGCTGAAAAAGTTGGCAGTCCGCTATTTTGACCCGCGAGACGATTTTCAAAATTTTCGAAAACTCCTAAAATCAAAAAGATAATGTATTTCTGGTTAGGCAATGCAAAAAATAGACACGTAAACACACATATCATAGGACTTTGACCTTGAGGTCGAGAATTTCACTATACTTAGTGAAAATATCATAAACATGAAAATTTGACAACTTGCCAAAAGTTGTCTACCTGCATCAAAGTTAGATAATACATGTTCCAAATAGTATTAAACATTGTACTAACACACAAATACATCACAAATATTGTCTAAACGACCAAATTTGTTCAAATAGCACCTAGTGCCAAACACTCCTACACACCCGCACTCATTGACGGTCGATCTTGTTCTTGAGTTTTCCAAGGAATCTTCCAAGATTCTTAAACATCCCCTTTGTTTGCTTGAACTCCGCCGACTCATTAGGAATATCCGGAAGTTGGGATAGGTATTCGAGAGGTGGGAGCCTAGAGTTTGGCAAAGAGTCATCTTCACTCATTGAGGAAGATGAAGATGAGGTAGGAGGATGTGGACGTTTTCCTTGGGCTTTGTACACTCTCTTATCACTTAGTGGGACAAAGGTGTGTGGAATGAGAGAGTAGTCAAGACGAAGATCATTTGGAGTTGGTGGAATGGGTGAAATGAACCTAAAGAGACGGGTCAAGAGCATTCCATACGGCATAGCCGTTGTGCCATGCACGGGAATATCGGCCATTCTCTTGGCCATGTAGTAGGCAAGATTGAAGGGTTGCCTAACGGACAAAGAGTAGAGCATGTAGCAAAGGAAAAGGTTGACATGATCTCGGTTTCCTATGGTGCTAATGACATTTGCTCTAAGGACTTCCTCCCATTTCTTGAATTAGGGCTTGAGTTGATTCATTTCCATTCTATATGGGTCCTTATCGACCTCATTTCCCGAACGGGTTCTCCTAGTGTTGGTTGTCCTAATAAAGAGGTGGTCACGGAGTACATCATTTGACATAAGAGGTGTGTCGTAAGGATGGATGCAGTCATGGAGGTTGTCAAGAGTTGAGAGAGAGTGCAAGTCAGAATAGATGCAAGTACCACGGTTTGGGACACCTAGGATTTGAGCAAACTCCTCAAGAGTGAAGTATTGATGACCACTAGCCCTAAAGTTGATAGACATTTGACCATAATCATCCGTGGAGAGGATGGCGGATGTCTAGAATTCTAAAATGAACCTAGGACAAATAGGCTCGTTGATTTCCAAAAGACACTCAAAGTTGATTGTCGCAAATTCGGCGTAAAGGTTTGTGCCTTCTAGGAAGGACGGGTCAATGGTTCTACCCTCATGGACATAGTGTTTTTCTAAGGCTTTGAAAACATTGACTTGGTTTGGGGTAAGGCCTTTGGTTTTGTGGTGTTTTGGTAGGTACTTAATGGTGTCCTTGTGGTCATAGTGGTTTAGAGGAGGCATGATGATTCCTAGAACAACAAAATTTCACATTTTAGTTTAAGTAAACTACTATTATAATGTGGATGTTCTAGTATGTGCCTATATGAAAACAATGTGGAGGTGTGGTTATCTAGACTCATTTTGATGCTTCAAAAACATTTTATAATGCAAGTTTTGTTATAAAACAAAAGATAACCCAAACGCTCCTAGTTCAATGTAGCTTCGTTTGACTGTACCCGAAAATACATATTGGTTATGTATTCCCTTTAGCATTCAAGAGACATTATGCAAGTGATGTTTTAAACATAACATTTTGATTTTGTATTCACAATGTGAGACGAAAAAATATTTGTCCTATTTGTGAGAAATTTTTGGAAAAATTTGTCATGGGGTGTTTTAGCAAACATGTTTACACTAAGTAAGAATGCAATTCCTAACTATGGGGAACATGATTAGTTTTGTTAAACACCTAATTTTATGCATGAGTTTCTCAAGTTTAATGCATAACCCCAAGTTTTTGTTTTTGTGCAAAAATAGAATTCCTAGACTCAGATCAGGATTGTAATCAAGTTTAGAATACTTAAAATGATGATTGATTTGCAATGTGAGTGAAAGGAAGACCAATAAATCGAAGGTATGACTGGATGGTAAAGTGAATAGTAACAGTTTGGAAGTGGTGGTATGAGATAATAGGTGTTTGGTTTAATATAAACAAAAATATTGATTTTGCAGGTCGGCGGACACAGCGGACCCCTGAGTTGGGTTCCGTCCGTTGTGTCTGA
This sequence comes from Artemisia argyi, assembly GCA_030686995.1. Taxonomy (NCBI): domain Eukaryota; kingdom Viridiplantae; phylum Streptophyta; class Magnoliopsida; order Asterales; family Asteraceae; genus Artemisia; species Artemisia argyi. The sequence goes on from CM060708.1 coordinate 252,445,633, forward strand.
GGGTTCCGCCGACCCTGCTGAGAAAAAGAGTTATGGATTTGTTTTGATTTTTGTGATTTTTGTCTAATGTCCAGAACTACAATGTAGGTTCCATGAGTCCTAAGCCTAGCCTAAGAAGGTTAAAAGGTTTACGTTTAAGAGGTTTTGTGAGAATGTCGTCTATGTTGTCTTCGGAAGAAACTTTCTCAATTGAGATATTTCCTTTTTGAACATTGTCACGAAGGAAATGATGATGGATTTCAATATGTTTGGTACGAGCATGTTGAACTGGGTTTTTGCTAAGATCAATGGCACCTTTGTTGTCACAAAGAATTGTGATGTCATTGAGTTGAATTCCGTAGTCGACAAGAGCTTGCTTCATCCAAAGAGCTTGTTGACATGCCTTTCCGGCCGAAACGTACTTGGCTTCCGTTGTTGAGATAGCAAGAGCCGTTTGCTTCTTAGAGAACCATGAGGTGAGACAATGTCCAACAAAAGTACAAATACCACTTGTACTTTTTCTATCGACATAGTCACTGGCATGATCCGAGTCGGCATATACTATGGTGTCTATTCCCGTTCCTTTGGGATACCATAAACCTAAATTTGTAGTGCCCTTAATATACCTAAAAATCCTTTGACGGCTTCGAGATGGGTAGTCTTAGGATCTTCTTGAAAACGAGCACATAGACAAACACTAAACATAATGTCGGGTCTACTAGCCGTTAGGTAAAGTAGACTACCAATCATACCTCTATATTTAGTGCTATCTACGGATTCACTTTCCTCATCCTTGGTGAGTTTAGTTTCCGTGGACATGGGAGTTTTGATTGGTTTCGAATCTTCTAATCCAAATTTCTTAAGCATGTCCTTAATATATTTAGATTGGTTAAAGAAGATACCATCTTCTAGTTGTTTAATTTGGAGTCCTAGGAAAAAGTTGAGTTCTCCCATCATACTCATTTCAAACTCGTCATGCATGATTTTTGAGAAATCGACACATAATTCTTGACAAGTTGAACCGAATATAATGTCATCAAAATAGATTTGGACTATGATAATATGTGAATCTTTCTTCTTAGTGAAGAGAGTATTATCAACTAAGCCCATGGTATACTTATGGTAAACTAGGAAGGTTTTAAGTCGATCATACCATGCTTTTGGAGCTTGCTTAAGTCCGTAAAGAGCCTTTTTAAGTTTGTAAACATGATTTGGTTTTTCAAAATCGATGAAGCCCAGTGGTTGAGCAACATACACTTCTTCATTTATGATTCCGTTTTGAAATGCACTTTTGACGTCCATTTGAAAGAGTTTGAAATTGTGTGCACATGCATATGCAAGTAAGATTCTAATTGACTCGAGCCTAGCAACCAGAGCAAAAGTTTCATCATAGTCAATGCCTTCTTGTTGGTTATATCCTTGTGCAACTAGCCTAGCTTTGTTTCTAGACACAATTCCATTTTCATCCATTTTATTATGAAATACCCATTTTGTTCCAATTATAGTTTGACTCTTTGGTTGAGGAACTAATGTCCATACATCATTCCTAACAAATTGGTTTAACTCTTCTTGCATTGCAATTACCCAAGACTCATCTTTAATGGCTTCATTAATGTTTTTAGGTTCAATGGTTGACACGAAACAAATGTAGTTGCTTTCATTTTGAACTTTTGACCTTAGTGTTCTTTCGTTAATGTTGCCTATGACACCATCTAATGGATGACTTTTAGATTCTTTGACATTGACAAGTTCTTTGTTTAATAGTTCATCTTCCTTGTCATTACCTAAAATCTCTTGACTTTATATTGCTTGGCTTTCAACTAAGTCATCATCTACCAAAGGTGATGTCTTAGAGGGAGGTGGACTCTCGTCAAATGTTACATTCAACGATTCCTTGACTCTTAAGGTTTCTTTGTTCAAAACAATGTAAGCTTTACTATTTTGTGAATATCCAAGAAATACACCTTCATAAGACTTTGGGTCAAATTTGGTGAGATAATCCTTGGTGTTAAGAATGAAACATTTACTCCCAAACACTCTAAAGTATCCTAACATAGGTTTTTTAGCTTTATATAGTTCATAAGGAGTTTTATTCAAAAATGGTCTAATTAAGACTCGATTTAATATGTACGTTGATGTGTCAACGGCATTACACCAAAACTTTTGTGGAATGTTTTGTTCATTAAGCATTGTTCTACTCATCTCTTGCAATGTCCGGTTTTTACGTTCTACTACACCATTAGATTGAGCAGTACGTGGAGCCGAAAAGTTATGAGTAATACCATTAATATCACAAATGTTTCCAAATTGAAATTCATTATCAAATTCACGACCGTGATCTGTTCTAATAGACACAATATTAGACCCTGCTTGATTTTGAATTTTCTTACTTAGAAGCTCAAATTTATCAAAAGCTTCATTTTTACTTTTCAAAAATTTTGTCTGAGTATATCTTGAGTAATCATCAACTATGACCAAAGTGTAGAAGTTACCTCCATAAATTTGTATAGCGGATGGACCAAATAAATCCATATGCAAAAGTTCTAGACACCTAGATGTAGAAACCAAGTTTTTAGCCTTATAGCTACTATGGACTTGTTTACCGACTTTGCAAGCATCACAAAAGTGTTGGTCATATTTCAATTTAGGTAGGTTTCGAACTAAGTCTTTGGAGGAGAGGTTTTAGATTAGTCTCATGTTAGCGTGTCCTAAATGTCTATGCCATAAAGTTGAAGATTCATCTAATGAGGTAAGACAAAGTTTGTCTCTAGATGTTGGATCCATCTTCATGACGTATACGTTGTTCTTAAGGACACCTTTAGCTATGGTTATACCATCTTTAAGTATTTTACTTCCGTTTTCACTAAAGAGGACATTATACTTATTACAAAAAAGTTGACTAATACTAAGGAGATTAAAACCTAAGTTATCAACATGAGCTATATCATCTATAAAAAGGGAGTCATGAGAGATTGTACCTTTTCCGATGATTTTGCTCTTAGCTTTACTACCAAACGTAACATTACCTTCGTCATATTTGTGATAAGAAGTGAAGAGGCTTTTGTTACCCGTCATGTGCCTTGAACAACCGCTATCTTTAATCCATTCATCCGGTTCCAAACAAACTTTGAGGCACACCTATTTTATGAAAAACACTCAAACATATGGTCCCCAATTTCTCATGGGTCCATTTTGGTTAAGCATACCATTAACTTGTTCCAAATATGAAAATAGAGCATAAGGCTTCCATAACATGTAATTTGGAGTTTGGTAATGTCCAGGAGTGTTTTGGTTCCAAACATGTTGGTAGTTTGGTAGAGCGTTGAAGTTGTTCTTTGAAAAGGGGCGTTTGGGAGTTGGAGTCTTAGGTCTTGGTTGAGTATTCTTAGCTCTAAATTCATTTTTACTAAGTCCTACTCCAGTTTTAAACGCAGGTTTTGTTCCATTTTTATACGTAACTTTAACAAATTTTGAACGATCCGATGTGGTTGGAGTTACTGCTGCAGCAGACCTGGCGGAACCTTCGGGTCCAACGGGCGGAACCCTGGATTGGGTTCCGTCTGATCCGCGGGCTGCTGTAGCATTTTTGTTAGTTTCTTGTGCATTCTTTTCTTATTTCGTTTGACCCTTTGAAGTTTCTATTTTCGTGAATCCTAGTCCTGTTTTATCAAAGGGTGACTTTTGAAGTTTCATAATTTCATCCGCACAAGAAATGCTCTTATCGAACTTCTTAAACTTTGTGGTTTGTTTTATTAGATCATTTTGAGTAATTTCAAGTTCCTTAACTTCTAGTTTAAGCTCTTCACATGATTTGCAAGATGTGTCAATACCTTTACTCTTTTCTAATCTCTTAGCTTTTTCTTTTAACTCATAAACTTCATTTTCTAAAAACTCCTTTTTAGTTTTCAAAAATTTATTTTTGTTTATGATTTTTAAGCTCAATTCACAAAGTTTGTTATATTCTTTTTGTAAGGTGTCATCATCAATAGAGGAGTAAGTTGAGTCGGAGAGTACCTCATTTAAGTTGTGAGCCATGAGAGCAATATCATCATTCTTAGGTTCATCGTCATCTCCTTCATAGTCACTCCAAGCACCACCCACAAAAGCTTGTTGAGGTTTGCTCTTGGGTGATTTTGGACATTCTCCTACAAGATGACTTGTGTCTCCACACCTATAGCATTTTCTTTCAACCTTTCCTTTCCTATCATCACGATCTTTTCGGAAAGTTTTCTTGTCATCTTTAGGTTGCCTTACAAACTTCCCTCTTCTACGAAAGAACTTCTTGAAGTCTCTAACGGCCATAGCATATTCCTCATCATCACTATCCGAAGTAGATTCTTCATCATCACTTGATTGAACTCTAGCTTTCAAGGCAATGGACTTAACTTTTTCTTTCTTGCCTCTAACTAGTTCCGAATCTTTTTCCATTACCATTTCATGAACTTTGAGGTTTCCAATTAGCTCGTCAAGTGACATGCTTGAAAGATCTTTGGATTCTTCAATTGCCGTCACTTTTGCTCTCCACTTCGGATGGAGTGCTCTAAGAAATTTCCTCACAAAGTTCTTACTACAAAAAGTTTCATCAAGTGCTTTAAGTGAAGTAATAATAGTGTTAAACCTAGCAAAAGTATTATCAATAATCTCATCTTCGGGAATAACAAATTGTTTATATTGTTGAACAAGAAGATCAATTTTGTTATCTTTAACTTGTGAGTTTCCTTGATAAGTGACAATTAAAGATTGCCAAATATCTTGGGCGGTTTTACACATAAAGACTCTTTCATATTCTTTCTTAGGCAAAGCATTGTAAAGCATCATTTTAGCTTCATTATTTTTACCAATCAATTTCTTTTGATCATCATCTTTAATGTTAGTAACTACGTTATCACCATGAATGATTATATACCATAAATCTATATCTTTAGATTTCACGTAAGTTTCAAAACGGTTTTGCCAATATATAAAACCATTTGCTTCAAAGAGTGGTGGTCTTTGCATAGATTGCCCTTCTTTGTAATTTTCAAAATCCATGGATCGTTTCAAGTTTTAAAACACAATATATTTTAAAAGCTTGAGTAACGTAGCTCCTAATGCCAATTGTGGAAAACTAGAAGGGGGTTGAATAGTTTACCGTTTAAAATCTTTTTAACTTGTTTAGTTAGCTTTGAAACTTTCCGTTTGATCAAAGATATATACACAAACACAATATATAACATGCAAGTAAATGAAAGAAACGATCAAACCACAACACGAGTATTTATCGTGGTTCGGCTACAAGGACTCTTTTTCCTTACCCTACGTCCACGCCCCGAGTATCCAACTCGAGAGTTTCTTTCACTAGTCAACAAGCTCCTTTCACCGGCGGAGAAAACCTTACACGTCGCTTATACTTTTACCGACACTAAGCTAGATGTCGAGTTCTTTACCAAGGGTACAACCACTCCCGTTAGTTCTTTTACAAGGGTACAACTACTCCCGATACACTTTGTATTTTGAGGACTAAAATACTAACCGATCACTACAGAAAATACACAATCAAAGGAAGTGTAAACTACACAAGTCTACACAATGCTAAGCTAACAAGTCTTGCAACATTGTGTTGAATACTTGTTACTTTTTATGAACTCGTGAATCTCTTTGCTACAAAAAGAAACTTCACATATGAAATGTTAAAGGGTTAGATGAAAGAATGAATGAATGTGTATAAATATGATGTAGAGTGATAAGCAAAAAATCAACTTGTGGCTTAGTATTTATAGCAAAGCCTTCTACTGGCCTGGCGGATACGGCAGAACCCTCAGATGAGTTTCGCTCGTGTACCCCAGGGTTCCGCCGGGCTTGCAGTTGGTTTTGCAATAAATCTTGCAAACCAAAGAATGTCATATCTCGTTACACCTTGCAAACCAAACAATGTCACATCTCATTACACCTAGTCAAACACAATACTTGCAAGCAACATATAGTTAGTCAAACACACTTTCTTTCCATAAATGTATATTGACAAAACTTGCCATAAATGTGATGTGACATTTCTATTTTAAGAAATAAAAAGTGTTGTGTTTTATGAGATGTAAAATGTAGCAAAAGTCTAGTTTATGCAAGTCTTTAAAACTAAGATTATGTTTTACTTAGAAACTAAAGTTTACATTTTGTCGTTAACAAAACTTAGCAAAGATCGTAAAATATAAATAACGTTTTTAGGCGATATTTGTATTAACAATTTCATATGCGGCGCATTCTTCAAAGTCAGGCAATGGTCTTCGAATTCATCTAAGTATGATGTTGCGATGTATCTGTTGAGAGAGATACGACGCATCTCTTGAATTTCTGTAGACTTTTCAAATCTTGATCATTTAGCTCCATAATTCGTCCAATATCATTAACTTTCACCTATTTCTTGTTTTTACCTGAGAATCACTAAAGTAAACATAAAGGCACCAATTCTCATACAAAATAAAATAAAACAAGTCAATTAAATAGGATAAATGATGCTAATAAAATGTACTTATTTGATCTCATCAAATATCCCCCCACTTGAACTTTACTTGTCCTCAAGTAAACCTTTAGAATAAACATAATGAAAATGTATCCTTGATAGGATCTTTTTACATTTAAGCACTTATTCGTTTTATCATAATTGCACGGCCAAACAATTAACCAATTAGAAACAAAATATATTATTTAATAAAAGCAAATCTAATCGTTTAACTATCTGGACGTGACGAATATTCTATCATATGCTTGACAAGGATACACATCTCCCTCACTAAAGCCAAGGAGTAAAAAGTCTAAAGCGGTAAAAAGGGTTTTTGGAGGTTCATGGGTTAAACCTAGCTTTGTTTGAACATCTCCTGCATAAACTTAGTAGATCGGTGGCGCGAGTCCTCGACACTTTAACTAACGGATGGTTACTAGTTTGCTTCATGGATCGCTGGCGCGAGTCCTTGATCTTTTAAATGATAGATGGTCACTAATGTGTTCCTTGGATCACTGGCGCGTTATTTTTATAACGGATGGTCACCAAGTTGCACACCAGATCGCTGGCGCATTATTTAATCAATCTTAAACTCGGATAGTCACCAATTCACACACCAGATCGCTGGCGCGTTAGCTAATTAATCTAATACTCAGATGATCACTACCTTATTTATACATTTAATATTCTTACTTGGCCATCATCATATCCGGATGCTCGAAAGCTAACAACGAATATAATAATACAGTTGGGTTTGTATAACATTTAGAATATAAATTGGTGTAAAATAAAAATACAAAACAAGAAACAAATAGATTAAAGTCCTAAGTGTAGTTAGAATACTTCCCTACCATCCCATGAATAAGACTCATATCATTGAATAACTCACGCTGTGACTCTTTTGTAACTCACGCTTCAGGTAGACACGAATTATACTCAATAAAATCTTAGACAAAGAATAAACAATTCTTAGTTGGCGTTCCCATAATGTCCAACTCCCTTTCAATCTATAAATATAATACAAAAATAGTGGCGATATCAACCACTTTATACAAAACTTTACATCGTTGGTTTAAATAAACTACCAACTTCTTCTTTCTTTTTCTTTTCTAATTTATTCGATATATATATATATATATATATATATATATATATATATATATATATATATATATATATATATATATATATATATATATAAGTAAAGGTGTAAAATTTCACCACAATTTCATCACATTAATGTAATAGTGAAAGTAGTAAACACACGATAAACTGACTAAAAATATACAATATGTACTTTCACTCCATTGCATTCTCCTTTCTTTTTCTTTTACCCGCCGAACATAACGGCATTCCCATAATGTCCCCGCCGAAAGTAACGGCGGTAAAAATATGCGGAAACAATTAAGTAACACTATTTTGGTCAAACTTTACAATGAAGATAGTCTCTGTTTTCCTAGCAGAACAGTTGGTAACAACTAACAACTGCTTTTTGAAACAAAAATACATAAAAGTAGTAGCAACTAGGTCGTCATTTGCCAAAAACGTGGAAAAAAATTGCAGTTATGATGGCTGGTAATGGGTTTAATTAACAAAAAGTTATAGGTGTAACCGTGAGTTGTATTACTCTTTTGGTGAAAATCTAAATGGTTTTAGGGGGTGTTTGGTTGGGGTAAATTCAAGGTAATTGGGAGAATTTGAAATTAAAATTGCTTCAATTCTCTTGTTTGGTTCACAATAAATATGTGGGCCCAAGAATTTTATTTGCATTAATGAGGCTAAAAGTTAGGCATTTTAATTTTCTTCCACTTGGGAAGCATTTACATTTGCTTAGAATTTTAAATAGCACCATTTATATATCTTGAACCAAATGCCCCCTTAATGTAATATAGCGAATTGAAGGATAACATAAAGCACATACTGTGATAGAAATTTCTCATTATTATTGAACGAATCAAAGTTGCATGATTGATATCTAAAAATTCTAAATCTGATCTAAAAGGAGAATCAAATAAGTAATTTTAGACGAATAGATAATATGCTTAGACAAAAAAAAATTGAAACAAAAATACAAATATGTTAAATAGCAAAAACACCACGATGTTAAATAAGTTTGATGATTTAACGTGATTTACGATAGAAATAACAAAATATGAATGTAATTATTAGGAATAAAGAAAATAATTGAAACTGTAGCATTGCAAAGAAATACGGGAGTGACAGTTGAGCCAAACCAACTAAGGTAGTTTGTCGTTACTTCTAATTGATGGTGACTCGATAACACAAGCACTATTATTCAAGCTCACCATTATTGAATAATTCGAGGCTATCAAGACATATTGACATTTTAACTTTGTAGAATTTTGTTTCGGATAAAGCAGAACGCACCTCTGTGTCATGGTTGTATACTTCTAACCAACCACGGTACCTAATCAAGAAATATCCATTGGTGGGCAGTTGCATGACACCTTTTATCTCTCTGGCTCGATCAGTTCTCAATTTGAAATGAACATCCCAAGATGCAAAATTGTTGTACTCTTTCATCACCGAAACCCAACAATAATCTTTGTCATTAGAAATTACAGACAGACAACCGTCGATGATTGTTAGGTTTTTGAATAAGAATGACCTACCATGTTTTGGCAAACTAATTTTTCCAAAAACATAAGTACTCAAATTAAATGGCTATTATATGATCTGAATGGAGTGAACTCGGTGAAGTCACCCAATGCAATGCCCCGTTTAGAAAACACGCCTGTGACTCCAGACAAGCAATGTTTGGAGGGAATGCAATCTATGACCAAACGCTTGTCTTAATGGAGTAAACAAATGATTTTTCTACAGTTCCATTACCAGAATCAATATCAACCGAGTAGCATATAATCACAATTTTGTAATCATCAGTGACTGAATCAAAACCAAAACCGACTGACATTAAATCTTGTTCACCAAAAGAAGGATGATCAGGTATGGTCAATTTGCGCCTTATTGAAGGGTTCCATAGAATAATATGTTCTCCATCATAATCATGCAAACAAAGAATTCCATTACATGAATTGACAACTTTTGCATATTGCCAAAGGAATTTGTTTGTTGATGTTTCAAAGTATGTGGGTTCATGACACAATGGGATTTGGTCTTCCAAATACAAGGCATACAAGTCTTTAATTGTATCCATGTCAAAATTTACCAGCATTTTAGGGGAAACGCAAGGTGGTGAAGAAGTTTCCCACTTTCTGATGAGGACTTTACGCGAGGATTGAAGACAGTGCCTTCGAATAAAATCATTGCTAGCAATACGAGAATGCCAAGATTTTGAGAGACATCTAAATCGGAGTAGGGATTTGGTTGGTAGTCTTTGGAAGATAACATCAATCAGATCATCAGAAAGATAACGAGACATTGAGTACTTCTGTAAAATAATATATTAAGATTAGCAACTTTTTATTAAGAGCAGAAACAAAATATCCTTTAATAGAATGCCAGAATATATGATGGTAATAGAAGTCTGGAGGTAGTTTTGCGGAGAAATCAGTTTGTTTATACAGAGTTTTTAGACTTTTAGTTATTGTGAGCCAAGCCCCTCTTATTTATTCAGGCCCAATAACTGCACATTGATGTATACAGAGTACTTTTCAATCTTACGGAGCACTAAATACGGAGTATAACCTTAACGATTTATATTAGGGTTTTGCTAAACAATGCCGGATAATGTTTAATATGAATATACCTTAAGCATTGCTGATGGAGATGTTTAGCAAAACCCATATTAAGCTTACCATGTTATAACTTTCGACTAATGGCCGATACACTAATTAATTTTTTATATAATAAAGAAAATGTTTTTGATATAAAGTTTTCTTGAAACTTTCTTACTGTATTAGATAGTTATTGAACTAATTCTATCGTAAGCAAAATCAAAATAACAAATCCAAGAATTTACTTACGAACCTTAAACATCTAAATTCCATTACTTTCTAATGCTTAAGGATAACTGAAATATTTTAGTTTGGATTCAATAAAAAATTATAAATAAAACTTTTTTGTTTTTCTTTTTTAAAAGAAACACCTTTCAATTGTAACAAAAAATAAAAAATATTAGTTTATATTAGTGTTTCTTATGGTCTAAAAATTCTATAAAATGCTATAATGGCTAAACTAACAATAGTGACATGCTAACAAAACCACTAACATTCCAACATAAAATTAAACTAAAAATTAATCAAAATTTTCAATTCACAAACACAACAAGCGGTAGTTAAATTTTGTACATAAAGATGAACATGTGTATGCAAAAACTGTATATGAACCTTTATTACAAAGGTCAAACATCCCACTAAACCAAAACCAAGAACCATAAAAAAGAGGGGAAAAAAACTATTTGTTTTTTGATAGATAAAATATTATTCTTGAAAATTAAAAAAAATGAAAAAAAATATAAAAAAAAAATAATAATAAAAAGACATTATAACTAGTAACATACACAAATACACAATTTACCATAGTTGACTAATAAAAGATCATGCTATGCCACTAATAAGAAGTTGTGTTTGCATGAAGATAGAGCATCTGCATTATCATGTAGTAATAATATAACTACTAAATCAAAACAAAAAAGAGCAACAATTACCAAGGCTATGAGTGTTATTGCTGTAAGATGATCTCCAAACTATCTTACTATGTTGTAATTTTAGAATGCCAGAATATGTGATCGTTATCAAGGATCACGCGAAACCAAGGATCGATTGTTGATATCTCTTATCTCATGATCTCAAAACTATCTTTACTTATATAGAGTTTTAATAATTTTGGGCCCAGCCCTTCTATTTATTCAGGCCCAATATCCCTACTTTATTTGAAGATTTTTACTACTCTAACTTTTATTGTATAGACTTTCCAAATTTTTGCTAACTTTTACTCCGTATTTTGTTAGAGTTTCATTAATATTAACAAAAACATTCCATAGCTAGTTACGAGCTATAAATATTTACGCTAATTAATATTGCATATGCAAAGGGAGTATTGATAAAAACGTACTCTTGTAAAGCTAAAACTGAGATTAACAAGAACCAATGTTTGATAAATCTAGAAGTTGTTAAAAGCAAGTCTATTGTTGAAGCATATTTCTGTCGGGTAGATCTTAAAGGCTCTCCTGTGCCATCGATTCTTGTCCCGAGCTTTGAAGCATGCTACAAACATAAAAGAACCCGTTAGAAGGGGTCCTGAGGCCGAATCCCTGGGGACCACCCTCCGACGGTCAAGTTAGTACCTCGTATGTAGAGGATTTATTATAATCCGTGTTCATTCCATTTTCCATAGCTTGAGAAGTTAGTTATTGTCGGGATAAATGTTGTACAAAAATTGAATTTAGCATTAAACCAATCCGCAAGTCAGTCAAGTCAGTTACATGTCCGACCATCCAAATATCTAACATGTGGTAAGATGGACACTAATAAATCAGTTGCATTGAACCGTCTAATTAACAGATTATTCATTCAGCTTGTGACAACATCTATTAAAAAAGGTCAATTAATAGGTACAATGAATATAGTCTCTGTCTTCCTAGCAGAACAGTTGGTAACAACTGCCTTTTGAAACGAAAATAAAAGTACTAGCAACTGGGTCATTTGCTAGAAACGTGAGAAAAACTTGTAGTTATGATGGTTGGTAATGGATTTGCCAAAAAGTTATAGGTGTAACCGTGAATTTTATTACTCTTTTAGTGGAAATATAATTGTTTTAATGTAATATACAGCAAATTTAAAGCATGACGGAAGGATCGATAACACAAAGCACATAATGTGATAGAAATTTCTCATGTATTATTGAACGAATCAAAGTTACAAGATTGATATCTAAATATTCTAATATTGATCTAAAAGAAGGAGAATCAAATGAATCGTCATTGTTAGACGAACAGATAATATGTTTAGACAAAAAAACACAAATATGTTAAATAGCAAAAACTCCACGATGTTAAATAAGTTTGATGATTTAATGTGATTTACAAAAGAAATAACAAAATATGAATGAAATTCTTACGAATAAAGAAATAATTGAAACTGCAGCATTGTAAAGAAATCCGGGAGCGATGGTTGAGCCAAACCAACTAAGGTTGTTTGCCATCACTTCTGGCGTGTATTAAAGATGTCAGCAATTGGTGGTGAGTTGCATAACATTGTTATGATTCAAGCTCGCCACTATCTAATAGTTCAAGGCTTTCAACACATGTATACATTTTAACTTTGTAGAAGTTATTCTCCAACAAAGCAAAACGCGCCCCTGTCATAGGATTGTAGACTTCTAACCTACCAGAGTAATTAATCAAGAAAAATCCATTGGTGGATAGTTGCATGACACCTTTTACCACACCATCGACCGGATTACTTTTCTCAATTTAAGATGAGGATGCCATGATGCATCATTATTGTACTCTTACATCACCCAAACCCAACAATAATCTTTACCATCATAAGAAATTACAGATAGACAGCCGTCTATGGTTGTTGGTATTTTGGTATCCCAACAAGGTTTTGGCAACCTAATCTTTCCAAAAAGATGTGTACTCAAATTAAATGTCATTATATAATGATGACGCATATATGATTGGGGTAAATTAATAGCCACCCAATGTAGTACCCCGTTAAGAAAACATACCTGTAACCTTAGATGATCAAACTTTGGAGGGAATGCTATCGAAGACCAAGAACGTGTCTTCATGGAGTAAACATCTGAATTTTTTAGAGTTGTGACACCATCATCTTTACCCCAAAAGTAGAATATTTTCAAAATCTTGTAATCATTATTGATTGGATCGAAACCAAAACCAAATGCTGTTTTTTGTCTTTCAGAAGAACAATGAGGGTGAAAAGAAATATGATCCGGTAAGGTTAATCTGCGCCTAATTGAATGGTTCCATAGGCTAACACTATGATCATCAAATAGACAAAGAATTCCATTACAAGAATTCGCAACTTTTGAAAGGCGGCAAGGGAACTCAAGTGTTGATGTTTCAAAGTATCTAGGTTGCTGATACAACAGAAACTCGTCTTCCGAATGCAACAAATACAAAGTGTTTGATAAGGAATTTTTGCGAAGATCGAAGACGGTTCTTGTAGATGAACTTGAGCTAGCAATAGTAGATTAGTAGAACACCATGATTTTGAGAGACATCTAAAAATTTGGTTGGTAGTCTTTCAAAGATATCAAGAATCAGATCATCACATAGATAATGAGACATTGCAGAGTTCTGTCGAAAAATATAAAAAGATTAGCAACTTTATATTGCTGAGCAGTTTTAACACTATGAAAATCAAAATAAAGTTATAATTATGTATCTTATACTGTTCTTTGCATATATAAGCTAGTATATCTCTACGTGATAAACCTAGTTGAAAGATTATTATTTTCATGGTTAATTGTATTTATTTATAGAATAATAACATAATGCCATAAACTATGATCTTTAAAAGGTATCAACGATCAATGAATCACTCATCAAAAAACGTCGATTTATTTTTAGAGTCCTCGAAGACAATAGGTTTGTAGGCTTATTTGTTTCTTTTTATAGAGTTTAAAATTCACGTCCCAGACTATTTATTTGTTCATTCAGGCCCAATACTATTACAATAACAAAATTAATTTTAAAAGTGTTAAGTGTTGGAAAAAATACCCTCGACAACAAACCTGAAGTTCGATCGCGGAAAGCTAGATCGCGAGTTGTATCGAGCGCAAGTAGCAAAAATGATAGATACTACAAAGAACCGACTAGAATATGCACACGATATACCCTTAACGAACCCTTTATTAATACCAATAAATCTTTTACAATTGAGGAAGAAGAATGAATAACTAGCATCCCCTCATCTCTACTTATATATATATGAGAGGGTAGAAACCTTAGCTTGCCTTGCACTCCAAGCTAACTAATCCTAGTTCTAGTCTACCACCAAATCTAATTACAAAGTACACTTAATTCCCTCATCTATGTTTAAATTTACTACTAATGTATAACATTAAGAGACTAGGATGATACCATGGTAAACATCGGGCTGGATGATGGAAATTGATCATAACTACAGCCAACGAGTTGCGTAACTATCTATTGAGACACATACACATATGATAACGGATAAATTCCCCAAATAACCTTGTACCTATTCCAATATTAACGTGTGCTATTTTTCAAGGGTTATTTGCACATATAGGTAATGAACTTTGAAAATTTTCCTATGTTAAGTAATTGAATCTCGAAAATACTAAGTTAGATAACAAAACTTTGTGCAACCTGCAAAGTTAGGTAATATGGCCTTTGACTACGTTTGACTGTTAGCAAAGAGGGGTTTTAGTCTTTTCACTATAATCTATACTACATATAAAGCATGAATGACTCTCTCTCCAAAATCTTAAGACTTACAAGAAATTAAGCATGGTTTACAACACTTTAATGCACCCAATTTTTAGAATTACAGCAAAGTAAGCATATTGTACAACAAAATAAAGCGTGGTGTCATTTTAAGACTAATGATAAGGCAAAAAGTGAACCACTTTAAGGGGTCATTTAAGCCCGAATTCGAGATTATCTGATCAATTATTGCCCTAAATCGTTCCTTTTGTCATTTTAGGTACTTTTGGAGAGAAATATGGAAAATGAAGCATTTTGGACGTTTTTACAGCATAAAAGTGAAAAAAACGGCAAAGTCTCAATTTCCCTTGCTGGGAACAGTACCTGACGGCGTCAAGACTTTTCACATGACGGCATCAAGAGTTACAAAAGAGGTGGATGTGGAAAATACACATGACGATCCAGAGAGTTTTTAAGTATAGGAGTTTACGGCGTCACCCAAGGCCGTCAAGGTCCAAACATTAGTAACGGCCCAGAGTATTTCTACACATGACGGCGTCACAAACAGAACTAGGCAATACGATTTTATCATGGCGGCGTCACAACCTAACACATGACGCCGTCACGATGTGTAATCTATATATAGTTTTCCAAATTTCATTCATTAGTGTGCAACTTTGAGGGAATAAACCCTAGTTCGAATTTTATCAGCTTTTCAAGGGTTTCAACCCCTTGAATCTTTCATGTTCAATTAAAGATAAGTACTCTTTCAAATCATTCAATATGTCTATGTGTTGTTTGATTATATCTTACACTTGTCTTCTATTTAACATGCTAGGCTAGATTTCTCTTGTGTTTGCTTAGATTTAGTGAAACCTAGATGTTAATTATGGGTTGATTGTTTGTTTATAGTTGTTACGGATGATTGTATTCGATGTTAGGCTTAAGAAAACTGGCAGACTTCCATTGGTAACTTGCTTGAACGTCTTAAGAAACATGATCGGAGGTGTACTATGATTTTTGGTTGTATTTAATGCGTAGGAGAATTCTAATGATCCCATGTTAGGAGCTTCTAACGGCTCGACATAGGAGTGAAGTAGGATCCTATAGAGTTAGGGAATATTGTACACGACCCTACGACTAGTATTAAGGAATATGACCCGTCATCCAAGTAATTGTAACAAGCTAATAAACCTGTAAAAGATATCTAGGGAGTAATGAAACCTAAGTAAACACAACTTTCCTCATTATTATTTCCACCACATTAGTATAATAGTTTTATTTTCGTTTCTTTTAGTTTATTTTGATTGCATCTTTAGATTAATTGGGTTAGTTGGCTAGCAACTAATTCTGCCCACTCTTCCAAAACCTAAGATTTTACTTGCTTTCATAAAATATAAAAATACAAAAAGAATCATCCCTCACCTCTAGACCTAGTTTATTAGGCTTTCTAATCCTAGCGACACTATTCCTGAGTTGAATGATCAATCCCCCGGTACTTGTTACTATACTATACTACAACGATGTCATAACTCGTAAATTCTGGTCTTTTCCCAAACTTTCAACATTTACTATTCATCGGTTACTATTCATCGATCACTATTCATCAGTTTACTATTCATCTTTTTCGGAGTCAGTTTGATATTCTGAGAAGCGTTTTAAAATTTTACTATTCATAAAACACTATTCACCTCCGGAGAAAATTTGTCGTTTATGCGTGAGTTGCGTCATTTATGTATACGCACGGTTATTTTACCTAATAAACGTTATCCTATAAACTATTACTATGAATAATTGATCCGACAATCCCAACTATGGTCCTAACACATTTTTATACTCATAATAATAATATAAAAATTTTAATATTAATTTACCCGGTATTTTGGAAATTTATTTATTACGTATCGTACGTTTAATTTAATTTCGACAGTTTTCGTGGAAACTAAACAATAATCACCCAAACTCTCCGTACTTGTACCCAACATATTTTTACAAATTTTATGAGTTTATTATGTCCCGGTTAACTCCGATAAAATTTATTTCTAGCAAACCCGGTACCCGATTATACCTAAACTAACTAATAACAACACAAACTACACTACACTTCCTAATTAAATCAAGGAACCACTTTCCCCTTTTTCCTCCTTTCATGACCGCCCCCCCCCCCCCCCTCCTAGCCTTCTCATGTGCTAACTTCACCAACACCCATTAATGTTTACCTAACAATTGTCTAATACATAAATATCCTACCATTTTCATCTCATTTTACACTTAATCATTTTCACACAAACTAGCAATTTTCTTTCTTTCTCTCTTTGGGGTGGATCGACCATGGATCAAACACAAGCAAGAGATCACTAACTTTTGAAGATAAAGTGTTTAATCATGTCCTAATCATGATCTAGTTGGGGTTTGGTGGTAAAAATCCCTAGGTTTCTTATACATTTTCATCCAAATCATCTCAAATCTTTCTTGTAAGTTGTCAAACTCTTGTTCATAATTTCTTCATGTTATTTTTTTATCATCATATGATTTCCATTCAAGATCTACATGCATATGTTAGTTATACCACTCATATATATATATATATATATATATATATATATATATATATATATATATATATATATATATATATATATATATATATATATATATAACTTTTGATCCCTAGAAATGGATTATAGTTAGATCCTTGTTAGATTCACTTGATTTATGATGTTTAGGAACCCATGACACCCTAAGAAGGTGTATGGTAAGATTAGACTAGATTTGTGGTGATTGAAAGTGGTTTGGTTGGATTAGAAACTAGTTTGAAACACTAGAAATGGATTTTAAACATATATATTTACCTACTGTCCCAAATCGACCAATCCAGAAAACTCAGGGATTTCTGGGTAACATTGGGCTAGAGATTTAGAAAATACTTTTAAAAACGAATCCGTGGGCGAAAGAACGGATTAAAACGAGTTAATAACGAAGGAGATATGATTTTCCGAATTTAACGACGAAAACTAGTTTTTTGAAAAACTGCATGCTGTTGGACGATTTTCGTTGGACAAATAGAGGCGTTAAACGTAACCTATTGGAGCCGAGCTATCGAAAATATATTAGTATATACTAAAACGAATCTGTGGATATAAAGAACGAGTAAAATGAGCTTAAAACGACCAAGTTATACACGTTTTAAAATCGTCACAACTATATATATATATTTAGTCACTACTAGAAAATAATATAACTACGTACTAAATAACATATTTTCTAGATTTCTTATTCAAGGAGTTTATTTTTAACTAACGAAATACGTACGACCCAAGGTTTATTTATGCGACTACTAGACGATATCTTAAGGTTTTCAAAACGAGGAATATAACACTAACGTTTTTATATACGATATATTACGACAAGTTTTTATAAGCCTAGTTGGACTTATTTTTCTTAAGTATGGAAAATACTTTACTTTGACTATAACAAATATTTCCAAGTTACGAGTAGTATAGGTATCATGTGTATGCATATTCTCTTCATCATTTCATGATCTAAGTAGATCACTATCATTCATATTAGGTTGCGGTTAGAGATCGAACCTCATTTTCTGTGTATCCACTTTGTCATCGTAGCTATCGCACCAGGTGAGTCATAGCCCCACTTTTACTCTTTATACTTGTTTTAACTCTTTGGGGGAGATACATGCTCAACTACTTGCTTACTAGTATAAATACTCAAAACATACTTTCTTGATACTCAAAACATTTATACTTGATTGTTTTATACTTGATTTCATACATACGTGATTGTGCTATACTTAACTGTGTTATACTAAACTGTGGTTGTGTATTCTTGAGCAACTGATACTTTGGGAAATGGCACCCAGTAATCATACATACATACATACTTCCAATGGCCCCAGATTAAGTTGCTGGGCACAACCATTGAGACTTCCAATGGCCCCAGATTAAGTTGCTGGGCACAACCATTGAGACATACATACAAACGTGAGGTCTTCGGAGATGAAGTGTAGACTCACGACTAATTGCTTAACTATCGTGATGAACTTATACATGTTTAATCTTGCTATATATATATATATATTAGCAGTAGATTGTGAACACACAGGTTACAAGTCTCTTATGGCGGGACTTGTAACTGAGTGGATTTACGATGCCTTTGCTGTGTGATCATTTTTCTATATACTTTATTTGTTAAACAAACTCTATGAACTCACCAACCTAGTGTTGACACTTTAGCATGTATTTTCAGGTTTTAACCAATGGCACGCTACTGGAGGTTTTGGCAAGGCATGGCATGGTCATAGAAGACTTTGATTATTTATATGGGGACCGTTTTAAACTATTTTAAGGGCCTATTTCCGCACTACTTTTAACGATGTAAATTCAATATTTTTGGTTAAACGATTTTATTCTAAATGATTAAAGTGAAAACCATTTTTGAACTAGTGTTGTAATACCAATTGAGTTACACCCCAGCTACACGTATGCTTCCGCTGGACCCGATTTTGGGGGTGTGACAAACGATCAGGTACACTGCCTGGTGGGGGTTGTAAGCTTCTCGAGATCCCTTGAGAGGTTAAACCTCTTGCGAGGGCGCGATCCCCATGTATCATGTAACAATTCACATTTTCAGGTTAATTACTATTCCCGGAAAATTTTACTATTCATTTTACTATTTATTTTCCCGAAATTTGATTTTTGTTTCATATTCTCGTGTGATAAATCATTTCCATGGCAAATTAAAAGTTTGACACTCATCAGATCATTTTCGCGAAAGTTATTAAGGAATTACACGTTTTAGGGTAAAACGTCATTCAAAAATTCTATGCACAACGAAACTCGACCGTGTTAATTTTCCCCGTATTAGAAAAATGTTTGATACACTCATGATTTATTTGAGAATAAATCATGACTGAGAAAAACATGACCAAGTAAACCTCGGCCGTGAAAAACAGGAATTTTCCTTTTTAAGTGTTTTTATTCAGCCGTAACCTTAGCCTATACCTGCACCGCGTTTCTAAGAAGATTTGAGTTTTCACATTTTTGGAAAAAGTCAACATATTTTTCCCTCCTCCTTTGACCAAAAATCATTCCTTGATTTTTAGGCTTACGGTTTTATGTCTAAAAGACATTAAATACCAACCGACACTAGACTAAGCCTAGTCTAGACATTATAAGTCATTTTAAATCATTATTATCGTATTAGAAAAGTAACATTTTACTTTTCTCAATTTTACACAATATTCGTACGTTTTACGTATTACGCGTTTTAGACCCGTGTTTCCAGTTTGAACAGGGTTTTAGCACCCCAATGGAACCTACCACTCATTTTATATTTTATTATGGAGTATTTTGACAAGTTTAATCATTCTTCCAA
Source organism: Artemisia argyi (assembly GCA_030686995.1). Lineage (NCBI taxonomy): Eukaryota > Viridiplantae > Streptophyta > Magnoliopsida > Asterales > Asteraceae > Artemisia > Artemisia argyi. The sequence goes on from CM060708.1 coordinate 252,465,822, forward strand.
GTTTTGTATTTTTACGATACCCGGTTTTACGTATTATGGCTTAATCGTTTACGGTTAGCATTTTACGGAGTCAAAACTAACTTCATAAGCTTGGATAATATCATCAAAAGCCAACACTTCCTCCCCAAGTTTTCCAAACCGCCATAGGGGGGGGGGGGAGTCATCACCACATGGATTGATCTCATGCTTGAAGCCCTTGGATGAGTACAAGTGTTCAACTTGCTCTCCAAGTGTTGATTAGTCAAGTTAGTAACCTCCTCAACTCACTATAAAGCCCCCTCCTCCTCCTCTTCTTGTACGCCACCATCACACACACCATCACCTCACACTTAGCTAATTCTCTTCCAATTTTATGCAAGAATCAAGTGCTACAACAACATATAAACTCTAGTTTGGTTTTGATTCATCAAACTACTTCCAAACCTCATAAACTTTGGTGATTTCTCTTGAGTTTGAATCCACTCAAGTCACCTCAACTTTCATCATCTCTCTTTCAAGAATACAAGGGTAGAAAGATTGCATGAAGTGAAGTAGGGTGAAGCTAAAGTCTATCAAAGTCCTTACCTTACATGTTAACTTCCTTTCTTAATTGAAAGCCAAAAGTTGTAAGCAAAACCCTAACATACTTCTTGTTAAATATCATAATCATGTTATTTACATATCATTCATGCTATATTATGTCTTGTGATCATGTCCATGATGTATAAAAATGGGTAAAACAAGTTATTATAAATGATTGTTAAGTTAAGTTATTTAAACAAGTAAACTAGTGACTTTCTTGGTAAAATCTAATCAAAATGGTAAAATTATGATATTGGATCATTACATATTGTAGTAGAGGACTTAACAAAGAAACCATAGCAATTTGAACCACCTAAAACGAGTACCCGAGTCAAAAGTTATGACCATTTGAAGTTACCAAAACTTTGCGGCAAAACTGCCAAAATAGTTTCTGTGACAGAACATAAAATACGCAAAAAGATGCCTTTCTGGTCCGATTCATGAAAAAGTTAAAACACGAAAGTTGTCCGGAATCACGTTTTCTTCAAAAACTCAGGAGCACGTCTCCAGAAAACCAATAACGAATGAGATTTTTCTCAGTTTATTAACAGCTATTTTACATATATAAGTCACTATATAATGGTTATGGTTTAAAGAGACCAAGAGGTCTTATGACCTAGATTCAAGACCACAACCATGGCTAAAGCCAAGGTTGAGTCTCAATACCATGGAACAATGACCAAAGGTCATGGCAAGGCCATGACTAAATGACCATATAAACTTACTTAGGCGAAAACATGAGCTAAAAAGTTGGCGATAACTTAAACGTACAATTTGGATCTATTTCATCTAAAGAATCATGAGATATTACAAATATTTGTCATACAAGACTTAAGAAACTTACCCTAATAACAATCTTCATGTAAAGATAAACTTTCCTAAGTTTATTCAAATATTGGACATGTAACTTTTCGGATCAAAACTTATATATATATATATATATATATATATATATATATATATATATATATATATATATATATATATATATATATATATATATATATATATATATATATTATCAACTACTACAATAGTAGGGAGCCTCATGTGAGGAGTTCATTATGTAAGCCGTCGAGATGAGTTGTGGATTTACAAATTAAAGTGTCCTGGCTCCTCGAACATTTACTAACATGACTTCTGAATTATGTCGGCCCGAACGGTAGTAAACGATATATAAACTATACATGTTTCATGAACCATTTCTTTTCAAAGACTTACACTACACTTCGTACCACATCATGGACTAAATGCAAGACATACATATATAGGCAATTCTTCATATTCTTTACTCCAATCCTAAGTCGCAACATTCTATTATAGGTTGCTCGTAGAAACCTTCACGATCCAACCATTACCTTCACTACTTGCTATCTTACTTAAGGTGAGTTCGTAGCCCCACTTTCTATTGTTTAACTATTTTACAAACCCATGGGGGGGATACATGCTATTATTTTTCTACTCGAACACAATGCTTTCTACTGTATGCTATCCGACTATGTTTTATTTTCACTAAGTAACGATTGCCATGTTCGAAGTCTCTATATCATGAACCATTAGTCACTAGCTATAGTGAGCGCGAATATTGTGAATAGATCTATTGGGATTGACGAATCCCATTTGTGTTGAACAACTACGAGTTTAAACAAATGCACTATATTTGATAGTTTGAGGTATAATGGCAATATTACCTTGGTAGGGCTTCTATAATGCCAATTTTTGGTTCGATGTTAATGCTTTGGTTGCATGAGCTTAGTGCAATAATAACGGTTTTGTTTTCTAACTATGAGTGTGAGTCTATAGCTCACACTATGATTAATGTGTTCAATGATTTAACTAAAAACTCTACGAATTCCACTCAACCTTTGTGTTGACTGTTTTAAGCATGTATTTCAGGTCCATAATAAACGAGGCTGGCACGGAGGAGCACGGATATTCAAGAGGGCTATAAATTTTATTATCATTCAAAAACTCATTTAATATAAATTGTAAACATGGAATCATCTAGGACCTCATTTTGTAATCTCTGATATTTATATAATTTGAATGATAAATCTTTTAAAATGACTCAATTAGAGTTTTTTTCTATTATTGTGACTATTGTGCCGTCGAGTAACACCCAGTTTGAATTCCGCTGCATCATGAATTGGGGGTGTTACATATCAAGTTTTTGGCGCCGCAACCCGGGGAATAGTTATTGTCTAGGTTAATATTTCTTTTTATTAGGTCTACTTGCTAGATTCCTTTCTAGTAAGATTTTATTTTTATTTTTTGGTTTTCTTTAGTCTATCTTATTTCATTGTTTCCTTTGTTCATAAACTATCTCGATGGATAACAATAGCATTGATCGTTTGATTCCTGTTATTCGTGTTTTTCGTTGTAGGATTTTCCAAATGCCCGCCCCAATCCCTTTAGTGGAAAATGAGAACCCACCTAACCTCTCGCCTAACCATCACTTTGACAATAATTCTGAGATGGAGGAGTCTGACCATAATGATGATCATAGGGCTAGTCCTTTTTACTATTCGGACTCCATTGAGGACCTAGATGATGGTGTCGTAATTAATGAGAATAGGATGGAAGATGAAGTGGACCCTCTTAGGTATGTCGACCCTAGAACAAGGATTGAGAATGACAGCTCATTTAATATGCAATTTCCTTGTAAAATTGGATTTAGGAGCTTTGATGCCTACCTTAACTCATCTCTACCAATGAACATAATCTCGCGTAGTGAACAAAATAAAATTATGGTAGATGAGTTAGAATACAAAGGAGATAATATTATTGCTAGGGCAATGGCATTGCACGTGTTTGTAGGAAGCTTTGTTTATCTTGTTGAGTTCATGGTTATGGAGAATCTAGGAGAATTTATCAATAGTAAGTTAACCCAAGTTATGTTTGGAAAACCCTTCAAAAGGTTAAACAACCTTGATGAAAAACTTAAGGAAGGGTTAATTACATTCTCGGATGGGGATGAAGATTTTGTTTACCAAATGCCCCGTGCACACCCTAGGTTCAAGGATTTTTCTATGGAGAAATGTAATATGTATCCACCCCTTGAGATGCTAAGTGAGAATGATAAAAGGAAAGGGCTTAAATATCCTCATGAAAAGAATAAAAGGTATTATCGCGGATGTTTATAGCTAAGTGACGACTATAAGAAAGATGAGGCGACTATTAGATGGATCACCCTAGGGTTAATGAGCATAAGCGACACACGATGGCCCATGACATTGAGTCTAGCTACAAGACTTGTAAATAAAGAAAAGCGCTTCTTGGGAGGCAACCCATGTTTTGTGTGATTTTTAATTGTTTGATTGTTATTTGTTTTAGTATTCATGCTTCATTTTTATTGTTGGTAGATCATGTTTCAAACTAAAATTGTGAAAATGCTTTATTTTGTTGTTTAACTTCGTCTTAACTTCATATAAAGGTATTTTGCAAAAGCTAAGTGTAAGGGGAAACCCCAAATTTGTTTCTAAGAACGAAAATGATCATGATTCGCCACAATATTATATGAACATGTGTATTAGTATTTGTTAGAGTCAAATGCTTGTATCGAGTCATAATGATGTTTTGCAGGATTTTCCAGGAAGTAGGACATATGTTTTTCCAGAAATTTTCCGAAAACTTAACATAAAGATTTATGCAGGTCACTTCTGACGGCGTCAGGAGTTAACTCCTGACGGCGTCACGTGTAAAATTGTAGAAATTTTGCGAGTTTTATTTTTCTAACGGAGTCTTGAAGTTTTTGTTAATTCTTTAGTTTTATAAACTCCAGGAAATTTGCAAACATTCATTCCACAAGCATTATATCTTAAATTGCTTTCTAGGATTTGTTAGTATATATAGATTGCCGCCGATTTTACGCGAGGTTGCCTTGATTGCTTTCTCAGGTTATATATGACAAGAAGATGATTTATATTTCTGGAAGGGAAGCTTTGAATGTTCATTTTCTTGGAGGAAGATCTAACCTTGTTAACATACTATCCACACCGAACGAATCAGGGGAGTATTTGTTTTCATTTTTTTACCTATTCTACTTTTACATCTTTTAATTGAACATTGGGGACAATGTTCATCCTAAGTGTAAGGGGAGGGTAAATGATGATACCTTATAGGATGCAATTGCACTTGTTAGTGTAATTTTAGCACAAAATTTAAATTTTTTTACAACATTTAGGAGTGAAACTTTAGCCTTAACAAGCGTCTCATGGATAGGAGTCGTATGAATAGCACAAAACCGTACCATCCAGAAAAAATTTCCACCCAAATATGTGAGGTTCGCCTTTAGATTTGATAGGAAAAGCATTCATTATTAGTGCTTATGAGTGTACCGGTAGCATTTAGATTCTAGAACTTGCGTTAGTGATGCATCCCGAGACCGCTAGTGAGACTACATTCGTGTAGTAGGATTTACTATATGATAAGAGGCATTAGGATCACCCTTGTGTTTAAACCCGTATCATAATTACTTGACCATTTAAGTCATATCACTTGACTAGTAAAGTCAATTAATATTTCCCACACCTTAGCGTTGTACTCATTTTTAGTACACGAAACCCCTAGTACACCCCTCCGAGCCTATCTTTTCGTTTCTAACTTTAAGCATTTTACTTAAAGGAAGAATTTGTTACAACCCACCCAAATGTGCAAACAAATCGCCTTAGCCTTCCGTGTATGCACTTATCTTTAGTGCATTATTGTTATATGTTTAGACCCTTAGTTAATTATCTAAATGATTACATTGTTGCTAAGTCGAGTCATATCTTGTACATATTATTTTGGGACGATTGGGACTCATGGGTAAAGTAGTTGTGTTTTAGAGTAATGGGGAAGAACATCATATATTACCCTTATATGTGTGTTAATCTTAAAAAGTACTCCAAATGTTTTGATTATCTTAATTCGAGTCATTAGATTAGTTTATTGTAAAGTATGTAAAAATTCAAGTGTAAAGGGAATGTACATTCCCTATGATGTATTATTTTGGATGGTAGGGTAAGAGTGTAAGTAAAAAAAAATCAAAAAAATTAAGAAAAAGAAAAAAAATAGAAAAAGAAAAGAGAAAAGACATACGGACTACCATCCCATTTCATTCTATGTTTGCTTTATGTTTTTGTTATTTTTGATTTATTAGCTTAAGTCGAGTCTAGTCTTGGCTTAGCAACGCCATATTGTACATGTAATTAACCAAGATGATTAACTCGACACCAGTTAATATTGCCTTTATCCAACAAAACTGTGTTTTCCATATCCCTACACCTAACGTTATAACCCTTTAAAATACCTCTTTGATAGTTTATCTTAGGTGCTTACGCCAAGTGGTGGAGGTTTGATCCTTTCCCAAGCCTATGGTAATCTATTTTGCTATGACAGGTAGTGAGAGATGTTTTCCATTTCCATATTGTAATATATACTTTATTACACCCGAGAGATGTGAGTATCTAAACACTATTTGTGAGGTGCTAGTGTAAGACCTCCGTGCTTGTATTTGGTCTTTAGTGGAATAATTATTTGTTGTAATTACTTTTATATTAGTGTTAAATGACCCCTAACTTGTATTTTGATTAGAATAAAAGTGCATTTGCTTGAGGACAAGCAAATCTCAAGTGTAAGGGTATTTGATTAGGCGAAAAGTGGACCACTTTTAAGGGGTCATTTAAGCCCAAATTCGAGATTATTTGATCAATTATTGCCCTAAATCGTTCCTTTTGTCATTTTAGGTACTTTTGGAGAGAAATCTGGAAAAGGAAGCATTTTGGACATTTTTGGAGCATAAAAGTGAAGAAAACAGCAAAGTCTCAATTTTCCTTGCTGAGAACAGTACCTGACGGCGTCAAGACTCTCCACATGACGGCGTCAAGAGTTACAAAAGAGATGGATGTGGAAAATACACGTGACGATCCAGAGAGTTTTTAAGCATAGGAGTTGACGGCGTCACCCAAGGCCGTCAGGGTCCAAACATTAGTGACGGCCCAGAGTATTTCTATACATGACGGCGTCACAAACAGATCTAGGCAATACGATTTTATCATGGCGGCGAGTTGACGGCGTCACAACCTAACACATGACGCTGTCACGATGTGTAATCTATATATAGTTTTCCAAATTTCATTCATTAGTGTGCAACTTTGAGGGAATAAACCCTAGTCTGAATTTTATCAGCTTTTCAAGGGTTTCAACCCCTTGAATCTTTCATGTTCAATTAAAGATAAGTACTATTTCAAATCATTCAATATGTCTATGTGTTGTTTGATTATATCTTACGCTTGTCTTCTATTTAACATGCTAGGCTAGATTTCTCTTGTGTTTGCTTAGATGTAGTGAAACCTAGATGTTAATTATGGGTTGATTGTTTGTTTATAGTTGTTACGGATGATTGTATTCGATGTTAGGCTTAAGAAAACTGGCAGACTTCCATTGGTAACATGGTTGAACGTCTTAAGAAACATGATCGGAGGTGTACTACGATTTTTGGTTGTATTTAATGCGTAGGAGAATTCTAATGATCCCATGTTAGGAGCTTCTAACGGCTCGACATAGGAGTGAAGTAGGATCCTATAGAGTTAGGGAATATTGTACACGGCCCTACGACTAGTATTAAGGAATATGACCCGTTATCCAAGCAATTGTAACAAACTAATCAACCTGTAAAAGATATCTAGGGAGTAATGAAACTTAAGTAAACACAACTTTCCTCATTATTGTTTCCACCACATTAGTATAATAGTTTTATTTTCATTTCTTTAAGTTTATTTTGATTGCATCTTTAGATTAATTGGGTTAGTTGGCTAGCAACTAATTTCGCCTATTCTTCCAAAACCTGAGATTTTACTTGCTTTCATAAAATATAAAAATACAAAAAGAATCATTCCTCACCTCTAGACCTAGTTTGTTAGGTTTTCTAATCCTAGTGACACTATTCCTGAGTTGAACGATCAATCACCCGGTACTTGTCACTATACTATACTACAACGATCAGGTACATTGCCTGGTGGGGGTTGTAAGCTTCTCGAGATCCCTTGAGAGGTAAAACCTGTTGCGAGGGCGCGATCCTCACGTATCAACTAAAATTCTATCAAACAACATTAATGCTATTAAAAACACCCCTTCATCAAATATTACAACTAGTTAAGCACAATGTACAATAGCTGCAACCAATTTTTAGATTTACAATAAAATGAACATAGTGTACAACAAAATAAGCATGATGTAATTTTTAGACTTTTTTTCAGACTTACAATATTAATGCTATTAAAGTGGTCAATTTTATTAATGACTATAATGACTACTGCTTATAAGAAAAGAAACATAGTGTACAAAACTTTAATGCACATAATTTTCAAACGTACAAGCCAAGAAGCATAGTGTAAAACAAAACACTACATTAATGATATTTAATGTAGTCAATTATTTAACTGGTCAATAAATACAATTAATACAGTTATTAAAACACCCCTTACATAAGAAAAATACAAATTATAAAGCATATTGTACAACCAAATTAAACATAATTCCTGGATTGAATTTCACTAATACAAATAATAAAGCACATTATACAAATATTCAAGCCAAAACCGGGCCAAATGGGCTTGAGCACAAACGGGCGCGGACCAAACGGGCTCGAGCCGGAACAAGCACGGGCCAACGGGTTCGAGCCTGAAAGGGCACGGGCTATACGAAATTCTTGATATCCATAAATTTATTGTCAAAAAGAACATAATAAACTAAAATACATTATTCGTAAAAAAAAAAATTTATCGCCGCTGCAGCGTGCGGGTACCCTGCTATTTTCCATGAAATATATAAGAATTAGGAGGGTATTTTTGTCTTTTTATTATATTGTATTAAAAAAACCAGATGGGCCACCACCACCACTCCATATTCCAGCAAGAAACCTAGATTCCGGCCAACACCATATTCCGGCAAGAAACCAGATTCCGGCAAACGGGTATTAACGTTATTTGGCCCCACATGATGACTACAACAATGATAACCACTACCAATTTCAACAGAATTATTTGTGTGTAAAAAACGTTTTAGGGGAAAAAAAAAAAAAAAAAAAAAAAAAAAAAGGCTCAGATCTGTTTTTACTCAAAGGGAACAAGTGGATAAATCAGCCATGGCTGCAAGTATTCAGTGGTAGCAATATTTTTACCATCTCTGAATTTATTTGCCCAGCCAAGATGCAAGATTATCTCAAAAACATGTCCCCATTTCACAACTTGGATCTTAATAAAAAAATATCATCACAGCCTCTTAACAATAAGCAGTTTAAAATAAGCAAAACCAAACACCCCCGAAAACAGATGTATATCTGTTTCAGGCATCAATAAAATCAACAATCTCTCTGTCTCGATCACCCTCAATGATTAAAACATTGTGTATGAGGGAGTTGCTGACCGAGACAAAACAAATAAACAACAACGACACCCCTTCGAGGCTATCGTGTACCAAAAAATAAGCAGAACCAAACGTCTCTATGTGGGTTACTTTATGTAAAAAGATCAAATTTTTTTGTGGGTTTGAACTGGGTTTTCAATCTTTAACAAAAATATCAAATCTTGGCCAATTTTGATCATGGTGGTTTGTGTGGTGGAGAGATGATAATAAAAGGTGGAGGTGGGTAGATGATAATGACAATGGATTATAGGGAATGTGATGGGGTGGTATGGTATGGTAGGTGTCAGAGTGTGTTTGGATGACGTGGTCACAAGTGGCCCCTTCAACTTACTGGTTTAGCAGGTCACAAGTTGCAAAAATAACCAATATTACTTAACACTGAACAAAAATTAAAGTTTCATTACCTAACTTAGTATTTTCGAAAGTCAATTACCTAACATAAGAAGTTTTTTAAAGTTCATTACCTATATGTGTAAATAACCCATTTTTCAATTGTAACTTAGAAGTTTTAATTGTGGATAGATTGTATTGATCATCAGAAATTTTATTAAATTATGTGAAAAGGCGAGTCTTTGAGGCAGATGTATGTGGTGGTCTAACTGGGGTATCCCATGACCGTTTCCGACCCTTAAATACCTGACCATCCCTAAGATTTGTATATTGTAAGGTCTTAACCCTAAACCTTTTGTGACTCACAACTAGGTCACTTTGGTGGTGGTTTTATTAATGGTTTCGGTTGTACAATAACAACGTACTTTTTCAAATGTGCCTATTTAGTATGTGTACTATTTTTCGTTCCACTTAATGTTACGTACTTTTATGTTTGTTCTAATTTGCATCAAAGTTTATAGGCTATCGGTTAAATTTGTATAAAACCCGAAAAAACCTCGTGGCATATTTAATATTTGAGTGAATTCCTTGGATCGTCCTTCTAGTTTGTCCCAAATTGCATCTATTGTCCATGGTGGTTTCATATTGCATTGATAGTCCTTAACTTAGCAAAAAATTACACCCATAGTCCTTGGACTTAACTTTTGTCAATTTTCTCTGTTAAAACCCTCATGTACCATGCACACGATGGTAGAATAGTCTTTCACCCTTTCCGTTGAATTTAACTAAATTTTTATCACTTTAAAATTTTCGAAATAAATTTAGAAATTTTACAAAAATAAACCTTAGTAAAACCAATTTTTAAAATATAAACAAAATTTTTAAAATTACGAAAGATTTTAAACCTCTTTTTTTTTTTTTTTTTTTTTTTTTTTTTTTTTAATTTAAAAAACTATATTTTAAGTAAAAAAAATTATAATTTTTTTCGTAATTTTAAATTCTATTTTTAGTTTTAAAAATTAGCTTTAGGGACGATAGGTGCAATTTTTGTAAATTCTATTTTTTATTTTAAAAAATTCGTAAATTCTATTTTTAAAAATTTTCGTAATTTCAAAAAAAAATATTAGGGATTGTAAATGCAATTTTCGACATACCACGATGACGATTCATGTATTTTACTCTTAAAAAAATATTAGGCATTAACGAGTTTGGTTTTGGTTAAACAAGTTTAAGCATGCAAATTAAAACAAAATATTAAAGTACGTAACATTAAGTGAAACGAAAAATAATACACATACTAATCGGTACATTCGAAAAAAATACGTTACCATTGTACTGCTAAAAACCTTTATTAACTGGGTGTCATTTGTGGCATGTCTCAAATTAAATTACCCATGAACCAGAAGACATGATTAGATAGATTTTACTTGTATGGCTTCAGTGCTTTGAGTATGACTATAAACCTTTTGGTGGTAAGTGATTACCATGTAGACTAAACTGACGCAAACTGACGCTATTTCCTTATTATGCTTATAAGTTAGAATATGGCTATATACGTTTCAACTAGACTAATGTTCATTGTAGACACGTCATATATATATATATATATATATATATATATATATATATATATAGGTATTCGCTTCAAGAGAAAAGTGCATTTCGGTAGAAAAGTGAGAAAATAACTGTGATGCACCAATTTTTATTTTAGTGCATCACAGTTAAAAGAAAAAACGGTGCATCACAGTTTTATTTTAGTGCATCACAATTTTTTCTCACTTTTCTACCAAAACGCACCGGATCCCTTCCCTATATATATATATATATATAGTAGCTGTCAAAGCCCGCCGGATGGGCGGGTATATGTAGTAATATTACTTGTGATGTTGTTGTTTAGCGGGAATTATGTAGTTAAGTATGTTGTTTTGTATTATTGTTTAAAATGTAATAATTTTATTGTATGTGTATTGTATTTTTTAACGTTATTTGTAATTATTTTGTAAAGTCGATTTCTTTTATTAGCAAGTGATTGTTGACATTTTTTTCTTTAACAAAAGAAGGTTGGTGAAGAATGGCTGAAAAAGTGTTTTTTTAATGACATTTTCTTATAGGTACAAATTTGGTGATACATGTTGTATGGTTGCAAAGCCCGCCCGATGGGTAATTTTTTAATTTGCCTTATAAGTGGAAGTCAAATTATATACGTGCTTGTTTATTTTATTAAAAAGTAACTAAAATTATTTATTAAATAAAAAAATAATTTATCATGATTTCAAGTTCCTTAATGATATGATTCGGTCAAAACATATAATTGTTAAACTATATATTTTATGGTAATAGTTATCAGATACTTTAATTTTGTGAATAATTTCCGGGTATGTTTGTTATGTTAATATTTATCAAGATGCTTGGTTTTTTAAATTTAAATTAGGATATGATATATTTTATGTATTTTAGGATTAGTATTGTGTTGTGTGTTTAAAAGAAGTAAATATTTTTAAATATATTTTAGGACAACTATTGTGCTATTTATTTAAAATATATCAATATTTATGGTAAAGACTTTATTGAAATTGCATATATATTTTATTTGTAAATATTTTATGGTAAAAAATTATTGGATATTTAATTGCTTTTATTATTTTTCAATGTTATAAATAACGCAAGGCGTGGCGTGACGGCATGACCAAGCCTCACGGCTTTGCGGTCAATGCGAAGCTTTTGCGTTTATAATGCGTGGCATAAGGCGGCACAAAATATAAAAATAGTTATATCTCATACTTCATATATATCGAGTTTACAAAAAGACGTGGCATAATGTGGTGTGGCAGTATGGCGTGGCGACATGACTAAGCCTCACGCCTTTGCTAGTCTTTTAGAACCATGTTATTATTTGATATATTTATATGGTAATATTACGTTTCTATGTTTATAATAAGATATTTCTATGTTTAACTATTGTGTTACGTGTTTAAAACATATCAATACTCTTAAATTCTTTATGATAATATTGTGTTATTTAATTAAAATATATCAATATTTCGTAAACTTTAAATTTAATTATATAATTCTAAAAGACATAAAGAATACAAAATGAGATGCATAACAGTCAAGTGGATATTCACTAATTCACTATTATGATTTTTTTTTTCTTTTTACCATGTTCGTACTAGTTTTTTAACAACATTAAATCATATTCCACCATTTAATCCGTTATCCATTCACCTTCAAACACAAAAACAAAAATTAAAAAAAAAAAATAAAAAAAAAAAAAAAATAAAAAAAAATAAATTAGCTTATAATCTATAAACGTGAAACAATATTTATCAAATAAAACTTTTAAATTAATACGAAGATTAAGTTTATTCTTTAAGGACGTGTCATTACTTATTAAAAAAGATTAGTATTCACCAATAAAAAAAGGTTAAAAGTCATGTAATACATAACCATAAAACATCACACATGTACTAATCATGCTATTGCATGCACAATCATAGTAATTCAACGTGTATATATTGTTGCGAATACTATAGCGAACATATATATTGTTACTGTTGGGTCACTGAATTCCCCAAGCTTCCTTTAAACTTGGATTTGAACAGAAAATAACCTAAGTGTCTATTATCTGTATATGCAAACAAGTCACTGAGTGAACAGTACCTCAGTGAGTCATCTTCAGGATGCTTGGAACGAGTCTATGTTGAAAGGTTCACCATTCAGTGAGGTGGAACTCAGTGTATGGAATCTAAGCCTAGAAGATGATGATGGGTTTAATGAGGATAACAATAACTCAGTGAACCCCCAGGACTCCTCAGCAACTACTACATACTGAAGACTGAAGACTGAAGTATAGGCGAGGCAAGGCGGGAAAAGTTTGAATGTATCAACAGGTGACCTCATCTACCTGAAGTCAAACTTTCCCTAAAAGGCATCATGTCAGGATGGTGTCATTACTGTGCACTGGAAAGGCACATTGTCTTTTACCCAAAATAGTCTAATGTAACAGAGACAAAATATGTAAGTATTTTGTCTCTACTAGTTAGGTCATCTTTTGTCTTTATTAGTAAAGTTGTAAATCACTTGTGTATAAATAGGTAGCATAAGTGAGGAGTAAAAGTTGACAAGTTTGTGCATATAACAACCCATAAACACCCATGACTATCATTCCCATTACAAATACCTATAGTAGGTATTTCACAGGTAAATTTTTGCTTTTTATATACATTATTACTTGCATGACTCACTAGACCTGCTCACATATCTACACAAGCCAAATAACTCAACACTCATATCCTATAAACCCCAGGTATGTCAAGCATAAATTCATAACAACACCATAACAACAACACACTAGGATACGTGAGTAAGGTGGTCTAGTTCCCGATTCACTATTTGCATTACTTAGATTACTCTACACCCAAGTGAGTCTTCATAGCCTTACATCTTTTTAAACTTTCTCTCTAAATGCTTTTATAAACTCTGTAAGGGGGATACATGCAAAATGCTTTACTTAAAACCGAATACAAGTCTTTTTCTTTGGTTGTTTGCACGAGTAAACTAATTGCCACCACTACACAAACAAAATTCATGAATCTAATTGTTTGAAAGGTTTTATCCAATCAAACGCGAAAATAGTTGATAAATCTATTGGAGTTTGACAACTCCCGTTGGTATTAACACCCCACTAGGTGGTACCAATAAGTACTATATTTGAATACACTCAAAGTATAACTTTGACAAGTTATCCTTCTATCCCCTCATGTTGGGTCTGCAGCCCACATGACCCGGATCGTTAAGGTGTGATTCATGAGCTTAGTGCAACCTACTAAACTCCTGATAATTGTGCATGCATCACAATTATCACAAAAACTTGCATTTTCCCAGATGGGTGTAACAACTGAACCCAAGGAACTTGTATTCACTAACCCCTAAACCTATGATTCTCACTCAACACCTAGTGTTGACTTTTTAAGCATGTATTCTATGTTAATTACTTCTATGGAACTATGGTGGAAGGAGGTACTGAACTCGGAAGACTTCTCATAGTTATCATTGAAACACCACCAACCTTACTCTTAGATTTTTGGGACCTCAACAAAATAAAAGTATATCTTTTATAATTATAACTCTGATAATAATGTATGATAACTAATTTTTCAAAACGTCTCTTTTCGAGTCATTTTCTATTACTGTATCTGTGATTCTATGAAGTAATACCCCAAACACTTTATCCGCTGCGATCAGTGAAAAATAGGGGTGTTACAAATTGGCATCAGAGCTTCAGTTGTAGAGAACAAGGTCAAAACCTAAACTACAACAAATTTTCCTAAACCCGAGGAAGTTTTCAGTACCTCTGCCATCCGCCATAACCATATATGTTAAGGTAAGTATAAGTATTGCCTGCTTAACTGCTAAATGATTTATAATATTTTCTTTATTATATAGTTATGTCTACTCCCTTCTACTCTACCCCTATCTCATCTAGTCCACATTCGGAGAATTATCTTTCCTCTCCGAATGTACTAGATTACTCTCCTAAACCCTATAACTTAGAAGACTCTAGGAATAGCCTAGATAACCCTAATTTAAAGCACCTAAGAGATTTCTATGATAAGACATCACCCCTACCTCCCCTAAACCCCATTATACATCCACCTTTCCCTACCCACAAAACAAAACCCCGTGGTTTCTTTCTCCCGAGAGAACCATATATACCTAAACACCCTATCCCCACCTATACCCCTAGATTTGACTTTAGGCAACCCTATACTTTAAACCCTACACCTTACATAATAAACCCTCCCATTCCATCTTGGAAAGATGAAATTGGAGAAAAACCCTCTAGGTTGACTCTAGAAGATGAGGAAAACCAATTAGAGGAGATTTTAAATAACTTAGATGAAATTTTTCTTGATCTCCTTGAGAAGATAGAAAAAGGTCATAATAATAATAACTTAGATAATCAACCTGAATATAGTAAGTTAAGAGGGAATTTACAAGAAAACCGTTTTAAAATAGCTAAAATACAGAAAAACCAAAAGAAACATCACCATAAAATAGCTTTTGCCCGCTTTAGGATTTGCACTTTAGAAAAGATAATAGATAATGACGAAGAAAACTTAGAAAACACTAACACATGGAATTAAGTAAGTAGGAAACTTTAGAAAACTTAGGTAAATAAATAACACTAGGAGACGTGCCTTAGTATAGTTAGAGCCTTTAGGATAAGTAGAATAGGAAATAAATAAAATAAGTTAGAATCTAGAAACTACCTGGTACCCCTCAATTAGGATAGATTAGAATAACTAGACTTAGGATTGCCCTTCACCTTAGAAAACCCTTAGGAAAACCCTTAACCCTTACCCTTAACCTACCCCGATGTCTTAGGTAAATAGAATCTCTAAACTGTTTTAAATTTCTCTTACTCTAACCCTTTACAACTCTTTTCCCCCTTTACCGATGGTAAGAATCCTCGTTCTTCACCATAGAGATCGGAATTCTTTCTCCTCTGATCTCTAAACCTTCATTTCTTTTCATGGCTTTCTTAAGCTATCTTCGTTCTAGTTAGAGATATACCCCTAACTATCCCATATGCAAATATATGATTCTCATATATAAGCATATTCCTTTTAGATTACTATGATACCTGAGCTAGTTTTCCCCAATCCCCTTTAGTAAACCCCAAAACCTTAGTTAGGATTTCCATACTTGAGGTTAGATAGACCATTAGGATTTAGATCATTAGGACATAGACCTTTAGGATTAGAAAACCTTGGACCTTTAGGATTAGAACACCTTAGGATTATAAAACCTTAGACTTTTAGGATTATAACACCTTAGGATTTGAAAACCTTAGGCCATTAGGATTAGAAACCAAAACCCCTACCCTAATAGACTTAGGATAAGACTTTAGGATTAGAATATAGATTAGGAAAACCTAGGATTAGATAACCCTCACCCTAAGCCTTTAGAACCTTAGTTTAGGATAGACACCCTTACCCCATAGGAATAAGTAGATTTAGGTCATAGATTACCCATACCTAACCCTTAAGATAACCATACTTATACACTTGAGGATTTAGATTATACCCTAGGATTTGACAATTTTTAGAATACCCATTAGGAGATTTCACTTAGGAGACACTATGGATAGTGCCTTAGCTGGTTTCAAATCCCTAGGAATAGTGATACTCATAATAATAGTAATAATGGTAATAATAGACAACCTAAAACAAAAGAGTAAACCTAAAACAACACCTAAAAATAAGGATATACCTAGTCAACCCTTAGGAAAGAAAACACTTAAATCTAATCCCTCTTTAGAACCCTTTACCTCAATGGAACCAAACACCTCACCCTTAGAAATTAGGATTAGTTAGAAGAACCTTGGGGGAAAACAAAACTCTGGGAAAGATATCTAGTACATCTAAAAACTCCGATAGGATATTCTCCTTCAGGTATCCTATACTCTTACTCTTCCGTTTAATCTCATATTTTCATTTCTCTCCTTTTACCATTTAAATATTCTCCTCTCACTTCTTCCTACTCTTTAAAATCCCATTTTCCCCACTCCACAAATCCAAACCATACTTTTCCATTTTCCCCACTCCTACACTTTTCCCCACACAACCCACTCCAAACTTCTTTTTTCTTTTCCATTTCCCCTACTTTACCCATTCATCCTTTTTCCTTTTTCACCCCACTCCACTCCCATAAATCCTTCACTCCATTTCCTTTCATTTTTTTAACTCTCCGTCATTTTGCACTCTATTTTCTTCTCTCTATATTCTCTCCCTACCTCATCCTGCAATGCTCTATTAGTTAGAACTTGCATTTCTCGTCATAACGCAAGTTTCTATTAGTTAGAACTTGTAAGAATATCTACATCGAACTGTAATCCTCATTATGTTCGACTACGATATTAAATCTAGCTTTGCAAGAAATTATAAAAATGAGATCTTCTACGTCCGTCATTCTAGTCTTAACATGGGAATGTACCATGTGACAAGTTGCTAAACCGAAGAACATTAGAACTTGTCCTTACCATGAGTAGAACTAGTCTCTATCATGACTAGAACTTGTCTCTATCATGACTAGAACTAGTCTTTATCATAACTAGAACTTGTCTCTATAATGACTAGAACTTGTCTCTACTTGACTAGAATATTCCTCTACCGCTTCTAGAACTTGTCTTCTCTGATATGGCCTCTATCAGTTGAAACATGTTTCTAAAAATTTCCTTACCATATATCCTTAAATATGGTAAAACTCTCTTCATTTCCCACCGATACTAATTAAGGATGATTTATAATGACTATTCTCTTAAAATGAACTAGGATGTTCCTACATTTTAATGAGAAAGTTATAAGTCAAATAGGTTAAGAGTTTATATGCTCTTGTTTTCAAACATTGGGACGCCTTTATTTGTAAACAATGAGATATAAAAACCTAAGTATCTGGTATCTGTACAAGCAATTCTTACTCCGCTTGTGCAAAATCTTTTTCCTTTTCACATCATTTTCCTCGATAATCCTCTTCTTTCTCTACTTTCTCGACAATTTCTCTCCCCTACTCCTATAATCGTCAAAATCTCAGGATGAGATTTTCTTTAAGGGGATAAGACTATAACAACCCACAAACACCCATTACTATCATTCCCATTACAAATACCTATAGTAGGTATTTCACAGGTAAATTTTTGCTTTTTATATACATTATTACTTGCATGACTCACTAGACCTGCTCACGTATCTACACAAGCCAAATAACTCAACACTCACATCCTATAAACCCCAGGTATCTCAAGCATAAACTCATAACAACACCATAATAAGTAATATACCAATCTAAAACATTAAACATAACATAAAACACTAATAAACCCTAAACTAAAACTTAAGTAGGATTATGTGCTTATCTGAACCTATATGCTTAGTTAAACTAGTAAGAATGTGTTCAAGGCTTAAGTAAGAGTATCTTTAGTTATATTAGGATATATTAGGACTATTAGGTTATAGAATAGAACCCTTAGAACTTAGATATAAACCCCCTAAGCCCTAAACCATAACTAGGTCATAGATAACTAGAATTAGGTCTAAACCCACCTAAAACTTCCCTTTAGGTCACTATCACTTAGTATAAGCCTTTAGGATCTTAGGAATAGTTATTAGATACCCTTAGGACACTAAAATAGGCACAAAACCATAGCACAAACCCTAGTCTCTCACTAAACCCACTTAGGTCATTTAGGTTAGAAAATTAGGTCAAACCTTCCCAAAACTCCCCCATATGTTACCCACACTTAGTATAAACCCTTTAGGTCTTAGAATTAGTCATTAGGCACACTTAGGAACTTAACTTAGGCACTAAACCCTAGGTAAAACCTTAAACACATGGTAAGTAGAAACTAGGTCTAAACTTAGCTAAAACTTAGTAAAACCTAAACATTAGCAAGCAAGCTCTCTACCACCACTCCTCAAGCAGCTTATACACCTTATTAATACTACCAAGCACCCTACCACACACCTCTATCACCTACTACACTAATCCACCCTAATCTACCACTAATCCACCCTAATCCACACTAATCCACCACTAAACCACCCCTAATCACCCTAAACCACCCTTAAACCTACCAAGCAGCTTACAAGCACCTCCAAGCACCCAATCAAGGAGGTGCATCACCTCCTTGTAAGCTACTTGTCACCTTTTCTTCCTAACCGCCTCCCTCGACTGATTTCCACCACAACCGGCCTACTCCAGCCCTCTAGCTACTTCCTAGCTCTTCCTTCTCACCCTTAGACCTACCACAACCCCTAGCTCTACATACTCAGCCCTCCCCTTGCACGACACCTTTACACCCCGTTTGCCTTAAACCGCCTTATCGGGCCTATAAATACCCCCTCCCCCCTCATTTCTTCTCCACACCTTTCCCCCTCCTATCTACCTCACATTTATATAGTACTAAGCCCTTAGGAGCTTTTAGGAACAAGTAGCTAGGCCTTGGTCGTGGTTTGTTGTGGTTTGAAGCCGTACGAGGTGTAGGAAACCCTAGAAACCCCTAATCTTAGTTCTAACCCACGTAAACCCCCCTAGCCAAGTAAGTCTTACTTTTAGTTTATATAGCTTTAATATAGCCTTAGGATATATTTATATAGCTTAGGTAACCTTGCATGAGCCTTGAACCAATTTACTTGCTAGTTTACGTTTTAAAACCCTATATCAAGTCATATACTTGCATGCATGCTTTAGGTAGTTAAATTAGGTCATACACTAGTTAAATATAACTTAAATAACTTAAAACAAGTAAAACATAGGCTATAACACTTAAATACTAGATAAAACATAGGTTACATTCATATTAGGACTAGTTTTGCAATAGTTTACATGCATAGGGTATATATCGTAAATTCCTAAAATTATAAAGTCTAGGGACTGTTTTTGAAATTTCCTAGAAGTTATAAGTAGTAAGGATTAGTTTTGCATAATATTAAAACCTTAGGATAAATAATAACATAAATATAAACTAAAAGGACTAAAAACATAAATAGTATAAGTTAAAGGTCTAAAATGGTAAATATAGAAAACTTAGGAGTCTTAGGTTAATATAGAAGTCTAGGGACTATTTGTGTCTAGTTTAGATAGTTATTAGTATAGATATATAAGTAATATAAAACTTACGGTAGAAAACGTAAATATATAAACTATAAGGGTAAAAAGTGAAAATGTCATATAAGTATAAAACCTATATAAAGTTAGAAGCATAACACAATACTAGGAAGCTTCATGCGAGGAGTACTATGTGGATATTTCGTTTTTGACGAGTTTGTTGGGTTTACGAATTAAAGTGCCCTGACTCCTCGAACGATTATTGCATATACTTCTGAGATATGATGGCCCAAACTGTGATATGATTATAACTAAACCCTAATAACAACGTAACTCAATAATAAGGAGCTTTGTGTGAGGAGTATTAACTTCTAAATTATGATGGCCCGAACGGTATTATGTTAATAACATAATACAATAGTAGGGAGCTTCATGTGAGGAGTCATATACTTCTGAATTACAATGGCCTGAACGGTGTTATGTTATATCTAAAACATTAATAAACCTAAAAATAATAACTTAAGAAACATAAAACATGATAACTAAAAGCTTGACATACATACAAAACCAACAACAACAACAACAACAACAACAACAACAACAACACACTAGGATACGTGAGTAAGGTGGTCTAGTTCCCAAGCCACTATTTGCATTACTTAGATTACTCTACACCCAGGTGAGTCTTCATAGCCTTACATCTTTTTAAACTTTCTCTCTAAATGCTTTTATAAACCCTGTAAGGGGGATTCATGCAAAATGCTTTACTTAAAACCTAATACAAGTCTTTTTCTTTGGTTGTTTGCACGAGTAAACTAACTGCCACCACTACACAAACAAAATTCATGAATCTAATCGTTTGGAAGGTTTTATCCAATCGAACACAAATATAGTTGATAGATCTATTGGAGTTTGACAACTCCCGTTGGTATTAACACCCCACTAGGTGGTACCAATAAGTACTATATTTGAAGCCACTCAAGGTATAACTTTGGCAAGTTATCCTTCTATCCCCTCATGTTGTGTCTGTAGCCCGCATGACCCGGATCGTTAAGGTGTGATTCATGAGCTTAGTGCAACCTACTAAACTCCGGATAATTGTGCATGTATCACAATTATCATAAAAACTTGCATTTTCCCAGATGGGTGTAACAACTGAACCCAGGGAACTTGTATTCACTAACCCCTAAACCTATGATTTTCACTCAACACCTTGTGTTGACTTTTTAAGCATGTATTCTAGGTTAATTAATTCTATGGAACTATGGTGGAAGGAGGTTCTGAACTCGGAAGACTTCTCATGGTTATCATTCAAACACCAGTAACCTAACTCTTAGATTTTTGAGACCTCAACAAAATAAAAGTATATCTTTTATAATTAAAGCTCTGATAATTATGAATGATAACTAATTTTTTAAAACGTCTCTTTTCGAGTCGTTTTCTATTACTGTATCTGTGATTCTATGAAGTAATACCCCAAACACTTTATTCGCTGCAATCAATGAAAAATAGGGGTGTTAAAGTGCATTTAATGCGAAGCATTCACAAACCACTTTTACTCCTCCCAAGAACAACACAGTCCCTGAGATAGCTTAGTGTGACCTTATAGTTGTCACTCAATGTAGTTTGAGTTTAGAGAGGAGTCCACACCATACTTGTCATTTCAATCCCAAGTGTTATTCCGCAAACACTTGGGTATAATTCGTTTGATTAACTTCTAATAAGAATTAAACGTTGAAAAATATTGTGTCTATTTTCTTACGTTTTATCTTTGTTGTTAATCTTATTTATTTGAGTTAAAAGCCATGGAACTTGGTTAGGTTAACTCTTTAGTTAACTATTAACTTAGTAAACGGGACCAACAAGTGGTATCAGAGCCTCTGGTTTATAAAACTTTTTCCTAACTTGTTTTCAAAACAAAGAGTGCTCAAAGTTTTTAAAATCAAGATCCCACCATGGCTGACTCAGATGTTCCCCAATTTGTCGATAAAAAGGGTGGAAGCTATTCTGCTACTGCCCCTCGACTTGAGGTTGGAAAATTCAATAAGTGGTACAAGCGAATGTCTTGCTACTTAACTGGGATGGAACCATACTACATTAATTTAATTAAAGATGGTCCATATATCCCAACAACTGCTCAGGGTTTAGTCAAACCTGAAGCTTAGTTGACCCAAGATGAGGGGAGGGTGGTCAATGAAGACCAACGCCTAAAAAGCATCATTATATCTTGTCTTCCTGACGATATAATGGAATCAGTGATCAACTGTCCTACTGCCAAACAGACTTGGACTGACCTGGTTCATAGCTATGAAGGCCCTTCTGATACCAAGGAGAATAGAATCATGGACCGGAAACTTGAATACAATACCTTCAGGGCCAAGGATTCTGAAAGTCTCTCTGAGACCTATACTCGGTATAAGACCCCCTGAATGAACTGACCAATGATGGTGTCACCCTGTCCAAACATGAGATAAATGTTGGCTTTGTCAACAGTCTCCCCGAGAAGTGGTTAAACTTCTCTCAGGGTCTTAGAAATGCCAATCATATCCAGAATCTTGAGCTCCCTGAAATTTATGGGAAGTTTGTCTATGAAGACAACCTGATCACTAGGAGATTCCCTGGTAAAGCTCAAGAGGTTAAAAAGACCCTGACCACACCACCCATATCAACTGCTTTCTATTCTAACAGTGTTGTGCAGGATTTCCAAGATGGTTAAGATGATGAGGCTGATACAAGAACCAGTGAGGAGTACATGAATGATCTTCAAATTGAATTTTATGAAAGGGCACTCCTTGCTAACTCAAGAAGGTTCATTAAAAGAAACAAAAATTTTTCTAACTCAAAAGCAAATGACAATTCTAAATGTTTTAAATGTGGCAAAAAAGGTCATTTTGCAAAAGATTGTTTCTCAAAAACAACCTCAGAACCATCTTACAAATTTTATGGAAACAATTTCTCTTCAGGAACTAGCAAGTTTCAGCCTAAGTTGCTTTAATCAAATCAATTTGTTCAAAACAAAATTGAAAAAAATCCTCAAAAAGATTTTGAAGCTAAATATAAAAAGGCCAAGGCCAAACTTGCACTTCTTGAGTCTACTTCCTCAGTCACTTAGCCTCCTCAGGCTCCTAAATAAGCTTAGGCTAAAATCAAGGGGCTAGTTGCTGAAACATATGACTGGGATGAGGTTGAAGTGCCTTCAAATGATGATGAAGTTCATATCAGTGCCCTAATGGCTCTCTCTAAAGATAACAAGCTGGCAGTGGGAAAGAGTCACGCAAGGAATGGTGAATGGGTCAACATCACAATGAGAAAGGTAAACATTTTACTTTCTATGGATGATGATGTTGACTGGAAGTCATACTTAGATTATATCAATGTTGATCTTAAGTTTGTTGAAGAGCAAAGGTTAAACTTGTTTTCAAAATTTAACAAACTAAGTTTTGAGTTAAATCAATGTAGGGATGAACTCCTTACTTTAAAACAGGCCAAACTTGAAAGTGTTACATTACAAATTCAGAATTCTGAACTTGTAAAACAAAACCAAGCTCTTCAGGAAGAACTTAAGAAAGAAAAGGCAAGTATTTGGAAATGGAATCAAAAGAACCCAGAACTCTATGAATCAATGAGTCTCACACCCAGCAACAAAAAGGCTTGCTTGGGTGAAGACCAACTCACTGAAGATTCTTGGGAGAGTAGTCATCCAAAAGCCTTTATGTCAGCAAACATGCTCTCTAATAAAGAACTAGCTCCTAAGCCCAGTGACTGGATTGAAAGAGTCAATCCTGATAGTAAATTGCCTAATTTCAACACTGGAAGAATACTAGAGCCTGAAAGTCAGGCTATTAAGGAGTTTCTAGGAGTCTCTGATGAACCAGTCCTACTGAGTCCATCACTGAGTCTAAGTCTGATGCACAAGCACCACTCCCTCTACTGAAACATCTTCAGGGAGCAACACCTAGTACAGACCTTGCACCACCTATTTATCAACCTCATTCTCCAAAGGAGAAAGCAAATTCAGGGATTACCATCCTGAAGAGACCCACTGTATCTTCTGAAAAATAAACACCGTCAGTATCCACTGAAGCAAAACCAGAAAGCCCTGATTCAAAATTTGACCAGTTGGCTGAACTCATCAAGAAGCTGAGTGAAAAGATTGAGTCCACTGATAAACCTACTGGCTCAAAATCTAAACAACCATCAGCTTCCTCAACTACCTCCAAACCAAAAACATCCAGACCTTCTGTAAGATGTGAACTGTGCAATCAGCCAAACCACCCCACTGATAAATGCTACAGAGTCCTCTTTTGCATGATCTGCAAGCAAGAAGACCACAGAACTTGTGATCACATCTCTCACACTGCTTCTCCAAAAGCAAAAGGACAATACAAAACTCAAGGCTATCAGTATGCCTCATCTTCCAAACAGAGACTGAAGGCTAAGCCTTTCTTGCCATGTCCTCACTGTGGTTTCAACAATCATCTTCCTGATGATTTTATGATGAAAGACTGCTGTGACATTTGTGGAGATCCCTCCCATGAAACCAAAGGGCATGACAAAATTATTTAGTCTAGAAGAAACACCTCTCAGTCTACTGAATCTTCATCTACCACTAAATGCAAAAAATGTGGAAGCTCAGTACACTCTACTTCTGACTATGACTCACTGACTAAGTTCAAAAAGTCCCTGAGGACTAAGTCCACTAGAAAGTTGTAGCACCCCCAACTCAAAATACGGCAGCTGACATGCTGGCGGCACTATGTAAACAGAAACCAAGCACATTTATAGCCAACTACCACAACACGGGACGTTTATAAATGTTGCTAAACATATCATTCGAATTATAAACCATTTAGAGTAGAAGGACTCTTAAATCAAAGTAGCAGCGGAAATAGTAAAATAGAGTTTGAGCAGCGGAAAACATTTAATAAAGTTTAGCAGCGAAAATAAGTAAGACACACCAAGGTTTTACGAATGATATGAAAGTAAAGATAGTAAAGATAATAAAGCTGCCTTGATGATACGTGGGAATCGCACCAGGCTTTACCTCTCAAGGGATCCTGAGAAGCTTACAACCCCCACCAGGCAGTGTACCTGATCGTTGTAGTATAGTATAGTGACAAGTACCGGGGGATTGATCGTTCAGCTTAGGAATAGTGTCTCTAGGATTAGAAAACCTAAATACTAGTTCTAAAGGTGAGGGATGATTATTTTTGTGTTTTTATATTTTATAGAAAGCAATTAAAAATCTCGGGTTTTAAGGATTTGGGCGGAATTAGTTGCTAATCAACTAACCCAATACTAAAGATGCAATCAAAATAAAATACTAGAAATGAAAATAAACTAAATTATACTAAAGTTGTGAGCAATAAGTGGAGAAAATGTGTTTACTTAGATTTCACTACTCCCTAGACATTTTTTACACGTTAATTACTTGTTATAATTGCATGGATGACGGATCGTATTCCTTAATACCATTCATGGGGTGGCACACTTAACTCTCTAATTCTATGAGCTCTTATCTCCTCCTACACCATTCCCAGCACAACTATAGGGATTTTAAACAGTGGCTCATGCATTAAATACAACCAATAAAGACCTAGTGCGCGTCGGTTCATGTTTCTTAAGACGTTCAAGCATGTTACCAATTGGAGATCTGCCAGTTTTCTTAAGCCTAATATATAAATCATTCATCCAAGACAAGTATAAACAAGTAATCAACACATAATTAACATCTAGGTTTCATTAGATCCAAGCAAACACAAGATAGATCTAGCCTAGCATGATGGAATTAAGACAAGAACAAGATATAGACAACCAACACATAGACATATTGATTGAATTGAAAGAACACTTATCTCAATTACACATGAAAGGTATCAAGGGCTTGGAACCCTTGAAAAACCTGTAAAATTCGCACCAAGTTCGTACTTAGGGTTTCTCCAAAACTTCTCTCTTTTAAATGTGAAAATTAGAAAACTATATATAAGAAAAGGGGTCTGACGGCGTCAAGACAAACATTGTGACGCCGTCACCTCGCCGCCAAAACTATTCTCGAACTGCCTTGATCTATATTTGACGCCGTCAAGACTTAATCATTTCCAGGCCATCATGACTTTTACTCTTGACTCCCTACCTTCGTGACGCCGTCAAATCTCTACTGGATCGTCATGGAATTTTGCTCTTGACGCCGTCAGGGAGTTACTCTTGACGCCGTCACCTACTGTTCCCAGCATGGAAAATTAAGACTTTGGCGTTTTCTTCACTTTTATGCTCCAAAAACGTTCCCACATGCTATCTGCTTAGTAGCCTTTTGGACAATGGTGATGGAGTTAACAAATTGGGTGGTGGGAGCGGCGCTTTCTTTCCTTAGTAGTATTCTTTCGGGGGTTCTCTGGTTGGCATACTCCTCTAATAGACTCATCATCTCATTCATTTTCTCCTGCATCTCCTCTTTTTGCTTATAAACTGCTTCCTCGAATCTAGCAAGTCGATCTGAGTGAGTTGCCATATATTCTCTCATCCTAGCTTCAAACTCCGAGCTAAGTTCCTTGGGAGGGGAACAAGGTGGGGTATAGTTCTGAAAAGCCTCGACATTTTCTCTAGAAGGCGACTCAGATAATGGTGCCGAAGTTGGTTTTGAGACAAAATTGACAGTAGCTCGTCTAGGACTTAAAGGCCTCCTTTGCCTTTCCTCAAAATAGTCAACTTTTGCCTCGAGTTTGCATAGGAGTTCATCGGGGATTTCGGTGGTCCCTCCAGATGTTGAGACTGCTTTGATAGCCGCTTTTACTATATGATTAAACTCCTACATCTCCTGCTTATCAGTGGCAAGCTCCTCGATAACTGCCCAAGACTCCTCGGCATTCTTATCACGCAGTTTACCTCCCGCGGCCCTATCAATTGTGTGCTTAGTGTGATAGTCAACATGGTCGTAAAAAATCTGGACTAATAACCAAAGGTTTATACCATGATGAGGGACCTTGTGGAGGAGATCCTTAAAACGGGCCCAAGCTTCGTAGAAAGTTTCACCCTGCTGCTGTTCAAACATCAGAATGTCATTTCTAAGCATTGCAGTCTTCCCCGGTGGGAAGGATTGAGTAAGGAAGTGATTGGTGAGGTTATCCCATGTGGTGATGGACCGCGCGGGTAAACGCTCAAGCCATTGACTAGCTTGATCCCGTAGAGAGAATTGGAATAGGCGTAATCGGGTTGTCTCTCTAGTTGCAACATCTAGGTCTATGGAGTCTACGATTTTGAGGAAGTCCTTAAGATGTTGGTTTGGATCTTCGGAACGAGGTCCGTGGAATGCACATCCGCTTTGCACCAACCGGATACTAAAGATGCAATTAAAAATCTCGGGTTTTAAGGATTTGGGCGGAATTAGTTGCTAATCAACTAACCCAATACTAAAGATGCAATCAAAATAAAATACTAGAAATGAAAATAAACTAAATTATACTAAAGTTATGAGCAATAAGTGGAGAAAATGTGTTTACTTAGATTTCACTACTCCCTAGACATTTTTTACACGTTAATTACTTGTTATAATTGCATGGATGACGGATCGTATTCCTTAATACCATTCATGGGGTGGCACACTTAACTCCCCAATTCTATGAGCTCTTATCTCCTCCTACACCATGCCCAGCACAACTATAGGGATTTTAAACAGTGGCTCATGCATTAAATACAACCAATAAAGACCTAGTGTGCGTCGGTTCATGTTTCTTAAGACGTTCAAGCATGTTACCAATTGGAGATCTGCCAGTTTTCTTAAGCCTAACATATAAATCATTCATCCAAGACAAGTATAAACAAGTAATCAACACATAATTAACATCTAGGTTTCATTAGATCCAAACAAACATAAGATAGATCTAGCCTAGCATGATGGAATTAAGACAAGAACAAGATATAGACAACCAACACATAGACATATTGATTGAATTGAAAGAACACTTATCTCAATTACACATGAAAGGTATCAAGGGCTTGGAACCCTTGAAAAACCTGAAAAATTCGCACCAAGTTCGTACTTAGGGTTTCTCCAAAACTTCTCTCTTTTAAATGTGAAAATTAGAAAACTACATATAAGAAAAGGGGTCTGACGGCGTCAAGACAAACATTGTGACGCCGTCACCTCGCCACCAAAACTATTCTCGGACTGCCTTGATCTATATTTGACGTCGTCAAGACTTAATCATTTCTAGGCTGTCATGACTTTTACTCTTGACACCCTACCTTCGTGACGCCGTCAAATCTCTACCGGATCGTCATGGAATTTTGCTCTTATTGCCGTCAGGGAGTTACTCTTGACGCCGTCACCTACTGTTCCCAGCATGGAAAATTAAGACTTTGGCGTTTTCTTCACTTTTATGCTCCAAAAACGTTCGAATTGCTTCCTTTTCCAGATTTCACTCCCAAGGTACCTAAAATCACAAAAGGAACGATTTAGGTCAATATTTAATCAAATAAATTCAAATTCGGGCTTAAATGACCCCCTAAAAACGGATCATTTTTCGCCTCATCACTTGACAGAAAGACTCCATCAACCTTGCCACTCCACCAAGCCCATATCATACAGCTCCAAAACTAACTAGTAGTAGTACCTGAGAAACACATGCTTAAAAGTCAACACAAAGGTTGAGTGTAATCCATAGGTTTAAAATAATAAGTTGAGCACAAGGTTTTAATCATATGATATAAGCAACAAATGCTAATACCGAGTAAATCAAGGTAACACCCAATATGTAGAGGCATCCCAGTGCATACATATGGTTGATGGTACTAAGCTCATGACACACAAACGTTAACCAAACCAATCGTCAGTAACTCTGTACTAACATAAACAATAACTGTGGAATTTCATAATAATAAGTGCCACCAAGGCCGGGTACTTGCCAATACCCAGCAAAATCGAAAGTAGTACACCCGCGTTGCCAAGCCCTTAACAACCGGGCGGGATGGTCAATCCTATAGGCCTATAAACTAAGTTCGCATTCACTCGCAAGTGACTAGTGGCTCATGATCTGAGGGTCAAGCTACTTAGCACATCGTCAGGAAATATATATATTTATCATTCAGGAAAAAAGCATACCAAAAATACTTGTGCTCAGAAAACATTTAAAGCATGTGTCTCACCCCATGGGTTTATAAACAATTAAATATAAAAAGCGGGGCTATGAATCACACCTTAACAATAGCAGCAGGAAACGAGATATAGTAACCAATCAAATAATGCCTCACAGCAAATGAACTTCAGCACACCCTAATCAATATAAATGGCATAACTCAGAACTATACTCGAATATCTCAATAAACAATGCTTGAGTAAAAGTTTTATAAATACAATGGCATTTGAAAGAAATAGATTTCGTAAAGTCTCGTGTGGGAGACAAGAAAATTAGAAAAGAAACAATTCGGTGAATCGACCAAATACGCAAGAAAGACGAAAGAACTCCTCGAAGAAAGTCGTCGAAAAGAAATGAAAAGAAAAGAAATAAAAATAGAAAACTCACTCAAATAAAAATAAATAATATGTAACAATAAGTCTCGGATTTTACCCGTTTTCCCCAAAATAATGTTGAAATATAAGGTTTTGAAATCATAATAATGTTTGGCAAAAATAATCTAAGTTTATAAAGAATTTTATAAAATTCGGCATGACCTGCCCGTTTATATAACATTTTCCGAGTCAACGACTCTTTATTTTTAAACAATCTTAATATGTATATATATAAATATGATTGGATATATCATTCGCATAGTCCATTAGTTGTTTAGGTTTTATCGACCATTTTGTATTTGTTCGGGCTCGAGGTACTTTAAGATCTTTACGGTCCTAACGTACCCTACCGTCTCGTATACCAAAGGGTCCATAACATCCAAATAACCATGGCCGTAAATCCAATACGTCCAATTCAAGCTCACAATGTCATAATACGGAAATCATGTCCGATATCAAGTCCACTTAACTATAACAATTTATTTTAGATTTCATATATATTATTAACTGTTTTATTATTAGTTACCGTTTTCAAACTATAATATTCCGAGACCAAGTTTAACCCAAATAAATAAATAAACAAAACAAACAACACAACACCCACCACCACCCAAGCCATGGTGGTGGCGATGCACGGCTGCCAAAGCCAAACGGACCCGAGGGGGTCACCCAATTCAAAAACAAAAACAACAATAATAATATAACCCTCCTCCCACCACCACCCATGCCTCGGTGGTGGTGGTTCTCGACTGTCGAGCCACAACAACCAAACGGACCCTCGAAAAATCCAATCCAAACACAAATATATTACTCCCCTTCGTCACTAATCATCAAACAAACCACAAATATCAAAACCCTCACCAAGTCAAGCGAGTTGACTCGGTGAGTCAACTGAGTCACGGCCAAAACGGGTCGAACGAGAACCAAAATGAAATCCCACACAAGTTTTGGGTTTAAAATATTATTAAAATATTTTTATAAAAGATTTTAATAACAAAAATCGGATTTAATATAAAAATAAAATGAGGGTCTTGAAAATAAAAAGAAAATAAGGACAGAGAGGCGGCGGGGGTGGTTTACCGGCGGTAGGATGATGGTGGCGTACGGTGGTGGCTCTCGGTGGTGGAGGTGGTGCGGCGGTGGTGATGGTTTGAGGTGTTACGGGGTGTTTTGATTAAATCGGCTTGTACAACCGGAACGGGGACGTCCCGATCTACAAAATATGAAAAGTTGTTATTTTTGGGGTGGCCGGAAAATTTTCCGGCGGCTGGAGTTTCTTGGCCGGCGGTGCTCGGGCGGCGGATGAGAGAGAGAGGGGAGAGAGAGAAGTAGGGGTGATGTATGTGTGTTTTTATTTTGATAAAATGAGAAAAATAGTGGTGGTTGGGAGTATATATATGGTTTTAATAGTATAAGGTGTGTTTTGTATTTAGTGAAAATGTAGGGTAAGGTATAATGAAATAGTTTAGGGGCCAAAGTTGCCAACGTAATAAACTTCTAACGATAAACGCTCCGGGGTCCAAACGACATAGCAAACGGACTCAAAAATTTACGAAACTTGCGCCATTGTTCACGAAATAATTTTTCCAATAAAATCAAGCATAAACTTCAGAGTTTTTCCAAAACTCAAAATAATTCAAATAATTTGGCAAATGCAATACAATTCGAGTGTTCTAGGTTGTGCTGAGTAAATCAAGGAATAAAGTTCTCAGTTCCAATATATCTCACGTTTCTCAAGCCCAATTAATCACAAAATAAAAGTGTTAATGTGTCTCAGGTACGAAAATAGATATTTGGCTAGCAATAGGTTTAGAAAAAGTACCGGGGGTTACAAAAGTGGGCCAACAAGAAAAACTAACCCCTGCTTAATATTTGTGCGGAAACACATCAGGGTTCTTGCTTGGCACCTCGACAGTGGATGCTCAAGAAGTATGACTGGTGTGAAAAGTTATCTGCACAAATATGTTGAAGAACCAGGACCCAAGGTAGTTTTTGTTGATAACTCATCAGCTCCTACTGAAGGTTATGGTTCAGTCAACTGCAACGGGATAGTTTTTACAAGAATTGCTTATGTCAATGGTCTGAAGTATAATCAGATAAGTGTCTCTCAACTATGTGATGCAAAATACATAGTTCAGTTTGATGATAAGAGAGGGACCATCTTCAATGCCAACAAGGAAGTTGTGTTGATTGCTCCTAGGAGGGATGATGTTTATGTTCTTGACATGTCATCCCTCACACAAAATGGGACTTGCCTATTCTCTAAGGTAAGTGAAACAATCAACTGACTTTGGCATAGGAGACTCTCTCACCTCAATTTCAAAAACATCAACAACCTGGCCAAATAGAACAAAGTTCTTGGCCTTCCATCCCTGGTGTATACCAAAGACAAGCCTTGTTCTGCTTGTGAGAAAGGGAAACACCACAGGGCATCTTTCAAAACCAAAAAATCATTCTCCATTAAAAGTTGCCTGCATCTTCTCCATATGGACTTGTTTAGACCTGTCAGTCCCATGTCCATTCATCATGAGAAGTATACTCTGGTCATTATGGATGAATACTCAAGATACACTTGGGTTTACTTCCTGACCAAAAAGAGTCAGGCAGCTTACACAATCATGTCATTTGTCAGGAACATTGAAAATCAAAACGATGTCAAAGTTAAACAAATCAGAACTGACAATGGCACTGAATTCAAAAACCATGACCTTGAGTGTTTCTGTGATGAGAAAGGAATTTCTCAAAATTTCACTTATTCCTATACTCCTGAACAAAATGGAGTAGCTGAAAGGAGAAATAGAACACTCATTGAGGCAGCAAGGACAATGTTGAATGGGTCAGTCCTCTCAAAACACTTTTGGACTGAGGCAGTCAAAACAGCTTGCTACACTCAAAACAGGTCCATTATTGTGAAAAGACAAAATAAGACTCCCTATGAGATATTCAAAGGAAGGATCCCTGACATCAGCTATTTTCATGTATTTGGGTGTCCTGTGTTTATTCATAATCACAAGGATCACCTAGGTAAATTTGATGCCAAAGCTGATGATGGATACTTCTTGGGATGTTCTCTGTCTTCAAAAGCCTACAGGGTGTTTAACACAAGGAGACAACAAACTGAGGAAACTTATCATATAACTATTGATGAGAGCACTGAATCCATCAGGTTCTCCAGTTCCTCAGTTGAAGAAATTGGTATTGATGACTCATCTAGGTATCCTCCTGATGAGTATCTCCCTGAGAATCATACTTCAACCCAATACCAAGCTGATGCTGATGTCTCCTACTACATCCTTCCTCACAATCTACCCCAACCAACTATCAGTGAAGTCACTGAAACTCAACCTGCCTCCAATGAGACAGCACCCATTGAACCAATTGTTATGGAATCCTCAGAACAAAATGTTCCCTCTAATGTCACTAAATTACATAATCTTGAGTTACCTCAGGTTCCTGTAATTGAACCCACTCCTCAAGTAAATCAGGATTCTACAAGCTCTAACTCCTATCCTAAACCTCAGGACAGTTGGACGAGATCCAAAGTTATTGAGCTTGTGAACATTATTGGTGAGCCCACTGAAGGCATGTTTACCAGTAGCATGGCTGCTAAACTTAAGGCAGCTA
The DNA here is from genome assembly GCA_030686995.1 of Artemisia argyi. Classification (NCBI taxonomy): domain Eukaryota; kingdom Viridiplantae; phylum Streptophyta; class Magnoliopsida; order Asterales; family Asteraceae; genus Artemisia; species Artemisia argyi. Next base: position 252,498,856 of record CM060708.1, read on the forward strand.
CAGCCAATATATGTCTTTATGCTGACTATCTCTCAGAAATTGAGCCTAAAAATATCAAAGAAGCCCTGACATATGAAAGCTGGGTTCAGGCCAAGAGAGATGAACTAGAACAGTTTGATAGAAATGATGCCATGACCCTTGTTGAATGCTCTAATGGTGTTCTGGTCATTGGCATGAAATGGGTTTTCAAAAACAAGACTGATGAGAATGGCACAATCATCAAAAACAAAGCAAGACTTGTTGCCAAAGGATATAACCAACAGGAAGGTATAGACTATGAGGAAACCTTTGCACCTGTTGCAAGAATGGAAGCCATCAGGATCTTCCTAGCCTATGCAACTTACACGAACTTTAAAGTTTACCAAATGGATGTCAAAAGTGCATTCCTGAATGGTGACATTAAAGAAGATGTCTATGTGCAACAACCTCCTGGCTTTGAAAGTAGTGAATTCCCTCACCATGTCTACAAGCTTAACAAAGCCCTTTATGGACTGAAACAAGCACCCATGGCATGGTATGAAACACTTTCAGCCTTCCTGATCCAAAACAAATTTGTCAGAGGAAAGATTGACAACACTCTGTTCATCTACAGAACAAAAAGTGATGTCATCCTGGTTCAAGTGTATGTTGATGACATCATCTTTGGCTCAACAAGTTACAAACTTTGCAAACAGTTTGAAAAACTGATGACCACAAAGTTTGAGATAAGCATGATGGGTGAACTCACTTACTTTCTTGGACTACAAATCAAACAAACTGACAGAGGGATATCCATTTGTCAAGAAAAATACTTAAGGAACCTACTGAAGAAGTTTGAGCTTACTCACTGCTCTTCAGTGAAGACTCCTATGGAGAACCTTGGCCTGATCTCACTGGTAAATCAGTGAACCAAACCCAATACAGGGGAATGATAGGCTCCCTGATGTACTTACTTGCATCTAGGCCTGATATCCAATTCTTAGTTTGTCTGTGTGCCAGATATTAGGCTGATCCTAAAGAGTCTCATCCCACTGCTGTTAAGATAATCTTTAGGTACCTGAAGGGTACACCAAACCTGGGTTTGTATTACCCATAGTGCTCAGGATTTGATCTCAATGGGTACACTGACTCTGACTATGTAGGATGCAACATGGACAGAAAAAGTACCTCAGGATCCTGTCAATTCCTTGGTGGTAAACTTGTGTGTTGGAGTACAAAGAAACAACAGTCCATGGCCATGTCCTCAGCTGAAGCTGAATATATGGCTGCTGAAGGATGATGTGCAAATGTACTCTAGATGAAGAGCCAACTGAGTGACTATGGCATTCAGAACAAGATGGTACCCATCTTTTGTGATAACACAAGTGCCATAGCCATCTCAAACAACCCAGTGCTTCATCAAAGAACCAAACACATTGACATCAGATACCATTTCATCAGGGACCACATCATTAATGGAGAAATTGAATGACATTTCATCCCCACTGAGTATCAGCTAGCTGATATCTTCACCAAACCCCTGGATGAGCCCACTTTCACAAGACTGAAAGTTGAGTTGGGCATGTTGGATATTAACTCAGGCAACTAATCAAAGTTATTCCAACCTAATGTAAATTCTCTTAGTCCCTGATTAAAACCCATGTCTCAGTGATAAACACCTCTTCACTGATCATCAACACACTGAATGATAAACTCATTCAGGGGGCTCATGATATCATATGACATTAATACCCTAACTAAATGCTCTAAGTACTTAGTTAGTAAATGTCCCAGGTAGGTAATTGATTCCTATTAAATATAGGAATATATGTTGCTTATACAACTGGCATCCACATCATGGGCCCCCACATTTCTCACCAATACCACTGAGCATTAAATGCTCTCTCTCACACACAAATACTTGTGTGATGACATCACTCTGCAAAAGTGTCTTTTGCAGAGCCACGTAACCATCTCTTTAATCATGTTGAGAGAAAAATGGGTAATGGGAATCGTGCCAGTTAATGCGGATTTCAAACATACTTTAAATTACCACTTTGAATTAAGACCAAAAAGTTTGATATCCGTAATGGCACAACCCTATTTCTTTCCCTATAAATACCCCCACAAAATTAAACATACACACGCTTTCAAATCCTAACAAAACTCTTACAAAATTCATTCAAGAATGTTTTGGCTTTCAAAACTGTGTGTGTTTCAATTTTATCAAAACCTTTTCTCAAAACTAGACCATATTCTCACAAATGGCTTCTTCTAAAGTCATACAATACACTCCCAATGTGGATTTCCAGGTTGAGAGCGTAGACCTGACCAAGAATAATGTGGTGGGAAACTTCGCCTACCCTTAAGGGTTCCCTGAATACAGGGATGTGGTGAAGTATCTTCAAAATTGCTTTCTTACCACCACATTTACAAAAACCCCCTCTGTCATCTACCATGACTACCTGAGGGAATTTTGGTGCACAGTGGTGGTTGAAAACCCTGATGCACCAAAGGAGGCCAAAATAAGGTTCTCAGTAAATAATGGAACTAAGTTCCTAACCCTTGACTACAAAACCTTCGTCAAAGCCACTGGCCTTGACTATACAGAGACCTTCACTACCCAGCCCACTGAAAAAGATGTGAAGGAACTCCTACTGGAACTTGGGCCCTATGACAAAAATCACCCTGAGGTTACACCAGGGGCCCTTCTCTCCAAAGCCCCAATCATCAAAACTTGGTTTCCAGCCCCCTGGAGGATTCTGATGACCTTTGTCATTCAGGTCCTTTGGGGAAACAAATCCTCCATAGAGCAACTGAACACTACTCAAGCAATGATAGTGTACTGTCTCTTAGAGGGTACAAAAATAGACCTTGGAGAAATAATCTTCAGGGACCTCATTGCAAAGTTGGGTGGGAAATCTAGGAAAAACTCATGTCTTACCCTAGATTTATTTCCTGCGCCCTGCAAGACTTGCTTGGATCCGAGTATATTAGACCTGAAGCCATTGGCTTTGAACCTGCTGTTCTACATAAGGCTAATTGCTCTCATGACCCTCTTGAGGTTACACCTGTCGCCCTGACCACTTACATGTTGACTACTATCCAGGGTGACAACAAAATTTCACCAGTACCCTCTCCCACCAAGAAAGTGAAAGGGACAGGGGTCCAGGAAGGTGGTTATACCCAAATCACTCGCCACTGGTACCTCTGTCCCCGTGCCTGGCCAAACGGGGCAACAACCAACCATGACTGCTGACACCCTCAAGATAATTACCAGTCATTGACCCCAAAACAAAGGCCAACGGAGGGCACTGAGACATTACACTCAGTGTCCTCGGGCACACCCATTCCCATAGGCTCTGCTGACATAAACAAGTCAGTGGAGTTGGAATCAAACCAACCCCCACATCCTGCTAAAGGCTCTGGAAAATCACAACCAAAGTCTCAGGGAGTTAAGGGTCTTATATCCTCAGTGGGGCAGCACTACTCCACTGAGAAGGGGACCCACACCACTTCACATCCCGCTAAAGTCTCGGGTAAATCACAACCCAAGCATCAGGGAGTTAACGCCCCTAAATCTTCGACAGGCCAGTGCAAGCCTGTTAGAAAGGGGGCAAAACCACTCAGGTACCTGATGAGGACATTCGCAGCTCAAAGCTTTTGTCTGAGGGCACAACCACTCTTCCCAAAGACTCAGGGGGCCTAATACAACCCACTGATAGGGATACAACTATCACGGCTCCTCATGATGGCACTAGGAAACACCCATTAGTGTCTGAAGGGGTCACGAGGGACAAAGATTCAGAGGGAAAGAGACCACCCACTGATATGGAACCTAAACCCACTCCCGGAGGTGCGCATAACTTGGGAACTGACCTTGAGGACCAGGCAGATAAAACCCAGTCTGCTAGATTTGAGAGGTCAGGACCTGGCCATAACTAAGGCAAATCTTCTTTTGAAAAGGAGCCGGATAACCTCCTTTTGCAGATTCAATCTATGGTAGATGTTCAGGCTGCTTTGTTCTCTGATGATGATTTTCACAATGATGAGGAGATTTTTGAAGCAGGAGAAGATACGGAAATTGAGGAGACAGTCCCTGAACCAATCTCTCAGTCTCCTCAATCTTCCAACCATGATGATGCTGAACCTCACTCTACATCCGAGTTCTTAGATGATGAAGAGACTCCTCTCACTGTGAAGGTTTTTAAGAAGTTCATAACGAAGGCTACCAATGCCTTGTTAAGGGGGTCACTGATGAAGTGTTTGACATGCACACTGAGCAAGCAGTTCATTACTTCAACCTGAAGAGTTCCATTGAAGAATTTAATGAAGATGTCAGGGAGCAGAATTCCTCTGTCAACTACTCCCTGACACAAATGGTCTCTCGCCTCAACCAATTCCTTGAATCACTTAACAATCAGAATACAGGGGTTCAATCCATTCAAGAATCGGTTAAAGATGATCCTGAACTTACCAAGAAGCTCCTTCAGGCTTCAAAGACCTATCAGCTTTGGATCAATTAGTGACAGCTCAGTCCAAGAAGTCAGAGGCTCTTTCTTGGAGATTCGGTTCTCGTTTGTCTGCAATGGAAATTGCTCAGGCATCACTTGACGTCAAAGTATCCACCATCCAGAAGGACACCTCAGACATCAAGTCCATGATGACTGAAATATTTCAGGCCTTCAAGGGAACATCCCCCTCTGCATCAGTCACTCCAACTCTTGCCATAACTTTAGCTCAGGCAACAGTTGAGGGGGAGAATGTCACTGATGCCCCTCACACTGAAGTCCCATATGAAGCTACGCCCTCTCACACTGAAGGGGAGCATGTCACTGAAGCCACTCCCATCTTATTTGCTCAACCTAATGAAGAAATTGTCAACCCATCAGTCACTTAGAAAGACAAAGGCAAAGGCATTGCTACAACTTCTGAACCATCAACAGTACTAAAGCCTACCTCTACCATCGTCAGACAGGATCCTGATGAACCAGTCAGGTTCCCCTTTGAAATCAATGGGGTAATTCATCATCTCACAAATGAAGAGATTCAGGTTTATATGGAAAGAGATGAGGCACTAAAAAAGGTGGCTGAGGAAGAAAGAATAAGCAAGTCCGCACTTATAAAGGTTGTTCATGAGGAAGCGGAGAAAATTGGGTTGGAGACTGAGCAACTGGCCACTGAGCAAGCTAGAGCTGTTTTCAAAAAGGCCCAGGAGGAAGAAATGAGCGCCCTAAAGAAGCAAAGAGAAGCAAAGCTCAGGAAGGACACTCAGATCAAGAAGTCTAGGATTGAGAGGTACACTTGGGTGATGAAAGAAAGGTTGAAGCCTGAAACCATCACTGACGTCAAAATCCATCGCAACACCAAGCCTGCTATTATCACTGTCTTCAGGAGGCAAGACAAAAGAGTAATGGACACCCATGATCCATTCAAGTTTGATGACTTTGGTATCTCTGAACTGGATGAACTTCGACCAATCATTACCAAGAAGTCAAATGTGGTGGTTCCTAATCTCTTGAAATCACTGGAGCTCAGGTATAAAGGACTGATGGAAATTCCTAAATCACTTGGAATCCCCTCTCTACTCCCTGCTCCATCTACTCAAGATGCTCCTCCAAAGGTTTCCAAAAGAAATAGGAAGCATATTGAATCAGAACCTTAGATCAAGGTCCCTGGACTGGAATGTGACAGATCTCTTCCTGAAGGAATCACCTTCATGAACAATGTGGTGTTTGAGGTTCCTAAGAGAGGTATGTGCTTCACTGATGAGTATGGAAACCCTGCTTTCCAGATATGGTCAGACATTGACAAGGCAGGGATTAAGGCGATGCTTATGTATCTGATGCTGGCTTCTCCCATTAGATGTGTTGAAAACGTAAGGTTCTGTCAAGACCTTAAAGCTAAGATTGAAGAGCACCCTGAAAGACACCTCCTGAGATCTAAAAAGGCAAAGCTTGAAGCTCTTGGTTACCAACTGAACATCTGAATCTGCATCAACTATCTTTCTTTTGTGTTTTTTGTAATTTTTCATAGGATTTGTACTATTTATTAATGAACAATGATGTTTCTTTTAAGTTACAAGTGTCCTAAGTTAATTACATCAACACTTAGTGGAGAGAAAAAGAACCCTGACTACTCACACTGAATCAATACACACTTAGGCTATTTGTATATCCAAATAGGGAGAGACTATTGGGTCACTGAATTCCCCAAGCTTCCTTTAAACTTGGATTTGAACATAAAATAACCTAAGTGTCTATTATCCGTAAATGCAAACAAGTCACTGAGTGAACAGTACCTCGGTGAGTCATCTTCAGGATGCTTGGAGCGAGTCTATGTTGAAAGTTTCACCATTCAGTGAGGTGGAACTCAGTGTATGGAATCTAAGCCTAGAAGAAGATGATGGGTTCAGTGAGGATGACAATAACTCATTGAACCCCCAGGACTCCTCAACAATTACTACATACTGAAGACTGAAGTATGGGCGGGACAAGGCGGGAAAAGTTTGAACGTATCAACAGGTGACCTCATCTACCTGAAGTCAAACTTTCCCTGAAAGGCATCATGTCAGGAGTGTCATTACTGTGCACTGGAAAGGCACATTGTCTTTTATCCAAAATAATCTAATGTAACAGAGACAAAATACGTAAGTATTTTGTCTCTACTAGTTAGGTCATCTTTTGTCTTTATCAGTAAAGTTGTAAATCACTTGTGTATAAATAGGTAGCATAAGTGAGGAGTAAAAGTTGACAAGTTTGTGCATTTAATGCGAAGCATTCACAAACCACTTTTACTCCTCCAAAGAACAACACAGTCCCTGAGATAGCTCAGTGAGACCTTATAGTTGTCACTCAATGCAGTTTGAGTTTAGAGAGGAGTCCACACCATACTTTTCATTTCAATCCCAAGTGTTATTCCAAAAACTCTTGGGCATAATTCTTTTGATTAACTTTTTAAACATTGAAAAATATCGTGTCTCTTTTCTTATATTTTATCTTTGTTGTTAATCTTATTTATCTGAGTTAAAAGTCATGGAACTTGGTTAGGTTAACTCTTTAGTTAACTATTAACTTAGTAAACGGGACCAACAATTACAGATACTATCGTGGTTCAATGACATAATATTTTTGGCCGGTTTATTGCGAGTAATAAGGTTCAGTTTGTACACTAAACAAAATTAGAAAGCTTGGGCCACGGGTAAGAATCATCCCTCTCGTATTATCGGAGCAGATTCTATGAATTAGTGATGAAGCTCGATGTCTTTGATTGATGCCTTGTCTTCACATGCTGCAATATCTTAAACAAATTGTTAATGTAAACGATAGAAGGTGGATAGAAACACAAAGCATTGTGATATCATCTTCTTATCGACTTATCCACAAGATATTAATTTAATACATGCAAAACCTACTAACCATTAGAGTTTTGCATGCGATCTCATGCAAGACAAGTACCTTACTGCCATTGCTTTTGTACCTATACTTTATCCATCACGCTAAAATTAAAAACATGTCATTAAATACAAGTAATGCATCTAGAGAAATTCCAAACATTACTTCTTGTATTTTTCACATAACCGTAATAAAAACGATAAGCATCACCAAAATTTAATACGATACATTGTAAATTAAACCTCCTTTGTAAAGCAACTAACAGTAATAAAAAGAACAAAAGTTACTTTGAACAAACCTCTTAATATGTTCATGGCCTGTTTAATGTTACTTGACCATTGTATGAATTCGAAGATATAGGACCAAGAGGGCCACTTTCATGGGTTACTATGGGGTTAGTTTATAAAACGAAACACATATAAAACAATGTTGCAAAGTATAAACATGAGTAGTTAGCTTAAATGCATGAGGAACAAATAATGAATAACAATTCATTCGCGCACACACAAAAGGCACGTTAGTTTTTGTGGGTGCATGTGAGTTTGGCCGGTTAATATAGGCATGGATTATGTTAAAGTTTATAATTATGGAACTATAATTAAGGAATAGATATGGTGGATAAGTTATAAATTTAAATCTTTTTAAAATGCAAAGTTTCTTTAATTTTAAATGGACTACCTTTAATAATTGATTGTAAAGGATTATATTTTTGGTTTTGCAAGATATAATTCAAAAAAAAAAGTTGATCTAGTGGTAAACATGTAGCTAACTATCATAAAACCCAAGATTCGAATCCTCATTCTGTCATTTTTATACTAATTTATTTCGAAAAAATTATATTTAATATAAAAATGAATTAAAAAAAAATACCGCTTAAATTTGTGATGACATGGAATAAGAATTGCTTACATGGCCACAATGTGATAACATGGCTGATAATGAATTACATGGCATTGAGGTGGCATTATCTACATGTAAAGCCTCCTGATACATATATATATATATATATATATATATATATATATATATATATATATATATATATATATATATATATATATGAGAAATGATCTAGAGACCTAAAAATATGACTACTTTTGTGCCTAAATTGAAGTGTTGGTGTTTTATTGGTTTGTGAAAGTGTAGGCCCCTTTACTGTCACCAATAAGAAGATGCCACATAGATTAGGCATGCCAATCAATGCTATATATATATATATATATATATATATATATATATATATATATATATATATATATATATATATATATATATATATATATATATATCAAAGCTTCTTACATATATCTACCTTCTTATTTCATCATCGTATGCTAACAACCCACTGGGTGTTGTTTAAGCATTCTATGTTTCAAAAATTAGCATTTAATGATCTCTAAACATTCTATATTTACCATCACATATCATGTTTAAAATGATTAAAAGTGTATAATTATGGAATACGTGAGTTCATTAAATGTGTTTTTTTATATATATATCGAATGCTTAAACAACACCCAGTTAGTTGTTGTTAGCAAATCCCTTTCATGATGTAGAATATTTGACTCAAGTAAATATAAGTTGTACATAGGGCGAAAGGCGTGATCAAAATGTGAAAGTTCACATGATTTACATCTTTAATTTTATTCCATATAGGTGGAAATTGAGACAAAAAGTTAAAACTTTTTTGCAACGAGTCGTATCCTTATGCAATCGTGAATACATCCAGTAACAATGTTTGTTGTCTCTATATACAGAGAGTGCATATATATACAAGTGGTTTAGAGAGTATACCTTCGAATCAAACAGTTATACTAAAACACTTCACTAAGAAAAAAATGCAGACTCAAAAGATGGCTCCAGGATCAAAGTCTCGAAAAGGTTCAAACCTCGTCCTATCAACTTGCAAATTCTTGCTTTTATTTATTTATGTACCAAATAATATTGCTCTAGTGTGTTTTGATAAATTGATGCATTCACAGGGGCTTTTCAAAGTTTATTACTATTTTTTTTTTGGCACATTTATATAATTTCTAACTTGGATTTTATGTCATTTGATGATAGATCTATTGACAAGTCATGTAGTAGCGGTATCTCCTGACAGACTGCTAGATGTGAAAAGGTATGTTTGTGAAACATGCTACAAAGGTTTCGTTAGAGAGCAGAATTTACAACTTCATGGACGAACCCACAATCTTCCTTTCACCCTCAGGAGAAATTCGTCAAATGAGACAAAAAAGGTGTATATATGCCCCGAGTCCACTTGCATCTACCACAATCCTTCACATGCGATAGGAGACTTGGGTGGTCTAAAGAAACATTATTTAAGGAAACATGTCACTGAAAAGAATCACAAGTGTAATACCTGCTCCAAGGCATACGTTGCTAAAGTAGACTTGAAAGCGCATTTGAAGATCTGTGGTAAAAAGAAGCACATTTGTTCTTGCGGCATGAAATTCAAAAAGTACAATTTTTTATCAAGTTCAGTTACCTTTTTATAGTAGAGAATTTATGGTCTAAATTAAATTTAAGGGAGGCTTACAATAGTTGATTATTTCTAAACTAAGAGCTTATTTACTTATTTACTAGATTTCAATTTTCTTTTGCAGGAAATATGACTTAAATCTTCACATGGATCATTATTGTAGTGCAAGAAGGCTAAATGATGCAACCAACCATTCATCAAGAAACGACATGGGAAACAACTCAGCCAATGTCACGAGAAACAACAACACCGGGGGTTTCATGATAGGCTCAACTTTGTCATATCCACCAACGTTCAACATGGAATTCAACTCAGACAGAATCACTATCAACCAGAACAACATAACCCTCACACCACAGATATCCTCTGTCCAAACACCTTTTAATTCCTACCCAACTATCCCACATTACGAGTCTCAGTTGTATGATATCGTAGCAAATCAAGGGAGCCTCATGACAAACCATTCCATGGGCTCAAACTTAGGCCAGACCTTACAGGCTTCTTATTTCCCGTCGATTCAGCAAAACCAACAAGACTCTCAGAACAAATTTGGTGAAGGGTCTTACATGCAGATGCTAATGGGTAACAATGTCTCGGTTGACAACTTTGAAGTCGACAACAACTTCAATGGTGGGATTTACTATGGCGAGGAAGGATCAGATTCCTACATTATACAAAGTGTCCACAACACTAGTCTGATTGCTATGATGGATAATGGATATGGTGGAGGGGCTAGATCATTCAACCAAGCTTATGGTCAGGGTTACTGTGGCTGAAAAGTCTTGCAAACCGTTGATAAGTTGCAACATAAACACATAGTTATTTATGGTTTTCTGTCTTACTAGTTAACTTCGAATAATTTGGTATCGCTTTCATGTTAAGTAGAGAAGTATTTTGTTGGGTTCTTTGAATAAGTGTTTTGTTGCAGTGTTGGAACCATTTGGATTATGGATGATATATGAAGTTTATTTTATTAGTATTTGTATTTTGTTTTCACAAAAAAAAATAATATCTCCGTCCCATAAAAACTGTTCATTTTGTCTTTTTTAAGTCTTTCTTTTACAACATTAACCTTAAATATTTTTGTTTGCGTTATATAACACTTGATGAAAAATATATGAATGGATTGATATTTAATTGTATTTTCATTGGTATGATTTTCATCAAATATTATATAACGCAAACAAAAATATTTGAGATCAAAGTGAAAAAATAAAGAATTAAAAGAGTCAAACTGGGTAGTATTGTCTACAACATATTATGCAAGATTTATTTAATTTTCTTTCCCGCTTTACCTTTATATGAATTCATTATGGGGCTTACAAATAATATCTCGAAATGGATTTTCTTTTTTGAGAAAATGAATACCTATTTGTTAAGATAAATAGAAAGTGAAAGACGACATGAGTAGCTTGTTCTTAAGGTTGATTAAAGTCGCTCGAGTTAGGCTAAGTTTGGCGAAATAGGGTGAAGCTGGGCTGTAACTAAAGTTAAAACTTATATCATAAGATGGAAGTAGGAGCTTATATTTTAATAAAGTTGTTTGATGAATTATTTAGAGCTGAAGCTTATATTATAAGCTGAAAGTTGGAGCTTATATTTTAACAAAGTTGTTTGACGAATTATTGAGAGCTGAAGCTTATTAATTTCAAATCGCATAAAAATATATCAAATTAAATTTAAACATATATCTAGCTATTGCGTAATAGTCGAGTATCTATAATACATTATAACGCATTTGGGACTTTCTATAAAAGGAAGTCTTGGAATTTGAAGACAAAAAACATCACTATAAAAAGAAAATTGGAAAACTAATGTAAAATTTAAAAATTTAGGTCTTATTTAGACCATACAGTAACCCCTCTAATAATGATATATTTTAATAAAATTGTTTATAAGAAAAGCTCAATAAACTTATCACCACCAATTTAATGCTAAAAATTGAAAAATAAAAGTGTTAATTATTTACACTATTAATAATTTAGACATTCTACTTTTAAAAAGCATGTATCTATTATGTTATAAAGTATTTGGGACATGGTAAATAATGGAGGTTTAAAATGAAAAACATTTGCTCGCCACAAAAATAGTCACCGGGTAACCGTCGCCGCATTGCGCGGGTGCCCTTATAGTATTTTTAAAGAATTTTAAGTAATTTGACTAACCATAAACACCATAAAACCGTTTCAATTGGCTTGGGCTTTTGGAGGCTTATGGCTTATAAAAGATTCCATAAGCCTGTGTGACAAACAAAAGTTATTCTATAAACTAACTTATTTAAAAGCTCAAGCCCTTGTAAGTCTCGCACCAAACACAGCCTTAGTTAATCCAAAGTATTTCATGACATATAAAGATAATAATATTATATTTGACGAGACAAGAGGTAGTTAGAAGTAGCTCTAAGTGGTTAACAGTAAGTAGCAATGGTAATCTATAGCAGTTGGCGATAGACGTTTGTTTTATAAAAGTGTTTGGCAATGTAGCTGTAATTAAATTATGATGTGTAAAATGAAGTAAACGTGGCGTTATAATATTAATGCTTGTTTTAGTAACTTTAGAAAAATTGTCGTTAGAGTTTTAAAGCTTTTATTGATCGCCTGTTGACAAACAAAGTTTTTAATTTAAATGTTAAATGCTTCAAAATGCTTTGCCTAAAAAAAAAAAAAAAAAAAAAAAAAAAAAAAAAAAAAAAAAAACAACTCTAAAGTAGGAGAGAGAATATTTCCAGGTAATGAATCAACTAACTATGCTGAGGTTAGGTTTCTATATTATGGACAACGTGACACGATATTGGAATACGACAAAACATTTTTTTCATAGTTAGTAAATGAAAAATATAAGAGCAAATGCCAAAATTAGTCGCATTTCTAAAAGTGATTCACATTCTACTATATATAAAAATCCTTGTTTCAAAAATATTGTCCGATTTCATAGAAACGTTGACACGTGTCCAAAAGTTTGGTGGTGCTTGTCGTTTTTCTAGACCGATGTATTGTTTTGCTAGACCAATGTTTGTAATGTAGTTGTCACTGAATTATGATGTGTAAAAAGAAGTAAAAGTGACGTTATAACATTAATGCTTGTTTTAGTAACTTTAGAAAAATTACCGTCTGAATTTTAAAGCTTGCATTCATCGCTTGTTGACAAAAAAAGTTTTTACTTTAAATGCTAAAGGGTAAAGACCATAAAATAACAACTTACTTTCTCCATTTTACGGAAATGAAACACGTACTTTTTTATCAACATTTAAGCCAATGAAACTTTCAAATATTGTTCTGATGTCAACAAAAAGACTGATTATATTAAAAATAATAATTGAAATTACTATATTACCCTTCTCTCTTATTTTTTATCAACATTTAAACTATTGCAAATGCCAGTGACTATTTACCTTCTTTCTTTTTTTCATATTTATAAAATGTGTGCTTTCAAGAACCTCAGGACAATCTAGAGATCCAAATCTCGTGTTCATCATGATGCTATGCCTTCATTGCTGAGAAGTTTGGGCATGAAATTTGGTTTTAGCTTTTTAGGCAAGCAAATTCGACACATTCATTAGTTAAAGGAGTTTTTGAGAGATATTAACAACTGGCCCAAACTGCAGATATCATTCATGTTAATATTCTTCTAAAAACACATTCGTCACAGACTCACAGTATCAGATTCAAAAGGAAACAAGAAAATAGGATTGTCTGCTGGATCTTTGGCGAAATGAAAGGAGGTCCGAAAGTTTCTAAGTACACTACTATAGCAATTGCTGAACATGTGAGAAGAGTTACTAAAAGTATAGGATTGAAGTCGGTTGTGATGAAGGTTAACGGATTTACTCATTTCAAAGAAAGAAGCTAGCGATTTGTAGATAAGGTGTTTGATAAAAGTCCTCACTAAGATCTTTTGGGTTTCGTTGTTGGATAAGTCTAAGTTTTTTTGCAAGAAGATGATTTTGAGACGGAGACTCATCTGCCAGCTGATATTGATTGGGAGATGTTGGATAAGTCTAAGTTTTTCTTCCTAGGTGCAGCCTTGTTTTCGGGTACGTTATACCCGACTGTGGTGTTGAAAACACGGCAAAGCAATATATAATGGTGGGTTCAGATTTGTGTTTGTGTTTATTGTTTTAGCTTTGTGGTTTTGATTGGAAAAGCAATATATAATGGTAATGACGGTTTGTCTCATGGTGTGGATTTTGGTTGAAGAAGATAGGGGTAATATAGTCATTTCAATTATTATTTTTAATATAATCAGTCTTTTTGTTGACATCAGAACAATATTTAAAAGTTTCGTTGGCTTAAATGTTAATAAAAAAGTACGTGTTTCATCTCGGTAAAATGGAGAAAGTAAATTGTTATTTTATGGTCTTTACCCAATGCTAAATGCCCTGCCTTAAACAAACTTTAAAGTAGGAGAGAGAATATTTCCTGATAATGAATCAACTAATTATGCTGAGGTTAGGTGTCTAAATGATGGAAAACGTGATACTATATTGGAATACGACAAACCATTTTTTTTTTTTTTTTTTTTTTTTTTTTGTTAGCAGATAGAAAAATATAAGAGCAAATGCCAAAATTAGTCGCTTTTCTAAAAGTGATTCACATTCTGGTGTAAATAAAAATCCTTGTTTCAAAAATATCGTGCGATTTCATTGAAATGTTGACACGTGTCCAAAAGGTTGGTGGTGTTTATCGAAGTGACATTTTTCTAGACCGACGTGTTGTTTTGCGCGACTAGTTTTTGTCATATTCGGAAAACATATAAATGAATAAAAAAAGTTAGACTCATGGTTAACTTTTTGAATAAGAAGAAACTGGTCTAACAAAACATCACATCGGTCTAGAAAACTTTCACTTCGGTATAGCAAATAACATCACCAACCTTTTGGACACATGTCAACGTTTCTATAACGTCGCAGAGTCTATTTGTCTATCAAGACCATTTTTGTAAATGAGATTGGAGTAGAATGTGAATGCAAAAGTCGACTAAATTTGAGATTTGGTCAAATGGTTTGGTTTGATTAACTACTTAATCAATCATGTATCCATCTTTTCGAATATAATATCGTCTAGCTTTTTTTCTTTTTTGGGTAAAATGGTTACCCCCGGTAAAATATTATTACTTCAAAAAAACCAGCTAAGTACAACGGGTATTGGGTGAATCCCTAACCTCAGTCCAAAAAGGCAAACGAAACACACCTACAGTGCTATAAAGACAAGAAATAAACTAACATTTATATATATATATATATATATATATATATATATATATATATATATATATATATATATATATATATATATATATATATATTATTTATTTATTTATTTATTTATTTATATAGTTAGGATCAAATAGGAAGAATAATTAAAATAGGAATGATAAGAAGTAACCACAACCACACATTTTCTATATATATATATATATATATATATATATATATATATATATATATATAAGGCGAGTACCCGTGCATAGCAACGGAATTTCTAGCGGCAGATAATTAACGATTTGTGATATTGTAGTGAGTATTTTGTGTAGCGTTCAAAATATAATGTGAACCGATCAGAATGTAATTGCAAACAGTTGTACTATACGATAACTAAAGTCTTAAAAAAATTCTTAACAACGATCAAACAACATATTATAACATTAATTGAAACTGAAAGTAAAACATTACATTTATGAGATAAAAACTAACAACACACGTTACTCGTCGCGTAAAACTTCTTGATACACAACATTTGAGGTGTAGATTCCTGCTTGACGGAACTCTTTGACTGGTTTAACCAATACCTTTGTTGTTCTACAGAATATCTGTAAAACCTGAAAATCCGTCTTCTCTAAATTTTCCCATATAATTTGAATTTTTCTAAGCTTGTGAACATAACCTAAATTTGGAACTTTATATATTTGAAAGATACACAATATTCAATCTATAACCTAAGTGTGAATAAAATTCGACACAACCTATGCTCTAGCTCACTTATATCACACGTTATATACCTTATTGGACCAAATGCTAGAACCTATTAATAATATCACAACTACATATAAGGTCATATAGGACTGGAATTGTTTTTATTCTTTTCTTGTACACACGATTTTGTAAACTTGGAAATGATGTGGTCAAATTAATCTCTTTTATTCATCCCCTCAATCTCGGTACTTTCCGTAATTGTGGGCCTAATTACTCTCACCTCTCCTAATATACGTCTAATAACCATTTAAATCTCGATATTACCTAAGTGCTTGAACCTTATAATTTGAAAACTACAAATACATTATCTATAACTTATGGAAGATATAAAATTACACAACACATGGTACCTAAGTTAAATATCACACGATTAAGAAGTCACATAGGGACCAAAATTTATTGAGAATATGCACACAACTTTGAATATAAATAAATGAATTGATAAAAGTTTGTATTTGGAAAGGATTTAGTCTCCTTTTGACCCATATTGCTCGGCCTATCTACCCCATATATCTCACATTCCTCCTCAAAATCTCTTAACTGAATATCATAATACATACTTGAAACCCTAAGTTCTAAAGGTGGCGGCATAACATTTTTCTTCAATCTGATCATAATAAAAATGTGGTACAAAAGCTGTGAAGAAGGAATCGTGATTCGTGGTGACCTTGGTGTAAAGAGAGGTGACGACATTGGTTGATTTCGGTTCTGTCGTGGTATCCTGGTCCTTGTCCTTTCTTCCTTTTCGATCACGTTTCAAGGGTAAAACCTATCAAACCTTGTTCGATTCTTTCCTTTTGAACCTGTTATATAATACATTTAACATGTTACTATAATAACTTAAAGGAAATCAACTAATATATATATATATTGAAACTGCATGCATACGTTCGATATTATTCACACATGAAATAATGAAAATAAACTGATTTAATCGATCCATGTACAAGCTGATTCGACTAATACATTCTGTTTTGTTTGTTTAACATTTGAACTATATGTTTCTGTTTTGTTTTCAACCTATAATGACATGTGACAACTAAATGTTTTAACAAGCTAATTAATGATAAAGAAGCTTGCATGAATTGATGAGAAATCACATGAATTAATCTATATGTTATTTGACTCATGGTATATGGATGTTTTGACCTATCTTCTATTCGACCTAAACTTGTCTGAGATACAGTACTAAGCTATCTAATAACAAGTGAAAAGCATGCATACTTGGTTTGGTTATCTACGCTTATTTACAAAATCAAAGTGGGGTGTGTGTCTCGGCTTCATATTAAAAACAAAGAAGGTGTTTGCTTCGGTTTATTTTAAGCAAAAAGAGGGTATCACGGATTTGTTTTACTTTCAAAATATAAAGGGTGTCGTGTGTATGGATGAAGTGAACCGATGTCGGGTTATAAACAAGTCTTGCATAATTTTATAAAAATCTTGGATCATCGCGGCATAAATATTTAGATCGTGGGTACGATAATAAATTATATAAAATTTTAATGACGGGGTCCAAAATTATTATCTTAATACTAATTTATTAAAATAAACCTTAGATTAATTTTATTTGACATTTTAATATTTAAATGTTGATAATTTATATTTTGACCCTAAACTTCACTAAATTGTCGTAATTAACCCTAACTTATTATATTGGTCATTTAAACCCTTAAAGATTAATTAATTGTTATCTATAACCTTACGGTATGAAATTACTAAATCGAGAAACTTACTTAAAATGAAAGAGTACTATATTTGGCAAGTTACTAAAAATGAAAAGCCGATTAAAATGAGTAATTTGATTTAAAATGAGTTAATAATTAGACGGTCATTATTCATGTAGATTCATTGAAGAAGGAGTGATCCCTTATGCTTACGTATGTATGATTTCAATGGAGATTGAGGTACATATATTCCATACTCTTTAAGTAAGAGTGCACACTCTCTCTCTCTCTCTCTCTCTCTCTCTCTCTCTCTCTCTTAACTCTTATTTGATTTACTATCATCTTACAATTCCACTTGATCATGATTATAATCCTTCATATTGACTCTATGATTAGTGTGCTACACCAGAAATTCTGACCCTATTGTTATCCATTTGACCTCTCATGATTCGTTTGATAACCTTTGTGACCTAAATCCTGGAACCTTTGTGAGACCTTGGGTATTCTATAGGATATTGTAACGGGAGATAAAACCATGGTAAGACTTTGAATGTTCTTTTGGGATAATATAACATGAGGTGAATTTCTTTTCTTAATTATAACATGGAAATATATAAAGGAGAAACCATTTTATAACGACACTTTAATATGACTTAAGACCACTTATTTATGAGATCTTATAAATTCATGAAGACCGCTTTTGAAGGAAATTGTATGAAAACCTTTATTAAAGACCACTTTTATAAATGTCATTTTTTTGAAGATCTTTTCTAAATGAACTTAGTTATAGACTCTTTAAACGGGATTGTACTACGAACCTTTTTAAACAATTGATGGAAACCTGCTAAATTGAACTTTGTTTTAAACTCTCATTATGACCCTTTAATATATGAACCATGGGATTTTGGGACTTGGAATAGTTAACCTTGAGGATTGGGAACTTTGGCTTTGACCTCTCCATCTTGACCCATTGATACTAAACTTTTGATTGATCCCTTGACACTGAATCTTTGAACCTTGACATTGAACCTTGACATTGGACCTTTGATGATGATTTGGTACTTAAACCTTTGACATTGAACCTTGACCACATGACCCTTCAGTATTTACCCGGGGTATTACTTGTTGTGGAGTAGCCACAACCATAGCATTGATGCACTAATGTTATGTACTTTAGCATAGTTGGAGAGATGTACTACGCTGTCCCCGCTCTACTATTGACTACTGCTTGATTGTGATTGTTATTGGCCTACGGGGGCGTATGGATGCATCCTAGATTTGTATTGTATTGATTGATTGATTATTGGAGCTACTACATTGTCTACATTGCTACATATTGTATTGGTGACTGGGTATACGTGCATTGCAACCCCTTACATATTGGGAGTTGATCACTCCATATTGGGCTATTATTGTATTGTATTGTATTGATTGGCCTTGGGTAAAATAATGAAAACTTACATACACTATACCTTACACTTAACCATGTCATCTTTTGATTACCCTTTTGGATATCACATATTCCTAATTCCTTGTTTATTCTCTACTCCATTGTATTGCTTTGTTATTTGTTCATATCTGTTCACTGAGCTTTTTATGCTCAGCCGCTTTCTTTTCCATGCGGCAGGTTTAGTAGGAAGCTGGGTTGTGGATGAGAGATCTTATTTTGGGCTTAGAAGACTTCACCCTGATTAGCTACTGGCTGGACTTAAAGTGGTTTAGAAGTACTTGATGTTGGCTTAGTTTAGTTTGTTGCCATTTTGTAGTTTGTATTTTGTTTAGTTTTCTACTGTAACCCTTGTAAACTTTGTTGGTAATGTATCTCCGTTCCACTTGTGTTCTGATTTGACCCCATAATGTTACACTTTAGCCCTTTTTGGGTTGAGGCGTTACAAAATGGTATCAGAGACAGGTTTGGATCGGCGGATGCAACATCCGTAGAGCTTAGGCTATGACCTGTGTGTTTTGGACAATTAGGCTTCCACTATAGGAACATAGGAATCCACTTTGAGAACTTGCTTTAGGAATCCCCTATATGAACTTAAGTTTTGACCCGTAAGAAATGGGTAGACTTTAAGAGATTTCTTATGTATCTTTGCTTCCGCATTACTCTAATTCGTGCCTTACGTTTAGCTATGCCTTTTGGAATCATCCTTTTGGAGTTAGAGATTTTGCACCACCTAAGTTTACCACTAGTAAGTCTGAAGGCATTTAAGATTGCATGGAAATGCAAAATACTATTTTGATTTTATCTTTGATCTCTGACCTTATTGTTAATCCTTTTGATATCTCTTTGGATGTTTTGAGGATTTACATGACAAGGATACTTTGATGCACCTTATGATCGCCTTTTTGCTTTTGGTAATCTATTGCACGTTTTTCGACATTAATTGATTTTGCTTTATCCATCTTTAAGAAGTCTAGTGGTGTTTAACCACGAGTATAAGAGTTTGCTTTATCCTTTCACTTCAAAGATAAGGGTTTTGATCTGTCTTTTCTTTGTATAGTCAACTTCGATTTGATTTTGATATTAATTGGTTGCTTAAGCATTCGAGATGCTGACGACTGTTCTACTATGTCTTACTCTTGGTATTTTGAAATATTTTGAACTCCCTACTACGATTACCGATTGTTAAACTTTGATATCACTGTTACTCTGGTGACTCGTACACTACTTTCGCGTTTATGAAGTCCTCTTACACCTATTTTGTACACCGAGAAATAAAACTTATCTTGAGAATTATTTTGGCACCCTGAGTTTTCCCGGATATGATTCCTATATCTAGCAGAAGACGGAGTTGGATAGAACCTGAAGATGACAAACAATGGTGACTACCCTGAAGAGTTAAAGGCATTCCTCGCAAGACGGAAGAGTTGACATGCAGAACACAAGAACCTGGTCAAGATGGTGAACCCGGAGCCGATGAAGACATGCAGTCTTACTTCCCTATTCATTTTAGTTGTACTAAGATGAATTGAGAGCGGAAGCAGACTGGATGATGAAGAGATTGAAGATCGTACTAGAGATTCACATTACTCACTCACATTCCAAGAAGAACTACGGAAGGCTTGAGGAAATCAAACTCAAGTTGATGATTCCGTTTCCCTCTAAGATTGGAAGACGGTCGAAGACTGATTATTTGGACATAAGAAGATTTTGAGAGGACGAATTTCTTAAAGAACTTTATGATGGAAGAATTGATGACTTGGTGACATGTTTCTTTCTGATGATGATTGTTTGACTTTGTTACGTCTTTTCGAGCTTCATTTGTTTTGCCGACATCGTTTGTTATTGATCTTTGAATAGGACTAACCCAGGAGTTAGTGGGACTGTTAGGTGGATTTGTAGAATTGTTTAACTGATTGAGACAAAGTATGACCATCATAAGGGCGTATTTATATGATGCTAGTATTATGATGTCTGGCCAACGTGATAATACTTATATCATATAACATGCACTTGTTGTGTTCATAGGATGTCTTGAGAAGTGCCTTAGTGGAGCCTTAGATCTCTGTTTTTGTTTGCGACTATCTGCGAATAGTAAGACTTTAGGTTCTGTCGACCTATACGTTTGATCTGCCTTATCGCCGTACGTTTTGATGTGTTTGGATCTTCGAGGATATGTTTGTTGACCTTTGTATCTTGATAATGATCTTAGGGTTCATTGTAGAGCTTCCTACCACCCGATGTTATCGATTGAATTGTCTTCTATTTGCATGGATACCTTAGTTCATTTTGAGGGATACACATGTGTTTGGCTACCTATACGATTCGCGTCTGTGAGACCATTACTTTCTACATTGTTTGATTAAGGACCGGGATTGTGTGGAACCAAATTTGGACCGTTTGATTCTTGTACGTTTTGGAGGAGGTTCCTATCGTCTAACTCTACCTCCTCAGCTGTCACATGTTCATAACACCTTCCGCGTATCTTTCCAAGGGGATCACCCTTATCATCCTTGCATGCGACACCCTACTCGCTTGATTTGAAGCCATTTGTTATGTTCTTTTGTGTGAAATGGAAAACCATCTTAGATCGACAAGATAGGGTCATGAGAGGCTATTCCATTATGAAGATTCTTTTGGAAGAACCTCCCCGAGCGTGAGGATATTTACGATGATATTTATGATTTGCTACGTTTTCGTTTGACGTTGGTGACTTCAATTTCGCGGACGAAATTTTCTTTTTAGAGGGGAAGAATTGTAAAACCTGAAAATCCGTCTTCTCTAAATTTTCCCATGTAATTTGAATTTTTCTAAGCTTGTGAACATAACCTAAATTTGGAACTTTATAAATTTGAAAGATACACAATATTCAATCTATAACCTAAGTGTGAATAAAATTCGACACAACCTATGCTCTAGCTCACTTATATCACACGTTATATACCTTATTGGACCAAATGCTAGAACCTATTAATAATATCACAACTACATATAAGGTCATATAGGACTGGAATTGTTTTTATTCTTTTCTTGTACATACGATTTTGTAAACTTGGAAATGATGTGGTCAAATTAATCTCTTTTATTCATCCCCTCAATCTCGGTACTTTCCGTAATTGTGGGCCTAATTAGTTTCACCTCTCCTAATATACGTCTAATAACCATTTAAATCTCGATATTACCTAAGTGCTTGAACCTTATAATTTGAAAACTACAAATACATTATCTATAACTTATGGAAGATATAAAAATTACACAACACATGGTACCTAAGTTAAATATCACACGATTAAGAAGTCACATAGGGACCAAAATTTATTGAGAATATGCACACAACTTTGAATATAAATAAATGAATTGATAAAAGTTTGTATTTGGAAAGGATTTAGTCTCCTTTTGACCCATATTGCTCGGCCTATCTACCCCATATATCTCACATTCCTCCTCAAAATCTCTTAACTGAATATCATAATACATACTTGAAACCCTAAGTTCTAAAGGTGGCGGCATAACATTTTTCTTCAATCTGATCATAATAAAAATGTGGTACAAAAGCTGTGAAGAAGGAATCGTGATTCGTGGTGACCTTGGTGTAAAGAGAGGTGACGACATTGGTTGATTTCGGTTCTGTCGTGGTCTCCTGGTCCTTGTCCTTTCTTCCTTTTCGATCACGTTTCGAGGGTAAAACCTATCAAACCTTGTTCGATTCTTTCCTTTTGAACCTGTTATATAATACATTTAACATGTTACTATAATAACTTAAAGGAAATCGACTAGTATATATATATATATTGAAACTGCATGCATACGTTCGATATTATTCACACATGAAATAATGAAAATAAACTGATTTAATCGATCCATGTACAAGCTGATTCGACTAATACATTCTGTTTTGTTTGTTTAACATTTGAACTATATGTTTCTGTTTTGTTTTCAACCTATAATGACATGTGACAACTAAATGTTTTAACAAGCTAATTAATGATAAAGAAGCTTGCATGAATTGATGAGAAATCACATGAATTAATCTATATGTTATTTGACTCATGGTATGTAGATGTTTTGACCTATCTTCTATTCGACCTAAACCTGTTTGAGATAAAGTACTAAGCTATCTAATAACAAGTGAAAAGCATGCATACTTGGTTTGGTTGTCTACGCTTATTTTCAAAATCAAACTGGGGTGTGTGTCTCGGCTTCATATTAAAAACAAATAAGGTGTTTGCTTCGGTTTATTTTAAGCACAAAGAGGGTATCACGGATTTGTTTTACTTTCAAAATATAAAGGGTGTCGTGTGTATGGATGAAGTGAACCGATGTCGGGTTATAAACAAGTCTTGCATAATTTTATAAAAATCTTGGATCATCGCGGCATAAATATTTAGATCGTGGGTACGATAATAAATTATATAACATTTTAATGACGGGGTCCAAAATTATTATCTTAATATTAATTTATTAAAATAAACCTTAGAATAATTTTATTTGACATTTTAATATTTAAATGTTGATAATTTATATTTTGACCCTAAACTTCACTAAATTATCGTAATTAACCCTAACTTATTATATTGGTCATTTAAACCCTTAAAGATTAATTAATTGTTATTTATAACCTTACAGTATGAAATTACTAAATCGAGAAACTTACTTAAAATGAAAGAGTACTATATTTGGCAAGTTACTAAAAATGAAAAGCCGATTAAAATGAGTAATTTGATTTAAAATGAGTTAATAATTAGACGGTCATTATTCATGTAGATTCGTTGAAGAAGTAGTGATCCCTTATGCTTACGTATGTATGATTTCAATGGCGATTGAGGTACATATATTCCATACTCTTTAAGTAAGAGTGCACACACTCTCTCTCTCTCTCTCTCACTTAACTCTTCTTTGATTTACTATCATCTTATAATTCCACTTGATCATGATTATAATCCTTCATATTGACTCTATGATTAGTGTGCTACACCAGAAATTCTGACCCTATTGTTATCCGTTTGAACTCTCATGATCCGTTTGATAACCTTTGTGACCTAAATCCTGGAACCTTTGTGAGATCTTGGGTATTCTATGGGTTATTAACGGGAGATAAAACCATGGTAAGACTTTGAATGTTCTTTTGGGATAATATAACATGAGATGAATTTCTTTTCTTAATTATAACATGGAAATATATAAAGGAGAAACCATTTTATAACGACACTTTAATATGACTTAAGACCACTTATTTATGAGATCTTATAAATTCATGAAGACCACTTTTGAAGGAAATTGTATGAAAACCTTTATTAAAGACCACTTTTATAAATGTCATTTTTTTGAAGATCTTTTCTAAATGAACTTAGTTATAGACTCTTTAAACGGGATTGTACTACGAACCTTTCTAAACAAGTGATGGAAACCTGCTAAATTGAACTTTGTTTTAAACTCTCATCATGACCCTTTAATATATGAACCATGGGATTTTGGGACTTGGAATAGTTAACCTTGAGGATTGGGAACTTTGGCTTTGACCTCTCCATCTTGACCCATTGATACTAAACCTTTGATTGATCCCTTGACACTGAATCTTTGAACCTTGACATTGGACCTTTGATGATGATTTGGCACTTAAACCTTTGATATTGAACCTTGACCACATGACCCTTCAGTATTTACCCGGGGTATTACTTGTTGTGGAGTAGCCACAACCATAGCATTGATGCACCAATGTTATGTACTCTAGCATAGTTGGAGAGATGTACTACGCCGTCCCCACTCTATTATTGACTACTGCTTGATTGTGATTGTTATTGGCCTACGGGAGCGTATGGATGCATCCTAGATTTGTATTGTATTGATTGATTGATTGATTGATTATTGGAGCTACTACATTGTCTACATTGCTACATATTGTATTGGTGACTGGGTATACGTGCATTACAACCCCTCACATATTGGGAGTTGATCACTCCATATTGGGCTATTATTGTATTGTATTGTATTGATTGGCCTTGGGTAAAATACTGAAAACTTACATACACTATACCTTACACTTAACCATGTCATCTTTTGATTACCCTTTTGGATATCACATATTCCTAATTCCTTGTTTATTCTCTACTCCATTGTATTGCTTTGTTATTTGTTCATATCTGTTCACTGAGCTTTTTATGCTCAGCCGCTTTCTTTTCCATGCGGCAGGTTTAGTAGGAAGCTGGGTTGTGGATGAGAGATCTTATTTTGGGCTTAGAAGACTTCACCCTGATTAGCTACTGGTTGGACTTAAAGTGGTTTAGAAGTACTTGATGTTGGCTTAGTTTAGTTTGTTGCTCTTTTGTAGTTTGTATTTTGTTTAGTTTTCTATTGTAACCCTTGTAAACTTTTTTGGTAATGTATCTCCGTTTCACTTGTGTTCTGATTTGACCCCATAATGTTATACTTTAGCCCTTTTTGGGTTGAGGCGTTACAATATCCCTCTCGACAATGCCACATAAAGCTGGCCATGCGAAAAAAACAGAGTCGGGCAAATAAACACCCACATTTGGAACTGTCTAGCTTTCCCGAATTTTTAGTATATGCTGACAAGCATGTGATTTCTTATGTGTAATCATCATTTATTAATAGTAGTATCATGTTAGTTGTTTTGTACTATTTAATTTGATGTATATGATTATAAGTATTACCAATTCATTAACAAACATGTTCTGTATGTAAAGTTGTAGAATAACTTTAAAGCTCCAAAATTGATTTGTTATCAAATCAACCATGCATAAATGTTTTAAATCGCAAAATAAATTGAGCGGTCACTTTCCTATATGGTACAACATCGGATATAGTACGTACATGGGACTATTTCATATAAATGAGTGAGTTGTTGTTCATGTGATGCACATAGTTGGCGTAAATTAAGCTCGTACGTGGCTTTCTTATTTAATCTATGTTCGTACGTGACATACATACAAGTTTTACACACAATATCATTTGAAAAGAAAGTAAAAGAAATCTATTAGTCGTAGATGACATACTACTTTAACAAAAAAAGAATTACACAATATTTTAAACAACTAAATCTTTTAATTTTTCATCAGATTACCTTGCGAAGTAACCATCATTTTACTCTCTTCATTTTCAACATTTTCCCTAATTATTCCGTGAAATTTAAAGGTCATTTCACTTTCTCCCTTAGGGTAAACATATAACTTTAGTCTATGGGTTCAAGTTCCATCAAGATAATTTGCATGTGATCATCAATAAATCATTTTTTAGATAAATTAACCCGTTCATTTTTATTGGAAACAATGTTTAAACTCCAATTTAAATATACTTGTAACACTTAGCAAGTAATATTATAAGAAAACTTAAAAGTTACAGAATAAATATGTGCACCTGTTCACGATCCATATCTAAGATTCTCTCTTCCACTTGGCTACCATCAGTAATCCCAAAAGCACAAAGCAACTGAATTCTTAAACTTGTTGTATTTGGCATCACCCAAAGATCACCTGTAACAAGAAAACCACTCCAGTATTGGCAGGTAAATCTAAACCTTTTTTTTTTTTTTTTTTTTTTAGGAGGAGGAACAAGCTAATATAAAAACAACAAACAAGTTTGTGTAAATAAGGATTAAAAATAGCAAATAAGATAAAAGAAAAGAAGACCATTTCTAACCTCAAGATCATCATCCACATTCTTTTGATTTTGCATCTCCATTGTTTTTGGTGGAACAAGAAATGATTTTGCATCTCCATGGCTTTTTGGGGTTGTTTATATAGGCAAAGTTTAGGGTTCATTAATTTGAATTTTCCCGCTTACATTAATTTGACTTTCCATTAATTTGAATGATGTCAGCCATTTGTGGCAGTTGCATAACACAAGCGCTATGACTCAGGCTCACCACTATCTAACAGTTCAAGGCTTTCAAGACATGTTTCCATGTAAACTTCGTTATCTTGTGTTCCGGATAAAACGTGTTGACATAAATAATGTCTTAAAACATTGTTAGCATATTAACAATGTCTCTATGTTTTGATAATTACAAAGCATAAACTCATTAATCTAAAACTTATGACGTAAACAAGTTTTTAGTGCTTAATATTTGTCTTTGCTTCCATATCACTTAAGGTATGAATGAACAAAGGGTTTATTACATTTCATGATCAAAGGAAATTTTTCTAATCACTAGGATTTTTATAAAATGTATTAAACATCTTATATCTTTTACAAAATTACTTTTGGAATTAAAAGAATATGTTTAATTCATAATAAATATATGATTTCAAATTTCCAACCAAAAATGGCAAATTCTATCCAGAAAAATATTCCCCACTAAAAGACAAGAAAAACCAACGTTCTGAAATGGGCGGCCCCCTTAATTCCTTAGGCGGCCCCCTTAATCATTAAGGGGACCGGCCACTAATTAAGGGGACCGGCCACGCTCCAGAACAGTGTTTTTCTCCCCTATAAATACTGGATCAGTTCATACTTTTTCCTCACCTTTTGCACTTCTAAATTTTCTGATCTAGATCTATTTCTCTATTCTCTCATCCTTTGATCATAAGTGTATATATTCTTTGTTTCAAAGTGATCCAATTTTCATCCTCTCAAGTGCAAGAGAAGAATACTTCTATCTTCCTAGACAAGAAGTATTACAACTTGTTGTGATCTCCACATCCAAGTTGTTGGTGTATCATCAAGATTATTTACATATTCTTTGTGAAGATTGTTGTGAATATTTGCTTGTAGATAGTTGTGTTAAATATAGATTGTGTGATTAGTTGATAGCTTGGTGTGAAGAAGAAAAGCTAGGAGATCTATTGGTGTGAAGAAGATAGAGTTGAAGTAGTTAGTTGTGAAGTAGATTGATTTGAAGAAGGTGTGTAGAAGTTGTGACTTAGGTGTGAAGGTGTTGTGGTGTGATTATTGGTGTGTAAATTGGTGTGAAAAATTGGTGTGTATATTGGTGTGTAAATTGGTGTGTAAGGTTTTCTCCTCCATAAGGGAGCTTGTTGATATAGTGAAGAAAACTCTCGAGTTAGGTGCTCGGGGAGTGGAGTAGGGCAAGGAAGGTGTCCTTGTAGCCGAACCACTATAAATCTCTTGTCTCGCGGTTCGATCTTTCCATCTTTTATTTATTTCATTACTTATCATTGTTATATATTTCGTATTGATATTTGTTTGTATTGTGCAACACTTGAGATCACATATTATCGAATCTAAGTTTGAAAAATTAAGTAAACACTAAAACTCTTTTTACAACTAATTAAAAAGACGTAAAACTATTCAACCCCCTTCTAGTTTTCCACAATTGGTATCAGGAGCCACGTCTAGCAAGAATTTTAAAATATATTGTATTTTAAAACTTGTAACGATCTATGGAATCTGAAAAATATTTAGAAGGGCAATCTATGCAAAGACCACCACTACTTGAAAGTGATGGATTTTTATATTGGAAAAATAGATTCGAAACCTATGTGAAATCAAAAGATCTTGATCTTTGGCATATTATTACCTTTGGTGATTTTCCCCCTATTCAATATAATGTTGAAACTAAAATAGATGAAATTGTAGCTTTTGAAAAAGAAACTAGCAAAAAATAATGAGGCTAAAATGGTTATTTATAATGCGTTACCACGCAAAGAATATGAAAGAATTTTTATGTGTAAAACCGCAAAAGAAATTTGGGATTCTTTACTAATCACTCACCAAGGTAATAGTCAAGTTAAAGATAACAAAATAGATCTTCTTGTACAACAATATGAACAATTTACGATTCCGGAAGAGGAATCAATTGATAATGCTTTTGCTAAATTTAACACCATTATCACAAGTTTAAAAGCACTTGATGAGACATTTTCTAGTAAAAATTGTATTAGGAAATTTCTTAGGGCATTGCATCCGAAATGGCGAGCTAAAGTCACGGCTATAGAATAATCAAAGAATTTGATGACATTGTCACTAGATGAGCTTATTGGCAACTTGAAGGTCCATGAAGAAATTATAAGAAAAGATTTGGAAACGGTTAAAGTCAAGAAAGAACAAGTCAAATCCGTTGCTCTAAAAGCCAAAAAGGAACTTTGTGATGATAGTGACTCAAGTGACGAGAGTGAAGATGAAGAATATGCAATGGCCGTAAGAGAATTCAAGAAATTCTTCAAGAGACGAGGAAGATTCACTAGATCATCACATGACGATAGAAAATCGTTCCAAAGAAATAGAAGTGACAATTACGTGAAAAGAAAATGCTTTAGATGTGGAAGTCCAAATCATCTCGTTGGTGAATGTCTAAAGCCGCCGAGTTACGATAATCAAGGTGCATGATTCGCCTGGAACAGTCAGATAATTATTGATCAGCCACTTGTGAATGGTCAATGGTAAAGTCAAACTAATCAAAGGCAAATGCTTCCGAGGAATACAGTGTTTTCCCGGGTCGTAATGTCCCAACGAGGTTGTGATGATTCAAAACGAATCTGTGATTAGTGAATGTGAACAGGAAATGGTATAAAAGTGTGTGTGTGTGATTTAACTAGGGTTTTATAAATTAAAATGACTATTATAAACTATCTTAATGATTACGTGAAATCTAGGTATTTAAAAACGTTTAAAACGTACACCAAATTAAAATCAGACGCGACTGCGTACTGAGAAAAATGTGAGTTTTAAGAAAAATAAACTATAAGGGTTAAAAATGAAAATTCTATAAACTTAAACTTTAAATAAAATTAAACTAAAAATAAAACTATTTTTTAGATTATTATATTATTTATTATTAATTATTTAATTAATAACTATTTAACTATTTAATTAGAAAATTATAAATACTACAAATTAAACTAAAAACTTATAAAAATATTTTCTAAACCTAAAATAGAACTTGAAGAAAGTATAAAAAATAAAAATAAATATTTTTGTCTTTTTATAAGCTTTTTATTAATTAAAAACTATTAATATTAATTAAACTAATTCAACTAATTTAAATTACAAATATTATTAAACTAACTTAGAAAATTATGGAAAAAATTTATAAAACTATTTTATAACATTTAGAAGCTATAAAAAATATAAAAACTATGTATTACTATGTAAAAATTAATTATGCTATTTAAAACTTATTTATTGATTAATTATTAATTAAACTATTATTAATTCTAATAAATACTAAATGATAATATAAAAATCTAAGAAAATTATTAAAAATACTTTAAACTATAAGGAAATTAATAAAAATATAAAAACACAACTTTCTTAATTAAAATCTAAAAATGAAAATTAAAATTAAATTATATTAAATAGAAACTATCACTTATTTTTATGTTGTCTTTTCTTGATTTTTCTTTTACAAAACTTTATTATACATAAAAATAACTAACTTTAATAAAAACAAATATTTTAGAACTTAATACTAAGCTAGTAATAAGCTATAATCCTAGACAGTTGACTTTAGTTAACTTAATGAGCAAATAAGCTCAAATGAGTTGGTGTGGGGCCCACCTTGGTGTTTTCTGGTTCTAATAAGTTGTTTGAACTTGTCAAAGCTTAAAATGGCTAATTAAGCTCAGTAGATAAGCTAATAAGCCACAATAAGCTAATCCAAAATCTGAATAGAACACAGAATGGGGACAAGGTTTTGTGCTTAATCTAGGTGGGGTCCACTGGGTTAGAGGTCAAACAAAAGGTCAATATAGATAGCCTGGTAGGAGGGGGGTTGGGGGAACCTAAAGTCTAGGTGTGGGACCCACTGGGGTGGTCACAAAACACCACCAAAGGTGGTGGTGTGAGTGACTGAACTGCTGCACAGGGCACCTTGTTGCCCTGCAGCTGGGTTTGTGGGGATGGTGAGGCTCAAAGAAAAATCCTAAAAATGTAACAACTATGGGAAATCAAATATGAGGTGGTAGGCTAGGATTAGGAATAAGTTTTAGTAGCTAGAACCTCTTCCTAAATTCTAAACAATTCTCCAAAGTTTTGGAAAATTCTGAGTTAGGCAATTTGACTTTTTGAGAGAACTTTGCTAGTTTGACTAATTTGAGTTTCTAGGTGATCTAAACTACTGATATGGAAGTAATAACTTATAATAAGTCCTAATTAAGCTAAGTTATTAGATTATACACTAGTGTGGGTGGTTTTGGAATCTCAAAATCCTACACAGTTAACTGTGTAGGTTAATTCACAATGATTTTGACTTTTAGATGTTTAAGACCCAAGTTTAAGACTACTTATGACCTATTAATACCTAACTAAGTATGTAAGAACAAAGAACAATATATGAAACTCAGAATCTAGGGGTGAAATACCCTAATCCAAACACTACCTTATAACTATTAAAATGAGATTTTCAGATCTAATGATGTATTTAAGCCACAACACAGATTTCTAACACTAAATTATAACTATATAAGATAAAATAAACCTGAATCAAGCACAACACAAGCAGAAAAACACAAGTTTGTCAAGAATGAGTTTTTCACTGTGAGAATTGATTTTTTTAAAGAACAACTGAATCTAATGAACAAGCAAACTATATTATTAGGTATACTGATTAAACAACACTAAATAAACATGTAGCAACTAGAAATAAACAACATTAAGTAGTTTATAATGAAAAGCAAAAATTTAAAACCAAACTTACAAATGGTGATAAACTGAGGAACAAAGTACCATGAATAAATAACCAACCTATTACCTCCCACAAGGTTCTAAACCAGAAATCATTCATATTTCATCATGCTTCAGCCTCTACACTTCTTCAAACACTAATTTTTTATTTATTTCTTATTTAATTGATTTTTTCTTGAATTTTTGAGTTTTCTATTCTAAACTGACTTTATTGATATCTAATGGCTTTCAAGAGCTTTGTCAAAGCTTATGTGAGCTGAGAGAATCCACAATAACAACTATAACAACAAATAAGCTTTTTGTGATTTTTGAAATTCAATAAAAACTGCATAAACTGAAACAGCAAAGGAAACTTGAAATTAACTTTGATTAGAGATTGTAATGCATGAAATTAAACTGATACAAGTGTTTTTAATTGAAATTACAACTGAATAAGCAAACTACACTACCTACGACCTAATTTTAACTAATCCTAATCTAATGCTTCTTCACCACTGCCTTTCTTCCCTTTTGTATACCTTTTCTGAGCTTGTGGGACCCACCAAGACATTTCCCACCAATTGAGAGCCGTTGATTTGGTCTAATCAATCCAAGCCATTCAAATTGGCTTTTTGGCGCCAATTTGTCAAAGTGTCAGTTGGGACACTGTACATTGCGTGGAGAGGGTATTAGGGCTTTAATTTGTTGTTGGATTGTTGTGGAGGTGGAAGGATAAGGCTGGGGTCAAGTGGTGGTGAAACAGGCAAGGTGGAGGGTGGTTTTGGTTGTCTGTGTGGTGAAGTGGTTTTGGGAGGGAAGGAGGATACGGGGTGGTTTTATTTTTAGGGGTGTTGACTGGTTTGACCGAAGGAGGTGGACTGGTGGACTTGGGCTAGGAATTAAAAAGATGGGATGGGCTTGTGGTTGGGTAGTGGATTAGGATTTGGTGGATTTAAGAATAAAAGGGTCCGTTTGGTTTTATTTAAATTACAAGGACCACAAATGTAATTTTGGATAAAGTTTAGGGTCTGTTTTGGCAAGTCTTCCAAAGTTCTCATAAGGTCCTAATTTGTCACATGTGAATAGTACAAGGTTATTTTTGATATTTTTTTATTTTTTAAATACCCGGGTACTAAAACTGACAAACTTTCAAACTTGAGGGACTAAATGTGAAATTTATTCAAAACTTTCTCCCAGGGACTAAAAGTGACAATTATGAATTCCCTAAGACCCTTAATGATAATTTTTCCATTTTGAACACCCAGGGACTGAAACTGTCAAGTTTGAAACTTTGAGGGACCTGTTTTGCCAAACTGTGAAACTTGAGGGACCAATCATGTAAATTCACCAAACTTAACACCAAGGACCATTCCTGCAAAAGATTATTAGTATAAGGACCAAAATTGAATTTCTCAAAGTTTTTACATCCCAGGGACCATTTCTGTCAATTTCCAAAGTTGAGGGACTAAACTTGTAATTTTATGAAACTTTGCACCAAAGGACTAAATATGTAACTTTATGATTAAAAAGGACCTTTGGTGACATTTTCATGTTTTTAGAATAACCAGGGACTAGTTTTGACAATTTATGAAACTTGAGGGACTGAAACTGCCAATTATGCAAACTTTGTACGTTTTTCATCTGTTTTTGCATATTTTGCATTTGAAACATATAAAACACACCTTTAAGATATTTTAAGTATTTTGATACATATTTGAGTGTCTTTGTATGTTTTGGCAGCTCAGATTGGTATAAAATGATGAGTATTTAGACACTCATCAGTGCATTTGTTAGTAGAACATGGAGTGATAGTGACAAAGAAGAAGTGGAAAAACCAAGAGAAGAAAGGTGTTTCATGGCAAAAGCAACCGACGAAATATGCCTTGGAATTGACTTGGAGCCTGACGAATGGATCAAGGATAGTGGATGCTCGAGGCACATGACAGGGAACCGAAAGCTATTCTCTACATATAAGGCATACAACAGAGGTAACGTTATTTTTTGTAGTGACTTGCGTGGAAAAATTATTGGCAAAGGTACGATTTCTCAAGACTCACTTACTATTGAAAATGTTGAACATGTAAATAATTTAACATATAACTTACTTAGTGTAGGCCAAATATGCGATAATAAATGTAGAGTTATCTTTTCCGAAGAAGATAGCGAAATAGTTAAGAATGGAAAAATTATAGGTAGAGGTATTAGGAAAGGAGGTGCATATGTTATGAAACTAGGAAACAAACCTGAAGATAGGATATGCCTAACGACCCTAGACGAAAACTCCACATTGTGGCATAGGAGATTAGGACATGCTAACATGCAACAAATACAATCTTTGGCCTCTAAGGAATTAGTTAGAAACTTGCCTAATCTAAAATATGACAAATATTTTTGTGATGCATGTAAATTTGGAAAACAAGCTCATGCTAGTCACAAAGCAAAGAATATAGTATCCACTACTAGGTGCCTAGAATTATTACATATGGATCTTTTTGGTCCATCCGCTGTGCGGAGCTATGGAGGAAACAAATATACCTTAGTAATAGTAGATGACTACTCACGATACACGTCGACTAGGTTTTTAAGTGACAAAACCCAAGCCTTTGAAAAATTCGAAATATTTAGTAAAATGATTCAAAATAAATTAGGATGCTCAATAGTTGCCATCAGGACGGACCATGGTAGGGAATTTGATAACGAAGTACAATTCGGAAAATATTGTGAGTTAAATGGAATATCTCACAATTTCTCCGCTCCTCGTACTCCTCAATCAAATGGGGTAGTAGAAAGAAAAAATAGGTCACTACAAGAAATGAGTAGAACTATGTTAAATGAACAATCCATTCCACAAAAATTTTGGTGTCACGCCGTAGATACATCGACTTATATTTTAAATAGGGTATCAATTAGAAGAATTCTAGGAAAAACTCCTTATGAGTTATTAAGAAATAGAAAACCAAACTTAAGCTACTTTAGGGTATTTGGAAGTAAATGCTATATCTTAAACACTAAGGACTACCTCACTAAGTTTGGTCCAAAATCTTATGAAGGAATATTTTTAGGATACTCACAAAATAGTAAAGCATATATAATACTTAACAAACACTCCATGAAAGTAGAGGAATCACTAAATGTAATATTTGATGAAACACCACCACCTCCTAAAACGCTACCTTTAGAAAATGATGATTTAGTCGAAGATGAAGCCATTGAGGTTAGTAAAACAAAACCCATAGGAAATGATAATGAAGACATTCACTTAGAAAATAACGAAACTGTTAATATTAAAGAATCTAGATCACATCCATTAGATAATATAATAGGACATCTTAACCAAAGAACCCTTAGGTCACAAGCCCAAGATAAAAACAACTTCTTTTGTTTCCTCTCAGCAATAGAACCTAAGAATATTAGCGAGGCTTTAAAGGATGAAAGTTGGATTATAGCTATGCAAGAAGAATTAAATCAATTTAAGGCAAATGATGTTTGGGAACTAGTCCCAAATCCAAAGGATATGACTATCATAGGAACCAAATGGGTATATAGGAACAAGTTAGACGAGAATGGAATAGTTACTAGGAATAAAGCTAGGTTAGTTGCCCAAGGTTATAATCAACAAAAAGGAATTGATTATGATGAAACTTATGCCCCCGTAGCTAGACTAGAATCAATTAGGATATTACTTGCCTATGCTTGCGCCCTAGATTTTAAGTTATTCCAAATGGATGTGAAAAGTGCATTCCTTAACGGTTTTATCAATGAGGAGGTATATGTGGCACAACCTCCAGGATTCATTGACTTCGCGAAACCTGATTATGTTTATAAGTTAAAGAAAGCTTTGTATGGACTCAAACAAGCTCCCAAAGCTTGGTATGATCGATTAAAAGCTTTTCTTATTAAACATGATTATTCCATGGGAATGGTAGATAACACTCTTTTCACTAAAAGGAAAGACCCTAATCTCATCATTGTTCAAATATATGTTGATGACATTATATTTGGATCGACTTGTCAAGACATGTGTGATGAATTTGCCAAAATCATGCATGATGAGTTTGAGATGAGTATGATGGGTGAACTTAACTTCTTCCTAGGATTACAAATAAAACAATTAGAAGATGGAATATTCTTTAACCAATCTAAGTACATTAAGGAAATGCTTAAGAAATTTGGCCTAGAAGACTCAAAACCCATGAAAACACCCATGTCTACGGAGGTAAAGCTCACAAAGGACGATGAAGGTGAGTCCGTAGATAACACCAAGTATAGAGGAATGATAGGTAGTTTACTATACTTGACGGCAAGTAGACCCGACATCATGTTTAGTGTCTGCCTTTGTGCCCGTTTTCAAGAGGATCCCAAAACCTCTCACCTAGAAGCGGTTAAGCGTATCTTCCGATACGTTAAAGGCACTATACACTTAGGATTATGGTATCCTAAGGAATCCGGCATAGAAACCATTGTCTATGCGGATTCGGATCATGCGGGAGACTACGTAGATAGAAAGAGCACTAGCGGCATTTGCACGTTTATGGGATGTTGTCTAACGTCTTGGTTTTCGAAGAAGCAAACCGCTCTTGCTATTTCTACCACTGAAGCCGAATATGTAAGCCCCGGAAAGGCATGTCAACAAGCACTATGGATGAAACAAGCTCTCGTAGACTATGGCATTAGGTTAGAAAAT
This sequence comes from Artemisia argyi, assembly GCA_030686995.1. NCBI lineage: Eukaryota > Viridiplantae > Streptophyta > Magnoliopsida > Asterales > Asteraceae > Artemisia > Artemisia argyi. Next base: position 252,535,038 of record CM060708.1, read on the forward strand.
GTCCCCATTATGTGCGATAACAAAGGTGCGATAGATTTAAGTAAAAATCCGGTGCAACACTCTAGGACTAAACACATAGAAATATGTCACCATTTTCTTAGGGATAATGTACAAAAAGGAAATATATCTATAGAAAAGGTTGCATCGGAAGACAACATTGCGGATATATTCACAAAACCCCTTAAGCGTGAATTATTCAATCACTTGCGTTTAGGATTAGGAATGATGGAACAAGTTGACTAAATTATATTGAATTATTTCAAATTTATACTTGCATGAAATTTATTTTTCTTCCATTTCACCTTTTCTGAGTCTAGGAATCTATTTCGCACAAAACTAAAGATTGGGAAAATTTATTTTCTTTGCATAAACCTTTTTGTAAAACTCAATCAATTTTCTCTAAAAATTATTCTCACAATTTAGGAACCCCATGAAGATCATTTTCCTTGCATTGTTGACTAATTCTAAAAACATTGTATTTCAAAATCATGCATAAACTCTCACATAAATTGTCAAGGTATATAATCTAATATATGTCTTTGACATTCATGATCGAGCAAAAATTGAATCAAGGAGATTATTTGGATTGTTTCTTAGGATCGTTATTTCTTTTTGCTTCTAGGAGTCGAAACAATCACAACTCGACATTTGTTGCATATAGACACTCACTAGGACAAATTCACTAATAATGGTGTCATCTTGATCCATCACTAGTTTTTCACTCACTAATTATCCTTGCCTTCAATCTAAGATAGGTGCCTTAGGAAGCTTAAGTGTGCTTGCCTTTGTTTACCTCCTATTGCTTATTATGTGTTGATTATTTACTCTTTTGCCTATATGTTTTTGCATGCATGCTATATCTTGATTAGATTAGACTCTATATTGCCTAAGAGAATTGAACTTGCTTGAATTCTAATCTAAACACATAACCTTTCTGCAAATTTTCTGCCAAAAACCCAATTCTGGCAACCTGAAAATCACCAGATGGGCGGCCCCCTTAATTTTGTAAGGCGGCCCCCTTAATCATTAAGGGGACCGCCCCCTAATTAAGGGGACCGGCCATCTGATGGTCGGGTTTACAGAATCTTTTCTGCTTTTTAGCCCATTTCAACCTACATTCCCAATCTTCACCAACACAATTTGTCCTAATCTCCCAAACAAACTTTATCCATCCATAAACACACAAATCTTACACTATAAATAACCACAATCCTCAAAACTCTTTACTCATCCCTTCATGGCTTCTCCAAACAAACCCAAATCAAAAGCCTCAAGGCTTGCAAGAATGACGGAAAAACCCGTTTGGCGAAGAAAAAGCCCTCGAAACAAATCCATCATAACAAATGAAGTTGGAAGTCATTCAACACCACCAACCACTTACTTCCCAAACTTTCCACCACATTCACAAGGACATTCATTTGATCCTACTTACAAACCATACAACATTAGCCAAACATCTTCCTTCATGACAAATCACTCACCTCATCCTCAAATCCCTTGTAATGATCCATACAAGGTTGATCAACCATCCCACTACAACTCCAACAACCAATGTTGCAAAAATTGTGAATCGGTCCCGAGGCGGTCGAGGGCCATGTAGCGATTATTGGCCGATTAATCACCGATTCCAAGGTCCAAGGCCGATTACCTTGTAATTCGCTCCAAGGTCCAAGGTCGTTCAGCTTGTAATCGCCGATTAATCGGCCTTGTAGGCCGATTTTTGCAACACTGCCAACAACACAAACCCAATTCATCCATATCAACACAATGAATTTCTCCACATTCCCACGGAAAAGCAAAAGTTCCGTGATGAAATTTTAAAAATCCATGATCTTAGTGATCTCATTGCCATGCATCTTGCACAACGCAACAAAGGGCAACCTCCATCATCACCCTATAACAATTGCCTTCCTCACTCTCTCAACTTGGATCAAGTTACAAACCACACTCACTATTGCCCTTGTTGCATCTTTCTCTAAAAACAAATCCTTTACTTGAATGAAGATATTTCTTGGATTGAATATCTCCTCACTCGACCTCATCCCATTCCACCCCTAACACGATACAATATCGTAAGGGCCACCTATTCCGCTCCATACCTCACTCCATATCCCTCTCCATCTAACAACTAAGCTTCATGCTTATGTTATCCTTCAAGCAAATAAAACAATCAACCATGAGTTGCAAGCAAGTCCAAGTGCTCTTTCTAGGCAATATAGGACTATGTCTTTTCATTTGTTTTATTATGATTAATATGCCTTAAGCATATTAAATGTTGTAATGCTTTCTATGATGCTTGAATGAATCTATTTTTATAACTATTGCTTTGCATGTATATTTGCCTTGCTCTCTTCTAATATTTTGTGTAGCCAAGATTTCCATAGCTCATCTCCTTGGTGCTCTCAAATGAGGGGGAGTATACATCAAGGGGGAGTTTTAACCTTTTTGATTTTACAAAAACGGGGAGAAGAGAACGTTAAACTCTAAATTCTTATCTAAAAATTATTTTTTAGACCTAATGAGTTTAAGGTTTTGTAATCATCAAAAAGGGGGAGATTGTTGACATAAATAATGTCTTAAAACATTGTTAGCATATTAACAATGTCTCTATGTTTTGATAATTACAAAGCATAAACTCATTAATCTAAAACTTATGACGTAAACAAGTTTTTAGTGCTTAATATTTATCTTTGCTTCCATATCACTTAAGGTATGAATGAACAAAGGGTTTATTACATTTCATGATCAAAGGAAATTTTTCTAATCACTAGGATTTTTATAAAATGTATTAAACATCTTATATCTTTTACAAAATTACTTTTGGAATTAAAAGAATATGTTTAATTCATAATAAATATATGATTTCAAATTTCTAACCAAAAATGGCAAATTCTATCCAGAAAAATATTCCCCACTAAAAGACAAGAAAAACCAACGTTCTGAAATGGGCGGCCCCCTTAATTCCTTAGGCGGCCCCCTTAATCATTAAGGGGACCGGCCACTAATTAAGGGGACCGGCCACGCTCCAGAACAGTGTTTTTCTCCCCTATAAATACTGGATCAGTTCACACTTTTTCCTCACCTTTTGCACTTCTAAATTTTCTGATCTAGATCTATTTCTCTATTCTCTCATCCTTTGATCATAAGTGTATATATTCTTTGTTTCAAAGTGATCCAATTTCCATCCTCTCAAGTGCAAGAGAAGAATACTTCTATCTTCCTAGACAAGAAGTATTACAACTTGTTGTGATCTCCACATCCAAGTTGTTGGTGTATCATCAAGATTATTTACATATTCTTTGTGAAGATTGTTGTGAATATTTGCTTGTAGATAGTTGTGTTAAATTTAGATTGTGTGATTAGTTGATAGCTTGGTGTGAAGAAGAAAAGCTAGGAGATCTATTGGTGTGAAGAAGATAGAGTTGAAGTAGTTAGTTGTGAAGTAGATTGATTTGAAGAAGGTGTGTAGAAGTTGTGACTTAGGTGTGAAGGTGTTGTGGTGTGATTATTGGTGTGTAAATTGGTGTGTATATTGGTGTGTAAGGTTTTCTCCGCCATAAGGGAGCTTGTTGATATAGTGAAGAAAACTCTCGAGTTAGGTGCTCGGGGAGTGGAGTAGGGCAAGGAAGGTGTCCTTGTAGCCGAACCACTATAAATCTCTTGTCTCGCGGTTCGATCTTTCCATCTCTTACTTATTTCATTACTTATCATTGTTATATATTTCGTATTGATATTTGTTTGTATTGTGCAATACTTGAGATCACATATTATCGAATCTAAGTTTGAAAAATTAAGTAAACACTAAAACTCTTTTTACAACTAATTAAAAAAACGTAAAACTATTCAACCCCCCTTCTAGTTTTCCACAAAACGACAAAACGTACCTTTGTAACAGGATTGTAAACTTCTAGCCCACTGCTTTCATTGTTGATTAAGAGATATCCATTGGTGGGGAGTTGCATGACACTATTGATTTCCCATTTTTCACAGTTAAATTTAAAATGAGGATACCAAGATGCAACATTATTATTGTACTCTCTCATCACCCAAATCCAACAACAATCTTCATCATTACAGGAAACCACACCTAGACAACTGTCGATGATTGTTAGTTTTCTAGCTTCTCTTTTAATTGGTTCTGGCAACTCAATCTTCCTAAATGCATGAGTACTCATATGAAATGACATTATAAAATATTCCCATAAATACGATTCATATGAATAAAGTTGAGCCTTCCAATGCAGTAAACCATTAACCAAACACGCCTCGAAATTCATACGATCAAACTTAGGAGGGAAAGCAATTGATGACCATGTATGTGTCTTCATGGAGTAAACATTTGAATTTTCTACCATTCCTTCACCATATTTATCAATGAAGTAGCATATTCTCACAATCTTGTAATCATCAGTTATTGGATTGAAACCAAAACCAAATACTAATTTACACCTAGTGATAGAAGAAGAGTGATCAGGTAAGGTTAATGTGCGTCTAATTGAAGGGTTCCATTAGGTAATACGCCTTTCATGATAATCAAACAGACAAATAATTCCATTACACGAATTGACAACTTGTGAAAGTTGGCCCGTATGGAAATCCGTCTTCATAATGAAACAAATACACGTTTTTAACCTTTTCAACTCTGTCTCTGTTGCGTGAGGCTTTTAGCCAATAATACACATCCATGTCGAGTGAAGATGGTTCCCACTGTCTGATAAGGACTTTTTGTTGCGTAGATTGGAGACGGTGCCTGCGAATGAAATCAGGGCTAGCAATACGAGAATATCATAATTTTGATAGACATCTAAATCGGATAAGGGATTTGGTTGGTAGTCTTTCAAAGATTTCAATAATCAAATCATCACTTATATGACGCGACATCTTTAGTATCTTCTTCATACTGTATGTCTTCTGCTATTCTTCGTATATTGTTGCAAGATGATCTCAAAACTATCTTTATTATGTTGTAATTGTAGAATGCGAGAATATGTGATCGTTATCAAGGATCACGCGAAAACAAGGATCGATGATTGATATTTATATAGAGTTTTAATACTTTGGGGCCCAGCCCTCCTATTTATTCAGGCCCAATATCCCTACTTTATTTGAAGATTTTTACTAACTTTTATTGTGTCGACTTTCCAAATTTTGGCTAACTTTTTACTCCGTATTTATTAGCATAACTAGTTACGATCCATAAAGATTTATGTTAATATTGCACATGCAAAGGTAGTATTGATAAAACCGTACTATGGTAAAGCTAAAACTATGGTTAACAAGAACCAATGTCTGATAAATTCGTAAGTTGTTATAAGCAAGTCTATTGAATCTTATCTTGAATGCTGTAAACCGTAATAAGCTTATAAGCCCATCAATATTTAGGATGACTAAGTATAAGATTAATGGTATCTTTTTATGGTTGAGAAGAAACATAATAACTTTAAATCGTAAAGAGGTATCAACTGTTCATAAATCACTCGCCTGAAAGAATGAAGAAGAACAATAAACAGGATTACGAAGATCAGTTCACCTATTTTAGACAAGAATTGAATGTTTTCTTTGCGACCCAGGAGTGTGTTTAAACCAAAAAACATGGACCTAGAGTAGTTATCAGATATGGCCAGTGAAGAACGACATTAGCAACTACCTAACTAGAGCATTCCAAAACGTATAATCACTGAAATAGATCATAGTCAATATAAGGAATTCACATCATACTTACAGAGTGGATGTGTAAACTCCCATGATATTACAATTACAAAGTCTGCTTGCTAAGCATATTCTTCAGCTCGATAAATCTGTTTCAAGGTATTTCTTGAAAGTAAACCTCTTTCGACAGCAAGATTCCAAAAAGTTTCCAAAATACCTTTGTCACTGGCATAACTAGCAGAGAAACTTTTATGAATTTGGTGAGTTATCATCAATCTCATTTTGTACATCTCGTCAAAAATCTTTAAACCAGTAGTCGTATCACCTGCTTTTAAGTAAGCATATGCCAAACTAGTGAACACAACACTATCTCCTGATATCCCTTTACTTTGCATTATATCAAATAATCTTTGAGCACAATCAACCCTCTCTTGCTTGCATAATCTCCGTATTAATGCCCTATAAATCGAAATATCAACAATTATACCTTTCCTATAAAACTCGTCTGGTAACTTCACCAACACCTCTTCATTTTTTTGGCTGCAGTAAAGATCAACTAGCCATGAATACGTGCAGTAATTTGGAGAAAATCCATCATAAATCATAGAGAAAATATACTCTTTCGCATTTTCCATATCTCGAGTCTTGCAAAATCCATGAATCAATGCTTTGTAAGTAAAAGAGTCAGGTTTCAACCCGCTATTTAACATTGTACCTCTAACTTTCAAAGCAGAATTCATATCTCCAATCTTGCAATAAGCATTAATCAGCGTGTTACAAGTGATGTTATCGGGTACAACTTTGTTTCTACTCATTTCATTCAATAATTTGTTAGCATCCTTTATTCTACCTTCTTCACACAATTTTCTTAAAATCGTGTTGTACGTAACAGTGCCAGGAAACAACCCTTTAGCTTCCATTTCTTCGCGTAAACGCATAGCTTCGTCATATCTGTTCACTCTACAAAAACCGTCAATCAAAGTAGTGAATGTCACGTGATTTGGAGTTACACCTTTGATTTCCTTAAACATCCTTAATGCCTCCCTCATCCGACCTTGTTTACAGTACCCGTTGATCAATGAATTATACGTTATAATATCAGGATCAACACCTGCCCTTTCCATTCTATCTTGAATACACAAAGCCTCATAATGCATACCCTTCTTGCAATACAACGATATCAACGTATTATAAGTAAAAAGATCAGGCGAAACACATTTAAACTCCATCTCTGCCATCACTTCTTCCGCTTTTTCAACATCCAACGACTTACAACAAGCATGAATCAACACATTATATATATGCAAATTCGCCACTATCCCAATCTTCACCATTTTCTTGTAACACTTCCACATTGTATCAGTCAACCGCTCTTTAACCAATGTATTCAACAAAACAGTACAAGCAGGCAAATGCAGCTTCAAACCATGAACCCTCATATGCTCAAACACCTGAATAGCATCTTGGGTCATCTTCATATTCGCGTAATATATAACCAACCAGCTCAAAACATGAGAATTCACATCCGGGTCACCACAAGTACTCGCAAGCGAGTTCAAAACGGTGGGCGAAGATAAAAAGTCCCTGACCGCTATTTTGTCGAGCAGTAGGTGTGCAGTTTTGAAATGTCTTTGTTTAGTGAGGATATGAATCATGGTCCAGTTGGATTGTAATGTGTGTTTGTAATCAGGGTTTAATTCAATCCATTTGAAGAAAGTGTGGGTGATATTTGAAAATGATTCGAGTTTCGAAAGGTTGTGAAGAATGTGATTGATTGTGGTTGAGGTTACGAGTGAGCCGATTTTCGGTCCTAAGAGATGATCCCAGGAGCATGATTTTAGTACAATTGCTATAACTGGTTTTAGTAATTTGGTTTCATTTGTAACATGTTTTATATTAACCATGATTTGAGAAAACAGATGAATATTAGTTCTATGGTTTGTGTGCTCTTTTGTTTGTCTTTCTGTGTTGGATTGTGTCACATTAAAACAAGCACCTTTATATACCTTTGGTTCTATGCTCTTTTTTATTACCTTAAAAAAAAACAAAAACAAAAAAAACACACCACCCGGCAATTAACTATTTCACAAATATACATCACAAATATCTCACATGTCCTAAACAGGATTTGAACCCACAACCATTTGATTGAGGAGCTTCTCACACAACAAATGGTACCATTAAGAGGGGAATTGATTTGCACACTTTTGTTTTTGATTGGGACACTCTAAAGAATGCATCAGACAGTTGTACCATATTTACAGCATGCTTTAATTACTTGTACCGTGAGTGTGCCAATAAAAAAGAGGAGTGTGCAAATCACCTCCCCATTAAGAGACAAGCCATTTTGTTATGCTCTTATTTTCTAATGTAGTTAGTTTTTTAGGTGATACATCAATATTGTTTCTGGCATGAAAATGTACCAACTCTTTGCATATTTAACTTTTGTTTAGTTATTTTTTTGTTCCTAATTGGAGATATCGAATTGAAATTTTAGTTAAATTCTAATTTTTCGAAGACCCGAGTCAATGTCTTACGTTCGGCTTTCTACGACGGACTGGAAGACAGAAAGCTAGTAGTTCTTTTATAAAGTCGAGTTTTTGAGACTATAGAAGACCATATTCACGAGAAAGGTCTCAATCCCTTCCCACCTTTTAGATCCAGTTGGCAAGGGAGGCGGGACTTCTTCCCTGGAAATCAATCCCATCCAGCCGGAATTTGAAAGGCGATCTAGCAGGGAATCTTACATTGCTCGCAGAGAACCCGTTCACTGTAGACGGAGAGGAGAAGACGATGGGGAGCCAACCGTGAGGCGAAGAACTCTTCCAGAAAGAGTAGAGTTGCATCTTGCTGCAATTTTTAAAAAAGACTAGTGGTTCTTATTTATCCGAACCCGCTTATCAATGAGGTGTATCATTTTAATGGTGCATCCAAGTTATTTCAGCGAAAATAACAACCGATGGTGTCGTTATAAAAGTCTGAAAAAGCTCATCTTGCACAAATTTTCAACTTTGATAACTTCTAATGAAAAAAATTTAACAGTGAACCTTGCTGTTGCATTTTTGGATTGGTATCTTGTTTTATTTTTCTTTTTTTTTTTTTTTTTTTTTTAAATGTCGAGTTAGTACAACACTAAGTTAATTATTCGATTCTACAGTGCTTACCCCTGCCAACCTTGAATAATAATTAGTGATTCAATTCCACAAGGTAGTCTCTGCTTGTAACCATGTGAAAGTGCAATTTTAAGAAGATTGGTCATATAGTGTCCAGCAAACAAACTCTATATACTACTTGGAACAAATTTTACTAATAAGTTGTTGATTACAGACAACAGCAAATAAATACATGCATAACACTAGTCGGTTTAATCTGTAATGTAAAGTTACTTGGTTGTATGTTACAAGACAAGATGTTTACTAACATTGTGTTTTCGGAAGGCGAAAAGTAGTGCAATACACAAGTGCAGCAAAAAGAAAATCCAAAATATCAGCAAAATTAGCAACAAAATCATAGCATGTGTCATAAGAGCCTGATTATGAGTTAGTTAGCTAATCATTTCTTTGATTCTTTAATCTTTGGTTATAAGAAAGCTTGATTATGAAACCCACCTTATTATCCATGGGCTTCAAAAATTTGAACACATTTGGTTTATTATAAACAATCATAACTCACCAGATATTATAGACACAAAATTACCTCAATACTGCAAATTGCCAAAATTCCATAAATATAATCAGCATACAACTTGAATATGAAAACCAAGTCATCATACGTACAGTTTTCTCAAGATCTTGGAACAAAATGCATAAAGAAAAATAAAGGACCCAGCAGCAGAATTAGATAGTAAACCTCAAATGTTGAAGCAAAATATCCCCTCAGTTTATCAACACCAGCCGGATGTAAACACCAACTAGACACCATCAACACAATCCAAACTAGACACGAAAATTGTATTACTTCATTTTGCCAAGATCATCTCATTCCTCGTTCTCAGTTTCACTCCAGCACCTATGCAGAGTTGACCGAGGAGACCCGCAAGTACTTCCTCCCCTTGCAAACCCATAGTACACCATCGAACCCCCTCCGTCACCTAAAGCTTCAAACTTTGTTTCCTCAACACAGTACCCTTTCACATTCGGATCATTATCAACCAAGTTGAGATCTTTCAAGTCACTGTTACAATGCAATGCAACAGAAAATTCACTAGGCTGGAAACAAGCCAACACCCTTTCAATCAAAGCGGTCAAATCCATGGACTTAAAGTCATAACCAGCTGCTTCAAAGCTGGCGTAGCTGAACCCATCTTCTGGTGTCACATGAATGGTGGAGATAGCGTCTCCTTCAATAGCATTCATAGAGTACCCACATGGGTCAAAGTCAAAATCACAAATTTGTGATTCAGGAAGAATGTTCCTGATGCCAGAGTCTTCAGTCATCACAGCTGCAGAGCTTGACTCGGACTTGAAAAACACCGATGCGTTCTGTTTACTTAAACCAGTCATACACATTTCGAGAGTGTAGACCTGGCCCACGGGTTTAGCGGGCTCTGCTGCTTCTTCAGCTGAAGCAGTGTACACGTGCCATTTCTGATCCTTGTCAATGCCACCCATAACAAAAGCATTGCTGCCCATACCAAGGTTTCCAAAGTGGGTATCAAGGACCATCACTTCTTCGGTGAAGCTACGGTGAGGAAAAACTTGAGCTCCAGGGAATATGAAGCTTCCTCGGGTGTATCTAACGGATTTCACACTGAGTGACAGTTCAGCGGATGATTTGAGTATCGGTGGGATAGAAAGGAGCAGCTTAGTGGTCCCACAAGTTTTGATGATGATCTTATCCGAGTAGATAAACAAACTGGATTCCGAAAGAACATAGGAATCCACTTCATCGTTCGATAACGAAGAAACAATGGTGCATTCTGCAGGTGCCAAAAACTCGTCAATTTGGCTCCTGGTCAACGAACGCAAGCCTCTAGCTCTAGGGTCAGCAGAGGGTCCAGGGGTAAGAAAGGAAATCTCGAGCCTCTTTTCGAAGCCTTCAAATCCAATGGCAGACATCTTGTCTTAAAAGGGTTTGTTGCAAAGAGAGGAAATGTGAAACAAAGGGGAATGAAAGAAGAAACGGAAACTGTAGCAGATGAGAAAAACGGAATCTATCTATCCAGGGGTTATGTTATGCTGATAATGGTTATCAGGATGGCTTGCGGGTGCACTGCAAAATATAAAGCAGCGATAAAGTTGGTTAGAATACATCAAGTAAGTGTTGGTAGTAAGCAATATCAAATAATGGTTATTATAGATGCTTACGTTAGAGTAGACAGCAGATTTGAACTTCTCGAGTCCACCGTTTGGTCGAACGTCTTCAATAATGTAACCTAAAGGAGCTTCGTAACATAAGGATTTACTACTAGACTTTTTTCCAGCTTTTGACTCCATTGATCATTCAGTTGTCCTGCATATTCATTAAAACACAGATTAGAATAAGATCGAAAATAAAAGAACCTGATTATTAAATAAAATCAGATATATATGGCCTGCCTACAACTCTACATAAGCTTGATATTTCAATGAGTTATAATTCAGAAACAGAAAAACAATTTTTTTAACGGACAAACTAGTATGACAGGGAAACTTTAAATGCCAAAACCGCACAGATGAAAGATTTTTGTCAAGTGATAACACTTAATAACAGAAACAAAAACAGCTCTACATACAAGTTCAAAAACTCTAATAAATTCATCTAATAACATGTTCTAGCAGCTTTGAAAAAGGTTTTAATAAGCTTACAGTCATTTGAAAACAGAATGCAGAAAATAGTGTTTGGATTACCCATATTTTGTATTGTTTTCAAAGGTTCCGCTAAATCTAGTTATAAAGTGTTGAAGCTTCTTCGACACAGATAAAAAACAAATTGATGTGAAACTTTTACCAATACAGTAGTAGTAATAATTAGCTATTGGCATTGTAGCTACATCTAACCAACTTTAATCATCTTAATAATTAAGCAAACAAAAGTACTACTAGTATTATTTAACCCCAGATTCATTCACTCCATTATTTGTCAAATGTGGTTACATTTTTCCCCCAAATACTAATTCAATCCCAAAAATTAACCTTTTTTTTAGATAACAAAAAATTAACCTTTTTTTTAAATGACTTTATATAACACCAACATAGAAATGCACATATTATGTGGCATTGGGGCTTATTTGGTTTTCAACGTATGTTTCATAAGCTCATATTACGTGGCATTGCGGCTTATTTTGAAACCTTTACCCAAAAGTTTTAAAAATAAGCCGCAAAAAGTGAGCTTATGAAACATAAGGTGACAACCACGTAAGCCATAAACCTGTTGTAGAATCTTAAACAAACATTAACATCTCCTAAATCCAATGTTTTGAAAACCGGGTCTGTGATGAACCCGGACGGGTCACCGGGTCAGCAGCTCAACCGCCGGGTCAACCCGGCTTTATGGAGGAAAAAATACCCAAACACTATTTTTGCTGTAAAAATCAGCATAAAAACTAGTTTTGACCCGTTTTTATTCCGGAACCGGTTGACCCGTTTGACCCGGCCGGGTCATACCGGTTTCAAAACATTGCCTAAATCTATAACATGCAATGAATGTATATTATATAAAAAAAAATTTTAAAAAAAATAGTAAAAAACTGCAATGAATGTACATTATATAAAAATAAAAATAAAAAAACTTACGGATTAAAAAACAATTGGAATAGGAATAAAGAGAGATCCGAAATACGAAAGCTTCAAATGGATCAAAAGCCTGTTACAAACCAAAACAAATAAGCAGATTAATAAAAAAAAAACACATACATTATAACAACATTATAATCAAAAGATGAACAAGAATAGAAACAATAACGTACCAATTAATTTTTTTGATTATTAAGAATTAAAATGGATCGAATAATGATAATAAGAAAAGGTGTAGAAAGGTAGATGTTAATTCGATCGAGATAATTGTAGAAAGCATTTTATATACAGTTTCAGATTCTCAAGTTGTGGCTCAGAGTGAGTTTAGGGAAATTTGTGGCTGAGAAGGAGCGGAGGGGGACATGTGGGCTGAGGTGGTGCCACGTGGATTTTGTGGTTATGTGGATTTACGAGTTTATCCTTGGGGATAATTAACAAGTGAAGTACATGATGTGTTTTGAGACTTTAGACGTGGTGGTGTTTCATGTTTGTGTTTAGTTGGCTCACGCAGCATGTGTTTTTTTTAGTAATGCAAATGTTATTTTGGTTTAAAAAAAAAAATGGCCATGATTGCACAAGTTTAAAACATTAAATAAACATATTTGTTTTCTAAAAAATCTTTGTTTTTAGTGTTTTATATAAAACAATGATATATTTTTTTAAACATCGTTACTTTAAAAAAATTATTAATAACAACTTTGCTAGTAACATGTAAAGATGGTAAAATCACTTTGTTTAATTACTTAAGCATGTGCCATTATAACATAAATTAGATTTTTTTTTTTTTTTTTTTTTTCTAACAAAGTATTTTAGTTACTTAAAAGTTGTATATTTGTTCAAGAAAAACTTGTTTATTGACTTTTTTTTAGTAAGTTACGGTCATGATATTCAACTAAAATGACTTGATAATATGATGATGTTGCATTTTAGTTTGTTTTATAGAGTTTCTTTAGTATTATCTCCGTTTCATATTAAATGTCTACTATAATTTTTTGAAGTCTTTATTGTTCAACTTTAATTTAAAATTTTATAAATTGTGTTATATAATATTTGATGCAAAATATATAAATAAATTGAGTTTTAAATGTATTTTAATTGGTATAATTTTCATCAACTATTATGTAACACAAATAAAATTATTTACGGTAAAAATTTAATAAAAAGACTTTAAAAGGTCTAAGTGGACATTTAATATAAGACAGAAGGAGTATCAATTAAGGACGGAGTCGGGATTTTTAGTTATGAAGGGCCGGCGGTGCTTAACGCAAATGGTTGTACTTATAAAATCGTTCAAAACTTAATATATAGTGTTATCTTTTATTGTTTAAGTTGCTCATTTATAAATTTTGTAGATATGATTATAGAATAAGAGGTGTTGAATGTAAAAAAACGACTTGTAGTCTAAATAACTAATTAATAAAGTCAGTTAATTAGGGGTGGCTCAGCACCTATTAGTCATCATACTAGCTCCTGCCCCAGCTCCTGCCCTTGATATCAAATGAACTTTAGCATATTTGTATGTGGGTTTCTGTTAACCAAGATATTGTAGATTCAAGTTTTGAGCAAGATACTTTTAACGTGTTATCAGATGGTATGGGTGTACGAATATCTATATGGGAAAATTGTCTAAAAATACAATCAACTTGCCACTTTTTACTTTTGTATGTTATCATGGGCGGTTTTGAGCCGACGCACTATCAGCAACCGAGCCGAGCCCAACCAACTAAGGGGCACTAAAACTTTTTATACTCATTATATGTACTAGACCAAATTCACTAAGGGTCACTAAAAATAAACCATATTAATTATTTAATCCAAAAAGTCAAAAACAATTGTGAAGGGACAAAAGGGTGAAGGATTGAACGCGTGAAGCACTGAATCTTCGCTTTCAATAATCCATCTCCATCTTCAAATCATAACTAAAGTTACAAGTTACAACTTAGAACTCTCAACAAGTTATCAATTTTAGTTTTTTTTAGTTATCAATTTTGCCTAGTTATCAATTTTAATTTTATTTTATTTTTATTTTTATTTTTTTTTTTTGCATAATTGTATACATATACTGATATACAGTATATACTCAAATTGAGTAATTGATATTTGACAAATGACAAATTGTTAAATAATGTTAAAAAAAAAAATCATATTTAGTTGCTTAAAAAAATTATGCCTCCTAAACAAGTATCTGGTAGTTTAAAACGAAAAAGAAAAGCAAAACAAGTAGAGCTTGTAGAAGTAATACTTTTGTTGCAAGAATAATTTTTGTTCATATTTTTTGTTTTTCGTACTTGATTATGGTCTATGGATATTATAATATATGGGCATTTTTTTTGTGACGGGCCTAATTTTTTTTTACGTTCTCAGCACCGCCCCTGTATGCTATGAATTTTTTTTTTTTTCTATTGTATACACAAACTTTACTAATCACCCTATTGTAACAATATTACAGGTTTTTATTCTATTAATTACACTGTAATTAGTGTGATTAACTATTGTCATGTCATCAAAAAAGCGTTTTATTGATACAATAGTAGGATTAGTAAAGTTTGTGAAAAAAAAAAAGTTTATAGCATACAAAAGAAAAAAGTGACAAATTGATAGTATTTTTAAACAATTTTCCCTATCTATATTTCTGATAATATACAGAGTATTTTAGTAGTTCTTTTTTTTAATTAAATACATACATACTGTACCTGGGTAATTTAAATGCAGCAAAAAAATTGTTACGGTAAAGGATAAGGGTATAATGATAAGGTGGAATCAAATAAGTGAAGTTGGTTGGAAACTTTGGAAGTTGAAAATCGTCTTTTTCCATTTGAAAGCATGAATGGTCAAAAAAGGTTGCGAAATGATCAGATATTAAGGCCAATAACTTTACTTTAGTATGCTTAAATTCTTTACTATTTTTGGTTATACTATAAAGAGTAATTCGTAATAACAAACTTCCCATTATGATCATGTTTGATCTATTAATAGACATTACTCGTATTATATTCGAAAGCGTAAGCCACGAGCAAGATAAAAATATGCTAAAGAGTAAAGACAATAAAAGGCCATTTTTAATAAGGGTTATAGTTTGTTTTTTAAGCAAGTAGTACCTTTTTAGTTTTTTATTTGCATTCAATTTACATGTATTGAATATGAATATTTTATATTTTACGGTCATAAAAGCATACTTATATGTGTGGGTGAAAATGAAGTGTTACGGTCATAAAAGCATACGGAGTATTTATTTGTGTGGGTGAAAATGATTGTTACTTTTGGCCTTGTTCTTTTGCCAAATTTATGTGGTGGGGACTAATAAAGGATTCTCTTTTGAGCGCTCTTCTATCTTTATCACAAAAGATGCTATTCCTTTCATGATCAAGTAGGTGCTAGAATATGACTCATATCACCAAACAAATTATTTTAGAATCAAACAAAAAAATGAAAACACATTTGGGTTAACTTTTTTAACAAACAACGATAGGTGAATCAAATTACCCCATCTCTATAAGAGCAAGGGGTAGGCATGCGTTTTCGCTTCGCGTCGTTCCACCAGCCAGAAAAAACCGACGGCGCACCATACCGGCGGTAGTGTCGTCGGAGCTCGCGCCGCAGCCATGGCTCCACGCCATCGCAATTTTTTGTTTTTTTTCTTCTTCTTCTTTTTTTTTTTTTTTTGCTCTGATTTTAGGGGGAAAAAAAGATCCGTTTCATTTCAAACGGCTATATAGCCGTTTTTTTTCAAAAATTTACCCAAAAAAACCAATTTAATTCCAAAAAAAAACCTTATAAATACCCAATTTTTTTTCAAACTTCATACACACTTCCAATATATTAAATCTCAACTTCTCATAACCATTCTCATCCAAAATGAATCCAAATCAACCATGGATCAACAACATGTTAAACGATCTGACAAACCAAATGTCGGGTTCGTCTTCGAACCCCGGTAACAATCCGGGATCGTCTTCGAATCCGGGTTACTTTCCCACCTTCCAAACCTCATTTATGAATCCCGAAGATTTAGCATTGTTTAGCCAATGAAAATTACAACAACAACAACAAAACGAATATCAATTTACACAAACTCAACAAACAACCCAAGGCATCCCTTCACAACCGAATTCGGACCATGCTTCGTTTCATCTAGTAGACGAAGAAGATGACGAAGAAAAATCGGTTTCAAGTGAAGAAATTATTCCGACACCGACCTCAAAAAAATCGAGGGCAAAGACGATGGCGAAGAAGCCAAAATCAAAGCCGAAGAATAAGAGAAGCATCAAAGCCGAATTTGGTACAAAGTGCTCGATGCATACAACACGGAAGCAAAGAGGCTCAACTATACTATTCATACCAAAAACATGTTGACGGGAAAGTGGACTCCGATGAATAAAGATATCAAGAAGTTTAATTCGGTGGTGGATGAAACGGTGGTTATGAGTGGGGAAGGTGACAACGATGTTATGAATCGTTGTCACATATTGTTTAAAAAATCAACGGGTTATGATTTTCGACACTTGACCGCTTGGAACTTTTTGAAAGACAAGCATAAGTGGAAAAATCCCGACTCGACTTTGGCAAGACGTAATCGTCTTCGGCCTACTCAGCAGGAGCCCGAGCATTTTGGACCCGACGAGTTGCCACGACCCGACGGCATGTACCGGGTTGCTAAGAGTCAACGTTCGTCAAACTCGACCACTAGTTCCGGTTCAAACCCGGCATTGTTTCAAGAAATGTTGCAATAACAATACGAGTTAGACCGCAAGGCAAAGATGGATGTTCTTGAGCGAGAGTCACTCGCGAGAGTTACTTTGTATGAATCACAAAAGATAGCCGAGGAGATGCGGGTGCTACAAATGGATACAAGCAGTATGGATCCGGTTAACATAAGGATCGTGAGGGCACAACAAGCTCGAATCCGGGCAAAATATCCAACCGACGAGGATTAATCTTTTATTTATGTATTAGGTTTTTAATTTTATGTATCGTGTGTTTTTTTAATATGTAATGTGTGTTTTTAATATTAATGAAGTTTATTTAAGTTTATATTGTGTATATTTTTATTTAAGCAAAAAAAAAAAAAAAAAAAAAAAAAAAAAAAAAAAAAAGGCCGACGGCACCAGAAATTCTTGTGCCAACGGATACCCCTGAAATGTGGTGCCGTGGAATTTCTGGTGCCATGAGAGCTTTTTGCTGACGTGGCAGTACTTTTGGTGCCACGGCTTGAAGCCATGGCACCACTACACCTAATGCTCTAACAAAGGTTTTCATGAAGGCCGAGATAAGAACAAGAGTCAATCTCAAGATAGTTTTTTAGCATCTATTTTATCCTCATTTGGTCATTGTGCTTTTTGAGATGATTATGTCTTAAACAAACTTTATGTAAAGTAGTAAAACCTAACAGGAAAGATAGTTTTTCAGCATCTGTTTTATACTCATTTGGTCATTGTGCTTTTTGAGATGATTATGTCTTGAACAAACTTTATGTAGCATTACTTGATATGATGAAATAGTTATGGTTGACATAAACAAAGTATGTCGGCAGTCTTTTTTTTAACGGCAATTGAAAAAATAAAAATTAGCAAGAAGCTAGCAAAATATTACATCGGTTTTTTGGGTCAGTCATGACAAATTAAACATTTAGAACCTCTACATTTTAACCAAGAGAATGGACAAAAACGAATGTTATCAAATAAGTCACATTTTCTCATGCGTTGAGAGTTGAATGTACTTCCAAAGAAACCACCATGTTGTTGCAGCAATTACCGGCTGGAGACAGTCTAATTATGTTTCACAAGTTTTTGCTATGGGTTTAGATATCCATTCCATAAAGTGATTCTAATATTTTTTTAATTTTCTATTTTTGTTAATTTTTATAATTTTATTTTTATTATAAGACTACGACACAGGATATACGAAATATAAAATATAAAATTTGTCAAAAAATATGAAACAAAAACTGATAAATAAACGGATTTATACTATTATTAGAAGGAGGAGTAAAAGGTCGAGGTAAAAGGTGGTGGAAAAGCATGCATACAACACCCTTTTACTATACGTTGTTAGTTCGAAAGTACTCCGTATTACACTATATTTATGACAATAAAGTGATAAACCTCTAACTAGCATGGCGGAGGATGGCAAAAATGCTAATATACAGGAATTGAGACAAACAACAGTTTCCTAAACAAAATAAGAGAGGCAAATGATGAGAATGATTATGCATATATAAATGCAAAATGTGTGTTTTAGAAGCTAGTAAACAATATGATGATTTGCTGTAGATGTGTCAATTTGTGCCCAAAATCAAAAAAATGGGCTAAATGGGCAAAATTTTAAAAGATTTGAGCACATTTGGTCCCCCTCTTTTTTTTTAAAAAAAATGGGCATATTTTGCCCATTTAAAAATTAAATGGGCAAAATGGGCACATGTTTTTCTCTCGCATTAAATTGTTTTTAATGAAAAACTTATATATATAATATATTTAGCTACTTAAATATAAATGGAGTGTTACGTTTAAGGAATTTTTTTTGTTTGTTGTTTTAGGTCTTTTTCAAGACGACTCGTATAACATGCGCCCGTTTTGCCCGCGCCCATATAGCCCGTAGCCCGTTTAGCCCGTAGCCCGTGCCCGCCCGGTCCGCTCGTTTTGCCAACTCTAATTTGTTGTTGTAAGACAAATATGACATCTTCAAGTTGATGAGCCAAACAACGAAGAAGAAAGTCAAGATTAGCTCAAAGGGAGATTATTGAAGCTGACTTTATTCATCACACATACCTAAACTACAAGTTCTACTTTAAAAAATAATAATGATAATAAAATAAAAATAATAATAATAAAATCTACAAGTTCGATTAACAGATTTGAACAAGTTTCGGTAAACGCGGAAGGCGGAAATGAGTTGAGCCACTCGTAAAAAGCTCATGATCGGTAAATAGCTCGAACGAGCCGAGCTTAAACGAGCTCGACCCCAAGCTTGAGCCTAAATTGCGACTCATTTGTTAATCAAGTTCGAGCCCAAGCTTTATATACAGAATTCGATTAAGCTCGCGAGTCTAAATGACACTAGAATATTTCAAATATTAAACATAAGTCTAAATGACACTAGAATATTTCAAATATTAAACATATATAATACATTATGTATTTGTATTACTTGTTAAAAGGCTCAAAATATATATACTATGATCTAAGATCAAGTCAAGCTTTAAATTTCATGAGCAGATCGTAAAAACGAGCCGAGCTCGAGCATGTAAAATATACCATAAGCCGCGCTCAAGCTTAAAAAACAAAGCTCAAACCGAGCCGATCTTGAGCTCGAGCATTATAAAACTTAAACAAGCCGAGCTCGAGCACTGACATACTCGGGCTTGGCTCGCCTCGTTTCCACCCTAATTTTGAGTAAGAAACGACACTAGAGATTTACCATTTCAAAAAATTTCACTTTTGAAAAGAATTAGATTAACAATTTCTTAGGCGTCACTTACAAGTTACTAGGGTGTTCACAAATCGGGTAATAAACCACATAACCGAAAATCGAAACCGAATCGAGTCGAATTAAAAATTCAATTTTTGGTTTAGATATGGTTTTTACAAAATAAAAACCGAACCAAACCAAAAACGAAATTCGCATAAATATATATATTTTTGTCAAAACAAACTATTAAAACTTTTTCCTAATATAAATATAACATTTTTTAAACTTAAAATTTTTCTTGATGAACATTTATTAAGCTTGAATTTTTTTTTTTTTTTTTGATGCTCAAGTCTATATAATTAAATAAATAAGCAATACAAATTATGTAGTTCGGGTTATTCGGGTCAACCCGAAAACTAAATTGAATTCAAATTCGGTTTTCGGTTCGGTTTTCAGTTTTACCTAGAAAAATAATTAACCAAACCGAATAAACCAAACAACCCGATAACCGAACCGATAAAAACCGCTACAAGTTACAAACAAGATTGCTCTAGTGGACACTCGATATTACTGAAGAAAGCGGGAGGAAGTGGACCCATTTCTAAGTCTATGGATTATTGTCAAGTGTTGAACGGGAGGATGTTTAAGAGGATAATAGGAGGATGTTTAAGAGGATATGACATTCCGGCATTCCGCAAACAATCACTGTTATCAAAGCTTCAGTTACAAACACGATCAATATCACTCTGAGTATTTATACTTTTCTGGAACTATACTTTGAACTTTGAACATTTCAAGATTCAATCCCAGCAACAAAAACTTTTGTCAATGATGACTTTTAATTTCTCAAGCATCATAAAGAATAGAATTCCATGTATTTACATAATAAGATGCACCTGTTCCTACTAAGCCGGATGCAGCTGTTTTTGCTTTGCCTTGGAATCTGCTGGCTTCTTATGTTTCTTCTCATATTCCTGCTTAAGTTCCTCCAAACGCGTCGATACCTTATAACATGACATATGTTTATGAATGAGTCATAAACACAAATAATATAAAATTGTAGATAACAGCTGATTTAAGGGAGTAGATGGCCATGCGAAAAATCTGAGTGAGAGTCCCCCAAATATTACATGAATAGTTGTATTGTGAGTCCCCCAAATATTACATGAATAGTTGTATTGCGAACACGTGTCGTAAAGGGTTGTCATCTTAGATTGACTATCTAGCTTTGATTTTTGCATACATGTCTTATATGCCCTCTATCCCTAGTACCTTCTCATATTTTACTTGACAGAGTTTTGTGGATGTGCTTTGAACGTTACTCAAATGTCAAAGGTAAACTCAACAGCAACCAAGGAATAAGGTATTCATATGGTTCAGAAGCAATTAGCATCAACAGTTTGCAATGATAACTATCGGTAAAAAGGTCATTCTAGTTCAAATTTTGCTACAAGACATAAACCTTAGCTGCAATTTACATTGGATCAACTAAGAGAGATAGTAAATGCCAATGCCTAGCATTTATATCTCTCTATCATCTCCTTTGTCCCCAGTATTTTATGTTTGCAAAAAGCTGAATGCTAAAGACAATGACCTAACTGTAAAAAAATATATATATATCTTTTTGGTGTTTGTTCACAGTTACTTGTGGTTGACTGCAAGCAGATACTTAAAACAAAGAGAAAGTGGTACCTTAAATGAGTAGGCCAGCGGAAGCAATTTATCTGGATTCATTGCATCATCAGGAAAGTTACGAAGAGCGTGTATAAGTTTCTCAAACGGTAATTTTACCTACAAAACAGCACCATCATTAGTGAAGATAAAATATACGTATATTTCACCTTAGTAAGACCTGATCGCAAAGGATAGAAAGTGACTCACCAAGTCATCATGACAATATTTCAGCAGAGCCAAGCCAACTTTAAAGACAATCTTGACACCCTGAACATACAAACGCCGGTTACTTTAAATGCAAATTTATTGTCTCTGTTTTATTCAAATTTTTCGACTAGTGCGGCCAGATTTTCACACATCCTATATGCCACTAACCTCATAGAGAAAAACATCCCAAATTCGAAGAGCCAGATGGAAAGGGAACGAATATGAAAAAACAGTAATAAACCACTGACTTCCATACATGCTTGGGTTTATCATTTCTTGTGTAAAGTGTTCCCCTAATTTTGGCATGTAATCCCTCATGAGAAGGTCAAACTGAAACAAGTATTGTTGCACGAGAGGTAATCCTTCCTGCACGCGATATCACAAACAATCAACATGACAAGAAAAATAAGTATACCAATAGTAAAAAAGCACAGAAAATGTTGAGCAATGGGCTATTTGAACCATCATCTACTAACAATATCTTGCTTGACTATTGCAGGACGCCTTCAATACTTCTGTTAATTTGACAAGGTTAATGCAACGCCTTTTTCGTTGTATGGGATTTTTCTCTAATGGCTGCATTCAGGGCTTTGGTATCTTATTCCTTTGTACCATAAGGCTTTTGATTGCCTTAACACTTTCATCAATAAATGACACTAGGGTCCTAACATGATCCACTGTGGTACCAATAAAGCTTCTATGAAAACATCGCATAACAAAGGCAATGACATGACTGAGAACAGAGTCAAATTCATATATTAACACAAAGTGAACAAAGAAAATGTAGTGTTCACTGATACAAATACACAGAATCCAGAGTCATAAAAAACAGGTCATGATACTCTACAAGAATGGATAAGAAACTAAAGGCTTCACACCAGGAAGTCATATGAAGAAGAAATCAAGAAGTTTTGTAAACTAAAGGCTCCACACCAAGAGGTCGTATGAAGTATAAAACAAAGATATTTTGGGTACATTAAGAATTTACCAAATATAATCCTTCCATTGGAGCATGGACAGCTCCTTTCAATAATGCCACCAACAGCCAAAATGCGTCTTCTTCACTCATGTAAAGCAGCAAGAGACCGGTTACAAATCCCATACCCTGCAGTTGAAACCATGTTTGATACCTTCTCATGAACGACTATAAATGAATGTGAATCACTGGATTTACCTGTACATATCCAACGTCCCTGTCGTATACAGAATAAGCCTTCAGAACATTATAAAGTGATCTCTGACCAGGTCCATGTCGCTGCTGGTAGAACACATGTGAAGGAAAAGTACGTGATATATCTCGTATTATGTCTAGCTCAGAGGCTGATGTCTCGTATATTACCAGTTGCTGCAACAAAAGAAATTATCTGTCAGAGATAATAGCAGCGTTCGATAAGGATCATAAGCATAGGATAAGACTATTGTGACAAAAACAACAAATTACACTAGATCACCCAGGAACTTAATTGGTACGTTATACATGAATCATTTTCCGATTTTCAACAAAAACCATGTCAGCTCTGAGCTCACATGTCATTTCTCCTAGCACCAAATGACTGGGACCACAATCACCGTCGCCATCGACATATCAAAGCAAATGAAAATGCTGAAATCCTAACAGCCAAAACTGAAAGTACGTGATTCTGTGACCCCAACTCCCCAAGTGAGAGTTGAGGGAACTTAACAAGATGATTTATACATATTGACATATTGTTCATATTCAACCAACGCATTTGTTTCAATAAAGTGGAATGAGATGTTGTAGTAGCAAGCCGTAACAATGTTAGTGGCTAGCCCTGCGCCACAAACAAACCAGAAGTCCTAGGTGGGTCAACTATCCTATTAAACATTCACATTTAGCATTAAATCTACCATAGTCCAGTTCTGATCATCTCAAAAAAAATAACAGTTTGATTGGCATCACAGTGTGCATCCAACCATACGAAAGAAGAGTACTTTCTATTACGGTTATTCTTCTAATTCACTGAAGATATGAAACCAACAGGTTCGAAAAACAAGACAAAACGTAAACTTATCTGAATCTCCGTATCAGGATTACCTCGTAAACACCAGGGTTCATAAGCAAAAGATCCCGGCTTCCAGATATCAACTGCCAAACAAGACCTCTCAAACAATCAGGAATCCCTTTCCTTATACGTCTTTTAACAACATGAGGTTTCCTTCGCACATAATGCTTCCAATCACTACCTCCAACACCTATCATTTTCCTCCATTTCCTTAGCTTCCTCTCCTCCCTGTTAACCATCTCACCATATCAATAAACCAACACCAATTCTTTAGCTTAGGGGCGTTTGGGATTGCTTAATTTGTCTGCTTATCTGCTTATTCTAAGTGATAGCACTTTTGTGTTACCCAAACTGCTTCTTCTTATCTACTTATTTTGAGGTAAAATAAGCAGTTTGTAAAAAGCAGGTACGAAACTTCTTATTTCAAAGGGCTAATTGAAATAAAACTATATTCAGCTTAAAATCATTTATAAACAAACTTGATTGAATATTTCCAACAAATTTAAATGTTTGCGATCATTTCATGTCATTACAAAGTAGGCAAATACAAACTCTATTTCCTGACATTTAAGCAGCAAGTGCGTACGAGGTATTTGTTTAACCTTATATGTGGGCTTATGAGCTTATATCATTTCGGCTAACATTTCATAAACCCAAACTTTCTGCTTCTTCTTACTTATTTTGAGATTTATGGGCTTATATAAGCTTATTATGATATACGAGTAATAAACTTACACAAGTCTGAAAATAAGCTGGAAATTTGGGGCTTAAGAAATATAAGCCGAAATGACATAAGCTCATAAGCCCACATATAAGGTTAAACAAACCCCCCTTTAATTATAAGAAGAAAAATAATAAGCAATCCCAAACACATTTAAATCACATCCTAAACTAATTATACAACATGACTAACAATAATGGTTGTTGCATTACTAGTACCTCTGATACTCGAAAGCCGACTTGGTTTTGGTTAAGCGATGAAGATCGGGCAAATCGTGTTGTTCGGGTTTAACGAAACCGAATCTATCTAGTCTTGGTAATTCTTTCTTCTCCATCACTACCACTTCATCACCATTTTCCTTCCTTTTACACACACAATAAACATTTTATTATAAAGTTTTAATTAATTCCACAATATTGTTCATCTTATTTGACAACTGATCACAGCAAATGATATAATTCATTCATACCTGGGTGATCCACGTGGTTAAGTTATCAATCCGACGGCTATGATTTATTTATGTTTCGATTGGGGGGTTTGTGTGTTTATTTGTGAAAGCGAGTGTGAAGCTGTAATCTTGTCCGTTGATTGGGATCCAGGGTGACACGTCATTATAGACGTTTTCGTCACTTCTAAAATGTCATGGACAAGACTCACTATCTATTTTGTTTGACTATCGCGATAGATAGGCCGTCGCTATTTTTAGATATGTGATAATAAGTTGATAACCAACAACAATAATATTCCTACATTTTCTTCTCCTAGTTATCCTTTTAAGAGAAACGTTATCAAGAGCTATGGTCGTAAAAGGATACGTGAGTGTGTTTGGCAAAAATACCAATAGTAGTGAGATGTAGTGTTATGAAAACGTTTGGTAATATAGTTGTAGTTGTAATTGTAAAACAAATTCTAAATGTTCAACGTTGTGTTTGTTAAAAGTAACACTGAGCAATAGCTGTCAGCTGTGAGCTATGAGCAGTAGTCACAACTCACTGCTCATCGTTTTTTAAAAAAGCAGTATAAAACTAGCTTTCCTAAAAATAATTAAAGCTCACCGCTCTTTTGGCGACCATTAAAATTCAAAATTCTCATTACTCATCGCCCGAAAAAGTTGCACATTGCTCCGTGCCTAGCATACCCTAAATGTTACTTCAAAGAATGTTAAAAAAAAATGAACATTCTAATAAAACATATAAAGCTATTTGTTGCTTGCCAAACAAACATTAAAAATCACAAGTCAAACAAACTCATAATCGGTTTGTTGTTTTTTTTTTTTTTAGTATTTTGATTTAAAATAAATAAAATTTGTTTGTTCCTATATCTTATAACTTGTGTGTTACGATAAATGATGTTTTGTATTGTATGTTACAAAGACATGTTATATGACAACGTGACAAGAGCTAACTATTTGCAGGAGCATTGCCACTAGAAATCAGCAGTGGTGTTTGTGCATACATCTCAATGAATACATGTTCTTCGATTCCTTTTTGGATTTTCTTTTTTGTTTTTACTTTCTCAGAATATTTAAATAGCGACTTTATATTTACAACTGATATTAGATGGGTCTGATACTAGCAATGTAAATTTTAAATATACCACCAACAACTGATACTCCATGCACCTGTCTCTTCCAAAAACAATATATTAAAACATCTTAACTACATATAGATGCAGCTCAAAAACATATGAAAGACAAGTATCATAATACCAAAAAAGTATATCTTAAGAGACTGTCAAGGAACTGCAGATAAAACTTGTTGATCATAAAAGTAGTACGTACTGAAACTAGAATGGTTCTTAAAAGCATCAAATTAAGACACGGGACAATATTCCACAATACTATAAAGTAGCACAACAATCCTTTAATTCCTCTTCAATTGATTTGTCCCAAACTTGTAAATGCCCAACTGGGAACACAGTTTGATCTGTCTGCACATTTGATCATCACACCCACTCTCTGTGATTGAAATTGTTGGATCCCAGTAGTCGTGACTTGCCCATATTTTCTCATGCCTATCACTGATAGGCGTTCACAGCCACAACCCAAAGCTAGTAATCCTGTATCGCAAAGATTTTCACATTCGTACACATAAAGTGTCTCCAAATTTTTACAATACAATCCGATCGACTCCCAACCAGCAATCCCAACCTTGTTGCAACGCGACAAGTTCCACTCTTGCAGCAAAGGACACCCTTTTGAAATTTCCATTATAGCATTATCCTCAACAAAGTCGCCCATCTGCATAATAAGTATTTTAAGATTTGCAGCAAATCCTAAACCAATCAACTCGAGTCCGGGTCCCCAATTAAAGAGCTTATGATCAAGAAAAGAAAGATTTAGATATTGGAGACCACCTCCGCTAAAAATTCTACCAACAGCCGTCGAATCAAACTTACAATGATCAGCTTCAAAGCAAGCCAATGTTGAAGAAAACCCTTCAAAGCTTTCACCAACAATTTCATCACAACCAGATATGTTAAGTGCTCTAAGTTGACTACAATTTTCGTTGAGAGACCGAATCCCACGGTCAGTTATCCTTAAGCACCCAGAAATATTCACTTCTTTCAAATATTTACAAGATTTTGATAGAATTTCCAGTCCACTATCCCTAATAGTACACCTAGAAAGGCTGATAATGGACAACAACGGACAACAAGAAGCAACCGATGTAAGTCCTACGTTGGTGAAATGATAACATTGATCAAGATAAAGAGACCGCAAGTTAGAGCAATATTTTAGCAATGCGGTTAAACGTGAATCTGAGATCTTAAGGCAAGTGCTCAAAGACAATGACTCTAGTTGCTTAAAACGGTTAAGTAGTGTTTCAATGTTAAGGGAATCATGTAAATTTGAGCAAAGTAAGCGATGTGACTGGCATCCAAGTTTCAAGCATTTGCGACTTAGATTTTGAATATCAAGAAAACTGTGACATGTTAGGCCAAAAGATTCTTGATCATGATTTGAATCTAGTTTTTCGAAGATCAAATGCAAAGAGTCTTTAGGAAGGTGTGTAAGACTGATACAAGAGTACTGGTGATTTTTAGAACCCTCACATTCTTGGTCTTCCTTTGTCTCATCTGACAGCAAACCAGCAGCACGACTACTAGAAGCCTTTGGAACGGACCCATGTGTTGCCACAGGCTCCTCAACCCATACAAGCAGGGGTTCTTCCATCTACAAAAGCACACATTGATCAACAACAATTGTATCCAACTTCTACAGCTACACGTAATCGCAATGAACTATTGTAATTGACCAAAATATTTAGCTGGTCTGTTTTTACCCGAACTTCAAACTTGACCCGTCACCCATATCCGCCCGACCTGCCCATTTTGCCACATAAGTTGCTTTAAAAAATGCACTCTGTAAATGGTGTTTGGATTTGTTTATTTTGTAAAAAGGCAAAAATACTGAAAAAAATGATCTTTTGTTGAAATTCTCTAATCAAATTCACCACCGCCACCTCAGCCCATCCCGACATTAGCTCTCCTTTACCAAATCCTTCACCAGATAGAGATGCGGTGACTACCAAACAAACATACTCTAATTAGGGGGTGTTTGTTTAAGCTTATTTATGTGCTTATGAGCTTATGTGATTTCGACTTGGGGGTGTTTGTTTCGGCTTATATAGCAGGCGTATGGCTTATTAGATTTTCGGCTCATGTTTCATAAGCTCACATTTTGTAGCTTATTTTGAAACTTTTTGGCTTATATAAGCTTATCATGTCATAATAAGCTTATATAAGCCAAAACAAACACCCCCTTATATTTCATAAGCCCGAATTTTGCGGATTGTACGGGCTTATATAGGTTTATTACTTATAACATAATAAGCTTATTTAAGCCCATGAATCTCAAAACAAGCGGTAAAATTTAGGATTATGATATATAAGCCGAAATCAAATAAGCTCATAAACCAACAAATGATCTTAAACACAAACATACCCCGCAATACACTCTCACACACACAAATTAAAAAAAAAAAAAAAAAAAAAAAAAAAAAAAAAAAAAAAAAAAAAAAAAAAAAGGATCAAGCAGGTGATTAATTTGTAAAAGGTTTTTTAGTTGTGTGTTTTGCTAACAAAAATAAGCAATCCCAAACACCCCCTAACATTTCAATAAACACAAAGATAGAAATTAAGAATACAGTTGATAAAAAAGCACAATTTAGATACATATGAAACATTAATCAAAGCAATTACGAATAAGATCCTAAAATTAGATTAGAAAAATAAGGTGAATGAAGAATACCTGTGGAGAAGTGATATCAGAGTCTTTCAACAAAGGGTTTTGTTTAGTGGTGTTTGTATGTTTGTTTGATTAGCCTCTCACACATGCAAAATGAAAATGATTCAGCAAGAGAAGTATTGTACTGTTGCGTTGCAGTGCCGAATACCCTGTATTATTAAAATAAAATTGTTATACGAAAAATTGTTGCAATATAATATTAAAAATAAAACAACAAAATATGTACTATTATACGAACATGTACTAATATAATGCTAGCACAGTAAAACGACGAAATCAAATAGTCTAAAAGCAAAACCGCGTGATGATTGTTAATTTTATTAACAGTTGTTGCATACTTTATAACATCAAAAAAATCATGCAATTATAGTAAAAACATCAAATATAAGATATCATTTATTATACACAATCAAAATTAATACAAAGATTACAAAACGCATTTATCATTCAATTAATTACATTAAAACATGTACTAATATGATACTCGCACAGTAAGACGACGAAATCAAATAGTCTAAGAGCAAGACCCGCGTGATGATTGTTAATTTTATTAACAGTTATTGCATATTTTATAACATCAAAAAAAATCATGCAATTATAGTAAAAACATCAAATATAAGATATCATTTATCATACACAATCAAAATTAATACATAAATTACAAAATGCATTTATCATTCAATTAATTACATTAAAACATGTTAATATATTTCATCCGTCCTAATATATAAGTCCATTTTTACTTTTCAAAGTTTTTTTCTTCCAATTTTGACCTTAATTATTTTTTTCGTGTTATATAATACTTGATGCAAAATATATAAATGATTTGTGTTTTAATTATATTTTCATTAGTATTATATAAGTCCATTTTTACTTTTATCAAATATTATATAACACGGAAAAAAATAATTAAGTCAAAGTCGGAAAAAAATTTTGAAAAGTCAAAATGCAACTATATTTTGGGGCGGATGGAGTATTAAACATGATTTAAAAGGATAGTTATAGTTTTAGAACTTTTTTGTTTTTTTTAATCACATTGTATATTTTGATGTAAAATATGTCTACAAAATGTGCTTTAAAATGTTTTAACTAATGCTACTATGTTGTAACCAGCACAATTTCATAATAATAAAAAAATGTGTGTTGGCTGAATTTTAAAACTTCACCATTTAACAGGTCTCAAATGCTTTATAATGTAGTATAAAATTTATTACAACAAAACGCACATCTCGATTACTAACTTTAATATTTATCATATTTTTATCTTATCTTCTTACTTTTATCCTATCAACGTCAAGCATTTTAGCTTTTACAACTTTACTTGGTGATGTATCTTCGATTCAACAAGTTGTTTCAGTTGGAGCAAGATAAGGATTGTTTGATAAGAGCTGTTATTTCTAATGGGCAATAGTGTTGGAATCGGTCTATAACTGATCTAGACGTCCGCAACTTGGCTTACCTTAGAGATATGATGTTAGAGATAAGCCAAGTCGATATTGGCTCCACTTTAGATACATGTGTATGGTCTCTAGCCAATGACGGCGTCTTTTTTGTAGGAGCTACACGTCGCCATATTGATGATTGTCTTTGGCCTTCTTTGGATACACCGACGACATGGGACGAAATTCTTCCTCGCAAAGTGAATATTTTCATGTGGCGTTTCAGGTTACATAGACTTCCGCACCGTTTAAACCTTTCATTTCGAGGTATAGAATGTGGAGTCTAATCATCATATCTTCTTCGAGTGCGACATCGCTAAAGATATTTGGAGGTTTGTTCATGTTTGGTGTGACAATTTTATACCCTTGTTCAGTTTAATGATCGTTGGAGAGATTAGTTGAGCTCACGGTTCGCTTATAGAAAAAAGATTTATCGTATGTACAACATTATTGCATCTTCTTTGTGGTTGATTTAGCGGTATTGTAATAGTGTCACGTTTAACTCTCAGTTTATGAGGAAATATGACATTTTTTTATAGTATTCATTTGTATTCTTTTGTTAGCTCAAGTTTAGAGGTCGTAAGATTAATAGTTGGATTGATTGGTTCATTTTCGAATGGCTTTTATTGGCTAGCCGAACCGGTGGCGACTCTGGTTTCCGGTTGAACTCGTTGGTCTGGTTCGGTTTTCAAAATTATATGTTCCATCAACATGTTAGCTTATATGAAGCTTTATGTGTTTTATTAGTTTGTAAAATATGTATAATAACATGTACTTTTCATTTTAGTAGTGTTTTAAAAATAACATTAATTAATGTGTTTAATTAATTTATACTTTGGATTATACTGTAGCTTGCTTAGATTGTATATTATGAGAATATTATTGTTCTTTTTGATAATGGGTGTTTTAATTGGTTATATTTAATTTGGTAGATATGTTTTGGGTAAATTATTAAAAAAATTATTATACTTGACACTGTTTCATCTTCTGGGTAGCGAACCATTTTTGTTGACATAAATAATGTCTAAAAACATTGTTAACATATTAACAATATCTCTATATTTTGATAATTACAAAACATAAATTCATTGAACAAAAATTTATGACGTAAACAAGTATTTAATGTTTAATATCTTTCTTTACATCCAAATCACTTAAGGTATGAATAAACAAAGTGTTTATTGCATTCTATGATCAAAGGAAATTTTTCTAAATCACTAGACTTTTTATAAAATGTCATAAACATTTTATATCATTTACAAAAATCATTTTTGGAATTAAAAGAATATATTTAAATCATTATAAATATATGAATTCAAATTTTTAACCAAAAATGGCAAATATAATCTAGAAAAACTTTCCTCACAAAAGGACAAACAATCCCAACGTTCTGGAGGGGGCGGCCCCCTTAATAATTAAGGGGACCGGTACGCTCCAAAACAGTATTTTTTTTGTCCTATAAATACTGGTTCATTCCACAAATTTTTCTCACCTTTTCCACCTCAAAACTTTCTGATCTAAATCCCCATTTCCATTTCCTATAATCCTTTGATCATATATACATAAATCTTTGTTTCAAAGTGATCCAAGTCTCATCCTTTCAAGTGCAAAAGAAGAATACTTCTACTCTCCAAGACAAGAAGTATTACAACTTGTTGTGACCTCCACATCCAAGTTGTTAGAGCATCATTCATTACATATATTCCTTTGTGTTATTTGTTGTGAATATTTGGTAGAAGATAGATTAGCTTCGTGTGTAGATAGAGTGATTGTTTAGAAGATTGTTGTGAAGTAGATAGTTGAGAAGTAGATAGTTGTGAAGAAGATTGTTGGAAAGTAGATAGTTGAGAAGTAGATAGTTGTGAAGAAGATAGTTGTGAAGTAGATAGGTGTGAAGATAGATAGGTGTGAAGAAGTTGTGTATAAGGTGTGATCAAGTTGTGACGAAGTTGTGGTGTGTAAGGTTTTCTCCGCCATAAGGGAGCTTGTTGACATAGAAGAAAACTCTCGAGTTAGATGCTCGGGGAGTGGAGTAGGGCAAGGAAGGTGTCCTTGTAGCCGAACCACTATAAATCTCTTGTCTCGTGGTTTGATATTTCAATCTCTCATTTATTTCTTTACTTGCATTATTATTGCTATATCATACATATTTGTTGTTGTTTAAATTGTGCAAGACTTGAGTTCACATAATATCGAATCTAAATTTTTGAAAGCAAAGAAAACACACAAACAACCTTTTATAACAAATTAAAAATACGTAAAACTATTCAACCCCCCTTCTAGTTTTCCACAATTAGTATCAGGAGCCACGTCTAGCAAGATTTTTAAAATATATTGTATTTTAAAACTTGTAACGATCTATGGAATCTGAAAAATATTTAGAAGGGCAATCTATGCAAAGACCCCGCTATTTGAAAGTGATGGATTTTTATATTGGAAAAATAGATTCGAAACTTATGTGAAATCTAAAGATCTTGATCTTTGGCATGTTATTACCTTTGGTGATTTTCCTCCCACTCAACAAAATCCGGAAACTAAAATGGATGAAATTGTACCTTTTGAAAAACAAAATGATGATTTGAAAAAGAAACTAGCTAAAAATAATGAAGCTAAAATGGTAATTTATAATGCGTTACCGCGCAAAGAATATGAAAGAATTTTTATGTGTAAAACCGCCAAAGAAATTTGGGAATCACTACTTATTACTCACCAAGGTAATAGTCAAGTCAAAGACAATAAAATAGATCTTCTTGTACAACAATATGAACAATTTACGATTCCGGAAGAGGAATCAATTGATAATGCTTTTGCTAAATTTAACACTATTATCATAAGCTTAAAATCACTTGATGAGACATTTTCTAGTAAAAATTTTGTTAGGAAATTTCTTAGGGCATTGCATCCAAAATGGCGAGCTAAGGTCACGACAATTGAAGAATCGAAGAATTTGATGACGCTATCACTTGATGAACTTATTAGCAACTTGAAGGTCCATGAAGAAATTATAAGAAGAGATTCGGAAACGGTTAAAGTCAAGAAATAACAAACTAAATCCATTGCTCTAAAAGCCAAAAAGGAACTTAGTGACGATGATGATTCAAGTGACGAGAGTGAAGACGAAGAATATGCAATGGCCGTAAGAGAATTCAATAAATTCTTCAAAAGACGAGGAAGATTCACTAGATTACCACGAGACAAGAAAAAGTCGTTCCAAAGAAATAGAAGTGATAACTACGGGAAAAGAAAGTGTTTTAGATGTGGAAGTCCAAATCATCTCATTGGTGAATGTCTAAAGCCACCGGGTTATGAAAATCAAGGCGCCTTCATTAGTGGAACATGGAGTGATAGTGACAATGAAGAAGTGGAAAAACCAAGAGACGAAGAATGTTTTGTGGCCAAAGCGACCGATGAAATATGTTTAGGAATAGACTTGGAGCCCGATGAATGGATCAAGGATAGCGGATGTTCAAGGCACATGACGGGGAACCGCAAGCTATTTTCTACATATAAGGCGTACGATGGAGGTAACGTTATTTTCGGTAGTGACTTGCATGGGAAAATCATTAGCAAAGGTATGATATCTCAAGACTCACTTACTATTGAAAATGTTTAGCATGTAGATAATTTAACATATAACTTGCTTAGTATAGGCTAAATATGCGACAATAAATGTAGGGTTACCTTTACCGATAGGGATAGCGAAATAGTTAAAAATGGAAAGGTTATAGGTATAGGAATTAGGAAAGGAGGCATATATGTTATGAAACTAGGAAACAAACCGGAAGATAGGATATGCCTAGCAACCCTAGACGAAAACTCCACTTTGTGGCATAGGAGATTAGGACATGCGAACATGCAACAAATACAATCTTTGGCCTCTAAAGAACTAGTTAGAAACTTGCCTAACCTAAGATATGACAAATACTTTTGTGATGCATGTAAAATTGGAAAACAAGCTCATGCTAGTCACAAAGCTAAGAATATAGTATCCACTACTAGGTTCCTAGAATTATTACATATGGATCTATTTGGTCCATCCGTTGTGCGGAGCTATGGAGGAAACAATTATACCTTAGTAATAGTAGATGACTATTCACGATACACGTGGACTAGGTTCTTAAGTGACAAAACCCAAGCCTTTGAAAAATTTGAAATATTTAGCAAAATGATTCAAAATAAATTAGGATGCACAATAGTAGCCATTAGGACGGACCATGGTAGGGAATTTGATAACGAAGTACAATTCGGAAAATATTTTAATTTAAATGGAATATCTCACAATTTCTCCGCTCCTCGTACTCCTCAATCAAATGGTGTAGTAGAAAGAAAGAGTAGGTCACTACAAGAAATGAGTAGAACAATGTCAAATGAACAATCCATCCCACAAAAATTTTGGTGTCACGCTGTAGATACATCAACATATATTATTAATAGGGTATCAATTATGAGAATTTTAGGAAAAATGAGTTACTAAGAGGTAGAAAACCTAACTTAAGCTACTTTAGGGTATTCGAAAGTAAATGTTATATCTTAAACACTAAGGATTACCTTACTAAGTTTGACCCAAAATCATATGAAGGAATATTTTTAGGGTACTCACAAAATAGTAAAGCATATATAATACTTAACAAACACACTATGAAAGTAGAAGAATCATTAAATGTAACATTTGATGAAACACCACCACCTCCTAAAACATTACCTTTAGAAGATGATGACTTAGTCGAAGATGAAACTATTGAGGTTAGTAAAACAAAACCCATAGGAAATGATAATGAAAACATAGACTTAGGAAATAACAAGCCGTAAATATTAAGGAATCTAAATCACATCCATTAGATAACATAATAGGAAATCTTAATCAAAGAACCCTTAGATCACAAGCCCAAGATAAAAATAACTTCTTTTGTTTCCTCTCAGCAATAGAACCTAAGAATATTAATGAAGCATTAAAGGAGAAAGTTGGGTTATAGCTATGCAAGAAGAACTAAACCAATTTAAGGCTAATGATGTTTGGGAATTAGTCCCAAATCCAATGAACATGACCATCATAGAAACTAAGTGGGTATATAGGAATAAGTTAGATGAAAATGGAGTAGTAACTAGGAACAAAGCTAGGTTAGTTGCCCAAAGTTATAATCAACAAGAAGGAATTGATTATGACGAAACTTATGCTCCCGTAGCTAGACTAGAATCTATTAGAATATTACTTGCCTATGCATGCGCCTTAGACATTAAGTTATTCCAAATGGACATGAAAAGTTCATTCCTCAACGGTTTTATCAATGAGGAGCTTTATGTGGCACAACCTCCAGGATTCATTGACTTCGCAAAACCTGATTATGTTTATAAGTTAAAGAAAGCTTTATATGGACTCAAACAAGCTCCTAAGGCTTGGTATGATCGATTAAAAGCTTTTCTTATTAAACATAATTATGCCATGGGAATGGTAGATAACACTCTTTTCACTAAAAAGAAAGACCCAAATCTCATCATTGTTCAAATATATGTTGACGACATTATATTTGGATCGACTTGTCAAGAAATGTGTGATGAATTTGCCAAAATCATGCATGATGAGTTCGAGATGAGTATGATGGGTGAACTAAACTTCTTCCTATGATTACAAATAAAACAATTAGAAGATGGAATATTCTTTAACCAGTCTAAGTACATTAAGGAAATGCTTTAGAAATTTGGCCTAGAAGACTCAAAACCCATGAAAACTCCCATGTCTACGGAAGTGAAACTCACAAAGGATGATGAAGGTGAGTTCGTAGATAATAATAAGTATATAGGAATGATAGGTAGTTTACTATACTTAACGGCAAGTAGACCCGATATCATGTTTAGTGTTTGCCTTTGTGCCCGCTTTCAAGAGGATCCCAAAACCTCTCACCTAGAAGTGGTTAAGCGTATCTTTCGATACATTAAAGGCACTATACACTTAGTATTATGGTATCCTAAGGGATCCGACATAGAAACCATCGTCTATGCAGATTTGGATCATGCGGGAGAGTACGTAGATAGAAAGAGCACTAGCAGTATTTGCACTTTTTTGGGATGTTGTCTAACATCTTGGTTTTCAAAGAAGCAAACCGCTATTGCTATTTCTACCACCGAAGCCAAATATGTAAGCACTGGAAAGGCATGTCAACAAGCACTATGGATGAAACAACCTCTCATAGACTATAGCATTAGGTTAGAAAATGTTCCTATTATGTGCGATAACAAAGGTGCGATAGATTTAAGTAAAAATCCGGTTCAACACTCTAGGACTAAACATATAGAAATACGCCACCACTTCCTTAGGGATAATGTACAAAAAGGAAACATATCTATAAAAAAGGTTGCATCGGAAGATAATATTGCGGATATATTCACTAAACCCCTTAAGCGTGAATTATTCAACCACTTGCGTTTAGGATTAGGAATGATGGAACAAGTTGACTAAATTTTATTGCATTTACACTACTTATTACTTGCACAAAATTCATTTTTCTTCCACCTCTTCATATCTGAGTCTAGGAATCTATTTCGCACAAAATTAAAGATTGGGAAACTTCATTTTAATTGCATATACATTCTTATAAAACCCAATCAATTTTTTTTAAAAACTATTCTCACATCTAGCAAACACATGAAAACCATTTTTCTTGCATTGTTGAATAATGCTAAAAACATTTTCTTGAATCATGCATAAAATCTCACATGAATTATCAAAATATATAATCTAATATATACCATTGATATTCATGAATTGAGCAAAAATCAAATCAAGGAGATTTTGGATTGTTTCTTAGGAAGTTTTCTTATTTGCATTTAGGAGTCGGAATAATCACAACTCCACATTTGTTGCATATAGGCACACACTAGGACAAAGTCACAAACAATGTTGTCATTTTGTTCCATCACTAGTCTCTCACTCACTAGTTGCCTTTGCCTTTGATCTAAGATAGTTTCACTAGGAAGTAATGATCGTTCTTGCCTTATCTTGTTTACTCTTGGTAATTATTGATTACATGATTGTTCTATTATTTTGCATGCATGCTATATTATGATTAGATTAGATGCTATATTGCCTCAAAGAGTAAAACTTGCTTAAATCCAAACCCAAAGACACAACCTTTTTTTTTATTTGCAAATTTTCTGTCAAAAACCCAATTATGGCAATCTGGAAATCACCAGATGGGCGGCCCCCTTAATGATTAAGGGGACCGGCCCCTAATTAAGGGGACCGGCCATCTGATGGTCGGATTTACAGAATCTTTTATGCTTTTTAGCCCATTTCATCCTACATTTCCCAAATTTCACAAACATATTTTGTCCTAATCTCCCAAACATACCTTGTCCATCCATAAACAATTAAATCTCACACTATAAATACCCCAATCTTCAAAACTTTCCATTCATCTCATCATGACCTCCCCAAACAAACCAAAACCAAAAGCCTCAAGGCTAGCAAGGATGACCGAAAATCCCGTTTGGCGAAGAAAAAGCCCTCGAAACAAATCCATCATAACCAATGAAGTTGGAAATCACTCAACACCTCCAACTACTTACTTCCCAAACTTTACTCCAAACCCACAAGGTCCCTCCTTTGATCCTCTTTACAAACCATACAACATTGGCCAAACATCCACCTTCATGCCAAACTACACATCTCAACCTCCAACCACTTATAATGATCCATACAAGTTTGATCAACCATCAAACTACACTTCCAACAATTTCAATACCAACTACACAACCCCAATTCATCCATATCAACAAAATGATTCACTCCACATTGCCACAGAAAGGCAAAATTTCCGTGAAGAAATAAACCAAATCCATGATCTATGTGATTTCCTTGTTATGCATCTTGCACAACGCAACAAATGGGCAACCTCCATCATCACCCTATGCAAATTGCCTACCTCACTCTCTCAACTTGGATCAAGTTACAAACCACACTCACTTTTGCCCTTGTTGCATCTTCCTTCAAAAACAAATCCTCTACTTGAGTGAAGATATCTCTTGGATCGAATATCTTTTCACTCGTCCTCATCAAATTCCACCCTTGACACGATACAACATCGTGAGATCCACCCCTTCCGCTCCATACCCCACTCCATATCCTTCTTCATCAAACAACTAAGCTTTATGCTTATGCACCCCTCAACCAAATAAAACACTCAACCATGGGTTGCAAGCAAGTCCAAGAACTCTCTTTGGCAAAGTTAGGACTATGTTGTTTCTTATATTTTATTGTAATCAATATGCTTCTAGCATATTGAATGTTGTAATGATGTTCATTTCTATGATCATCTTAAATGATTGAATGAATCTATTTGTATTTGCTTTGCATATATATGTCTTGTATTCTTCACATATTTTTTGTAGCCAAGCATTCCATAGCTCGTTTCCTTGGTGCTCTCAAATGAGGGGGAGCACACATCAAGGGGAGCTTTTTATCCGTTTAACTTCTTTCATGAAG
The DNA here is from genome assembly GCA_030686995.1 of Artemisia argyi. NCBI lineage: Eukaryota > Viridiplantae > Streptophyta > Magnoliopsida > Asterales > Asteraceae > Artemisia > Artemisia argyi. The sequence continues at coordinate 252,573,597 of CM060708.1, forward strand.
CTTACTTGGCATAACCTTTTTGATTTTACAAAAAGGGGGAGAAGAGAATATTAAACTCTAAATACTTGTCTAAAAATTAATTTTTAGACCTAATGAGTTTAAGGTTTTGTAATCATCAAAAAGGGGGAGATTGTTGACATAAATAATGCCTAAAAACATTGTTAACATATTAACAATATCTCTATATTTTGATAATTACAAAACATAAACTCATTGAACAAAAATTTATGACATAAACAAGTATTTAATGTTTAATATCTTTCTTTACATCCAAATCACTTAAGGTACGAATAAACAAAGTGTTTATTGCATTCTATGATCAAAGGAAATTTTTCTAAATCACTAGACTTTTTATAAAATGTCATAAACATTTTATATCATTTACAAAAATCATTTTTGGAATTAAAAGAATATATTTAAATCATTATAAATATATGAATTCAAATTTTTAACCAAAAATGGCAAATATAATCCAGAAAAACTTTCCCCACAAAAGGACAAACGATCCCAACGTTCTGGAGGGGGCGGCCCCTTAATTCCTAGGCGGCCCCTTTAATAATTAAGGGGACCGGCCCCTAATTAAGGGGACCGGCACGCTCCAGAACAATATTTTTTTTTGTCCTATAAATACTGGTTCATTCCACAAAAATTTCTCACCTTTTGCACCTCAAAAATTTCTGATCTAAATCCCCATTTCCATTTCCTATAATCCTTTGATCATATATACATAAATCTTTGTTTCAAAGTGATTCAAGTCTCATCCTTTCAATTGTAAAAGAAGAATACTTCTACTCTCCAAGACAAGAGGTATTACAACTTGTTGTGACCTCCACATCCAAGTTGTTAGAGCATCATTCATTACATATATTCCTTTGTGTTATTTGTTGTGAATATTTGGTAGAAGATAGATTAGCTTAGTGTGTAGATAGAGTGATTGTTTAGAATATTGTTGTGAAGTAGATAGTTGGGAAGTAGATAGTTGTGAAGAAGATTTTTGGGAAGTAGATAGTTGAGAAGAAGATAGGTGTGAAGTAGATAGGTGTGAGGATAGATAGGTGTGAAGAAGTTGTGTATAAGGTGTGATCAAGTTGTGACGAAGTTGTGGTGTGTAAGGTTTTCTCCGCTATAAGGGAGCTTGTTGACATAGTGAAGAAAACTCTCGAGTTAGGTGCTCGAGGAGTGGAGTAGGGTAAGAAAGGTGTCCTTGTAGCCGAACCACTATAAATCTCTTGTCTCGCGGTTTGATCTGTCCATCTCTCATTTATTTATTTACTTGCATTATTATTGCTATATCATACATATTTGTTGTTGTTTAAATTGTGCAAGACTTGAGTTCACATAATATCGAATCTAAATTTTTGAAAGCAAAGAAAACACACAAACAACCTTTTATAACAAATTAAAAAGACGTAAAACTATTCAACCCCCTTCTAGTTTTCCATAATTTTTTTTCTTTTGAGTGTAATTTTTTTTCAAATTCATCCTCTTTAGGGTATTTTGTGATATATTTGTACATTTTTTGCCCTTCTTAGCTAATACAAAAAAATTCTCGAAAGGCAAAAATGTCACATATTACCCTAAAGTGAATTTGAAAGAAAATTACCCTCAAAAGCAAAAAAAAAAAAAAAAAAAAAAAAAAAAAAAAAATAGTTCACTACCCAGAAGATAAAATAATGGCAAATATATATATATATATATATATATATATATATATATATATATATATATATATATATATATATATATATATATATATATATATATTTAATAATTTGCCTATATGTATTTTAATGGTTGTACAATGTGAATACATTATTGTACTTTTAAATAATGAGGGTTTTTTAACAGGAGTATTAATTATCTGTTAATTTAATGTTTTAGTGCATTAAAAAGTTATACAATATGTTTCTTTGTTGGTATATTTTCAAGTTTGTAATGTCTTAGTGTATTAAAAAGTTGTACACTATGCATGGATATTTGTAATGTCTTAGTATTTGATTTAGTTGTACATTTTTGTTGAATTTTAAGATTTCATTGTCTAGTCATTTAATGCCACACAAGTGGTTTGTACTTTATAAGATAGTTATAGGAGCTTAAAATTATTTTGCTAAAAAAGATGCCACATTAGAAAAATAATCTTTATTTTGGTGACAAAAATTGTTGATTATTTTAGAAAAATAAGTTCCTACAAAATAAGTTGCATAAATCAGCTTTTAAAAACATGCTGAGATTATATTTCATAAAATTACTGATTTGCCTTTCGAAGTTACCCACATAGCCTACATGATTCCATAACCATAATTTGTATGTCCAATTATGTTATTTTACATTTTTAATCTACAATTACATCTAGTTTTTCAAACACAACTTATAAAAAAGACAAAAATACACCGTTGGTCCCTAAACTTTCTCAAAAACATCACCATGCACCCTAAGTTTGAAACATAGTCGTCATGTGTCCCAAAGTCAGGTTTTTTAGGCCAAATGCGTCCCTCTGGCCGTAATCCGTTAGTCAACACCATTTTTGCTATTTTCTTTTGTTTTTAGTGAAGGGCATAACCATCCTTTCATATATTTTGATTATTACTCCTATAAATATACTTTTCTTCCACTACCAGACCACAAAACACACACACACCTTTTGTTTAACGGCCTGTGTTATTTTATTTGTTATATTGTATTCAGTTTATTGTGTTTTTGCAAAATGATTGTAGATCTTAAAAGAAAGAAAGATAGATAGACTGAAGAGATTATTATGCCTAATTTTGATGAACAAAGAATACAAAATGGTAACCAGAAAGTGCAAGCCCAGGTTCCCCAAACTATAGTGATAGACTCATGTCAAAAAGTGAGACTGGTACAACTACGCAAACAAAAGATAAAACTACCATGGTTTATATGAACGTGAATATTTTTTTATACAAGAAGTTCAAGAACCAATATACAATCTATCTATACATATGTTTTTGATCATTGTAACAACAACTTCTACTTTTCTATGAGCAAAGTCGGATATACAACCTAAAAAATGAATACATAGTGTTAACTCAATCTCAGCATGCACATAATCAATGAAGTTAAAATTCTTCTGAATTTCATTAGCATAATACGCCTAACCAACACTCACAACCGCAAGCCCAGCAAATATCAGGCGTGTTTGTATCTCAGGAGGTACACCAACAGCCGCACAAAGAACAACAGCAGCTCCAATAAAAAACTTATAGTGTTTCAAATGTTTTATGAGCTTTCTTGCATAAAGAACACTTTAACGTATGTTGCTCGTATCTATCCAGCATCTGTTACAAAGAACCGAAAAGTTAGCAATCGCATATACGAATATATAAACATGTAAATAACAGTTCAACGTAATGGTAGCCATTTAGACCCATTTACTTCTGAACAAGTGATCTCAAACGGGTCAAATCAAGAAACTTAGCAAAAGGGAAATGGGTCAAAGTTAATTGCCCCTTTTTAGTAGTGGGCGAAAGGTTAGACCCTAGAAAGTCAGCGAACAGTGGTTCTTCAATTAACGACCTTAGACATCTCGAACTGCCTTCGTTGGTTCTACATATTATTTAATAGAAAATAAAGTTCTTTAATAGCCCAAGAAACATTTAAACCTATTAGTTAAAACATGGTCAATCACAAAGATCCAAACTACAAGCCGAGAAGGCTTTTCTTCCCAGGCGTATGCATAAAACGACATACACCAATCAAAATAAATTGATGCAGACCTCAAATTTTTAAGCAACACCAACTGCTGCTAAATGTTCCTAATAGATTTATAATTTGCTACCTACCCAAATGCTCATGTAAAGAATACTGAAACCCAAGTAAAACTCCACCAAAAATCGTAATCCCAAAAAAATAGCTTGCATTTTTTATACCCCAACAGAAAAATAAGTGTAATTATTCTACTAAGTACCTTAAACTTCTGCAAACATAAACCTAGAATCATCAAAGTTCATAATTAGCAGCAACAAAAAAACTCCACACAACTAAATTTTACTATCAAGTAACTACTTCCAAACAGTCATCCTCATTTCTCAATAACTACAAAACAAGTAAAAGGGATTTTTGGGATCAATGACGGAACTAGAACATTTTTCTTGGGAGGGGGGGGGAATTTATTTTGGAGGGGCCGAATCGAAGATTTATTTGTAACCTCAACTAAATTACCCCTAAAACCTATAATATTTATACCAGGTGCCGCAAGTTTTGGGGGCGCTGGGACCCTCCCCTGCCCCTACATAGTTCCGCCAATGTTTGGGATTACATTTTACAAGTGATCATCACATTATTGCATTTTTGAGTGGCACAAACCAATTTCCTAATGTGTAACATAGTGGAACTGATTCTAATTATTTATAGTCATCACTTTACACAAAAATTATTCGATAGCCTGAAAAAAAAAAACAAACGTCTTATTATCATAGCTTCAAATATATACCAGAAACTCATAACATAATCATAAATCATCAATCATAAATAACAATACACAACATGAATCATTGATCATTACCTTAGACAATACCGATCTTGAACCAGGTTTCACACTATCTTTACTTAAAAACAAGATCACAAACAAAACAAGGAACCCACAAAACAATAACAACAATGTCAGCCAAAACACATTTTGAAACCACTTTTTCATTACTAACTTCCTAAACTCTTGCCTTGATCTTCTAATTTCTTAAAAGATATCACATTCATTTAACAAATAACTTTGTTAACCACTTATGACTATGCAAACTAAACTCGTCCAATAACTTTCCCCATCTAACTTCAAACTCCTCCAGACTGATATACATATTCCAAACAATTTGATTGAACTTCTTTTTAAAGTCAGAGTTATCATAGATTTTTTAACATATCTATAAACAATATATCACATTTGACAAAACAATAAGAAACTACTGAGTATAATGTATCACATGTGATATAACAAAAGAAATACCAAGAAGGCAGAAAAATACCTTAATATGTCACATACACAGTCTGTGTTTCGAACCAGCAAATTCAGATTCAATAGCATTTCTCATCGCCCCATCCTGATCAGTAACAACAATATTTGGAGCTTTACCGAATGCCTTTATGAATGCTTTCAACAACCATATATACGAAGCTGTAGTTTCGTTCTTCAATAAGCCTGTTGCGACTGTCACACACCTCCGATGATTATCTATGGCTGTAAAGGGAACAAACACCATTTTGTACCTGAAAAAACAAAACAAAAATAGATAAAATAACAGATTAAACAATAAAACGCAAATCATATCACTAAATCTCATATTTAAACATACAAAAACTCACTTGTTTGTTTTGTATGTAGCATCAAAGGAAACATCATCACAAAACTCCCGATAGTTGAACTTTGAAACTTCATCAGCCTAAAAATTGCAGCAAGCTCAGCATTTTCGACAAAATAATCAAATGAAAAATCCGACACATGCTTCTTTCTATTTTCCATCTTAGAGATAAGCATCTGGGCATCACTATTGCCTATATAGCAGTTCACACTCCTAAAAAAGTTCTTGAAATCAACCGTTGTACCATGAACAAGCAAGTAAGAACCCTTCAAATCAGTTAAGATGTGATGAGCTTTCGTTGCACCTATATTTACGCTAGCAGCTTTAACAATAAACAATTGCTCCGCATAGGTTAACTGCCTCTTAGTCTTTGACAAATGCTTATATTCTTCACGTTTAAGCTCATGATTATGAATACTATTAAAAACACTCAAGTTGTACTTACTAGTACCAGGAATCAAGTCAAAAATAACACGCGCTTTGCAGCCTGTGATATGCAGGTTCGAACGTCTAATCTGCTTGTCACTATTCTCTAAGTCTAACGTGTCCACATGTATTCCCTTAGGACAACCTTCCCTATTACACTGTAATACCTCAAAATCTAAATCATGTAAAATGACCAAAATACCCTCATATCTAAAGATTTCAATAAATATTTATACAATACCAAATAAGCCCGAATAAATTTTATAACTTATACATATGATTAAATAAATTAACAAAACCTCATAATTTAATTTCTGAACATGTTTTCAATCCAATGTACTAAAAGAATTTAAAGAAAAATTCGAGGAATTATTTTACATGTCATGAATAATTAATTTGGGCCGATGTCTCTCCGATTTACCAATAATAATTATGAAATAAACCCAAGCAAGCTTAAGCCCACATGATTACTAGTCCTAAGGCCCAAGTTCGACCCAACTAATATCCATAAAAAAAAAAAACTCACGACTTGTTTTCTGTTTTCCCTTATTCGTACGCCAATAACAAAAATTCAGGAAACCTAAGTCGATCTTCTTCTTCCTAAGATACCATTCGACTTGTAAAACTTTTCCAAGGTGTGGTGATTGATGTTTCTTGCTTCCATTCGACTCTTACAAGTCTCGGTATTATTCATAACTCATTGTTTTTGTTTCTTTGATTTAATTTATACATGCATGAAAACCCTAAGAATTATATGTGCATATTAAACAAGAAAGGAATTAGGGTTTTGTTAGGGTTTGATTTGAATTAGTTATGTGTTAATGATTTGGTAATTATTAGATAATTAATGAAGTAATTAATGAATTATGGTTAGGGTTTTTTGTTAATAGAGAAGGGTTTGATTGGTTTTGTGAAGGTTAGGGGTGATTAGTTTGAACTTGTTTACTGGACAGATTTGAAACTTGAATATGTAAACGTTATAGCTTAAGTTTCACAAAGGGTAAATATTGGGTTTTTGGTTGAAAACTTAGTTTTATGTCTTAGTTAAGTTTTTCAATTGGTTGGGAGTGATTTCAAGTTGTTTTGGTCGTGTTTTTGATTTTTTGTGATTAAGTGTCAAAGCTGAGTAAATCGGGTCTGAAAATCAGTAGCAGTTTTTGATTTTTCATTTTCAAACCGTAAGGAGTTAGGAGCTCTCCTTTGAGAGGAGTAATATTTGGGTTATGTGTGACTTTCTGAAATTTTTCTAGATTTTTCTGAAGTGTCACAATGGGTATGATAAATGTAAACTTTTGGGGTGTTTCTGCAGATCCGAAATCTGAACTAGTTTTGATAATGAATTTTTAGTCTATAGTTCTACTACCTGGAAAATTCTATAAAAATTACACAAAGTAGTCCACATATATATTTACATGGGGAAATTTTTCTAAGGTCCCAGGAGATGCACAAGTATACTTTAAAAATCCGGAAATATGATACATGTTTTGATTATACATGCTGAACTTTTCTTAAAAGGTGAATTACACACTTAAAGTTTATTATGTCATTAATATATGTAACATAATCCTAATGAATCTTTAATTAAGTGTCTAATACACTAAATGAACTACCTAAGAACTTTATATAACCTAATAAGGTATTTAATTTGACTACTACATGTTTAAGTATGTTTAAAACCCTAGTTTACTACTATTGGGAATAATAACTAAACTTAGCATGGATACTTGTATTTGTGATATAAAACATTTAAGAATTAGTTGTAAACCTATATAAGAGATAAGTAACTCTAAAAATTATATTGCTAATTAATTAAGTCCTAACCTAATCATATGTTTAAGCTTACTAATAAGAAAGGTTACTAAAAGTGGATAGAAGACCTAATATGGAATAAGAATAAGTAAATAAATGAGCAAGCTATTAATAACTAAGTCACATATGTAGATTTCTGAAGAAGGGTGTTACTCGTTCTTTGATCCTTTCTATTATGTCAGCTTCGCATTTGTCCAAGGTACGGATATTCTAACCTTACTTTTAAGGTTTCCTTCGTGATTACAACCTCTGTTATGAACTTTCTGTTTTGAAACTTGTGTTTGAACCTTTACTATGAACTTTCTGTTGTGAACCTTTAATATGAACCTTTGTTTTCTAAACTTTCTGATATGACAAGTATGATTTGAACCCTTAAATATGAACCATTTGATTACATGAGTTTCACTAGGCATGGGGGTTCCATGTCCGTGTCAGGGATGCACCTCTGACATGACTCTAGGGCAGTAGAGTGATGTTCTGCCACGTCCCTTGGTTTGGCTGCAAATGTATATGTTGGGAAGGGGCGTATGGATGCATCCTAGATCTGTTTCTGGTATGATATGATTTGTCTGGTGAATGTGGCTGTGTGTGCAATACACGTCCTTCACATTTCTGGGAGTTAGCTACTCCTCCCATATGAGGACACCCCTCATTATTGTCTGATTATCTGTGAGGTCTCCCCTTTATATGTTTATGAAGATGTATGATTATGATTATGATAAGTTATCTGTTTCTGAGCTCATGGCATTATTATGGTTCTGACTCTGACTGTATAAATTCCTTACCTAACCTATACATTTTATTTCCGTATTATCCGTTATACCTAAATATTTTTTTTCCAAATTATTTCATTTGTACTTCAGCATTTATTTTCTGTTTCATTTTGTTATATATCTGTTCGCTGGGCTTTTAAAGCTCAGCCGCATTTCTTTTACCGCGGCAGGTATTCAAGTTAGCTTTGGGATAGCTTTTGGGGATTGAGAGTAAAGTTGAATTGAAGATTTTTGACCATATTCATTTAAAGTAAGTTATTTATTTAAGACTTTCGCTTTTGATCTGTTCTGTTTGTTCTGATGTAACACCATATTGTTGTGACACTTTTACCCTTGTCGGGTTGGGGTGTTACATACACACCAGATACTTTCGTTTAACAACACCATTCCTCAATCTTTTCTGGCATGATTTCCTAACCACAAACCCTGCTTTAGCATCATATCTCATATAGGCGGTAATGCACTCATCAATCGACTTATAAACTTTGCCCTTAACTAATAAAACATCCGCAGGAACTTTAGAAATATAATAAACAATTCCACCAGGAGTATCAAAATTAGAGTGAGTAGCAAACGATTCAGGAGTTTTAATAGCATTCAAATCTGAAAAAATAAAAGCACAAGTAAAAACAATGACAAACTAAAAACGAAATAACAAATACATTATCTTAATATCACATGTGATATAATACATGTAATGCATGCAACAAAAATATATTACATGTGATATATCACATAAATGATATATCACAAAAGTGTTATATCACATGTGATATATCACATAAATGATATATCACATGTGATATATCACATAATGATATATGATTCGTGTGAAAACCAATTATATAATATATAGTATAATATCGAAGTGATCCGCGTAAAATACGGATCACCCGAGTCGTTTTCCAACGAAGGCGAATGGAATCGAGAATATCAATTCGTGAAATCGTGAATTGAAAAGTGAAAAAGTGAAAATAGTAATCAAGATATTCAAGTAATCACAAACAATTATGAGATATGCAAAGAGTACAAGCTAATTATGCACCAAAGTGAGAAACGTAAAAACGAAAATGCAACCGCAAAATTTAAAACGTAACGTTTATTAAAAAATGATCCTACAAACTTGAAAATATTTTCTAAAAATCTTAAACTAATAAAAAAAATTTTAATAGAAAGAAAAATATTTTTTTGAGTTTTTATTTATTTTCTATGAATTAAAATTGATTTTTGGAATTTAAATTGAATTAAAAATAAGGAAAAATAGAAAAATAAAGTGTAAAAATGAAAATTTAATTCTAAAAATTCTAAAATATTATAAAAGAATTTCTAAAAATATTTTTGTATTTTTCACGACTTTTTCTGATTTTTTTATTGATTTTTGGAAATTAAATCCTATTTAAAATTTAATAAAACCAAAAAGTAATTAAGAAAAATAGTAAAAAGGGTTGGAAAAATCTGGAAAAATTCCAGAAATTCTAAAATTATAGAAAGAACTCAGATAAAAAATTTGAAATGAAAATAAAAAGTTGAACTGCTTATTTTGGTAACATTGCTTATCACAAGTGCTTATTAATAAGCACTTGTGAACAAAACTTGATGAAACTTAACACACTAACTAAAAATGATGCAATAAACTCAGATGTGACAGAATATGACCAAATACAAGCTCAAATTCAACAGATGCTCAGAAATAAGGGAATAAGCTCAAAATAAGCTAACAATGAATAAGTAGTACATGAACAAACTATCACAGAAACTAAGCAATGGTATAGAATACTCAGGCTACTCAAATCTTACTCGGAAACAATCACTAAACACATGTAAAAGCTCAGATAAACAAATTCAAGCTCAAAATAATCAAACAGCATTTAGTCACAACAGACCACTTCAAGCAGCTTTTCTAATAAGCAAACAAATTCCAAATTTGAAATTTCTGTTTGATATGTATTCTCTGAGTGCTGAACTTTTCAAAACAACAATCCAAGATGATTTCCAACAAACATTGAATCCTACAAATGATCACAAAGTTTTGACTAAAACTGAGTATCAATGCTATTTAACTTTTTGATTGATTACACTAATTGACTCTAGCTAACTTCTACTTCTGAATTCTACTCCTACTTATGAAATAGATCTACAATGTTGCAAAATTAAGCTTACTACAACTAAATTGAAACTACTGTTATAACTACACTCAACTATATACTCTATACCCTAACTGTTAAGCAACTTGAAATGATATTAGACTACTTTTACAAATTGAACTACTGATTATATTGCCTAAAACTCTTTGATTATACTAAAATAACTAATGTGTAATTATGAAACTTCAAACAAACCATTGCAATTTTCAAAAGTAAACACATCCAAACACCCCCTTAAATGACAGCAAAACTACAATCTGTCACAACTCATCATTTCAGGTCATTTCAGATCATTTCGGGAACTTTGGAAAAACACTATTCATAAATCACTATTCATCAAAACACTATTCATCGTTTTACTATTCATCATTTTCGAGGTCATTTGGATATTCTGAGAAACATTTGGGAAATTTACTATTCACTAAACACTATTCATTTCCGGAAAAGTTTTCATCATTCACTTGCATTACTCATTTCATCGTAAATTTAGTTTACGGGTATTCAAATTCGCGTAACCGGATTGGTTTAGGTGCGAATTCATTTCATTAGTGCTAAGGACACTGCATACGGACTGGAGATAGTCTGCATATCATCATAACAGCATTTTCATGTTATACCACTCTCAGGATTTTCAAATTACTATATTCAGTACATTTAACGTTTTTACGTATAAGTAATTATAGTAAACGTCAACACCCGGTTTATACACGACGAATATATCTAAATATTCCCACAATGGTCCCGACATATTTTTATACCCATTTTAACCTCATAAAACTTATAACATTCAGTTATCCAGTATTTTGGAAATTTATTTTAGTTATAACGTACGCGTATGAATATAACGACGGTTTTCGTGAAAACTAAACAATAATCACCCGATCACTCAGTAAATGTACCCAACATATTTTTAACATATTTTCAACATTATTATGACTTTATTTCATCCCGGTTAACTTTGTGAACGTTTATTTCTATTAAACCCGGTACCCCGATTTTAACGAATAACTCGTAATAACACTTAACGCTACACTAGGACTAATTAGTAACTCAAAACCTATTTGGCTACTCCCTTTTCACACCAAAACCAGCCACATGAACACCCTTTAACATTATGCCTTAAATTTCTAAGTATAATACTATTAAACCTTAAAAACCTTACATTAACCAAAAATCAAGAATCATAATATACACTTTTAGAAAGATCAAAACTCTTCTCATCTTTTTCTCCTTGTTCTTCCCAAAACCCACGACCATAACCAAACCAACCCTTGATCCATTATTTTTGAAAAGTTAAAACACTAAACTTGTTCCTTTTACATGCCTAATCAAGAATCAAGCAACAAAAACACAAGAACATCAAGCATAATCATCCTATAATCATCTCATTTTATCAAGTAAGTTTTCAACTTTATTTTTTCATGGATCATCTTATTTTTACTTGTATTACATGATTTCCATGCTAAAAACCATGTACAACTAGCTATACCACCACTTATTTTGTCAAAAATGAAACATACAAACCCTAACTTTTTAGTTATGAATCCCCTTGCTCTAATAACTTGGTTAGGAGTCCATGGCACCCTAAGAAGGTGTATGGTAGGATTAGATTAGCCATGTGGTGATTACAAGAGGTTTGGTGATGGTAGAAATTGATTTTTAACCTTGGAAACATGATTTGGAACCTATTTTAGACATGCTGTCCCGTTTTGTAAAAATCTGGAAAATCAGTAAACACCAAGGAAACTTTGGCAAAATTTTTAGAAAATACTTTCAAAAACGAATCCGTAGGCGAAAGAACGGATTAAAAAGAGCTTATAACGAAGAAGTTATGATTTTTGCAAGATTGTTGACGAAAAGTATTTTTCTGAAAATAGTTGCTGTTGGACGTTTTTCATGGTACAAAAAGAGGCTTTAGACTTAACCCGGAGGAGCCGAGCTTTCCAAAATATATTACTACATACTAAGACGTAACCGTGGACATAAAGAACAAGTAAAACGGACAAGAAACGACAAAGATATTCACGTTTGAATATCGGCTAAAACCATTTTATATTTGACAGCTTTTATATAAATTTGGCGCAAAAACTACGAAGTACATTTATAAGCTAGACATAATTTTAAGTACCGAGCTTTATAACTAATGTAGTATTAGTTATTACGAGTATGTTTTCATCATTTCAAGGAATACAACCCGAGTTTTTCAACGCTAACATGGAAACTTACGATATATATATATATATAAGTATATATATATTACAACTAGCTATTTATATTTTCTAATAGCAATATTTTCCAAATTCTTGGATTATATATTTTTGATAACACAAGTGTTTTTACAAAGACTAGAGTGGTATAGAAACATGAGCATGGACATTCATAACATCATTTGGTGATCTAAATGAGATCGTTCATCATTCATACTAGGTTGCGGCAGTTAACCGATCATTGTTGTTCACTTCATTTCATTTCAAGTATCATCAGTTGAGGTGAGTCATAGCCCCTACTCTTTTAATTGTTTTATCAACTCTTTGGGGGAGATACATGCTACTACTTGCTTACTTGTACAGATTCACATAACATTTATACTTGGGAAACATTTATACTTGGAAACATTATACTTGATTACATTATACTTGATATCATACATACGTGATTGTGTTATACTTAACTGTGTTATACTAAACTGTGATGGATACATACATACATACTTCCAATGGCCCCAGATTTAGTTCTGGGCACTACCATGGAGAAACATACATACTTCCAATGGCCCCAGATTTAGTTCTGGGCACTACCATGGAGACACATATACTTCTTATGGCCCCAGATTAAGGTTCTGGGCACAACCATGGAAGTATACATACTTAGGTGAGGTCTTCGGAGATGAAGTGTAGACTCACTACTAATTGCTAAACTGTTGTTATGAACTTATACATATCTTACTCATACTATACATTGTAGCAGTGGGTTGTGAACACACAGGTTACAAGTCTCTTATGACGGGACTTGCAACTGAGTGGATTTACGATGCCTTTGCTGTGTGAACATTCTTTATAAGCTTTTTCAACTGCATTAAGACAAACTCTATGAACTCACCAACCTTTGTGTTGACACTTTAAGCATGTTTATCTCAGGTTAGAAAGGCGATAGCAGGTTTGTGGAGCTGAGAGTCTTAGGGCATGCTTTTGGAGACTTTCACTTTTATCGTTTACCATTCGATACACTTTAAAAACTTATGTATTATTCTACTTTGGGATCTTTGTTTTGTAAACTATGACTTTTATCTATTCGAATGGTAACTTTTCAAAAACGTCTCATTTAGAGTTCGTTTTCTATATCTTGTACTTTGTGCCCTGAAGTAGCATCCCAATAAAACAGTCTTCCGCTGCGGTATTTTGGGGGTGTTACAGATTGGTACCAGAGCCTTGGTTATAGAGAACTAGGTTGTTTTAGAGTCTAGACTATAACTACATACATGTAGACTCTCCTCCCTATCGCCTTGCACTTTACATACACTTACGCTTGCTGGTAACTTATTTATTTTTGGACCTACGCTATTAGATACTTTGTAGAAACCGTTAGAAACTAGACTTCCTAGTGACTTTAACACTTAAGGGAGAATCCTGTGTTCCTTTGTACTAAGCGTGACGTTCCCTAGATGCCCATTTAAGCAACGTCTACCACTGAGATATGTGTGCCTGGTGATATGTACACTTGTGAAAGGAAACATTTATAATTGTGGTGGCCAACATAATTATAAGTGCTTCACGACACACGTGGACATATGACTATGCAGATGTAGATCGGTGTTGGCACAACTTAGGAAACAACTGGTAGCACGGTATTATATATGAGGATGTGAAGTGCAGACTTTGGTTAATCAACGGTTTTCCCTCATCACTGACGTTCACTAAACCCAAGTAACGATGGTGGAAGAACTGGTGGACGTGGAGGTAGAGGAGGTGGTCACGGCATTGAAAACAATGATAACAACGACGGTGGAAATACTGATTTTGAAGCCATCATCGCTCGACAACTTGAAAACTTTCTCCCCACTATTGTCACTCAAGTTGGCGATCACATGAATAACTTGGCAAACCACGAAAGCGGAATTAACAACACCAATGGTATAGGCCAGAATGGTAATGGCAACAACAACATTAGGACCGGATGCACGTATAAGGAATTTACGTCATGAAAGCCAATTGATTTCAATGGTGTAGGAGGCGCGTTGGTGTATACTCGATGGGTTGAAAAGATGGAGTCGGTGATCGACATTAGTAACTGTGCAGCACATCAAATGGTGAAGTATTCCATGTGCTTACTATCAGGAAAGGCATTGACATGGTGGAATACGCAGATTCAAGCTAGGGGTAGAGCGGCAGCTGTAGGTATGACATGGGACGATTTTAAGGCATTACTGAAGGAGGAATACTGCCCGGACAACGAGATGCAAAAGCTGGAGGATGAACTCTATCATCTCTCTATGATAGGGGCTGGTCATGCAGCCTATACAGATCGATTCCATGAATTAGCCAGACTAGTTCCACACCTAGTTACCCCTGAGTCCAAGAGGATCGAGAGGTACATATATGGCCTTGTCCCAGAAATTCGTGGGATTGTAAAGACAACTGAGCCTGCTACAATTCAGAGTGCAATATTGAGAGCGGGGACTCTGACAGATGAGATGGTTAGAAATGGAAGCTTGAGGGACAGTGATAAAAGGAAGGGAACAAGCGAGTCGAACAAGCAGACTGACAACAAAAGGGCAAGGACCTTTGCGGCGACTAATTCGGGTCAGAGAGAGTATTTAGGCCAGCATCCTAAATGTACGAAATGTAACTTTCATCACCAAAAGACTGTGCCCTGCCGTATGTGTGCTAATTGCAGACAGTCTGGTCATTATGCAAACCAGTGTAGAGAACCAGTGAACCAAAAGACATGCTATGAGTGTAACAGCCCGGATCACTTTCGGAACAACTGTCCTAAGTTGAAAAGGAATCTTAACCAAGGGGGCAATCGTCCAAACTTAGCAGCAGCAATTGAAGGGCCACGAGATGAGGCCAATGAGATTCCACCCGCAATTGGCAGAGCTTACTTCTTAGGAAATCCTATCACACAACATGTCCGCGGTAGCACATCGGGTACATTCTCTTGAACAACTATCGTATTTTAGTAGCACTTAAGTCTTAATATAGGACCTATACACAACATTGACTAATCTGAGACCTAGCAGCATTAACCTTAGTCATACTAACATTAGAAATTTGATTAGTGTAAGCAATTCCAAAGTCGAGCAAATCTTTCAAAAGATCTTTTTCAAGGATGTTGAATCCAGACCTTGATTTTTAGCTTGGTTCTAGTGACTGTTCTTGTTTGATTGGGTTGCGAAAATCAAGCTAAAAGTTAAAGTCATCACTCAAACCGATTTAGCTTAATCTCATGACTGTTCTTGTTTGATTGGGTTGTGGGCTTAAGTGAAAATCGGTTACCTAAATGATTAACCTAAAGGAGGTCTTTTGAGGACTATGCTTGGGATTGGGAAGGTTTGCCTCATCAAGTCTGACCACAAGAACATACCTAGTTGGATAGGAAACCCACATACATAAGCTTTGACACATTTAACTGATTAACATTAACTGAACTTCGGGACGAAGTTCTTTTTAGAGGGGAAGACTGTCACAACTCATCATTTCAGGTCATTTCAGATCATTTCGGGAACTTTGGAAAAACACTATTCATAAATCACTATTCATCAAAACACTATTCATCGTTTTACTATTCATCATTTTCGAGGTCATTTGGATATTCTGAGAAACATTTGGGAAATTTACTATTCACTAAACACTATTCATTTCCGGAAAAGTTTTCATCATTCACTTGCATTACTCATTTCATCGTAAATTTAGTTTACGGGTATTCAAATTCGCGTAACCGGATTGGTTTAGGTGCGAATTCATTTCATTAGTGCTAAGGACACTGCATACGGACTGGAGATAGTCTGCATATCATCATAACAGCATTTTCATGTTATACCACTCTCAGGATTTTCAAATTACTATATTCAGTACATTTAACGTTTTTACGTATAAGTAATTATAGTAAACGTCAACACCCGGTTTATACACGACGAATATATCTAAATATTCCCACAATGGTCCCGACATATTTTTATACCCATTTTAACCTCATAAAACTTATAACATTCAGTTATCCAGTATTTTGGAAATTTATTTTAGTTATAACGTACGCGTATGAATATAACGACGGTTTTCGTGAAAACTAAACAATAATCACCCGATCACTCAGTAAATGTACCCAACATATTTTTAACATATTTTCAACATTATTATGACTTTATTTCATCCCGGTTAACTTTGTGAACGTTTATTTCTATTAAACCCGGTACCCGATTTTAACGAATAACTCGTAATAACACTTAACGCTACACTAGGACTAATTAGTAACTCAAAACCTATTTGGCTACTCCCTTTTCACACCAAAACCAGCCACATGAACACCCTTTAACATTATGCCTTAAATTTCTAAGTATAATACTATTAAACCTTAAAAACCTTACATTAACCAAAAATCAAGAATCATAATATACACTTTTAGAAAGATCAAAACTCTTCTCATCTTTTTCTCCTTGTTCTTCCCAAAACCCACGACCATAACCAAACCAACCCTTGATCCATTATTTTTGAAAAGTTAAAACACTAAACTTGTTCCTTTTACATGCCTAATCAAGAATCAAGCAACAAAAACACAAGAACATCAAGCATAATCATCCTATAATCATCTCATTTTATCAAGTAAGTTTTCAACTTTATTTTTTCATGGATCATCTTATTTTTACTTGTATTACATGATTTCCATGCTAAAAACCATGTACAACTAGCTATACCACCACTTATTTTGTCAAAAATGAAACATACAAACCCTAACTTTTTAGTTATGAATCCCCTTGCTCTAATAACTTGGTTAGGAGTCCATGGCACCCTAAGAAGGTGTATGGTAGGATTAGATTAGCCATGTGGTGATTACAAGAGGTTTGGTGATGGTAGAAATTGATTTTTAACCTTGGAAACATGATTTGGAACCTATTTTAGACATGCTGTCCCGTTTTGTAAAAATCTGGAAAATCAGTAAACACCAAGGAAACTTTGGCAAAATTTTTAGAAAATACTTTCAAAAACGAATCCGTAGGCGAAAGAACGGATTAAAAAGAGCTTATAACGAAGAAGTTATGATTTTTGCAAGATTGTTGACGAAAAGTATTTTTCTGAAAATAGTTGCTGTTGGACGTTTTTCATGGTACGAAAAGAGGCTTTAGACTTAACCCGGAGGAGCCGAGCTTTCCAAAATATATTACTACATACTAAGACGTAACCGTGGACATAAAGAACAAGTAAAACGGACAAGAAACGACAAAGATATTCACGTTTGAATATCGGCTAAAACCATTTTATATTTGACAGCTTTTATATAAATTTGGCGCAAAAACTACGAAGTACATTTATAAGCTAGACATAATTTTAAGTACCGAGCTTTATAACTAATGTAGTATTAGTTATTACGAGTATGTTTTCATCATTTCAAGGAATACAACCCGAGTTTTTCAACGCTAACATGGAAACTTACGATATATATATATATATAAGTATATATATATTACAACTAGCTATTTATATTTTCTAATAGCAATATTTTCCAAATTCTTGGATTATATATTTTTGATAACACAAGTGTTTTTACAAAGACTAGAGTGGTATAGAAACATGAGCATGGACATTCATAACATCATTTGGTGATCTAAATGAGATCGTTCATCATTCATACTAGGTTGCGGCAGTTAACCGATCATTGTTGTTCACTTCATTTCATTTCAAGTATCATCAGTTGAGGTGAGTCATAGCCCCTACTCTTTTAATTGTTTTATCAACTCTTTGGGGGAGATACATGCTACTACTTGCTTACTTGTACAGATTCACATAACATTTATACTTGGGAAACATTTATACTTGGAAACATTATACTTGATTACATTATACTTGATATCATACATACGTGATTGTGTTATACTTAACTGTGTTATACTAAACTGTGATGGATACATACATACATACTTCCAATGGCCCCAGATTTAGTTCTGGGCACTACCATGGAGAAACATACATACTTCCAATGGCCCTAGATTTAGTTCTGGGCACTACCATGGAGACACATATACTTCTTATGGCCCCAGATTAAGGTTCTGGGCACAACCATGGAAGTATACATACTTAGGTGAGGTCTTCGGAGATGAAGTGTAGACTCACTACTAATTGCTAAACTGTTGTTATGAACTTATACATATCTTACTCATACTATACATTGTAGCAGTGGGTTGTGAACACACAGGTTACAAGTCTCTTATGACGGGACTTGCAACTGAGTGGATTTACGATGCCTTTGCTGTGTGAACATTCTTTATAAGCTTTTTCAACTGCATTAAGACAAACTCTATGAACTCACCAACCTTTGTGTTGACACTTTAAGCATGTTTATCTCAAGTTAGAAAGGCGATAGCAGGTTTGTGGAGCTGAGAGTCTTAGGTCATGCTTTTGGAGACTTTCACTTTTATCGTTTACCATTCGATACACTTTAAAAACTTATGTATTATTCTACTTTGGGATCTTTGTTTTGTAAACTATGACTTTTATCTATTCGAATGGTAACTTTTCAAAAACGTCTCATTTAGAGTTCGTTTTCTATATCTTGTACTTTGTGCCCTGAAGTAGCATCCCAATAAAACAGTCTTCCGCTGCGGTATTTTGGGGGTGTTACACAATCTCTCCATAATGATCACTCAACATTACCAATTCAAACAACAACAGATTCCAATCACAACTTGAGTCCAAATATTCAATTATTCAAAATGTAGTCCAACAGGTAACCACAATCACTAAATGCCTTCAAAACATTTTCAAATGAGCATACTGATCTCAGATTACAAGCTATGACAGTATTCAAATAGAAACTAATGAACACAAATCTACACTCAATCAACAAACTACAATATCTAACAAATCCAATCAATCACAATCCTACAAACTCAGAATCACACAGGATCAAAATCAATTTAAACTACAACTATTATATTTTTTTCTGATTTTTTTTATTTTTGTGTAAATGAATTAAGAACTGTATAAGAGTAATAGATTGAGCTAACTATCAACTAAAATAAGCAGAATATCGAAATGATGAAACAAAATATGCTGATATAATATGAAAAATAAGCTGAGAATTTTATTGAAAGGAAAAACTTTTATTAAAAGTAAACTCAATTCAACATTACATAAGCTAAGCTAAATACAATAAAATTTTGACAGCATTTCTCTAATCTAAAAATTACATACTAATGAGCTAAAAACTAACTCTATTTATAGGAGCAGTGAGAGTGAGGGGGTCTGATGCCAGGTTGGCAATCCATGCCACTATCTGTGCTTCTTTACTTCATCTTATTGCCCTTGGATCAATTTTGTGTTTCTTCAAAACAACAAGAACCCTTGGATCATAATCAATGAGGTGGCTTGGCCAATCAGCTGCTTCCATCTGTCCCATTCGTGTGTGCAATACTTTCTCTGACTTGTCGGCAGGATCCAAGGCAAGAGAATGACGCGTCTTGCCCAATGATTAACAGCCAGGTGTCAACACAGCATCTAATATCCTCTCTGACATGTGCTCAGTCACGTGTTATTGCTTCTAGAAGCTCAAATGATGAGTCAATTATGGTTGAATGAAGTGGTGTGAACCAATTGAGCATTGTGGTGCATTAGGGTTCATGGGATTTGGGACTTTTCTGGGAATATTGGGGAAAAGGGGAAAAACGTGTGTATTTGTATTATAATAGTTTGACCGAACTTTATGACCATTGACTATTTGACCAAAAGTGTAAGGATGGACCGGGTTTATTTATTGTGGGATTGGGCCTGTGACATGGTTTTATTGATTGGGCTTTGGTATTATGAATATTGGATTTGTGTTTTGCAATTTTCAGATTTAAAATTACAAGGACCAATTTTGTATCTTACTAACAATCCAAGGACCAAAGCTGTAATTTGCTCATACTTCAAGGACTAAATTTGACTTTCTTCAAAAGTATAATCCAAGGACCATTTTTGCCAAATCTGAAAAGATGAAGGACTGAAGTTGACTTGTAGATCCCGGCTTTGACTTTTTGACCATCTTCCACTGTCGTGCCCGTTTTTCTGGTTTTAGTTTGATTTTTCGTCATTTTGTGATTAATCCGTACCTGCATGTTCACAACATAAAAACACGTGTTTTCTTGGCATTTGTTAGCTCAATAAGTCATTTTGGGTCGGTATTTGGCCATAAAATAGTGAGTGAATAAGCACTCACCAAAATCCCCCAGACTAAGATATTGTCGTGTCCTCACGCAATGTGATCAATTCACGCTTTTGAGATAAATAATTTCGAAACTCTTTCTACTAACTTTGAAAAGTAGCAAGGAGGTTCAAAAGAGATTACAAAATCATTTATTCCCGAAAACGCTCCATTTTCCAAAATTTTCCTTTTATTCCTTTATTCTACTTTCACTTTCTATTTTTTTTGTACTTTTCATATTTCATATATGTGACGGTTTATTGAACTTTCGCTATTTTGCAATAATTAGTAGGGTCAACAGGTAGAAACACTTTTCATATAAAAGTGACCGTACGGATAAAAATCGTCATCCTTGATTTTTCACGAGTCCCCAAACTAAGCGTACAAACGAGATCACAGCTTATCTACAAATTATATGCTAACACTACTCATAATAGTTACTTGTGGAAACTCCTTACTCCCATTTCCTAGGTTTTGTATCTCAATATTTTATTTTGAGAAATGAATTGCTTCATATTTTCTCCTTTCAGTATTTTTTAAGTCCGATAGTGATACCTAAGTTAAAACGATAAGTAGTTATTCATTTTCTCTTAAGAACCACTGCAATAGAAATTCGGTCCACATCAAGGAATTTTGGGTACATACAATATCAGAAATATAAGTTGCGGAGTACTACACGTGCACCTCATGTGATTGATTACTAATCAAAAACATGCACCTCACGCGCCAACAACTTATTTATACATAAGCTCTTATTCATCATAACTTTCAACTTTCACTTTTTTCATTTTTCACTTTTTTCACTTTTCTCATATTTTTTCATACTTTTCACTTTTTTTTCTTTCTTTCTTGACTTTTTTCTCATAACATCAATGGAAGCGTATCGGGTAGCTCCAAAACCACATAGATAATCAACTTTTGACTTTTGATTTTTTCACTTTTTGCTCTTATTTTTGATGTTTCTTGATATGTACTCAACTTCTAAAACAAAGATTCTCTTAAGAAAAAACAAAGAACTAAATATTATTCAAACCGAAATACCACTAATTAACCTAGAACATCTATTATATATGGGTGACGTATCTGATGGGAGTAAAAAGCCACAAGTACCTCTCATGAGCTCTAAAGAGAACCACTACTCCACGTTTAGCATCTAACTTCTAAATAAACTCTATCATTTCTCGCTCTTCGCAATTTAAGATTCCAAATAATGAAACCCGCGAATACTTAGCCAATAATCAGCCACGCGTATATAAAGTCAGTTACGGAAACTTGCAAATTCTAGAAGAAAAATTCGCGTTTTATAGCTCCTTATGTAAAAGACTAGCAAAGGCTTTTAAGCTGCGCATGTATAAAGTCAAGTATGGGAACTTGCAGATTCTTAAGAAAGAATTCGCATTTTATAGCTCCTTGTGTACAAAACTAGCACAAGCTTATGTGATTATCATTGGTTAAGGGAACAAGCTAGGGCTGAACACGCCCGGTCAAGTCAAAATATTTATTCCTACTCTCGCCAGCAAGAAAGTCAACAAGGTGTCAAAACACTTATTCAAACTTTATTATAATTTTTGCACAACTTTTTTTCAACTTTTTATCATTTTTTTGTGCTTTTTCATTGCTTTTTTTTATCAAAATTTTTGAATTTTTTAACTTTTTCAATTTTTATTTTTGGTGGAAAAACGGAGTTGCAAGAGTGCACGACATTGTGAAAAATGCAAGGTTAAAATCGAATCGAATATTTACCCTCCCCCAGACTAGAATGAAACATTGTCCTCAATGTTTTACGGGTTAAGGTAATCCTAACAAAATTCTAGGCCGTTTATTAATTATGCCAAAGAAAACGTTAGTCGATAAAATTCACGGATATAGGATTTACAAGTAGCACCGACGAATGAAACTCAAGCGGAGAGAAGATAACGAGCACGAGAGTCATCATAAATCGCGGACAATCCTAACAAAGATCACAAACAACCACGGAACACAAGAGTAGAAAAGGCACCCCCTCCTCACGTTATTTGTTAGAAAATAGAAAATAAGAAGATGAAATTGGATGAGCATGGGTTGCCACCCACGAAGCGCTTTGTTTTTTATTTCCGAGTCACGTAACTTGACTCGATCCCCGAATTCAATCGTCCTTGGGGAAAGTATGGAGATCCGGGACTACCATGGTCGGTACGTCCCCTCCAAAATAGTGTTTCAATCGGTGACCATTCACCTTAAAGTTGGGACCATCTTGTTGAGCTAACTCAATGGTACCATAAGGGAAAACTTGGGTTATTGTGAATAGTCCAAACCAACGGGTTTTAAGCTTACCCGAGAATATCTTTAAACGAGAGTTAAAAAGTAGCACTTGATCACCAACGTTAAAAACGCGGTCTTTGATCTTGGCATCATGGATTCTTTTTGTTTTCTCTTTATAAATCAAAGAATTTTCGTAAGCTTGATCACGGAGTTCGACTAACTCATTCAATTGAACTTTTCTGTGATCACCCGCGGTTTTCAAGTCAAAGTTGGCATGTTTTAAGGCCCAGTAGGCCTTGTGCTCTAGTTCGATGGGCAAATGACAAGCTTTCCCGTAAACCAGCTTATATGGTGTACACCCAATGGGAGTTTTGTAAGCAGTCCGGAAAGCCCATAATGCATCTTCTAATTTGTCGGCCCAAGAGGCACGGTGCTCTCCTACGGTCCTTTCTAGTATACGTTTTAAACCACGATTGGAGACCTCAACTTGACCACTCGTATGTGGATGATATGCCGTGGAAAGACGATGTGTGACACCATATTTAAGCATAACTTTGGCAAATTGATCATTGAAAAAATGGGTCCCACGATCGCTTATGATGGCTCGAGGTGCACCAAATCGGGCAAAGAGACTTTTTAAGAACTTAACAACAACTCGGGCGTCACTGGTGGGGAGCGCCTTCGCTTCAACCCATTTTGATAAGTAATCGACGGCCACGAGAATGTATTTGTTTCCCCTAGATGACGGGAATGGCCCCATGAAATCTATGCCCCAAACGTCAAAAATTTCACAAACTTGAATCGCATTTTGCGGCATTTCATCTTTTTGAGAAATTTTCCCTTGACGTTGGCAAGAATCACATGTTTTCACCAATTCATGGGCATCCCGATATATCGTCGGCCAATAGAAGCCGGAATCGAAAATCTTCTTAGTGGTGAAATTGGCACCATGATGTCCCCCCGTGGGTCCACTATGGCATGCCTTAAGAATTTCAACGGCTTCCGTACCGTGAACACACCGCTGGATCACTTGATCCGCACAGACTTTGAACAAATAAGGGTCGTCCCAAAAATAATGTTGGACATCTTTAAAGAATTTCTTCTTTTGCTGGGACGACATCCCTTTCCTAATAAATTTCCCCGCATGGTAATTCGCAAAATCGGCGAACCATGGGGTACTTTGCAGTTTTGGTCACACTCCCAAGTGTCTCGAGAGGAAAAGCATCATTAATTTCCTTTTTCTCAAGAACACTTTGATGGGGGTTCTCAAGTCGTGAAAGGTGATCAGCAGCAAGATTCTCAGCTCCTTTCTTGTCTCGAATTTCGACATTAAATTCTTGGAGCAAAATAACCCACCGCATTAAACGTGGCTTAGCATCTTGCTTCACCATTAAATACTTTAGGGCTGAGTGGTCCGTATACACTATGCACTTTTTAAGAAGCAAATAAGACCTAAATTTCTCAAAAGCGTAGACAACCGCTAACATTTCCTTTTCGGTAGTTGTGTAGTGATGTTGGGCGTCATTCATGGTCTTGCTTGCATAGTGTATAGGTTGAAAATACTTATTCTTACGTTGCCCCAGAACTGCACCAATAGCATAATCACTTGCATCACACATTAGCTCAAATGATAAGTTCCAATCGGGGGCAACTAAGATTGGTGCCTCCGTTAACTTCTTCTTCAAAATATTAAATGCATCGATGCATTCATTCGTGAAGTTAAACGGAGCGTCTTTTTCTAAAAGGTGGGTCAGAGGCCGGGCTATTTTGGAGAAGTCTTGAATAAAATGTCGGTAAAGCCAGCATGACCAAGGAAACTTCGGATTCCTTTGACGGTAGTCGGGTGAGCTAATTTAGCAATAACATCTACTTTTGCCCGATCCACCTCAATCCCAGATTTGGATATTTTATGGCCGAGGACTATACCCTCTTTAACCATGAAGTGGCACTTCTCCCAGTTTAGAACTAAATTAGTGTTTTCACACCGAACTAGCATACTTTCCAAATGGGAGAGGCAAGAGTCGAAAGAATTTCCATAGACGGAAAAATCGTCCATGAACACTTCCATGGTTTTTTCAATCATATTGGAGAAAATGGCCATCATACACCGTTGAAACGTGCCTGGAGCGTTACATAAGCCAAAGGGCATTCTACGATAGGCAAACGTTCCATACGGGCAAGTAAAAGTGGTCTTTTCTTGATCCTGGGGATCAATGGGAATTTGAAAGTACCCACAAAAGCCATCCAGAAAACAATAGAACTCATTTCCCGCTAAACGTTCAAGCATTTGGTCCATAAAAGGGAGCAGGAAATGGTCTTTACGTGTCGCATCATTCAACTTGCGATAGTCGATACAAACTCTCCATCCTGTCACAAGTCAAGTAGGTATAAGCTCATTATCGTCATTCTTCACAACAGTGATTCCGCCCTTCTTTGGTACACAATGAACCGGGCTAACCCATGAACTATCCGAGATCGGATAAATTATTCCAGGGTCAAGGAGTTTGATAACTTCCTTTTTGATCACTTCGTGGATTTGTGGATTAACCCGTCGTTGTTGTTGGACGGAAGCTTTGTGATTTTCTTCAAGTAGAATCTTATGAGTACAAAATCGAGGGTCGATTCCGTTAATGTCGGATATTTGCCAAGCAATCGCACTTTTATGCTTCCGAAGCACATCTAAGAGTCGTGTCTTCTCCTCATCTTTTAAACCTTTTGATATTATAACCGGTAATTTATCATTTTTTTCCAAGTAAGCGTATTCGAGATGAGGAGGCAAATCCTTGAGCTCGAGCTCCGGAGGATTCTCTATTGACGGCTTAACTTCTTATACGTCTGCCATTTTTAAGTCTACCGGAGGGGAAGAAACAATTGGTTTTTCATTAACAATTTTTCAATTAATAAAATTTCCCCCTCCAGATCAAAGTTGTTATTATCAATTTCTGGTGAAAATGATTCATTTGAAAGACAAGCATTGATTTCTTCCCAAGCGAGATCACTTCCCTCAAACGGAGTGAGGGAAGGGGAAGAATCGGAGACGATTGGTTCAAAAGAAGGAGTGGGATTGCCACTCGAAGCATTTTCGGTGAAACCAAGAAATTCTTGAGCATACTCCTCCGTAAGTTCATCAATAACATCAATACGGTTGACGGAAGAAACATCGTAATCGGAGGAGTATCTCGCGGTTTGATCAAGGTTAAAAGTGACGGCTTCATTTCCAACACGTAAAGTAATCTCCTCGTCATAAACATCAATTAAGGCACGACCGGTCCTTAGGAAACCTCTCCCGAGAATGAGAGGAACCCGTGGATCGGCATCGAAATCAACAACCACAAAATCAGCAGGGAAATGAAATTTCCCAACATTGACAAAAATATCCTCAGTTATGCCAATTGGACGAGACGTAGATCGGTCGGCAAGCTCGAGGGTCATAAGCGTCGATGTCAAGTTAGGAAGAGACAACTTTTTCCATATCGACATTGGCATAAGGTTAATGCTAGCACCAAGATAGGCCAAGGCGAAGCATTGAACCATACCCAGAAAATTGCACGGTATAAGAAACTTGCCAGGGCCTTCAAGCTTTTCGGGTAGCTTTTTAAGAAGAACCGCTGAGCAATTCTTGTTCATTTGAGTCCTTGCCATTTCAAAAAGCTTTTCCTTATTATTCAAAAGACCTTTTAGCATCGAAGCAAATTTGGGCATCAAAAATATAGCATCCGCGAGACTTATATCAAAGTGTAATTCTTGAAAAATCTGAAAAAAACTTTTCCATTTGGTTTTTATCCTTCTCGCGGTGCTTTTGTTCGTTTAAGCGTGACGGATATGGCAACTTTGTTTTAACCGGTGTTTCATTTTCATTTTCATTATCATTAACAACCTTTTCCTTTCCTTTAGACGTCGGGACCACCGGAGGTTGGATGTCTTCGGTCCTTCCATTATTAATAGGAATTTCCGTATCCGTTGTCACCTCGGGTTCACGGGCGACTACCTTGGGAGGTAGTCAGAGCCGTCGGTCCATCATAAGTAACACCACTCCTTGTTATGATCGCTTTTGCATCGCCCCTCGGGTTAGCGATCGTGTTGCTTGGCAACGTTCCAGAGCCCGAGGGTCGATCATTTAAACGCTTATTAATATCGTTGATTTGAGTCGCAAACAATCTAGTTGTTTCATCTTGTTTAGCAATTAAAGCGTGTTGACTCTGAATCAATTGTTTAATCAACTCTTCCGTGGGCGACGGATTTGGAATAGCAGCTTGATTTTGATTATTGAAATTTTGCCCACGGTTTTGAAAATTGCCATTGTTCTGATTTCCATGATTATTATTCTGAAAATTCCCATTATTTTGAAAATTGTTCCCTTGAGGCGAGCCTTGGTGGTAATTTCCCCGGTTTTGATTTTGTTGAAAATTCCGATTTTGTCCTTGAAAACCATTATTTCCGCGGTTGTGATTTTGATTGTTATTGAATTGATGATTACGGTTTTGCACATTGTTATTCGGATTCACTTGATTAGGTTGATTAAACCCGGGTGGTCCTTGATAATGGCTCGAACGGTAGCTGAGGAGACTACGATATCCTTGAAGAGGTGGGTAACCGTTGCCACCCATATTCGCAGCATACACGTTCTCTTGAGCAAAAGAGCCGGTCGTCGGACACTCATAGTACGGATGTGGACCACCACAAGTAATACAACCTTGATTAACGACATTGACTTGTTGATTTGATTTTTCCATAGACATTGCATCAACTTTCTTTGTTAAAGCCACAATCATATTTACCAATTCATCATTATTTTTACCATTGTTAGACACTTGTGGTTTATTTCTTGACATTCTAACACGAGCCTTATTTTTAATTATCGTGAAGGCATCATTCGTGTTCCTAGCCAACAAGTTACCACCCGCAGCAGAGTTGAGCGAATCTTGGTCAGCATGACATAACCCATTATAAAACGTATCAATCTGCTGAAGGTCGGTAAACCCGTGGTTCGGACATTTCTCCTTCAAATCTTTGAATAGGTCCCAAGCTTCACTAAACGACTCATCAAAAGCTTGTTGGAACCAAAAGATTTGAGAACGTAGGTTAGAAGTTTTAGAGGGAGGATAGAAATAATTCACAAACTTGGAAGCGAGATCATTCCAAGTGTGAATCGAACTAGGCGGTTCCTTTTCCAGCCAAGTCCGGGCTGCTCCTTTTAAGGAGAAAGGAAATAACTTCAATTTCACCACATCGTGAGGAACTTGGTTCATTCTTATGGTCTCAGCGATGTCAGTGAAATTTCTTATGTGAACATAGGGGTCTTCATGATCGAACCCGTGAAAGGATATACCCATGATCAAATTGAGTAATCCGTGATTGATCTCAAAGTTGGCATTGATGTCTGGAATCACAATAGCTCTCCTCACATCATTGAATGGTGATTGGAGTTGTTCTTCCATCGGACGTGGATCAAATGCCGGTTTTTGTCCCATCGGCGGGATAACATTGTGCTGCGGACCACCCATCGGCGGGGGTCCGTTGTGTTCGTTTTGGTTCATCTCCTCGTCGTCAAGGAAATGAACCCGACTCGTATGTCGTAAAACCCGCTCGGGGTTAGAGAACGGAGACGTAAGACTCTCAAAAGAAGAACGGGTGTGCATACACCACGAGCAAAATCAAAAAGAAAATGAAAAAGAAAAGAGAAAATAAAATCTTTTTGTTTTTTATTTTTTTCACAAAAACTTTTTATTTCTTTTGTTTTTCTTTTCTTAAAACGTAATGTTAATCGAAAACCGTTTCTTTCAAAACCACGCGCGACGGAACGGGAGAGAAGAATGGATCTCTCTTCAGCTAGCAATTTAATGTCTTAGCTATCACTATTTTCCGCTTATTCGGTTGTAGTAATTGAAATAATCCGATAAACAATTAAATTACGTTTTCGTTATATTGTGAGACCTTTTTGGTTTACAACGCCCTTCCTTTCGGTCGAGTCGAGGCTGTAACTTTTATTAATTTTTTGGTATTTTGTAAACACTTTAGGAAAAGTGTTTTGAATTTTTCAATTTTTATAGAAATATATATACAAAGTAGACGAAGGCTTAACAAAACACGATTTTTCAAAAAGATATTCAAAAATTCACTTCGGCCTTCCCCGGCAGTGGCGCCAAAAATTGATTCGTGTGAAAACCAATTATAATCAAGATATTCAAGTAATCACAAACAATTATGAGATATGCAAAGAGTGAAAAAGTGATCCTACAAACTTGAAAATATTTTCTAAAAATCTTAAACTAATAAAAAGAATTATGAGATATGCAAACAGTTTCATCTTGTTTCTCAACGAAGGCGAATGGAATCGAGAATATCGATTCGTGAAATCGTGAATTGAAAAGTGAAAAAGTGAAAATAGTAATCAAGATATTCAAGTAATCACAAACAATTATGAGATATGCAAAGAGTACAAGCTAATTATGCACCAAAGTGAGAAACGTAAAAACGGAAATGCAACCGCAAAATTTAAAACGTAACGTTTATTAAAAAATGATCCTACAAACTTGAAAATATTTTCTAAAAATCTTAAACTAATAAAAAGAATTTTAATAGAAAGAAAAATATTTTTTTGACTTTTTATTTATTTTCTATGAATTAAAATTGAATTTTGGAATTTAAATTGAATTAAAAATAAGGAAAAATAGAAAAATAAAGTGTAAAAATGAAAATTTAATTCTAAAAATTCTAAAATATTATATTAGAATTTCTAAAAATATTTTTGTATTTTTCACAACTTTTTCTCATTTTTTTATTGATTTTTGGTAATTAAATCCTATTTAAAATTTAATAAAACCAAAAAGTAATTAAGAAAAATAGTAAAAAGGGTTGGAAAAATCAGGAAAAATTCCAGAAATTCTAAAATTATAGAAAGAACTCAGTTAAAAAATTTGAAATGAAAATAAAAAGTGGAACTGCTTATTTTGGTAACACTGCTTATCACAAGTGCTTATTAATAAGTACTTGTGAACAAAACTTGATGAAACTTAACACACTAACTAAAAATGATGCAATAAACTCAGATGTGACAGAATATGACCAAATACAAGCTTAAATTCAACAGATGCTCAGAAATAAGGAAATAAGCTCAAAATAAGCTCACAATGAATAAGCAGTACATGAACAAACTATCACAGAAACTAAGCAATGGTATAGAATACTCAGGCTACTCAAATCTTACTCAAAAACAATCACTAAACACATGTAAAAGCTCAGATAAACAAATTCAACCTCAAAATAATCAAACATCATTTAGTCACAACAGACCACTTCAAGCAGCTTTTCTAATAAGCAAACAAATTCCAAATTTGAAATTTCTGTTTGATATGTATTCTCTGAGTGCTGAACTTTTCAAAACAAAAATCCAAGATGATTTCCAACAAACATTGAATCCTACAAATGATCACAAAGTTATGACTAAAACTGAGTATCAATGCTATTTAACTTTTTGATTGATTATACTAATTGACTCTAGCTAACTTCTACTTCTGAATTCTACTCCTACTTATGAAATAGATCTACAATGTTGCAAAATTAAGCTTACTACAACTAAATTGAAACTACTGTTATAACTACACTCAACTATATACTCTATACCCTAACTGTTAAGCAATTTGAAATGATATTAGACTACTTTTACAAATTGAACTACTGATTATATTTCCTAAAACTCTTTGATTATACTAAAATAACTAATGTGTAATTATGAAACTTCAAACAAACCATTGCAATATTCAAAAGTAAACACATCCAAACACCCCCTTAAATGAGAGCAAACTACAATCTCTCCATAATGATCACTCAACATTACCAATTCAAACAATAACAGATTCCAATCACAACTTGAGTCCAAATATTCAATTATTCAAAATGTAGTCCAACAGATAACCACAATCACTAAATGCCTTCAAAACAGATTTTCAAATGAGCTTACTGATCTCAGATTACAAGCTATGACAGTATTCAAATAGAAACTAATGAACACAAATCTACACTCAATCAACAAACTACAATATCTAACAAATCCAATCAATCACAATCTACAAACTCAGAATCACACAGGATCAAAATCAATTTAAGCTACAACTATAACAGCAATCTAGTACAATGAAACAGTAGAAAAAATGAAATCAAAGGATCAACACTTACAAATTCCTTCAATCCAGCCAAAACAGGATTGATTCACTATGCTTGCCTATCTTTATGATAGGAAGGAACCTTCCATTTCTGTTCCAGCTTATCTAATACTCCACAGATCTCAATGAATCACCCCCTTTTGACTTATGATGACTGACCAAGTAACTTTGAGAAAATGGAATGAAATCTCAACCACTAAAACTACAGAGCTTGTTTGAACTATGAAGAGACTAACTGAGCTTATTTTTTTTTAAAGCTTATCAAAACAGATTGAAAACATTTTTTTTATATTTATTATATTTTTCTGATTTTTTTTATTTTTTTATTTTTGTGTAAATGAATTAAGAACTGTATAAGAGTAATAGATTGAGCTAACTATCAACTAAAATAAGCAGAATATCGAAATGATGAAACAAAATATGCTGATATAATATGAAGAATAAGCTGAGAATTTTATTGAAAGGAAAAACTTTTATTAAAAGTAAACTCAATTCAACATTACATAAGCTAAGCTAAATACAATAAAATTTTGACAGCATTTCTCTAATCTAAAAATTACATACTAATGAGCTAAAAACTAACTCTATTTATAGGAGCAGTGAGAGTGAGGGGGTCTGATGCCAGGTTGGCAATCCATGCCACTATCTGTGCTTCTTTACTTCATCTTATTGCCCTTGGATCAATTTTGTGTTTCTTCAAAACAACAAGAACCCTTGGATCATAATCAATGAGGTGGCTTGGCCAATCAGCTGCTTCCATCTGTCCCATTCGTGTGTGCAATATTTTCTCTGACTTGTCGGCAGGATCCAAGGCAAGAGAATGACGCGTCTTGCCCAATGATTAACAGCCAGGTGTCAACACAGCATCTAATATCCTCTCTGACTTGTGCTCAGTCACGTGTTATTGCTTCTAGAAGCTCAAATGATGAGTCAATTATGGTTGAATGAAGTGGTGTGAACCAATTGAGCATTGTGGTGCATTAGGGTTCATGGGATTTGGGACTTTTCTGGGAATATTGGGGAAAAGGGGAAAAACGGGTGTATTTGTATTATAATAGTTTGACCGAACTTTATGACCATTGACTATTTGACCAAAAGTGTAAGGATGGACCGGGTTTATTTATTGTGGGATTGGGCCTGTGACATGGTTTTGTTGATTGGGCTTTGGTATTATGAATATTGGATTTGTGTTTTGCAATTTTCAGATTTAAAATTACAAGGACCAATTTTGTATCTTACTAACAATCCAAGGACCAAAGCTGTAATTTGCTCATACTTCAAGGACTAAATTTGACTTTCTTCAAAAGTATAATCCAAGGACCATTTTTGCCAAATCTGAAAAGATGAAGGACTGAAGTTGACTTGTAGATCCCGGCTTTGACTTTTTGACCATCTTCCACTCTCGTGCCCGTTTTTCTGGTTTTAGTTTGATTTTTCGTGATTTTGTGATTAATCCGTACCTGCATGTTCACAACATAAAAACATGTGTTTTCTTGGCATTTGTTAGCTCAATTAGTCATTTTGGGTCGGTATTTGGCCAATAAATAGTGAGTGAATAAGCACTCACCAATATATCACGTGTGATATCACAAAAGTGTTAATAAGCTACAACTAAAAGCTTAAATATGCTTATTCAGAGATTAAAACTGCTTAATTCAATCAACAACAAACTAAAAGCTTATTCAGAGCTTACAACTAATAACCTAGCTTATTAACACTGAACATATGATTTATATAGTAAAATTTTAAAATAATCAAAGAGCATACTCTTAATAGCTTCGGATTCATCACCGTGTTTATAAGCTACAATCTCCTCATTATACTTTGCTGAAACATCATCACTAACAACGATATCTTCAGAAGTTGTAGAAAGAGCAGCAACAATCTATTCAGAAGCTGTAGAAAGATCAGCAACAATCTCTTCAGAAGCTGTAGAAAGATCAGCAACGATCACTTCAAAAGATGATGAATCAGAATTCTGAAGCGAATCCACTAAAACCTGAAAATTTGATGAAAAAAATAAACCAGTTAGCTTATAATTAAGCTAATAATAATGAGATATAATGGATCGCTTATTGAATTGAGGAGCAAAAATTAGGGTTACGTGATGAATCATGATGAAGAAAACGGTTAAATGAGATAGAAGAAGGAATGAAGAAGACGGTTAGATGAGAGAGAAGAAGAAAATACACACTTTGTGTATGTGAATTAATGAGCGTTTAATTGAGACGAGATATAAATATGACTTTTATATTGAGCAAAAATACTCTTGTAGTGTAAATATTAAGTTTAATCTCAACCACTAAATTAAAATGAATGGAGGGTGGGAATTGATCCCTTTGTATGTGAACAAACTTTTGTCCTCAAAAAATCTTAAATCTTATATATTTTTTGTTAGTTTTATAGACGATAGAATAATAGTTGTGTGTTAGGATCAAACTCGAGATCGTGGGATTGCACACTTTACGTATGAAGAGTAAAAGAATGATTATTTATAAATGTTATATATAAACACAAAACTAGTAACGACCGTTAGTATTTAACGGAGAATGGCTAACGACCGTTAGACGAATATTAGGAAAGTAATACTTGTGTTTAATTGGAAACAAGAGAAGGTTCCGGAATCCCCTTGGGGATTCTCCAACCGATCGGCAAAGGGGGGTTCTCCACCTCCTTTGTGCCTTGAGCTCCAAAGTAAACTATAGTATATAAATACCTCATGGGATTCATTATTCTCATAACTTGTACACACACATAATAGGTGTTTTTCTCTCATCTTCTTGTCCCATAATCAATCCAACCTCAAACCCATAAAGGGTTTTCGATTTTCAAAGCTAAAAAGGTTTTGTGTTTGATTTACTTGAATAAACTTTTACTTGAATTAGTACGTGTGTACAAGAACACGATTCAAGTAAACTTTTGCTTGATTCTTGGATTGAATTACAAAAGAGGTAAGGGGTAATTCATATAATCCACATAAACCCTAATTAGGGTTCTTGATTTGAAGATTGCTGATTGGCTCCAAACGGTCAACTTAAATTGACCAAGGAATGGTCAACAAAGTCAAACAGCTTAGAGTCAATCTCCGTGGAAGTATAGGGGTTTCCCCGGGTCGTTATGTCCCGACGAGGTGTGGATGGTAATCAAAACGGGTTTGTGATCGGGTGAATTTGGACAGGAAAGGGGTTGTGAATGATTATACTACTGATTTATACAAGGAAATAGCTTAAATAAGCTATATTAACAAGACTGTAAAGTTAGAAAACCCAGAAACGTGTAAAACCTAAAAACGCGTACGTTCAATTTAAATTTACGTGAACGTACGAAATAAAAAGTGAAAACTGAAATCTGAAAACCCACAGGGGTTGAAAATGACTTTTTTACAAACCTAAGGTTAAAAGAAAATTTTTAGAAAAAGAAAATGAATTTTTACACAATTTAATTATTTAATATTAATTAAATACTAATTAACACTAATTATTAAT
Source organism: Artemisia argyi (assembly GCA_030686995.1). NCBI lineage: Eukaryota > Viridiplantae > Streptophyta > Magnoliopsida > Asterales > Asteraceae > Artemisia > Artemisia argyi. The sequence goes on from CM060708.1 coordinate 252,608,338, forward strand.
ATTTAAATAACTTAAATACAATAGAATATTATTTAAATATTAGAAAAATAAAAATTAAATTTCTAAAATTATAAAATAACTAAAAACAAATTTTAAAACTAAAAATATGTCTTTTTGTCTTTTTGTGGATTTTATATTAATTAATTACTAATTATATTAATTAAACTAATTAACTAATTTTAAATTACTAATAATACTAAAAGTAACTAGAAAATTATAGAAAAATTTAAAAATCTAATTAACCATCATAGGAATCCTAAAAAATTATAAAAATTTTATAAAAATTATTTTTAGACTATTTTACTAATTATTATTCTAAATCTTAATTAATAACTAATTAAACTAATTAATTTATAAAAACTAAAAGATGAACAGTAAAAATTCTAGAAAAATTCCTAAAATTATTTTATAACATATAAAAGCTAGGAAAAATATGAAGAATAAGTTTTACATGATAAAAACTAATTATGCTATTTAACACTTTAATATTAATTAATTATTAATAAAACTAATATTAAATCTAATAAGTACTAAATGATAAGATAAAAATCTGAAAAAATTACTGAAAATGCTTTAAGTTAAAGGGAAATTAAGAAAAATATAAAAATTTAAGCTACTTAATAAAAAACTAAAAAGGAAAATTAAAGAGATAAATAAAATTAAATAGAAACTATCACTTGAATTTAAAATTGGATTTTTGTTATTTTTCTCTTACCAACCTATTAACCTACTAAAAGTGAACAACTTTTATAAAGGCACTTGCTGTGTAACTTAAAAATAAGCAATGGGGAGGCTTACATGCTTGACAGATAATTGTTAAAGCTTATTAGGACTTTTGATGAAGCCCAAACTACTTAATAAGCTTGACCACTGACCCAAAGATCAAAATAAGCAAGACCAAGATGGAATGGACTCACAAGAAACTGAAACAACAAAGGTAGCACTCTGCATAAGCTATGAATAGGCAATAAGCAAATCCAAATTCACAGTGAGCTACTCAGGCCTGCAGGGCTTTTTGAAGGCAAATTCAGCCTATCAACTAAGCTTAAAAGCCAAAATAAGCATTTGAAATAGCAAGCTGAGTTGATGAGGTGTCCAGAAATCCCAAGCTTTCACTGAGGGACTCACAAATGAACTTATGACAAGCTTTTGAAAAAGCTTCAAAGACACTGGATTGATCAGTGTACAGGGGAAATAGACAAGTTGCAAAGCTCAAACTATCAGATTTAGTGAGCTGAGAAGCTCACTATGGGCTTAAAATCTACAGTATTGGCTACTGAGCTACACAAGGGACCAAATTACAAGGGCTTAAGGTCACTTGAAAACTTTTTATGAGCTCATGAAAAAGACTCACTACACTGATGACTAAGTGTAGTGAAATTTTGAATAAGTTTTGAGATCAAATTAAGCAATTTGTAATAAGCAACAGATGGGACACACGTACAAACAATAGCAATTAGCCAGAAGGGCTTTTCAAATCACCACAAATCACAACCTATGGATCACTATTGAACAATATACAAGCTAGGGAAAATGAGCTTATGAGATTACATCCCCTGGTGCAGGGCAGCAGGCTTGCCAACTAGGCAACTTTAAACACAGATTAAGCTAGGTAGAAAAATTATAAAAATTATGATAAAATTAGTCTAGGAAAGACAAGCCACCAAAGATTCAAAATCCACAATTTTCAGATCCAAACTCCTAACACTGATTAAACTAAAAATCACCCTTCTTATGAGAATTTTGTGAAGTTTTGACTTTTTCTACTCTTAAAAAGGTTGACTAAAATGAGTTTTAAACTCACATAGAGTACTGATGATGGTGTTTTAGGTTAGAGCAATACTAGAATAACTGAGATTACCTACTTTTTGAACCAAAATGAAAAGCATACCACTTGGAATTTCTGACAGTGAGCTAAATTCAAGAGATTAAAGACAGGTTTGACTTTTTTCCAAGTGAGCATTGGTTTTTAGAGTTCCAGAGTTCTATATAAACCTAATATAACATGTTCTAACTAACTGTACCCACTGAAACAAGCATTAATACATGCTAAATCCTAAATCCAAACACTGATTTAGTTTGAGTGAAAATGAGATTCTCAGTACCAAAGTCTATTTGAGGTTGTGATTTGAAAGCACAATGTTACATTATGATGAAATGGACTTGTTTGAAAACAAATACACAGGAACTAAACACCATATACTCCCAAGTCATCAACATGCTATTTTGATAGTGAAATTGCAATAAGGAAACACAATGAAATTCACTGAACAATTACACTATATTAAGCAATAATACTACTAACTAACACCAAACATACATAAAAACTCAGAAATTATCATCCAATAAACATGTCTACAGTGATTTACCAAAGAGATATTGAATGAGGCTTACAATGTGATTCTGTGTGATCCAACCAAGAACAAAGGAACAAACTAATCCTAAGCCTCCCCTGAGGCACTAAACCATATCTCATCAGCTCCTTCTCTTCTTCTTTTGTGATTCTTTTTTTTATTTTCTCAACTATTTTTTTGTGATTTTTTTTGGTATTTATGATTTTCTTAAACAACACTGAGGTTTTAATGTCTCAACAAGTTTAAAGTACTTCATTTAGCTTAATGGAACCTAGAAACAACATTTTACAAAGAATTATGCAATAATGAGAATTTCAAGTCTTAGAGCAAAAACTGAATTGAAAGAGGAACATGAAAATTTGATTAACTGATTCTTGAAATACAATAATAGAACTTGAAAAACAATAACAAGACTGGGATTAACACTTGAAAAGTTAAGTTACACTAATTTGACATAAACTAAAAATAAGCTAAAAATTAGACTACTACTACTACTACTAACTAACTACTCTTCATGGTCTTCTTTTTTCATTTAAATACTCCCAAAAAGTCACTTGGCCTTTTCCCACTTCATTTCTAGGCCTTTGGATGAGCAAATTTAATCCTAACCGTTCAATTGCTTTTGGCGGGAAAAAGTATTTGCAAAGGGTTTATTTATTTAAATGTGGAGTGGGCTTGGGATTGGTTTTGGGCTTGGGGTTATAAGGAAAAGTGGGATTGGGTTAAAAAGGGTTGGTTGGGTTTATAAATTATGTTGACATAAATAATGTCTTAAAACATTGTTAGCATATTAACAATGTCTCTATGTTTTGATAATTACAAAGCATAAACTCATTAATCTAAAACTTATGACGTAAACAAGTTTTTAGTGCTTAATATTTGTCTTTGCTTCCATATCACTTAAGGTATGAATAAACAAAGGGTTTATTGCATTTCATGATCTAAGGAAATTTTTCTAATCACTAGAATTTTTATAAAATGTATTAAACATCGTATATCTTTTACAAAATTACTTTTGAAATTAAAAGAATATGTTTAATTCATTATAAATATATGATTTCAAATTTTCAACCGAAAATGGCAAATTTTATCCAGAAAAATATTCCCCACTAAAAGACAAGAAAAACCAACGTTCTGAAGGGGCGGCCCCCTTAATTCCTTAGGCGGCCCCCTTAATCATTAAGGGGACCGGCCATTAATTAAGGGGACCGACCACGCTCCAGAACAGTATTTTTCTCCCCTATAAATACTGGTTCATTCCTCATAATTTTCTCACCTTTTGCACTTCTAAACTTTCTGATCTAGATCCACATTTCTATTCTCTTATCCTTTGATCATAAGTGTATAATTCTTTGTTTCAAAGTGATTCAAACTTCATCCTCTCAAGTGCAAGAGAAGAATACTTCTATCCCCCAAGACAAGAAGTATTACAACTTGTTGTGATCTCCACATCCAAGTTGTTGGTGCATCATCAAGATTATTTACATTATTCTTTGTGAAGATTGTTGTGAATATTTGATTGTAGATAGTTGTGCTAGATATATAGATTGTGTGATTAGTTAGTAGCTTGGTGTGAAGAAGAAAAGTTAGGAATTAGATTGTAGTGAAGAAGCTAGGTGTGGAGTAGTTAGTTGTGAAGTGAATTGGTGTGAAGAAGATAGGTGTGGAGTAGTTAGTTGTGAAGTAGATTGATTTGAAGAAGTTGTGTAGAAGTTGTGACTTAGGTGTGAAGAAGTTGTGGTGTGTAAATTGGTGTGTAAGGTTTTCTCCGCCATAAGGGAGCTTGTTGATATAGTGAATAAAGCTCTTGAGTTAGGTGCTCGGGGAGTGGAGAAGGGCAAGGAAGGTGTCCTTGTAACCGAACCACTATAAATCTCTTGTCTCGCGGTTCGACCTTTCCATCTCTTACTCATTTCATTACTTATCATTGTTATATATTATTTATTGATAGTTGTTTATATTGTGCAAGACTTGAGATCACATATTATCGAATCTAAGTTTTTAAAAGGTAAGAAAACTCTAAAACTATCTTTTAACACGAATTAAAAAGACGTAAAACTATTTAACCCCTTTCTAGTTTCCCACAATTGGTATCAAGAGCCACGTCTAGCAAGATTTTTTAAAATATATTGTATTTTAAAACTTGTAACGATCTATGGGATCTGAAAAATATTTAGAAGGGCAATCTATGCAAAGACCACCACTATTTGAAAGTGATGGATTTTTATATTGGAAAAATAGATTCAAAACGTATGTGAAATCAAAAGATCTTGATCTTTGGCATATTATTACCTTTGGTGATTTTCCTCCTATTCAATATAATGTTGAAACTAAAATGGATGAAATTGTATCTTTCGAAGAACAAAATGATGATTTAAAAAGAAATTAGCAAAAATAATGAGGCTAAAATGGTCATTTATAATGCGTTACCACGCAAAGAATATGAAAGAATTTTTATGTGTAAAACCGCCAAAGAAATTTGGGATTCTTTACTAATTACTCACCAAGGTAATAGCCAAGTCAAAGATAATAAAATAGATCTTCTTGTACAACAATATGAACAATTTATGATTCCGGAAGAGGAATCAATTGATAATGCTTTTGCTAAGTTTAACACTATTATCATAAGTTTAAAAGCACTTGATGAGACATTTTCTAGTAAAAATTGTGTTAGGAAATTTCTTAGGGCATTGCATCCAAAATGGCGAGCTAAGGTCACGACAATTGAAGAAATAAAGAACTTGATGACGTTATCACTAGATGAACTAATTGGCAACTTAAAGGTTCATGAAGAAATCATAAGAAGAGATTCGGAAACGGTCAAAGTCAAGAAAGAACAAACCAAATCCATTGCTCTAAAAGCCAAAAAGGAACCTAGTGATGATGATGATTCAAGTGATGAAAGTGAAGACGAAGAATAGGCAATGGCCGTAAGAGAATTCAAGAAATTCTTCAAGAGACGAGGAAGATTCACTGGATCATCACGAGACGAAAGAAAAGCATTCCAAAGAAATAGAAGTGACAACTACGGGAAAAGAAAGTGCTTTAGATGTGGAAGTCCAAATCATCTCATTGGCAAATGTCTAAAGCCACCGGGTTATGAAAATCAAGGCGCTTTTGTTAGTGGAACATGGAGTGATAGTGACAAAGTAGAAGTTGGAAAGCCAAGAGACGAAAAGTGTTTTATGGCAAAAGAAACCGACGACATATGTTTAGGAATTGACTTGGAACCTGTCGAATGGATCAAAGATAGCGGATGTTCGAGACACATGACGGGGAACTGATGCGTGGGAATCGCACCTTGCTTTACCTCTCGAGGGATCTCGCGAGGCTTACAACCCCCACCAGGCAGTGTACCTGATCGTTGTAGTATAGTATAGTGACAAGTACCGGGGGATTGATCGTTCAGCTTAGGAATAGTGTCGCTAGGATTAGAAAGCCTAATTAATAGTTCTAGAGATGGAAGATGATTATTTTTGTATTTTTATATTTTTATGAAAGCAAATAAAATCTCGGGTTTTGGAAGGAGTGGGCGGAATTAGTTGCTAATCAACTAACCCAAAAACTACTTTATAACTAATTAACTAATGAAAATGAAATTAAACTAATATTAGACTAAGGTTGTGAGCAGTAATTGGAGAAATTGTGTTTACTTAGACTTCATTACTCCCTAGATATCTTTTACATGTTAATTACTTGTTACACTTGTATGAATGACGGGTTGTATTCCTTAATACCATTCGTGGAGTGGCATACATAACTCCCCAACTCTATGAGCTCTTATCTCCTCCTACACCATGACCCAGCACAACTATAGGGATTGTAAACAGTGGCTCATGCATTAAATACAACCAATAAAGACCTAGTACGCCTCGGTTCATGTTTCTTAAGACGTTCAAGCATGTTACCATTTGGAGATCTGCCAGTTTTCTTAAGCCTAACATATAATATCATTCATTCAAAACAAGAATAGACAAGTAATCAACACATAATCAACATCTAGGTTTCATTAGATCTAAGCAAACACAAAGGAAATTTAGCCTAGCATAGTAGAATTAAGATAAGAACAAAAGATAGACAACCAACACATAGACATATTGATTGAATTAAGAGTATACTTATCTCAATTACAATGCAAGGTCTCAAGGGTTTGGAACCCTTGAAAAACCTGTAAAAGAGGCACCAAAATCGTCTTTAGGGTTTCACCAAAACTTCTCTCCCTTTTTAATGAAAAAACTAGAAAACTATATATAGGAAAATTGTCCTGACGGCGTCAAGAGTTAAATCTGACGCCGTCAACTCGCCGCCATACACTTCCTCGGACGCCCTAGATAAAATCGTGACGGCCTATGTGACGCCGTCACCACCCACGGTAAATTATTCTTGGTCACTTTGACGCCGTCATAACTCCATCTGACGCCGTCACCAGCTACGGTAATTTATTCTTCATGTCTGACGCCGTCAAGAGCAAACCCTTGACGCCGTCACCTTGTATTTCCAGCTTGGATTTTTGGTACTTTGTCGTCTTCTTCACTTTATGCTCCAAAAACGTCCAAAATAGCCTCTTTTCCAGAATTCACTCTCCAAACACCTAAAATCACAAAAGGAACGATTTAGGGCAATATTTGATCAAATAAATTCGGATTCGGGCTTAAATGACCCCCTAAAAACGGATCATTTTTCGCCTCATCATATACCCTTACACTTGAGATTTGCTTGTCCTCAAGCAAATGAGCTTTTATTCTACTCAAAAGACAAGTTAGGGGTCATTTAACACTAATATAAAAGTAATTACAACAAATAATCGTTCCACTAAAGACCAATAGACAAGCACGGAGGTCATACACAAGCACCTCACAAATAGTGTTTAGATACTCACATCTCTCGGGTGTAATAAAGTAATATAACATTATGGAAATGGAAGATATCTCTCACTACCTGTCATAACAAAATAGATTACCATAGGCTTGGGAAAGGATCAAACCTCCACCACATGGCGTAAGCACCTAGGATAAACTATCAAAGAGGTCTTTTAAAGGGTTATAACGTTAGGTGTAGGGATATGAATTACACGGTTTTGTTGGATAAAGGAAGTTTTACTGGTGGCGAGTTAACAATCTTGGTTAATTACATGTACAAGATGGTGTTGCTAAGCCAAGACTTGACTCGACTTAAGCTAATAAATGAAAAATAACTAAAAACATAAAATGAACATAGAATGAAAACGGGATGGTAGTCCGTATGTTTTTTCTCTCTTTCTTTTCTATTTTTTTTTTTTTTTTTTTTTCTTTTTCTAATTTTTTTTCTTTTTCTTGATTTTTTCGATTTTTTTTTTTTTTTTTTTTTTTTTTTTTTTTTTTTTTATACACTCTTACCCTACCATCCAAAATAATACATCATAGGGGTTTGAGCATTCCCCTTACACTTGAATCTTTACATACTTTACAATTAAACTATTCTAATGACTCGAATTAAGAAAATTAAAACACTTGGAGCACTTTTAAGATTAACGTACATATGGGGGTAATAATATTATGTTCTTCCCCATTACTCCATAAAATAAGTACTTACCCATGAGTCCCAATCGTCCCAAAACAATATGTACAAGGATATGACTCGACTTAGCAACCATGTAATCAATTAGAAAGTTAACTTAGGGTTTAACACATAACAATAATGCACTAAAAATGAGCGCATACACGGAAGGCTAAGGCGATTTGGGTGTACATTTAAGTGGGGTGTAACAAATTCTTCCTTTAAGTAAGATGCTTAAAGTTAGAGACGAAAAGATAGGCTCGGAGGGGTGTACTAGGGGTATCGTGTACTAAAAATGAGTACAACGCTAAGGGTGTGGGAAAAATTAGTTGACTTAACTAGCCAAGTAATATGACTTAAATGGTCAAGTAATCGTAATACGGGTTTAACACAAGGGTGATCCTAATGCCTCTTATCATGTAGTAAATCCTACTACACGAATGTAGTCTCACTAGCGGTCTCGGGATGCATCACTAACGCAAGTTCTAGAATCTAAATGCTACCGGTACACTCATAAGCACCAATAATAAATGCTTTTCCTATCAAAACTAAAGGCGAACCTCACATTTTTGGGTGGAAAATTTTTCTGAATATACGGTTATGTGCTAGTCATACAATCTCCTATCCATGAGACGCTTGCTATGGCTAGAGTTTCACTCCTAAATGTTGTAAAAAATTTTAAATTTGGCGCTAAAATTACACTAACAAGTATTTCTCATAGTTTTATTACTCATCTACTATCAAACAAAACAAACTCAAGCGAAAGTGCATATGTAAGGTATCATCTTTTTACCCTCCCCTTACACTCAAGATGAACATTGTCCCCAATGTTCAAGTAAAGAATGTAAAAGTTAAAAGTAAAGAGAATGAATTCAAATACTCCCCTGATTCGCTCGGTATGGATTTTAGGTTGGCCAGGTTAAATCTTCCTCCAAGAAAACGAACAATCAAAGCTTCCCTTCCAGAATATAAATCATCTTCTTGTCTCAAATAACCTGTAAATCCTGACAAAAGTAGACAAGGCAACCTCGCGTAAAATCGGCGGCATCCTATATAAGTTACTAAATCCTAGAAAACAAAATAAGATATAATGCTTGTGGAATGAAGTTTGCAGATTTCCTGGAGATTATAAAACTTAATAATTCACAAAAACTTATAAGACTCCGTTAGAAAAACAAAACTGGTAAAATTTCCAGATTTTTGACTCCTGACGCCGTCAAGAGCAATTGCCTGACGCCGTCAGAATGAACCTGCAGAAATCTTTATGTTAAGTTTCCGGAAAATTTCTGGAAAAACTTTGTCCTACTTCCTGGAAAATCCTGCAAAACTACATTATGACTCAATACAAGCATTTGACTCTAACAATACGAATACACATGTTCATTAAATATTGTGGAGAATCATGATCGGTTGTTTCTAAAAAAAACATATTTGGGGTTTCCCCTTACACTTATCTTTTGCAAAAATACCTTTAGGTTGAAGTTAAGACTAGGCTAAACAACATAATAAAGTATTTCCACATTTTAATTGAGAAACATGATCAACCAACAATAAAAATAAAACATGCATACGGAAGCAAATAACAATCAAACAATTAAAATCACACAAAACATGGGTTGCCTCCCAAGAAGCGCTTTTCTTTATTTACGAGTCTTGTAGCTAGACTCAAAGTCGTGGGTTACTACGTGATTTCATCATTGGTTCCATTCTCTAGGTCATCTTCTAAACCAGTTTTGTATTCTGGACCTAGTTGTAAGCACTCTTTGTAGAAACCAAGCATCCTATTTCTAACATACTCTACTCCTCTACGTCTATCCTCCTCATTCCTATAATAAGCCGCTTGCTTACGTTCCTTTTCGAAATTAGAGAGAAGGCGGTATTGCTCAATCTTGTAGGGCATTTGATAAGCAACCTCATCATTCTCTTCCTTGAATCTAACTATCCCTAATGTCGGATCATAACTCATCCTAGTGGCCTCAACAAATGGCTTCCCGAATACTACTTGACTTAGGCAAGCATCTATCACCGGACGAATGTCTTCAACTATCATAAAATCAATCTCATAGGTGAGATTCCCTATAATGACATGCAATCCCTTCACTCTTCCCGCAAAATTACTTATCCAACTTTTACCGGGCATTATCCTAAAATTGAGTTGCTTCTTCATCACCCAATTGTAATAAGTCCTAGACATGATGTTCACGGGGGATCTAAGGTCTATGTAAGCTTTCCATACATGCATGTGCCCGATATTGCATGGGATGTTAATGTTAGAGGGGTCTCCCATTTTGATCAGGGGATCGCCAAAGATATATGTTGTTTCGGGACTATCGAATAAATACTTATGGTATTCCCGTTCTTCCTTGGTTGGCAACTTATCAAAATATTCCTTTATAGGTTCTACCTCCTCTAATTCCTCATCCTTATTAACCTCAACTTTCCTACTCTCATCCTCACTATTGGCTTCTACTCTAACTTCATCTTTGTCACTCTCCTCTATTTCCCTATCTATCGGCTTAATAGTGACAACATTGACAAAGTGGACATGTTTGGATGATGAGGGGTCCTTAGCTTGGATTCCACTATTGGTGTCCCTAGTGTCCTTCCTAGGTGTGGCTAATGTTTGGTTGTTGAGGGCTTTCAACAAGTTGTCGATTTTGTTGGTCATCTCCGTTTGATTTTGTTTGAAATCGGCTTCAAACTTAGCTATGCGAGCTTCTTGAGATGCCATAAATTTCGAAATCAATCCTTCAAGATTGTTGGTACTACCATAGTTGTTAGAAGGATTGTTGTTGAAGATACGGTTGGATGGTGGACCGTTTGATTGGTAACGATTAGGTGGGTTGGATGAATTTGGTCGATTTTGTTTCCACCTAAGGTTTGGGTGATTTTTCCATGAGGGGTTATATGAATCACCGTATGTGTTTGGCTCGGGCTTGAAAGTGTACCACTTATCTCCCGCTTCGTCGGTACGCGTGGATGCGTAGTCCGCAAAAGCTGTTCCGGGGAGTTCCACACAATCACGAGTGTCATGGGGACCACTACATAATTCGCATGAAGAAGTGATTTTGTTCACTTGGCTTGAATGCTTCGGAGCTTCGTAAGATTTCATGAGAAACTTGACTTGGTCCTCAAGTTCCATGATCCTACGGTCGGGAGTGCTTGAATTATTCGAAGGCAAAGATATTGCCTTGACCGTTTTGTTCAAATCACGGGGATCATTCCAACTTTCGTTGTCATAGAGAGCAAGATCTTCTATGAGTTCCCATGATTGTTCCGCACTAAGATCACGTAGCTTACCACCGGCCGATTGGTCAATGGTTCGCCTCGTGGGGATATCGATATGGTCATAAAAAATTTGGACTTGGAGCCACAAATCTATGCCATGATGAGGGACTTTTTGGAGTAAGTCCTTGAAACGAGTCCATGCTTCATAAAGAGATTCATTTTGACGTTGTTGGAACATCAAGATGTCATTCCTAAGTTTAGTAGTTCTCCCCGGTGGGAAAAATTGAGCAAGGAAACGAGTGGTGAGATCATCCCATGTGGTGATGGATCCCGCGGGTAAACGCTCAAGCCATTGACTAGCTTGATCCCGTAGAGAGAATTGGAATAGGCGTAAACGGGTAGTCTCTCTAGTTTCAACACCTAGGTCTATGGAATCTACGATTTTGAGGAAGTCCTTAAGGTGTTGGTTTGGATCTTCGGAACGAAGTCCATGGAATGCACATCCGCTTTGCACCAACCGGATGGTGTCGGATCGCAAGGGGGTCACATTGGCTCCGGTGAGCTCAATGGTGTTTCGGTAGCCTTGGTGGCTAGGTCGGGAATACTCTCCTAAGGTTCGGGGCCTAAGGGGTTCTAATGGTGGGTTTTGTTGTGGTGGGATGATGGGTTCAAAGATGTTACCACCTTCCATGATGTCGGATGGTAAAGAGTTACGAACAAAAGCACGAAGAAATAAGATAGACTAAAGAAGACCTAAAAATAAAAATAAAATCTTACTAGAAAGGAATCTAGCAAGTAGACCTAATAAAAAGAAATCCTAACCTAGACAATAACTATTTCCCCGGCTGCGGCGCCAAAAACTTGATGCGTGGGAATCGCACCTTGCTTTACCTCTCGAGGGATCTCGCGAGGCTTACAACCCCCACCAGGCAGTGTACCTGATCGTTGTAGTATAGTATAGTGACAAGTACCGGGGGATTGATCGTTCAGCTTAGGAATAGTGTCGCTAGGATTAGAAAGCCTAATTAATAGTTCTAGAGATGGAAGATGATTATTTTTGTATTTTTATATTTTTATGAAAGCAAATAAAATCTCGGGTTTTGGAAGGAGTGGGCGGAATTAGTTGCTAATCAACTAACCCAAAAACTACTTTATAACTAATTAACTAATGAAAATGAAATTAAACTAATATTAGACTAAGGTTGTGAGCAGTAATTGGAGAAATTGTGTTTACTTAGACTTCATTACTCCCTAGATATCTTTTACATGTTAATTACTTGTTACACTTGTATGAATGACGGGTTGTATTCCTTAATACCATTCGTGGAGTGGCATACATAACTCCCCAACTCTATGAGCTCTTATCTCCTCCTACACCATGACCCAGCACAACTATAGGGATTGTAAACAGTGGCTCATGCATTAAATACAACCAATAAAGACCTAGTACGCCTCGGTTCATGTTTCTTAAGACGTTCAAGCATGTTACCATTTGGAGATCTGCCAGTTTTCTTAAGCCTAACATATAATATCATTCATTCAAAACAAGAATAGACAAGTAATCAACACATAATCAACATCTAGGTTTCATTAGATCTAAGCAAACACAAAGGAAATTTAGCCTAGCATAGTAGAATTAAGATAAGAACAAAAGATAGACAACCAACACATAGACATATTGATTGAATTAAGAGTATACTTATCTCAATTACAATGCAAGGTCTCAAGGGTTTGGAACCCTTGAAAAACCTGTAAAAGAGGCACCAAAATCGTCTTTAGGGTTTCACCAAAACTTCTCTCCCTTTTTAATGAAAAAACTAGAAAACTATATATAGGAAAATTGTCCTGACGGCGTCAAGAGTTAAATCTGACGCCGTCAACTCGCCGCCATACACTTCCTCGGACGCCCTAGATAAAATCGTGACGGCCTATGTGACGCCGTCACCACCCACGGTAAATTATTCTTGGTCACTTTGACGCCGTCATAACTCCATCTGACGCCGTCACCAGCTACGGTAATTTATTCTTCATGTCTGACGCCGTCAAGAGCAAACCCTTGACGCCGTCACCTTGTATTTCCAGCTTGGATTTTTGGTACTTTGTCGTCTTCTTCACTTTATGCTCCAAAAACGTCCAAAATAGCCTCTTTTCCAGAATTCACTCTCCAAACACCTAAAATCACAAAAGGAACGATTTAGGGCAATATTTGATCAAATAAATTCGGATTCGGGCTTAAATGACCCCCTAAAAACGGATCATTTTTCGCCTCATCATATACCCTTACACTTGAGATTTGCTTGTCCTCAAGCAAATGAGCTTTTATTCTACTCAAAAGACAAGTTAGGGGTCATTTAACACTAATATAAAAGTAATTACAACAAATAATCGTTCCACTAAAGACCAATAGACAAGCACGGAGGTCATACACAAGCACCTCACAAATAGTGTTTAGATACTCACATCTCTCGGGTGTAATAAAGTAATATAACATTATGGAAATGGAAGATATCTCTCACTACCTGTCATAACAAAATAGATTACCATAGGCTTGGGAAAGGATCAAACCTCCACCACATGGCGTAAGCACCTAGGATAAACTATCAAAGAGGTCTTTTAAAGGGTTATAACGTTAGGTGTAGGGATATGAATTACACGGTTTTGTTGGATAAAGGAAGTTTTACTGGTGGCGAGTTAACAATCTTGGTTAATTACATGTACAAGATGGTGTTGCTAAGCCAAGACTTGACTCGACTTAAGCTAATAAATGAAAAATAACTAAAAACATAAAATGAACATAGAATGAAAACGGGATGGTAGTCCGTATGTTTTTTCTCTCTTTCTTTTCTATTTTTTTTTTTTTTTTTTTTTTTTCTTTTTCTAATTTTTTTTCTTTTTCTTGATTTTTTCGATTTTTTTTTTTTTTTTTTTTTTTTTTTTTTTTTTTTTTTTATACACTCTTACCCTACCATCCAAAATAATACATCATAGGGGTTTGAGCATTCCCCTTACACTTGAATCTTTACATACTTTACAATTAAACTATTCTAATGACTCGAATTAAGAAAATTAAAACACTTGGAGCACTTTTAAGATTAACGTACATATGGGGGTAATAATATTATGTTCTTCCCCATTACTCCATAAAATAAGTACTTACCCATGAGTCCCAATCGTCCCAAAACAATATGTACAAGGATATGACTCGACTTAGCAACCATGTAATCAATTAGAAAGTTAACTTAGGGTTTAACACATAACAATAATGCACTAAAAATGAGCGCATACACGGAAGGCTAAGGCGATTTGGGTGTACATTTAAGTGGGGTGTAACAAATTCTTCCTTTAAGTAAGATGCTTAAAGTTAGAGACGAAAAGATAGGCTCGGAGGGGTGTACTAGGGGTATCGTGTACTAAAAATGAGTACAACGCTAAGGGTGTGGGAAAAATTAGTTGACTTAACTAGCCAAGTAATATGACTTAAATGGTCAAGTAATCGTAATACGGGTTTAACACAAGGGTGATCCTAATGCCTCTTATCATGTAGTAAATCCTACTACACGAATGTAGTCTCACTAGCGGTCTCGGGATGCATCACTAACGCAAGTTCTAGAATCTAAATGCTACCGGTACACTCATAAGCACCAATAATAAATGCTTTTCCTATCAAAACTAAAGGCGAACCTCACATTTTTGGGTGGAAAATTTTTCTGAATATACGGTTATGTGCTAGTCATACAATCTCCTATCCATGAGACGCTTGCTATGGCTAGAGTTTCACTCCTAAATGTTGTAAAAAATTTTAAATTTGGCGCTAAAATTACACTAACAAGTATTTCTCATAGTTTTATTACTCATCTACTATCAAACAAAACAAACTCAAGCGAAAGTGCATATGTAAGGTATCATCTTTTTACCCTCCCCTTACACTTAAGATGAACATTGTCCCCAATGTTCAAGTAAAGAATGTAAAAGTTAAAAGTAAAGAGAATGAATTCAAATACTCCCCTGATTCGCTCGGTATGGATTTTAGGTTGGCCAGGTTAAATCTTCCTCCAAGAAAACGAACAATCAAAGCTTCCCTTCCAGAATATAAATCATCTTCTTGTCTCAAATAACCTGTAAATCCTGACAAAAGTAGACAAGGCAACCTCGCGTAAAATCGGCGGCATCCTATATAAGTTACTAAATCCTAGAAAACAAAATAAGATATAATGCTTGTGGAATGAAGTTTGCAGATTTCCTGGAGATTATAAAACTTAATAATTCACAAAAACTTATAAGACTCCGTTAGAAAAACAAAACTGGTAAAATTTCCAGATTTTTGACTCCTGACGCCGTCAAGAGCAATTGCCTGACGCCGTCAGAATGAACCTGCAGAAATCTTTATGTTAAGTTTCCGGAAAATTTCTGGAAAAACTTTGTCCTACTTCCTGGAAAATCCTGCAAAACTACATTATGACTCAATACAAGCATTTGACTCTAACAATACGAATACACATGTTCATTAAATATTGTGGAGAATCATGATCGGTTGTTTCTAAAAAAAACATATTTGGGGTTTCCCCTTACACTTATCTTTTGCAAAAATACCTTTAGGTTGAAGTTAAGACTAGGCTAAACAACATAATAAAGTATTTCCACATTTTAATTGAGAAACATGATCAACCAACAATAAAAATAAAACATGCATACGGAAGCAAATAACAATCAAACAATTAAAATCACACAAAACATAGGTTGCCTCCCAAGAAGCGCTTTTCTTTATTTACGAGTCTTGTAGCTAGACTCAAAGTCGTGGGTTACTACGTGATTTCATCATTGGTTCCATTCTCTAGGTCATCTTCTAAACCAGTTTTGTATTCTGGACCTAGTTGTAAGCACTCTTTGTAGAAACCAAGCATCCTATTTCTAACATACTCTACTCCTCTACGTCTATCCTCCTCATTCCTATAATAAGCCGCTTGCTTACGTTCCTTTTCGAAATTAGAGAGAAGGCGGTATTGCTCAATCTTGTAGGGCATTTGATAAGCAACCTCATCATTCTCTTCCTTGAATCTAACTATCCCTAATGTCGGATCATAACTCATCCTAGTGGCCTCAACAAATGGCTTCCCGAATACTACTTGACTTAGGCAAGCATCTATCACCGGACGAATGTCTTCAACTATCATAAAATCAATCTCATAGGTGAGATTCCCTATAATGACATGCAATCCCTTCACTCTTCCCGCAAAATTACTTATCCAACTTTTACCGGGCATTATCCTAAAATTGAGTTGCTTCTTCATCACCCAATTGTAATAAGTCCTAGACATGATGTTCACGGGGGATCTAAGGTCTATGTAAGCTTTCCATACATGCATGTGCCCGATATTGCATGGGATGTTAATGTTAGAGGGGTCTCCCATTTTGATCAGGGGATCGCCAAAGATATATGTTGTTTCGGGACTATCGAATAAATACTTATGGTATTCCCGTTCTTCCTTGGTTGGCAACTTATCAAAATATTCCTTTATAGGTTCTACCTCCTCTAATTCCTCATCCTTATTAACCTCAACTTTCCTACTCTCATCCTCACTATTGGCTTCTACTCTAACTTCATCTTTGTCACTCTCCTCTATTTCCCTATCTATCGGCTTAATAGTGACAACATTGACAAAGTGGACATGTTTGGATGATGAGGGGTCCTTAGCTTGGATTCCACTATTGGTGTCCCTAGTGTCCTTCCTAGGTGTGGCTAATGTTTGGTTGTTGAGGGCTTTCAACAAGTTGTCGATTTTGTTGGTCATCTCCGTTTGATTTTGTTTGAAATCGGCTTCAAACTTAGCTATGCGAGCTTCTTGAGATGCCATAAATTTCGAAATCAATCCTTCAAGATTGTTGGTACTACCATAGTTGTTAGAAGGATTGTTGTTGAAGATACGGTTGGATGGTGGACCGTTTGATTGGTAACGATTAGGTGGGTTGGATGAATTTGGTCGATTTTGTTTCCACCTAAGGTTTGGGTGATTTTTCCATGAGGGGTTATATGAATCACCGTATGTGTTTGGCTCGGGCTTGAAAGTGTACCACTTATCTCCCGCTTCGTCGGTACGCGTGGATGCGTAGTCCGCAAAAGCTGTTCCGGGGAGTTCCACACAATCACGAGTGTCATGGGGACCACTACATAATTCGCATGAAGAAGTGATTTTGTTCACTTGGCTTGAATGCTTCGGAGCTTCGTAAGATTTCATGAGAAACTTGACTTGGTCCTCAAGTTCCATGATCCTACGGTCGGGAGTGCTTGAATTATTCGAAGGCAAAGATATTGCCTTGACCGTTTTGTTCAAATCACGGGGATCATTCCAACTTTCGTTGTCATAGAGAGCAAGATCTTCTATGAGTTCCCATGATTGTTCCGCACTAAGATCACGTAGCTTACCACCGGCCGATTGGTCAATGGTTCGCCTCGTGGGGATATCGATATGGTCATAAAAAATTTGGACTTGGAGCCACAAATCTATGCCATGATGAGGGACTTTTTGGAGTAAGTCCTTGAAACGAGTCCATGCTTCATAAAGAGATTCATTTTGACGTTGTTGGAACATCAAGATGTCATTCCTAAGTTTAGTAGTTCTCCCCGGTGGGAAAAATTGAGCAAGGAAACGAGTGGTGAGATCATCCCATGTGGTGATGGATCCCGCGGGTAAACGCTCAAGCCATTGACTAGCTTGATCCCGTAGAGAGAATTGGAATAGGCGTAAACGGGTAGTCTCTCTAGTTTCAACACCTAGGTCTATGGAATCTACGATTTTGAGGAAGTCCTTAAGGTGTTGGTTTGGATCTTCGGAACGAAGTCCATGGAATGCACATCCGCTTTGCACCAACCGGATGGTGTCGGATCGCAAGGGGGTCACATTGGCTCCGGTGAGCTCAATGGTGTTTCGGTAGCCTTGGTGGCTAGGTCGGGAATACTCTCCTAAGGTTCGGGGCCTAAGGGGTTCTAATGGTGGGTTTTGTTGTGGTGGGATGATGGGTTCAAAGATGTTACCACCTTCCATGATGTCGGATGGTAAAGAGTTACGAACAAAAGCACGAAGAAATAAGATAGACTAAAGAAGACCTAAAAATAAAAATAAAATCTTACTAGAAAGGAATCTAGCAAGTAGACCTAATAAAAAGAAATCCTAACCTAGACAATAACTATTTCCCCGGCTGCGGCGCCAAAAACTTGATGCGTGGGAATCGCACCTTGCTTTACCTCTCGAGGGATCTCGCGAGGTTTACAACCCCCACCAGGCAGTGTACCTGATCGTTGTAGTATAGTATAGTGACAAGTACCGGGGGATTGATCGTTCAGCTTAGGAATAGTGTCGCTAGGATTAGAAAGCCTAATTAATAGTTCTAGAGATGGAAGATGATTATTTTTGTATTTTTATATTTTTATGAAAGCAAATAAAATCTCGGGTTTTGGAAGGAGTGGGCGGAATTAGTTGCTAATCAACTAACCCAAAAACTACTTTATAACTAATTAACTAATGAAAATGAAATTAAACTAATATTAGACTAAGGTTGTGAGCAGTAATTGGAGAAATTGTGTTTACTTAGACTTCATTACTCCCTAGATATCTTTTACATGTTAATTACTTGTTACACTTGTATGAATGACGGGTTGTATTCCTTAATACCATTCGTGGAGTGGCATACATAACTCCCCAACTCTATGAGCTCTTATCTCCTCCTACACCATGACCCAGCACAACTATAGGGATTGTAAACAGTGGCTCATGCATTAAATACAACCAATAAAGACCTAGTACGCCTCGGTTCATGTTTCTTAAGACGTTCAAGCATGTTACCATTTGGAGATCTGCCAGTTTTCTTAAGCCTAACATATAATATCATTCATTCAAAACAAGAATAGACAAGTAATCAACACATAATCAACATCTAGGTTTCATTAGATCTAAGCAAACACAAAGGAAATTTAGCCTAGCATAGTAGAATTAAGATAAGAACAAAAGATAGACAACCAACACATAGACATATTGATTGAATTAAGAGTATACTTATCTCAATTACAATGCAAGGTCTCAAGGGTTTGGAACCCTTGAAAAACCTGTAAAAGAGGCACCAAAATCGTCTTTAGGGTTTCACCAAAACTTCTCTCCCTTTTTAATGAAAAAACTAGAAAACTATATATAGGAAAATTGTCCTGACGGCGTCAAGAGTTAAATCTGACGCCGTCAACTCGCCGCCATACACTTCCTCGGACGCCCTAGATAAAATCGTGACGGCCTATGTGACGCCGTCACCACCCACGGTAAATTATTCTTGGTCACTTTGACGCCGTCATAACTCCATCTGACGCCGTCACCAGCTACGGTAATTTATTCTTCATGTCTGACGCCGTCAAGAGCAAACCCTTGACGCCGTCACCTTGTATTTCCAGCTTGGATTTTTGGTACTTTGTCGTCTTCTTCACTTTATGCTCCAAAAACGTCCAAAATAGCCTCTTTTCCAGAATTCACTCTCCAAACACCTAAAATCACAAAAGGAACGATTTAGGGCAATATTTGATCAAATAAATTCGGATTCGGGCTTAAATGACCCCCTAAAAACGGATCATTTTTCGCCTCATCATATACCCTTACACTTGAGATTTGCTTGTCCTCAAGCAAATGAGCTTTTATTCTACTCAAAAGACAAGTTAGGGGTCATTTAACACTAATATAAAAGTAATTACAACAAATAATCGTTCCACTAAAGACCAATAGACAAGCACGGAGGTCATACACAAGCACCTCACAAATAGTGTTTAGATACTCACATCTCTCGGGTGTAATAAAGTAATATAACATTATGGAAATGGAAGATATCTCTCACTACCTGTCATAACAAAATAGATTACCATAGGCTTGGGAAAGGATCAAACCTCCACCACATGGCGTAAGCACCTAGGATAAACTATCAAAGAGGTCTTTTAAAGGGTTATAACGTTAGGTGTAGGGATATGAATTACACGGTTTTGTTGGATAAAGGAAGTTTTACTGGTGGCGAGTTAACAATCTTGGTTAATTACATGTACAAGATGGTGTTGCTAAGCCAAGACTTGACTCGACTTAAGCTAATAAATGAAAAATAACTAAAAACATAAAATGAACATAGAATGAAAACGGGATGGTAGTCCGTATGTTTTTTCTCTCTTTCTTTTCTATTTTTTTTTTTTTTTTTTTTTTTTCTTTTTCTAATTTTTTTTCTTTTTCTTGATTTTTTCGATTTTTTTTTTTTTTTTTTTTTTTTTTTTTTTTTTTTTTTTTATACACTCTTACCCTACCATCCAAAATAATACATCATAGGGGTTTGAGCATTCCCCTTACACTTGAATCTTTACATACTTTACAATTAAACTATTCTAATGACTCGAATTAAGAAAATTAAAACACTTGGAGCACTTTTAAGATTAACGTACATATGGGGGTAATAATATTATGTTCTTCCCCATTACTCCATAAAATAAGTACTTACCCATGAGTCCCAATCGTCCCAAAACAATATGTACAAGGATATGACTCGACTTAGCAACCATGTAATCAATTAGAAAGTTAACTTAGGGTTTAACACATAACAATAATGCACTAAAAATGAGCGCATACACGGAAGGCTAAGGCGATTTGGGTGTACATTTAAGTGGGGTGTAACAAATTCTTCCTTTAAGTAAGATGCTTAAAGTTAGAGACGAAAAGATAGGCTCGGAGGGGTGTACTAGGGGTATCGTGTACTAAAAATGAGTACAACGCTAAGGGTGTGGGAAAAATTAGTTGACTTAACTAGCCAAGTAATATGACTTAAATGGTCAAGTAATCGTAATACGGGTTTAACACAAGGGTGATCCTAATGCCTCTTATCATGTAGTAAATCCTACTACACGAATGTAGTCTCACTAGCGGTCTCGGGATGCATCACTAACGCAAGTTCTAGAATCTAAATGCTACCGGTACACTCATAAGCACCAATAATAAATGCTTTTCCTATCAAAACTAAAGGCGAACCTCACATTTTTGGGTGGAAAATTTTTCTGAATATACGGTTATGTGCTAGTCATACAATCTCCTATCCATGAGACGCTTGCTATGGCTAGAGTTTCACTCCTAAATGTTGTAAAAAATTTTAAATTTGGCGCTAAAATTACACTAACAAGTATTTCTCATAGTTTTATTACTCATCTACTATCAAACAAAACAAACTCAAGCGAAAGTGCATATGTAAGGTATCATCTTTTTACCCTCCCCTTACACTTAAGATGAACATTGTCCCCAATGTTCAAGTAAAGAATGTAAAAGTTAAAAGTAAAGAGAATGAATTCAAATACTCCCCTGATTCGCTCGGTATGGATTTTAGGTTGGCCAGGTTAAATCTTCCTCCAAGAAAACGAACAATCAAAGCTTCCCTTCCAGAATATAAATCATCTTCTTGTCTCAAATAACTTGTAAATCCTGACAAAAGTAGACAAGGCAACCTCGCGTAAAATCGGCGGCATCCTATATAAGTTACTAAATCCTAGAAAACAAAATAAGATATAATGCTTGTGGAATGAAGTTTGCAGATTTCCTGGAGATTATAAAACTTAATAATTCACAAAAACTTATAAGACTCCGTTAGAAAAACAAAACTGGTAAAATTTCCAGATTTTTGACTCCTGACGCCGTCAAGAGCAATTGCCTGACGCCGTCAGAATGAACCTGCAGAAATCTTTATGTTAAGTTTCCGGAAAATTTCTGGAAAAACTTTGTCCTACTTCCTGGAAAATCCTGCAAAACTACATTATGACTCAATACAAGCATTTGACTCTAACAATACGAATACACATGTTCATTAAATATTGTGGAGAATCATGATCGGTTGTTTCTAAAAAAAACATATTTGGGGTTTCCCCTTACACTTATCTTTTGCAAAAATACCTTTAGGTTGAAGTTAAGACTAGGCTAAACAACATAATAAAGTATTTCCACATTTTAATTGAGAAACATGATCAACCAACAATAAAAATAAAACATGCATACGGAAGCAAATAACAATCAAACAATTAAAATCACACAAAACATGGGTTGCCTCCCAAGAAGCGCTTTTCTTTATTTACGAGTCTTGTAGCTAGACTCAAAGTCGTGGGTTACTACGTGATTTCATCATTGGTTCCATTCTCTAGGTCATCTTCTAAACCAGTTTTGTATTCTGGACCTAGTTGTAAGCACTCTTTGTAGAAACCAAGCATCCTATTTCTAACATACTCTACTCCTCTACGTCTATCCTCCTCATTCCTATAATAAGCCGCTTGCTTACGTTCCTTTTCGAAATTAGAGAGAAGGCGGTATTGCTCAATCTTGTAGGGCATTTGATAAGCAACCTCATCATTCTCTTCCTTGAATCTAACTATCCCTAATGTCGGATCATAACTCATCCTAGTGGCCTCAACAAATGGCTTCCCGAATACTACTTGACTTAGGCAAGCATCTATCACCGGACGAATGTCTTCAACTATCATAAAATCAATCTCATAGGTGAGATTCCCTATAATGACATGCAATCCCTTCACTCTTCCCGCAAAATTACTTATCCAACTTTTACCGGGCATTATCCTAAAATTGCGTTGCTTCTTCATCACCCAATTGTAATAAGTCCTAGACATGATGTTCACGGGGGATCTAAGGTCTATGTAAGCTTTCCATACATGCATGTGCCCGATATTGCATGGGATGTTAATGTTAGAGGGGTCTCCCATTTTGATCAGGGGATCGCCAAAGATATATGTTGTTTCGGGACTATCGAATAAATACTTATGGTATTCCCGTTCTTCCTTGGTTGGCAACTTATCAAAATATTCCTTTATAGGTTCTACCTCCTCTAATTCCTCATCCTTATTAACCTCAACTTTCCTACTCTCATCCTCACTATTGGCTTCTACTCTAACTTCATCTTTGTCACTCTCCTCTATTTCCCTATCTATCGGCTTAATAGTGACAACATTGACAAAGTGGACATGTTTGGATGATGAGGGGTCCTTAGCTTGGATTCCACTATTGGTGTCCCTAGTGTCCTTCCTAGGTGTGGCTAATGTTTGGTTGTTGAGGGCTTTCAACAAGTTGTCGATTTTGTTGGTCATCTCCGTTTGATTTTGTTTGAAATCGGCTTCAAACTTAGCTATGCGAGCTTCTTGAGATGCCATAAATTTCGAAATCAATCCTTCAAGATTGTTGGTACTACCATAGTTGTTAGAAGGATTGTTGTTGAAGATACGGTTGGATGGTGGACCGTTTGATTGGTAACGATTAGGTGGGTTGGATGAATTTGGTCGATTTTGTTTCCACCTAAGGTTTGGGTGATTTTTCCATGAGGGGTTATATGAATCACCGTATGTGTTTGGCTCGGGCTTGAAAGTGTACCACTTATCTCCCGCTTCGTCGGTACGCGTGGATGCGTAGTCCGCAAAAGCTGTTCCGGGGAGTTCCACACAATCACGAGTGTCATGGGGACCACTACATAATTCGCATGAAGAAGTGATTTTGTTCACTTGGCTTGAATGCTTCGGAGCTTCGTAAGATTTCATGAGAAACTTGACTTGGTCCTCAAGTTCCATGATCCTACGGTCGGGAGTGCTTGAATTATTCGAAGGCAAAGATATTGCCTTGACCGTTTTGTTCAAATCACGGGGATCATTCCAACTTTCGTTGTCATAGAGAGCAAGATCTTCTATGAGTTCCCATGATTGTTCCGCACTAAGATCACGTAGCTTACCACCGGCCGATTGGTCAATGGTTCGCCTCGTGGGGATATCGATATGGTCATAAAAAATTTGGACTTGGAGCCACAAATCTATGCCATGATGAGGGACTTTTTGGAGTAAGTCCTTGAAACGAGTCCATGCTTCATAAAGAGATTCATTTTGACGTTGTTGGAACATCAAGATGTCATTCCTAAGTTTAGTAGTTCTCCCCGGTGGGAAAAATTGAGCAAGGAAACGAGTGGTGAGATCATCCCATGTGGTGATGGATCCCGCGGGTAAACGCTCAAGCCATTGACTAGCTTGATCCCGTAGAGAGAATTGGAATAGGCGTAAACGGGTAGTCTCTCTAGTTTCAACACCTAGGTCTATGGAATCTACGATTTTGAGGAAGTCCTTAAGGTGTTGGTTTGGATCTTCGGAACGAAGTCCATGGAATGCACATCCGCTTTGCACTAACCGGATGGTGTCGGATCGCAAGGGGGTCACATTGGCTCCGGTGAGCTCAATGGTGTTTCGGTAGCCTTGGTGGCTAGGTCGGGAATACTCTCCTAAGGTTCGGGGCCTAAGGGGTTCTAATGGTGGGTTTTGTTGTGGTGGGATGATGGGTTCAAAGATGTTACCACCTTCCATGATGTCGGATGGTAAAGAGTTACGAACAAAAGCACGAAGAAATAAGATAGACTAAAGAAGACCTAAAAATAAAAATAAAATCTTACTAGAAAGGAATCTAGCAAGTAGACCTAATAAAAAGAAATCCTAACCTAGACAATAACTATTTCCCCGGCTGCGGCGCCAAAAACTTGATGCGTGGGAATCGCACCTTGCTTTACCTCTCGAGGGATCTCGCGAGGCTTACAACCCCCACCAGGCAGTGTACCTGATCGTTGTAGTATAGTATAGTGACAAGTACCGGGGGATTGATCGTTCAGCTTAGGAATAGTGTCGCTAGGATTAGAAAGCCTAATTAATAGTTCTAGAGATGGAAGATGATTATTTTTGTATTTTTATATTTTTATGAAAGCAAATAAAATCTCGGGTTTTGGAAGGAGTGGGCGGAATTAGTTGCTAATCAACTAACCCAAAAACTACTTTATAACTAATTAACTAATGAAAATGAAATTAAACTAATATTAGACTAAGGTTGTGAGCAGTAATTGGAGAAATTGTGTTTACTTAGACTTCATTACTCCCTAGATATCTTTTACATGTTAATTACTTGTTACACTTGTATGAATGACGGGTTGTATTCCTTAATACCATTCGTGGAGTGGCATACATAACTCCCCAACTCTATGAGCTCTTATCTCCTCCTACACCATGACCCAGCACAACTATAGGGATTGTAAACAGTGGCTCATGCATTAAATACAACCAATAAAGACCTAGTACGCCTCGGTTCATGTTTCTTAAGACGTTCAAGCATGTTACCATTTGGAGATCTGCCAGTTTTCTTAAGCCTAACATATAATATCATTCATTCAAAACAAGAATAGACAAGTAATCAACACATAATCAACATCTAGGTTTCATTAGATCTAAGCAAACACAAAGGAAATTTAGCCTAGCATAGTAGAATTAAGATAAGAACAAAAGATAGACAACCAACACATAGACATATTGATTGAATTAAGAGTATACTTATCTCAATTACAATGCAAGGTCTCAAGGGTTTGGAACCCTTGAAAAACCTGTAAAAGAGGCACCAAAATCGTCTTTAGGGTTTCACCAAAACTTCTCTCCCTTTTTAATGAAAAAACTAGAAAACTATATATAGGAAAATTGTCCTGACGGCGTCAAGAGTTAAATCTGACGCCGTCAACTCGCCGCCATACACTTCCTCGGACGCCCTAGATAAAATCGTGACGGCCTATGTGACGCCGTCACCACCCACGGTAAATTATTCTTGGTCACTTTGACGCCGTCATAACTCCATCTGACGCCGTCACCAGCTACGGTAATTTATTCTTCATGTCTGACGCCGTCAAGAGCAAACCCTTGACGCCGTCACCTTGTATTTCCAGCTTGGATTTTTGGTACTTTGTCGTCTTCTTCACTTTATGCTCCAAAAACGTCCAAAATAGCCTCTTTTCCAGAATTCACTCTCCAAACACCTAAAATCACAAAAGGAACGATTTAGGGCAATATTTGATCAAATAAATTCGGATTCGGGCTTAAATGACCCCCTAAAAACGGATCATTTTTCGCCTCATCATATACCCTTACACTTGAGATTTGCTTGTCCTCAAGCAAATGAGCTTTTATTCTACTCAAAAGACAAGTTAGGGGTCATTTAACACTAATATAAAAGTAATTACAACAAATAATCGTTCCACTAAAGACCAATAGACAAGCACGGAGGTCATACACAAGCACCTCACAAATAGTGTTTAGATACTCACATCTCTCGGGTGTAATAAAGTAATATAACATTATGGAAATGGAAGATATCTCTCACTACCTGTCATAACAAAATAGATTACCATAGGCTTGGGAAAGGATCAAACCTCCACCACATGGCGTAAGCACCTAGGATAAACTATCAAAGAGGTCTTTTAAAGGGTTATAACGTTAGGTGTAGGGATATGAATTACACGGTTTTGTTGGATAAAGGAAGTTTTACTGGTGGCGAGTTAACAATCTTGGTTAATTACATGTACAAGATGGTGTTGCTAAGCCAAGACTTGACTCGACTTAAGCTAATAAATGAAAAATAACTAAAAACATAAAATGAACATAGAATGAAAACGGGATGGTAGTCCGTATGTTTTTTCTCTCTTTCTTTTCTATTTTTTTTTTTTTTTTTTTTTCTTTTTCTAATTTTTTTTCTTTTTCTTGATTTTTTCGATTTTTTTTTTTTTTTTTTTTTTTTTTTTTTTTTATACACTCTTACCCTACCATCCAAAATAATACATCATAGGGGTTTGAGCATTCCCCTTACACTTGAATCTTTACATACTTTACAATTAAACTATTCTAATGACTCGAATTAAGAAAATTAAAACACTTGGAGCACTTTTAAGATTAACGTACATATGGGGGTAATAATATTATGTTCTTCCCCATTACTCCATAAAATAAGTACTTACCCATGAGTCCCAATCGTCCCAAAACAATATGTACAAGGATATGACTCGACTTAGCAACCATGTAATCAATTAGAAAGTTAACTTAGGGTTTAACACATAACAATAATGCACTAAAAATGAGCGCATACACGGAAGGCTAAGGCGATTTGGGTGTACATTTAAGTGGGGTGTAACAAATTCTTCCTTTAAGTAAGATGCTTAAAGTTAGAGACGAAAAGATAGGCTCGGAGGGGTGTACTAGGGGTATCGTGTACTAAAAATGAGTACAACGCTAAGGGTGTGGGAAAAATTAGTTGACTTAACTAGCCAAGTAATATGACTTAAATGGTCAAGTAATCGTAATACGGGTTTAACACAAGGGTGATCCTAATGCCTCTTATCATGTAGTAAATCCTACTACACGAATGTAGTCTCACTAGCGGTCTCGGGATGCATCACTAACGCAAGTTCTAGAATCTAAATGCTACCGGTACACTCATAAGCACCAATAATAAATGCTTTTCCTATCAAAACTAAAGGCGAACCTCACATTTTTGGGTGGAAAATTTTTCTGAATATACGGTTATGTGCTAGTCATACAATCTCCTATCCATGAGACGCTTGCTATGGCTAGAGTTTCACTCCTAAATGTTGTAAAAAATTTTAAATTTGGCGCTAAAATTACACTAACAAGTATTTCTCATAGTTTTATTACTCATCTACTATCAAACAAAACAAACTCAAGCGAAAGTGCATATGTAAGGTATCATCTTTTTACCCTCCCCTTACACTTAAGATGAACATTGTCCCCAATGTTCAAGTAAAGAATGTAAAAGTTAAAAGTAAAGAGAATGAATTCAAATACTCCCCTGATTCGCTCGGTATGGATTTTAGGTTGGCCAGGTTAAATCTTCCTCCAAGAAAACGAACAATCAAAGCTTCCCTTCCAGAATATAAATCATCTTCTTGTCTCAAATAACCTGTAAATCCTGACAAAAGTAGACAAGGCAACCTCGCGTAAAATCGGCGGCATCCTATATAAGTTACTAAATCCTAGAAAACAAAATAAGATATAATGCTTGTGGAATGAAGTTTGCAGATTTCCTGGAGATTATAAAACTTAATAATTCACAAAAACTTATAAGACTCCGTTAGAAAAACAAAACTGGTAAAATTTCCAGATTTTTGACTCCTGACGCCGTCAAGAGCAATTGCCTGACGCCGTCAGAATGAACCTGCAGAAATCTTTATGTTAAGTTTCCGGAAAATTTCTGGAAAAACTTTGTCCTACTTCCTGGAAAATCCTGCAAAACTACATTATGACTCAATACAAGCATTTGACTCTAACAATACGAATACACATGTTCATTAAATATTGTGGAGAATCATGATCGGTTGTTTCTAAAAAAAACATATTTGGGGTTTCCCCTTACACTTATCTTTTGCAAAAATACCTTTAGGTTGAAGTTAAGACTAGGCTAAACAACATAATAAAGTATTTCCACATTTTAATTGAGAAACATGATCAACCAACAATAAAAATAAAACATGCATACGGAAGCAAATAACAATCAAACAATTAAAATCACACAAAACATAGGTTGCCTCCCAAGAAGCGCTTTTCTTTATTTACGAGTCTTGTAGCTAGACTCAAAGTCGTGGGTTACTACGTGATTTCATCATTGGTTCCATTCTCTAGGTCATCTTCTAAACCAGTTTTGTATTCTGGACCTAGTTGTAAGCACTCTTTGTAGAAACCAAGCATCCTATTTCTAACATACTCTACTCCTCTACGTCTATCCTCCTCATTCCTATAATAAGCCGCTTGCTTACGTTCCTTTTCGAAATTAGAGAGAAGGCGGTATTGCTCAATCTTGTAGGGCATTTGATAAGCAACCTCATCATTCTCTTCCTTGAATCTAACTATCCCTAATGTCGGATCATAACTCATCCTAGTGGCCTCAACAAATGGCTTCCCGAATACTACTTGACTTAGGCAAGCATCTATCACCGGACGAATGTCTTCAACTATCATAAAATCAATCTCATAGGTGAGATTCCCTATAATGACATGCAATCCCTTCACTCTTCCCGCAAAATTACTTATCCAACTTTTACCGGGCATTATCCTAAAATTGAGTTGCTTCTTCATCACCCAATTGTAATAAGTCCTAGACATGATGTTCACGGGGGATCTAAGGTCTATGTAAGCTTTCCATACATGCATGTGCCCGATATTGCATGGGATGTTAATGTTAGAGGGGTCTCCCATTTTGATCAGGGGATCGCCAAAGATATATGTTGTTTCGGGACTATCGAATAAATACTTATGGTATTCCCGTTCTTCCTTGGTTGGCAACTTATCAAAATATTCCTTTATAGGTTCTACCTCCTCTAATTCCTCATCCTTATTAACCTCAACTTTCCTACTCTCATCCTCACTATTGGCTTCTACTCTAACTTCATCTTTGTCACTCTCCTCTATTTCCCTATCTATCGGCTTAATAGTGACAACATTGACAAAGTGGACATGTTTGGATGATGAGGGGTCCTTAGCTTGGATTCCACTATTGGTGTCCCTAGTGTCCTTCCTAGGTGTGGCTAATGTTTGGTTGTTGAGGGCTTTCAACAAGTTGTCGATTTTGTTGGTCATCTCCGTTTGATTTTGTTTGAAATCGGCTTCAAACTTAGCTATGCGAGCTTCTTGAGATGCCATAAATTTCGAAATCAATCCTTCAAGATTGTTGGTACTACCATAGTTGTTAGAAGGATTGTTGTTGAAGATACGGTTGGATGGTGGACCGTTTGATTGGTAACGATTAGGTGGGTTGGATGAATTTGGTCGATTTTGTTTCCACCTAAGGTTTGGGTGATTTTTCCATGAGGGGTTATATGAATCACCGTATGTGTTTGGCTCGGGCTTGAAAGTGTACCACTTATCTCCCGCTTCGTCGGTACGCGTGGATGCGTAGTCCGCAAAAGCTGTTCCGGGGAGTTCCACACAATCACGAGTGTCATGGGGACCACTACATAATTCGCATGAAGAAGTGATTTTGTTCACTTGGCTTGAATGCTTCGGAGCTTCGTAAGATTTCATGAGAAACTTGACTTGGTCCTCAAGTTCCATGATCCTACGGTCGGGAGTGCTTGAATTATTCGAAGGCAAAGATATTGCCTTGACCGTTTTGTTCAAATCACGGGGATCATTCCAACTTTCGTTGTCATAGAGAGCAAGATCTTCTATGAGTTCCCATGATTGTTCCGCACTAAGATCACGTAGCTTACCACCGGCCGATTGGTCAATGGTTCGCCTCGTGGGGATATCGATATAGTCATAAAAAATTTGGACTTGGAGCCACAAATCTATGCCATGATGAGGGACTTTTTGGAGTAAGTCCTTGAAACGAGTCCATGCTTCATAAAGAGATTCATTTTGACGTTGTTGGAACATCAAGATGTCATTCCTAAGTTTAGTAGTTCTCCCCGGTGGGAAAAATTGAGCAAGGAAACGAGTGGTGAGATCATCCCATGTGGTGATGGATCCCGCGGGTAAACGCTCAAGCCATTGACTAGCTTGATCCCGTAGAGAGAATTGGAATAGGCGTAAACGGGTAGTCTCTCTAGTTTCAACACCTAGGTCTATGGAATCTACGATTTTGAGGAAGTCCTTAAGGTGTTGGTTTGGATCTTCGGAACGAAGTCCATGGAATGCACATCCGCTTTGCACCAACCGGATGGTGTCGGATCGCAAGGGGGTCACATTGGCTCCGGTGAGCTCAATGGTGTTTCGGTAGCCTTGGTGGCTAGGTCGGGAATACTCTCCTAAGGTTCGGGGCCTAAGGGGTTCTAATGGTGGGTTTTGTTGTGGTGGGATGATGGGTTCAAAGATGTTACCACCTTCCATGATGTCGGATGGTAAAGAGTTACGAACAAAAGCACGAAGAAATAAGATAGACTAAAGAAGACCTAAAAATAAAAATAAAATCTTACTAGAAAGGAATCTAGCAAGTAGACCTAATAAAAAGAAATCCTAACCTAGACAATAACTATTTCCCCGGCTGCGGCGCCAAAAACTTGATGCGTGGGAATCGCACCTTGCTTTACCTCTCGAGGGATCTCGCGAGGTTTACAACCCCCACCAGGCAGTGTACCTGATCGTTGTAGTATAGTAT
This sequence comes from Artemisia argyi, assembly GCA_030686995.1. Taxonomy (NCBI): domain Eukaryota; kingdom Viridiplantae; phylum Streptophyta; class Magnoliopsida; order Asterales; family Asteraceae; genus Artemisia; species Artemisia argyi. The sequence continues at coordinate 252,639,452 of CM060708.1, forward strand.
AGTGACAAGTACCGGGGGATTGATCGTTCAGCTTAGGAATAGTGTCGCTAGGATTAGAAAGCCTAATTAATAGTTCTAGAGATGGAAGATGATTATTTTTGTATTTTTATATTTTTATGAAAGCAAATAAAATCTCAGGTTTTGGAAGGAGTGGGCGGAATTAGTTGCTAATCAACTAACCCAAAAACTACTTTATAACTAATTAACTAATGAAAATGAAATTAAACTAATATTAGACTAAGGTTGTGAGCAGTAATTGGAGAAATTGTGTTTACTTAGACTTCATTACTCCCTAGATATCTTTTACATGTTAATTACTTGTTACACTTGTATGAATGACGGGTTGTATTCCTTAATACCATTCGTGGAGTGGCATACATAACTCCCCAACTCTATGAGCTCTTATCTCCTCCTACACCATGACCCAGCACAACTATAGGGATTGTAAACAGTGGCTCATGCATTAAATACAACCAATAAAGACCTAGTACGCCTCGGTTCATGTTTCTTAAGACGTTCAAGCATGTTACCATTTGGAGATCTGCCAGTTTTCTTAAGCCTAACATATAATATCATTCATTCAAAACAAGAATAGACAAGTAATCAACACATAATCAACATCTAGGTTTCATTAGATCTAAGCAAACACAAAGGAAATTTAGCCTAGCATAGTAGAATTAAGATAAGAACAAAAGATAGACAACCAACACATAGACATATTGATTGAATTAAGAGTATACTTATCTCAATTACAATGCAAGGTCTCAAGGGTTTGGAACCCTTGAAAAACCTGTAAAAGAGGCACCAAAATCGTCTTTAGGGTTTCACCAAAACTTCTCTCCCTTTTTAATGAAAAAACTAGAAAACTATATATAGGAAAATTGTCCTGACGGCGTCAAGAGTTAAATCTGACGCCGTCAACTCGCCGCCATACACTTCCTCGGACGCCCTAGATAAAATCGTGACGGCCTATGTGACGCCGTCACCACCCACGGTAAATTATTCTTGGTCACTTTGACGCCGTCATAACTCCATCTGACGCCGTCACCAGCTACGGTAATTTATTCTTCATGTCTGACGCCGTCAAGAGCAAACCCTTGACGCCGTCACCTTGTATTTCCAGCTTGGATTTTTGGTACTTTGTCGTCTTCTTCACTTTATGCTCCAAAAACGTCCAAAATAGCCTCTTTTCCAGAATTCACTCTCCAAACACCTAAAATCACAAAAGGAACGATTTAGGGCAATATTTGATCAAATAAATTCGGATTCGGGCTTAAATGACCCCCTAAAAATGGATCATTTTTCGCCTCATCAGGAACCGTAAGCTATTCTCTAAATACAAGGCATACAATGGAGGTAGCGTTATTTTCGGTAGTGACTTACGTGAAAAAATCATTGGCAAAGGTACGATTTCTCAAGACTCACTTACTATTGAAAATGTAGAGCATGTAGATAATTTAACATATAACTTGCTTAGTGTAGGACAAATATGTGATAATAAATGTAGAGTCACATTTATCAAAGAGGATAGTGAAATATTTAAGAATGGAAAAATTATAGGTAGAGGAATTAGGAAAGACGGTATATATGTTATGAAACTAGGAAACAAGCCTGAGGATAGGATATGCCTAACGACCCTAGATGAAAACTCTACATTGTGGTATAGGAGATTAGGACATGCTAATATGCAACAAATACAATCTTTGGCCTCTAAGGAATTAGTTAGAAATTTGCCTAATCTAAAATATGACAAGCATTTTTGTGATGCATGTAAAATTGGAAAACAAGCTCATGCTAGTCACAAAGCTAAGAATATAGTATCCACTACTAGGTGCCTAGAATTATTACATATGGATCTTTTCGGTCCATCCGCTGTGCGGAGCTTTAGAGGAAACAAATATACCTTAGTAATAGTAGATGACTACTCACGATACACGTGGACTAGGTTTTTAAGTGACAAAACCCAAGCCTTTGAAAAATTTGAAATATTTAGTAAAATGATTCAAAATAAATTAGGATGCTCAATAGTTGCCATTAGGACGGACCATGGTAGAGAATTTGATAACGAAGTACAATTCGGAAAATATTGTGAGTTAAATGGAATATCTCACAATTTCTCTGCTCCTCGTACTCCTCAATCAAATGGCGTAGTAGAAAGAAAAAATAGGTCACCACAAGAAATGAGTAGAACAATGTTAAATGAACAATCCATCCCACAAAAATTTGGGTGTCACGCCGTAGATACATCGACTTATATTTTAAATAGGGTATCAATTAGGAGAATTCTAGGAAAAACTCCTTATGAGTTATTAAGAGGTAGAAAACCAAACTTAAGCTACTTTAGGGTATTTGGAAGTAAATGTTATATTCTAAACACTAAGGATTACCTCACTAAGTTTGATCCAAAATCATATGAAGGAATATTTTTAGGATACTCACAAAATAGCAAACCATACATAATACTTAACAAACACTCCATGAAAGTAGAGGAATCACTAAATGTAACATTTGATGAAACACCACCACCTCCTAAAACATTACCTTTAGAAGACGATGATTTAGTCGAAGATGAAGCTATTGAGGTTAGTAAAACCAAACCCATAGGAAATGATAATGAAGACATTCACTTAGAAAATAACGAAACTGTTAATATTAAAGAATCTAAATCACATCCATTAGATAATATAATAGGACATCTTAACCAAAGAACCCTTAGGTCACAAGCCCAAGATAAAAACAATTTCTTTTGTTTCCTCTCAGCAATAGAACCTAAGAATATTAACGAGGCCTTAAAAGATGAAAGTTGGGTTATAGCTATGCAAGAAGAATTAAATCAATTTAAGGCAAATGATGTTTGGGAATTAGTCCCAAATCCAAATAATATGACCGTCATAGGAACCAAATGGGTATATAGGAATAAGTTAGATGAGAACGGAATAGTTACTAGGAACAAAGCTAGGTTAGTTGCCCAAGGTTATAATCAACAAGAAGGAATTGATTATGACGAAACTTATTCCCCCGTAGCTAGACTAGAATCGATTAGGATATTACTTGCCTATGCTTGTGCCCTAGATTTTAAGTTTTCCAAATGGACGTGAAAAGTGCATTCCTTAATGGTTTTATCAATGAGGAGGTATATGTGGCACAACCTCCAGGATTCATTGACTTCGCAAAACCTGATTATATTTATAAGTTAAAGAAAGCTTTGTATGGACTCAAACAAGCTCCCAAAGCTTGGTATGATCGATTAAAAGCTTTCCTTATTAAACGTGATTATTCCATGGGAATGGTAGATAACACTCTTTTCACTAAAAGGAAAGACCCAAATCTCATCATTGTCCAAATATATGTTGATGACATTATATTTGGATCGACTTATCAAGACATGTGTGATGAATTTGCCAAAATCATGCATGATGAGTTTGAGATGAGTATGATGGGTGAACTTAACTTCTTCCTAGGATTACAAATAAAACAATTAGAAGATGGAATATTTTTTAACCAATCTAAGTACATTAAGGAAATGCTTAAGAAATTTGGCCTAGAAGACTCAAAACCCATGAAAACTCCCATGTCTACGGAAGTAAAGCTCACAAAGGACGATGAAGGTGAGTCCGTAGATAACACCAAGTATAGAGGAATGATAGGTAGTTTACTATACTTGACGGCAAGTAGACCCGATATCATGTTTAGTGTCTGCCTTTGTGCCCGTTTTCAAGAGGATCCCAAAACCTCTCACCTAGAAGCGGTTAAGCGTATCTTCCGATACGTTAAAGGCACTATACACTTAGGATTATGGTATCCTAAGGGATCCGGCATAGAAACCATCGTCTATGCGGATTCGGATCATGTGGGGGACTACGTAGATAGAAAGAGCACTAGCGGTATTTGCACGTTTATGGGATGTTGTCTAACATCTTGGTTTTCGCAGAAGCAAACTGCTCTTGCTATTTCTACCACCGAAGCCGAATATGTAAGCGCTGGAAAGGCATGTCAACAAGCACTATGGATGAAACAAGCTCTCGTAGACTATGGCATTAGGTTAGAAAATGTCCCCATTATGTGTGATAACAAAGGTGCGATATATTTAAGTAAAAATCCGGTGCAACACTCTAGGACTAAACACATAGAAATACGCCACCATTTTCTTAGGGATAATGTACAAAAAGGAAATATATCTATAGAAAAGGTTGCATCGGAAGACAACATTGTGGATATATTCACAAAACCCCTTAAGCGTGAATTATTCAACCACTTGCGTTTAGGATTAGGAATGATGGAACAAGTTGACTAAATTATATTGAATTAATACAAATTTATGCTTGCATAAAATTTATTTTTCTTCCATTTCATCTTTTCTGAGTCTAGGAATCTATTTCGCACAAAATTAAAGATTGGGAAAATTTATTTTCTTTGCATAAACTCCTTTGTAAAACCCAATCAATTTTCTTTAAAAACTATTCTCACATCTAGGAATCACATGAAGATCATTTTCCTTGCATTGTTGACTAATACTAAAAACATTGTTTTTCAAAATCATGCATAAACTCTCACATAAATTGTCAAGGTATATAATCTAATATATGTCTTTGACATTCATGATCGAGCAAAAATTGAATCAAGGAGATCATTTGGATTGTTTCTTAGGATCGTTATTTCTTTTTGCATTTAGGAGTCGAAACAATCACAACTCCACATTTGTTGCATATAGACACACACTAGGACAAATTCACTAATAATTTTGTCATCTTGATCCATCACTAGTTTTTCACTCACTAGTTTCCTTTTCCTTTGATCTAAGAGAGGTGCCTTAGGAAGTTTAAGTGATCTTGCCTTTACTTATCTCCTCTTGCTTATTATGTGTTGATTATTTGCTCTTTTGCCTATGTGTTCTTGCATGCATGCTTTATCTTGATTAGATTAGATTCTATATTGCCTAAAGGAATTGAACTTGCTTGAATTCTAATCCAAACACACAACCTTTCTGCAAATTTTCTGCCAAAAACCCAATTCTGGCAACCTGGAAATCACCAGATGGGCGGCCCCCTTAATTTTGTAAGGCAGCCCCCTTAGTCATTAAGGGGACCGCCCCCTAATTAAGGGGACCGGCCATCTGATGGTCGGGTTTACAGAATCTTTTCTGTTTTTTAGCCCATTTCAACCTACATTTCCCAATTTTCACCAACACATTTTGTCCTAATCTCCCAAACAAACTTTATCCATCCATAAACACACAAATCTTACACTATAAATACCCCCAATCCTCAAAACTCTTCACTCATCCCTTCATGGCTTCTCCAAACAAACCAAAACCAAAAGCCTCAAGGCTTGCAAGAATGACGGAAAAACCCGTTTGGCGAAGAAAAAGCCCTCGAAACAAATCCTTCATAACAAATGAAGTTGGAAATCACTCAACACCACCAACCACTTACTTCCCAAACTTTACACCAAATTCACAAGGACATTCATTTGATCCTCTATACAAACCATACAACATTGGCCAAACATCTTCCTTCATGCCAAACCACTCATCTCATCCTCCAACCACTTGTAATGATCCATACAAGTTTGATCAACCATCCCACTACAACTCCAACTACACAAACCTAATTCATCCATATCAACACAATGACTTTCTCCGCATTACCACGGAAAAGCAAAAGTTCCGTGATGAAATATTACAAATCCAAGATCTTTGTGATCAATGCCATGCATCTTGCACAACGCAACAAAGGGCAACCTCCATCATCACCCTACAACAATTGCCTTCCCCACTCTCTCAACTTGGATCAAGTTACAAACCACACTCACTATTGCCCTTGTTGCATCTTCCTTCAAAAACAAATCCTATACTTGAGTGAAGATATTTCTAGGCCTTTGGATGAGCAAATTTAATCCTAACCGTTCAATTGCTTTTGGCGGGAAAAAGTATTTGCAAAGGGTTTATTTATTTAAATGTGGAGTGGGGTTGGGATTGGTTTTGGGCTTGGGGTTATAAGGAAAAGTGGGATTGGGTTATAAAGGGTTGGTTGGGTTTATAAATTATGTTGACATAAATAATGTCTTAAAACATTGTTAGCATATTAACAATGTCTCTATGTTTTGATAATTACAAAGCATAAACTCATTAATCTAAAACTTATGACGTAAACAAGTTTTTAGTGCTTAATATTTGTCTTTGCTTCCATATCACTTAAGGTATGAATAAACAAAGGGTTTATTGCATTTCATGATCAAAGGAAATTTTTCTAATCACTAGAATTTTTATAAAATGTATTAAACATCTTATATCTTTTACAAAATTACTTTTGGAATTAAAAGAATATGTTTAATTCATTATAAATATATGATTTCAAATTTCCAACCAAAAATGGCAAATTTTATCCAGAGAAATATTCCCCACTAAAAGACAAGAAAAACCAACGTTCTGAAGGGACGGCCCCCTTAATTCCTTAGGCGGTCCCCTTAATCATTAAGGGGACCGACCATTAATTAAGGGGACCGGCCACACTCCAGAACAGTATTTTTCTCCCCTATAAATACTGGTTCATTCATCAGAATTTTCTCACCTTTTGCACTTCTAAACTTTCTGATCTAGATCCACATTTCTATTCTCTTATCCTTTGATCATAAGTGTATAATTCTTTGTTTCAAAGTGATTCAAACTTCATCCTCTCAAGTGCAAGAGAAGAATACTTCTATCCCCCAAGACAAGAAGTATTACAACTTGTTGTGATCTCCACATCCAAGTTGTTGGTGCATCATCAAGATTATTTACATTATTTTTTTATGAAGATTGTTGTGAATATTTGATTGTAGATAGTTGTGCTAGATATATAGATTGTGTGATTAGTTAGTAGCTTGGTGTGAAGAAGAAAAGTTAGGAATTAGATTGTAGTGAAGAGGCTAGGTGTGGAGTAGTTAGTTGTGAAGTGAATTGGTGTGAAGAAGATAGGTGTGGAGTAGTTAGTTGTGAAGTAGATTGATTTGAAGAAGTTGTGTAGAAGTTGTGACTTAGGTGTGAAGAAGTTGTGGTGTGTAAGGTTTTCTCCGCCATAAGGGAGCTTGTTGATATAGTGAAGAAAACTCTCGAGTTAGGTGCTCGGGGAGTGGAGTAGGGCAAGGAAGGTGTCCTTGTAGCCGAACCACTATAAATCTCTTGTCTCGCTGTTTGATCTTTCCATCTCTTACTCATTTCATTACTTATCATTGTTATATATTACTTATTGATAGTTGTTTATATTGTGCAAGACTTGAGATCACATATTATCGAATCTAAGTTTTTAAAAGGTAAGAAAACTCTAAAACTATCTTTTAAAACGAATTAAAAAGACGTAAAACTATTCAACCCCCCTTCTAGTTTTCCACAAATTACACACATGGTCCAATTGGTTTTAGTAAATAAATCACAAGGACTAAAAGTGTCAAATCTGAAAAGTTAAGGGTAGATTCTGCCAAATCTCTGAAATATATCCAAGGTACCATTCTTGCCAACTTGTAATTCCATAAGGACCCTTAATGTAATTTTCTCCAATTTTAACACCCGAGGACCATTTTTGCCAATTTCAAAAGTTAAGGGGCCTGTTTTGCCAATTTGTGAAACTTTCGTCCAAGGACCAATATTAAACCTTTTTGAATTCCCAAGGACTTAAGTTGACTTTTATTTGAATTAATTTTGACCAGGGACTGATTTTGACAATCTTTGAAAGTTCAGGGACCTTTTATGTCAATTTTGGATTTTGAGGGGTAAAAGTTGCTAGTTTGTTAAAACTTTCATCCAGGGATTAATTTTGAACAAGTTTGATTATCTAAGGATCAAAGTTGACTTTTTATTTATTTTAAAATTTCAGGGACTAGTTTTGTCAATTTGTGAAACTTGAGGGACTGAAACTGCCAATTATGCGAACTTTGTTCATTTTTCATTTGTTTTTAACCATTTTGCATCTAAAACATATAAAACACAGTTTTGGGATAATTTATGTATTTTTATGCATTTCTGAGAATTTTTGGATGTTTTGGCAGTTCAGATACGATAAAAATGATGAGTATTTACACACTCATCAATCCCCCACACTAAACTATTGCTAGTCCCTAGCAATATTTTTGAGAAAAATTAATGGATTTGAAAACTCTTTACCAAAAGCCATTACTTCTGGAGTAGCCAAATGTATCGGTTCAAGTAAGAACTATGGTCCACTTGATAACTATGTGATTTTGAGCAAACCACCAGCTGTCAACGGATTTGATTTGTCTTTACCAAAAGCCGTTTGCTTCTGGACTAGCCAACTCTTGATGGAATAGTCAACATCTTGGTGAGCTGTTTACCAATTATGGTTTTTCCACGGCCTTTACCACAAGCCATAATCTTGCGGGCTAGCCAACTCATTCACTTTTTTGGATATGGCGAGTTGATATACCATACAATTTTGGGCAAATTGCAAGCGATCAACGGATTTGAGATATCTTTACCAAGAGCCGTTTGCTCCTGGATTAGCCAATCCTTTTGTCGTTTAGACATGGAGGACTGATAACCACAAAATTTTTGAAACTTTAGTGAAAAAAATTTTAAAAATTTTGGTAAAAAACGGGGGTACTAGATGGTAAAATGTGATAAAATTTGCTAGAATTCCCCCCCCCCCCCCACACACTTAGAATTGAATATTGTCCTCAATATTCAAAGTCCCGGCTATTATGCCGACTCTTTGAACATAAAAGGGCAACATTACAAGCTAAATGTGGAAACACAATTTTGTTTTTCACTTTATTTGTAACCATAGGAGGGGTAATTCCCCCACACTTAGGGTGAAAACCCTATAAGCATGCTACTGTTTTTGTTTACCGAGTCGCTAGCTTGACTCGACCCCGAATTCATTGGTTCATGGGGAAGCATGATGTGGAAGAAACAATCTCCATCGGACTTTCATTCAAGATGTTTGGACAAACATTTGAAGCACGTGAAAGTTCCACACCGATGAGATAAGTACCCGGCTCAAGGTAATGGTAAATGAAAATGCCGGGATCAAAGATGGTGTCTTCATTCCCGAAGGAGTGAATAACATGAGAAGTCACCCTGTAGGTGAAGAAAAGGAAGAAAAGCATGACGAAAATCATGTTAAGATCTTCTTCCTTGAGAGCAGGCTCATTAGCCTGAATTTGGATTTCAAGGGTTAAGCTCAAAAACATTCTGGGAGGGAGGGTGGGAATTTGCAAATCCTCATGATTGAGTACATCTCCCCCCGGGCTATCAAACTCTGGAGGAGTCATGATATGATGAGTGAGTTCACCGGAGAACTCCTCATGAAGAGAATCATTCACAAGATTTAAATCTGTGAACTCATGTTCCATTGTGGACTCATCACAATCCTCATTCTGAATATCAAAGAGTGAATTATCAGAAATCAAAGTGAATTCAGATTTGAATTCAAATAGAGGATTGGTGAGAGTAGTATTGAATGCTTCAGGAACAAAGTGATTATTATTCTTTATTGGACTATTGGGATCAGAAGTGAGTGGTGGATCATGATATAGGAGACTTTCAATTTCTCCTAGATCGGCTTCGAAATCAAGGAGACGATCATCACTTTCCAATGAAAGTGGATTGATGTGAGTAAGTTCATCGACGAACTCCTCAAGAAGAGGATCAACATCAGAATGTGGGAGTGATGCCTCAATATACTCAATGTCTCCATGAGATGTACGACAATCATTAAAATCTGATAAAGTCTCAAAATGATCGTTTGAACAGTCAAGAGGGGAAGGTAAATCACACATATGGTCAGAAGTTCCCTGTGACTCTCTTAGGATTGGGACAAGGTTCTCAACACTAGACTTTATTAATTCGTCCGATTCCTTATCAGGAACAGTGCTAAGATGCTCATCCCCCATGTTAAGAGAGTGAGTGTGAACTTCGGGTGTGAAAGCAGTTATTTGAGATGGAATCTCAACTGCTAGTATATCAACTGATGAACTTGATGAATCTTTGTAAAATTGAAGGATATCAAGTGTATCTTCATCATCATTATCATCAGGAATAAAACGGAACTGAGAGCTAGATATGGCTGCTTTTTCTTTTGCAATTGATTCCCTAATAGATTTTTCATATGCATCTTGGGAATTTACTTTAGCAGCCTGCTCATCAGCCAGCAATTCTTCCATGGATTTCTCATGTGTATAGTTTTGAGCAAAATCTTTAACTAAATCCTTAAGTTCATCAACAATTTTCATCATATTTTGCATTTCTGGAAGAAGTGCCTGACTCAATTGGGACTGTGGAGGTTGGTCATAATATGATGTGTCAAGATTGTTACAGGGAATTGGATTCCCTGTTTGACAATCTGAGCTGAAGTGTGGACCTCCACAGTAATCACAACAGTAAAACTGTTGAGTCTGGACTGGTGAATCATATGGGTATTGGTCATAACCAAAGTTCTGAGCATCACCGGAAAACTGTTCATAGACAAACGTGTTTCCGGCTTGACACTCAAATCCTTGATGAGGACCACCACAAAACTTACACAGATATGTCAGTATCTCATGATGTGGTGGCTGGTAGAATGAATCAGATGTATCATGGTAAGGATAAGGAGCTTGGTTATAGACAGACACATCTCCTGACTCTACCATGCTACAGCTGGGACAATTCCCACCATTATGAGGACCACCACACCATTGACAACCACAATGGTGTGGATACGACATAGAAGGAATCAAAGGTTTACAGAGGGGTAGGGATGAAGAATCAAATATGTGAGAGGGTAAAGGAGAATGTTTTTGGATTTTTGGATAAACATTTTGTACAAATAAGAAAGAAAATGTTTTTGTGTTTTTTGTGTTCGTTGAAAACTGATTTTAAAATGTTTTCGTGAACTGTTTTGTTTTATAATCAAAAAATATGAACAAAGGATGGTAAATATACAATGAGTGTATATCCATATTCACTAATCTGTAAAACCGTTTAGAATACGCGCACGACCTCCCAGGCAGCGGCGCCAAATTTTGATTGGCTCCAAACGGTCAACTTAAATTGACCAAGGAATGGTCAACAAAGTCAAACAGCTTAGAGTCAATCTCCGTGGAAGTATAGGGGTTTCCCCGGGTCGTTATGTCCCGACGAGGTGTGGATGGTAATCAAAACGAGTTTGTGATCGGGTGAATTTGGACATGAAAGGGGTTGTGAATGATTATACTACTGATTTATACAAGGAAATAGCTTAAATAAGCTATATTAACAAGACTGTAAAGTTAGAAAACCCAGAAACGTGTAAAACCTAAAAACGCGTACGTTCAATTTAAATTTACATGAACGTACGAAATAAAAAGTGAAAACTGAAATCTGAAAACCCACAAGGGCTGAAAATAACTTTTTTACAAACCTAAGGTTAAAAGAAAATGAATTTTTACACAATTTAATTATTTAATATTAATTAAATACTAATTAAAACTAATTATTAATATTTAAATAACTTAAATACAATATAATATTATTTTAATATTAGAAAAATAAAAATTAAATTTCTAAAATTATAAAATAACTAAAAACAAATTTTAAAACTAAAAATATGTCTTTTTGTCTTTTTGTGGATTTTATATCAATTAATTACTAATTATATTAATTAAACTAATTAACTAATTTTAAATTACTAATAATACTAAAAGTAACTAGAAAATTATAGAAAAATTTAAAAATATAATTAACCATCACAGGAATCCTAAAAAATTATAAAAAGTTTATAAAAATTATTTTTAGACTATTTTACTAATTATTATTCTAAATATTAATTAATAACTAATTATACTAATTAAATTATAAAAACTAAAATATGAACAGTAAAAATTCTAGAAAAATTCCTAAAATTATTTTATAATATATAAAAGCTAGGAAAAATATAAAGAATATGTTTTACTTGATAAAAACTAATTATGCTATTTAACACTTTAATATTAATTAATTATTAATAAAACTAATATTAAATCTAATAAGTACTAAATGATAAGATAAAAATCTGAAAAAATTACTGAAAATGCTTTAAGTTAAAAGGAAATTAAGAAAAATATAAAAATTCAAGCTACTTAATAAAAATCTAAAAAGGAAAATTAAAGAGATAAATAAAATTAAATAGAAACTATCACTTGAATTTAAAATTGGATTTTTGTTATTTTTCTCTTACCAACCTATTAACCTACTGAAAGTGAACAACTTTTGTAAAGGCACTTGCTGTGTAACTTAAAAATAAGCAATGGGGAGGCTTACATGCTTGACAGATAATTGTTAAAGCTTATTAGGACTTTTGATGAAGCCCAAACTACTTAATAAGCTTGACCACTGACCTAAAGCTCAAAATAAGCAAGACCAAGATGGAATGGGCTCACAAGAAACTGAAACAACAAGGGTAGCACTCTGCATAAGCTATGAATAGGCAATAAGCAAATCCAAATTCACAGTGAGCTACTCAGGCCTGCAGGGCTTTTTGAAGGCAAATTCAACCTATCAACTAAGCTTAAAAGCCAAAATAAGCGTTTGAAATAGCAAGCTGAGTTGATGAGGTGTCCAGAAATCCCAAGCTTTCACTGAGGGACTTGATACGTGGGAATCGCACCAGGCTTTACCTCTTAAGAGATCTCGAGAAGCTTACAACCCCCACCAGGCAGTGTACCTGATCGTTGTAGTATAGTATAGTGACAAGTACCGGGGGATTGATCGTTCAGCTAGGAATAGTGTCGCTAGGATTAGAAAACCTAAATACTAGTTCTAAAGATGAGGGATGATTATTTTTGTATTTTTATATTTTTTTAGAAAGCAAGTAAAAATCTCGGGTTTGAAGAATTTGGGCGGAATTAGTTGCTAGTCAACTAACCCAATACTAAGATGCAATCAAAATAAAATACTAAAAATGAAAATAAACTATATTAAACTAAGGTTGTGAGCAATAAGTGGAGAAATTGTGTTTACTTAGATTTCACTACTCCCTAGATATCTTTTACACGTTAATTACTTGTTATAGTTGCGTGGATGACGGATTGTTTTCCTTAATACCATTCATGGGGTGGCGCACTTAATTCCCCAATCCTATGAGTGCCTACTTCACTCCTATGTCTAGCCGGCTAAGAAGCTCCTAACATGGGATCATTAGAATTTACTCATGCATTAAATACAACCAATAAAACCTAGTGCACGTCAGTTATGTTTCCTAAGACGTTCAAGCATGTTACCAATTGGAGATCTGCCAGTTTTCTTAAGCCTAACATCGAAATCATTCATCCAATACAACCATAAACAAGTAATCAACACATAATTAACATCTAGGTTTCATTAGATCTAAGCAAACACAAGATATATCTAGCCTAGCATGATGGAATTTGTTGATATAAATAAACGACTAAAAACGTTATTCATATCTTTCGATACCTCTATGTTTTGATAATCACAAAACGAAAACACATTAAATCAAAGATAATGACGTAAACAAGTATTTAGTAGTTAATAATCACTTTCACCATCTAATCACTTAAGGTATGAATAAACATAGTGTTTAATGCATTATAAGATCAAAGGAAAGTTTAATTAAGTATTTCAAAGTTTATTTAATTATATAAACATATTATATATTTTTGAAAAACACTTTTGGTAATAAAGAAAAATGATTTATTCATACTAAATATATGAATTCAAATTTTTAACCAAAATCAGTTAGTTTTTCACCAAATAAACTTTCCCCACTAAAAGACAAAGAATCTGGCCGTTTCAGCTGGGCGGCCCCCTTAATTATAAAGGGCGGTCCCCTTAATTTTAAGGGGGCCGGCCATGATTTAAGGGGACCGGCCACGCTCCTCTGTCAGAATCTGTTGCCTATAAATACCACCTTAAACCTGGATTTTTTCCTCACCTTTTTGCACTAAAAACTTTCTGATCTAAACATCCCTCTCCATCCTTTAAAAATCCTTTGATCTTATATACTTTGATCTTTGTTTCAAAGTGATTCAAGCCTCAACACTCAAGTGCAAAGAGAAGAATACTTCTACTAGAAGTATTACAACTTAGTATCATCTTGCTATCTAAGTTGTTTGGTTGTTTCATCTTGTTGATCTTTCATACTTTGGTGAATAAGGTGTATGTATTAGTTTGCTAGATTTAGTTGTAGAATCTAGAATTGTTGTAAGTGTATAGTGGAAGTTGAAGTGAAGAAGTAGTGTTGGATATTAGTGAAGATAGGAGAAAGTGGAAATAGTGATTAGTTGTGAAGAAAGTGAAGCTTTCAAGTGGAGAAGAATTGAAGACATTAGTAGATTAAAGTTGTGAAGACTCTAGTGGCTTGAAGGTGCAAAGACATTATTGGTTTGAAGTTGTGAAGACATTGGTGCTTAGAAGTTGTGAAGATTGCAAGACATTGAAGTCGTGAAGAATTTTGTGAAGGTGTGAAGATACTCGTGGTGTGAAGATATATTGAAGAAGTCAAAGGTGTGAAGAAGTTGTGGTGTGCTATTTGGTGTGAGATTGGTTCTAGCTACAATTAGGACTCGACATCTTGCTTTGTTTCGTTAATTGGTGTAAGCATTTGGTGTGTACGGTTTTCTCCGCCATAAGGGAGGTTATTGACTTAGTGAAGAAAACTCTCGAGTTCGGTGCTCGGGGAGTGGAGTAGGGCAAGGAAGGTGTCCTTGTAGCCGAACCACTATAAATCCTTTGTCTCTCGGTTTGATCTTTCCATCTCTCATTCTTTACTTGTTTACTTACTTGCTTCTCGTACATTATTATTATTGTGTGTTGTGCATATATTGGTTTCACATAAAGATCAAACTAGGTTCCATTCCAAACATTTATTATACATTAGTAAATTAAAGTATATACAATCACTAAAACACATATACACATATAAATACAAACTTATATTTAAGTGAGATATATGAAATTATAATTTCTATTCAACACTTTAAATAAGAAGTATTTATGTGACATATGTGAATTAATTTGTATCTATACTTTAGCTTCGAAGGTTTTTACAAATTACCATCAATTCTTTGAAAGTAAACTTTTATTAAAACGAAAAAGACGCAAAACTATTCAACCCCCCCCCCCTTCTAGTTTTCCACAGAATTAAGACAAGAACAAGATATAGACAACCAACACATAGTCATATTGATTGAATTAAAAGAATACTTATCTCAATTACACATGAAAGGGTTCAAGAGCTGAAAACTCTTGAAAAACCTGTAAAGTTCGTACTAAGTTCGGCCTTAGGGTTTCTCCAAAACTTCTCTTTTTTTATGAATGAAAATTAGAAAACTATATATAGAAAACTGAGGCTGACGGCGTCAAGATCAAATTGGTGACGCCGTCATCTCGCCGCCAAAAGAATTCTCGGACTGCCTTGATCTACTTCTGACGCCGTCACGTTATAACTTTTTCCAGGCCGTCACGTATTTTACTCTTGACGCTCTTCCTTGTGACGCCTTCATTTCTGTACTGGGCCGTCATGCAATTTACTCTTAACGCTGTCAGGATTGTCTTCTTGACGCCGTCACCTACTGTTCTCAGCAAGGAAAATTAAGACTTTGGCGTTTTCTTCACTTTTATGCTCCAAAAACGTCCGAATTGCTTCCTTTTCCAGATTTCACCCCCAAAGTACCTAAAATCACAAAAGGAACGATTTAGGGCAATATTTGATCAAATAAATTCAATTCCGGGCTTAAATGACCCCCTAAAAAGGGTTCATTTTTCGCCTCATCAGGACTCACAAATGAACTTATGACAAGCTTTTGAAAAAGCTTCAAAGACACTGGATTGATCAGTGTACAGGGGAAATGGACAAGTTGCAAAGCTCAAACTATCAGATTTAGTGAGCTGAGAAGCTCACTGTGGGCTTAAAATCTACAGTACTGGCTACTGAGCTACACAAGGGACCAAATTACAAGGGCTTAAGGTCACTTGAAAACTTTTTATGAGCTCATGAAAAAGACTCACTACACTGATGACTAAGTGTAGTGAAATTTTGAATAAGTTTTGAGATCAAATTAAGCAATTTGTAGTAAGCAACAGATGGGACACACGCACAAACAATAGCAATTAGCCAGAAGGGCTTTTCAAATCACCACAAATCACAACCTATGGATCACTATTGAACAATACACAAGCTAGGGAAAATAAGCTTATGAGATTACATCCCCTGGTGCAGGGCAGCAGGCTTGCCAACTAGGCAACTTTAAACACAGATTAAGCTAGGTAGAAAAATTATAAAAATTATGATAAAATTAGTCTAGGAAAGACAAGCCACCAAAGATTCAAAATTATGATAAAATTAGTCTAGGAAAAATTATAAAAATTATGGTGTTTTAGGTTAGAGCAATACTAGAATAACTGAGATTACCTACTTTTTGAATCAAAATGAAAAGCATACCACTTGGAATTTCTGACAGTGAGTTAAATTCAAGAGATTAAAGACAGGTTCGACTTTTTTCTAAATGAGCATTGGTTTTTAGAGTTCTATATAAACCTAATATAACATGTTCTAACTAACTGTACCCACTGAAACAAGCATTAATACATGCTAAATCCTAAATCCAAACACTGCTTTAGTTTGAGTGAAAATGAGATTCTCAGTACCAAAGTCTATTTGAGGCTGTGATTTGAAAGCACAATGTTACATTATGATGAAATGGACTTGTTTGAACACAAATACACAGGAACTAACACCATATACTCCCAAGTCATCAACATGCTATTTTGATAGTGAAATTGCAATAAGGAAACACAATGAAATTCACTGAACAATTACACTATATTAAGCAATAATACTACTAACTAACACCAAACAAACATAAAAACTCAGAAATTATCATCCAATAAACATGTCTATAGTGATTTACCAAAGAGAAATTGAATGAGGCTTACAATGTGATTCTGTGTGATCCAACCAAGAACAAAGGAACAAACTAATCCTAAGCCTCCCCTGAGGCACTAAACCATATCTCATCAGCTCCTTCTCTTCTTCTTTTGTGTTTCTTTTTTTATTTTCTCAACTATTTTTTTGTGATTTTTTTTGGTATTTATGATTTTCTTAAACAACACTGAGGTTTTAATGTCTCAACAAGTTTAAAGTACTTCATTTAGCTTAATGGAACCTAGAAACAACATTTTACAAAGAATTATGCAATAATGAGAATTTCAAGTCTTAGAGCAAAAACTGAATTGAAAGAGGAACATGAAAATTTGATTAACTGATTCTTGAAATAACAAGACTGGGATTAACACTTGAAAAGTTAAGTTACACTGATTTGACATAAACTAAAAATAAGCTAAAAATTAGACTACTACTACTACTAACTAACTACTCTTCCTGGTCTTCTGTTTTCATTTAAATACTCCCAAAAAGTCACTTGGCCTTTTCCCACTTCATTTCTAGGCCTTTGAATGAGCAAATTTAATCCTAACCGTTCAATTGCTTTTGGCGGGAAAAAGTATTTGCAAGTTGGGGTAGATTACTGGCAGCAGGGAGTGAAATTTGTAGTTTTTTTTAGGAAAGGTAGTGAGGGTTTGAGTGTGGCAGAGGGTAGCAGGGTGGAGGTGATGATGATGTTGGCAGTGGTGTTGCAGGGTTACAGGTAGGGGAAGGGGATGGTTGTTTGACTCATGTTTGACCCAAGGTTTATTTATTTAAATGTGGAGTGGGCCTGGGATTGGTTTTGGGCTTGGGGTTATAAGGAAAAGTGAGATTGGGTTATAAAGGGTTGGTTGGGTTTATAAATTACACACATGGTCCAATTGGTTTTAGTAAATAAATCACAAGGACCAAAAGTGTCAAATCTGAAAAGTTAAGGGTAGATTCTGCCAAATCTCTGAAATATATCCAAGGTACCATTCTTGCCAACTTGTAATTCCATAAGGACCCTTAATGTAATTTTCTCCAATTTTTACACCCGAGGACCATTTTTGCCAATTTCAAAAGTTAATGGGCCTGTTTTGCCAATTTGTAAAACTTTCATCCAAGGACCAATATTAAACCTTTTTGAATTCCCAAGGACTTAAGTTGACTTTTCTTTGAATTAATTTTGACCAGGGACTGATTTTGACAATCTTTGAAAGTTCAGGGACCTTTTATGTCAATTTTGGATTTTGAGGGGTAAAAGTTACTAGTTTGTTAAAACTTTCATCTAGGGATTAATTTTGAACAAGTTTGATTATCCAAGGATCAAAGTTGACTTTTTATTTATTTTAAACTTTCAGGGACTAGTTTTGTCAATTTGTGAAACTTGAGGGACTGAAACTGCCAATTATGCGAACTTTGTTCATTTTCATTTGTTTTTAAATATTTTGCATCTAAAACATATAAAACACAGTTTTGGGATAATTTCTGTATTTTGATGCATTTCTGAGTGTTTTTTGATGTTTTGGCAGTTCAGATACGATAAAAATGATGAGTATTTACACACTCATCAATTACATTTGATTCTTGTTCGGGCTAGAATCACAAAGGTATGTTTACTTTTATGTTTGATTAATTAATTACATATTATATGATCTTGTAATTGCTTCCGATATGCGTACTTGATGTTAATTGGTTTTTTTTATATGATTGTCATGATATTTTAATTCCAACAATGGCATCTAGAGCCGTTATAATGTGTAATTAATTATGGAAATGCATAAAAATTGAATCTTGATTCGTTTAGTTACATGTCTTTAGGGTTTTTTGATTCCTAACCCTAATTTTTTTATTGGGTCGATTTAGACCTTTTAGGGTTTTAGGGTTTTGGTTTTGATTTTTAATATGATTAGAAACCCTAGGGTGTCATGTAATTGGTTATGCGTTTTAGTAAACGATCTTGGTGCAATATGTTAATTGTTAAGCATAATCCATGAAAAGTGTATGTTTGCATGGATTTATTGTGTGCATATTTAAATTGTTTAAATATATGAACATGTAAATTTATTAATAAATGTCGAATTGGGGAAGACTCCAATATTAAGTAATCAATTATGTGCTATGTGGTATTTGTTTAGTTTTGGCTTACGCAATCGATTTATCGATGTATGTGGCTCTTTTTCCTAGAAGAAGAAAGCCTTAATTGAATAAATACATTATACACCTAGACTTGATTATTAATAGGACTATTGAATAAGATTTGCATGTAGCTACATGTTTTATACATATTTAATTGTTATGTTATGTATATGTTTATTTGGTTGTTTTATTTTTTATTATATATTACTTGTTTTGTTTATTATTAGGTTAGACATGTTTATAAACGAAAAGGGTAATTTTTGAATAGAAAAATAACATGGACTAAATAAATGGCGAAATTGTTTTGGTTTTAAGAGCTTAAATTTCAAATGATTGGTTGATTGATGTTTTTGTACGTAATGGTTAACTAGGCCCGACCAAAGTTTACACACTACAAGATGGGTATAAGGTTGGCTTCGCATTAAATTGTGGACTTAGATAGACAACATTCTGTCTTAACGCTCGTTTGTGTGTAAATTAGACTTACCGAACAACCATTACACGTACACTGTCATCTTAAGGGTGAATTCACCACAATTCCATAATGATTATCCGAAACACTAAGCCTTAGGGCTTATGCAAAAGTACGATATAGTGGACGATAATTGTTGGTAATTCTTTAATTGGTGAACCCGATACCTCAATCAAAACTTTGTTATTTTACTCTTAGCAAATTGGTAATAAAAATGTTTTATAAAACCAATGTTATGAAGTTGTATACATGCTTCTTCATACATTATTTTGATCACGTCAAAATTAAATACCCTTATAAAATTAAGTCAAATGCCATCTAATTAAGAACACTTGAAGTTGTAATTTACGTCATGTGAGAACTTGGCGAGATTGCAATGGAGAGGTAAATTTCATAAATTCATTGCTAGCAGATCAACTGATGTGATGGATTTATGAGTTTGCAGTTTTTAAGTTAGACGACTTAAATTGAGTAGGAAGTGAGATCTTGGACTCAAGGCATTAAGATGGGGATTAAACATGCTTACAATACAAAAGTTTTGTGATTGTAAATCCCATAAATCTAGGAATTGGAAAAATGTTATGCCAATTATTGTATGACAAGTTACCTCATATTATACTTTCATTACTAGCAGATCAACTGATGTGATGAAACTATGTTTATGGAGGATCCTAGTTTTCAAGATAATTCTATGGATATGATTTCCTTGGGTATTTTATTTTCTTGAAAAATTGTATTATCAAAAATACTAATGTTTTGAACTTTCTTTATCTGTAGAAATGGCTCAAACTGATAACACCAACTTTCGTTCTGTCTTCAAGACTTACTTTTAACGAGAAAAATTGACTGGCTCAGAAAATTTCAATGATTGATATCGTTCACTCAGGATTGTCCTGCGAGTGACTGGTCAACTTGAAATCTTGAAAACGCCTTGTCCTGCTGAACCTGAAGGTCCTGAAGCTACTGAGACTGCCAAGGCTGAATGAAAAATAACTTGTAAGGAACATATTGATGTGGCCGCAATGATGTTAGGGGTAGGGGTGTTAATCAGGTCGGGTTGGTCGGGTTCGGGTCTAACGGGTCGGGTCCAAGTCGGGTCGAGGCTAAAAATTGCATACCCGAACCCGACCCTATTTGAGGTCGGGTTAGTCGGGTTCGGGTCAAAACGGGTCGGGTCAAAATGGGTCGGGTCAAGTCGGGTTCGGGTCTGTCCCATTTATAAAGTCACATAATTTGATTTCTTAAATTTAGTAGTTAAACTCACTTAATTTATTTGTTGTATATAAACCATAAGTCCTTTTAAGTTTAACCAAAGTTACCTATTTCATGATTTGACCTCTTTTAATTAAAAAACCAAACTAAGCTTTTAATCTAAACTTTCTTGCACCCAAATTGTTACAGTAGCTTTTAACCATGTTTCAAACTAAGTTTAACACCTAACTTGAATCATATAAGTATATAACTAGTTGGTGAAATGCTTTGGACCACAAATGTATCTTTGTCTCTGTTAAAAATATACGGAGTATATATATATCTTTGTCAAACACTCATGATTTTACCATCAAACTTTCACCATTTATAAATTCAGTAAGCAAAAGTTAATAATACACATTATTTTGATCCAAATACTCATGGCCACATAATTTTAAATCAAGTTCAAGTGAATATAATTTCATAATATACATAGTCGTATGAAAGGACTTAATCAAACAACAGTTTAACACCCAACTTCATATGTATAGACCATGTAACAAATACTAGTACTTACATGAGACAAATATGCAATCAGTGGCAAGCACTAAATGTTCATGCAAATATGCATCATGAGGAGCCAATATGACGCAATAACAGTTCTAAAAATACAAGAAAAAAATGAGACAAATATGCAATCAGTGGCAAGCACTAAATGTTCATGCAAATATGCAACATGAGTAGCCAATATGACGCAATAACAGTTCTAAAAATACAATGAAAAAAAAGGAAAAAGCTAACTCGGGTTAGTCGGGTTGACCCGAACCCGAATAGGTAAACTATTTTGAACCCGATACCCGACCCTAGTTCGTATTCGGGTTAGTCGGGTTGACCCGATAAACCCGAATAAGATTTTGAACCCGAGTAACCCGACCCAACTATCCTTATTCGGGTTCGGGTCCGGGTCGGGTTCGGGTCGGGTCGGGATTTATGACACCCCTAGTTAGGGGCAATGTCACCAGCTCTTCAAAGGCAGTTTGAAGAATACTTCCCCATGAACATGATTGATGAACTCAAGAAACTATATGAGAAACCATCAAATGTAGAGATTTACGATTTGATGGAGGCTATACATGGTTGTAAGCAAGGTGATGGTGAACCTGTGAGTGCTCATGTGTTGAAAATGAAGAGTTTCATGGATCAACTACAAACACTTAAGAAACCCTATGACAATGATATGGCTGTGAACTTAATCAATAGATCCCTTAACAAGGAATTTAGTGGTTTTGTGAGGAACTTCAATATGCATTGTGTGGGGAAGACAGTAAGTGAATTGCATGCACTGCTCATTGATTATGAGAAAAGGTTACCACAAAAGGCTCCTACACCCCAGGTACTTGCTATTCAAGGGGGTAGAATTAACAAGCCAAATGCGAACAAGAAGAAGGGTAAGGGTAAGGGTAAGGCTGATAAGAATAAGCAAGTTATGGCTTATCAACCACCTCAACCTAAGAAGAACCCTCCTAAGAAGGATAATCCGAAGAAGGATCAAGGATGTCATTACTGCAAGGTGATGGGTCACTGGAAGAGGAATTGTCCTCTTTATCTCGATGACTTGCGAAACAATAAGGTTAAGAAGACTGGGCACATGGGCGCCAGTACTTCAGGTAACTTATTTGTCATTGAATTATTTACTTTATCTCATAAATTATATTCCTGGGTATATGATACTGGATGTGGTATTAACATTTGTAATACACTACAGGGATTTAGAGAGGAAAGGAGACTAGCTTATGGGGAGCAATTTCTGCATGTCGGAAATGGAGCACAAGCAGCAGTTGAAGCCATAGGAGTGTTTAATTTAGTTTTACCTTCTGGTTTAGTACTGATTTTAAACAATTGTCATTATGCACCTTCTATTATTAGAGGTGTTGTTTCCTTTTCATGTTTGTTGGATCTTGGTTTTACTCATACTATTAATGGCAATAAAATTTCTGATTCTTTAAATGGTGTATTTTATTTTAATGTTGTTGCTGTGAATGGTGTGTTTGAAATTGATATGAATGATTGTATGTCCAACAATAATAATAATTCAATGTACAACATTAGTAAGAGAATGAAGTATGACTTGAATTCTTCTTACATTTGGCACTGTAGACTTTCCCATATAGGCAAGACTCGCATGCAAAAGCTAAAACAAGATGGGATTTTGAAAAATATTAATGATGAGTCATTTGATAAATGTGAGTCTTGTATTTCTGGGAAGATGACTAAGAAACCTTTTCATAGCAATATGGAAAGAGCTTCAGATCTACTTGGTTTGATACATACTGATGTGTGTGGACCACTTAGACATGTGTCAAGGAAAGGTGTTGTTTACTTCTTAACTTTTACAGATGATTTCAGCCGTTATGGTTATGTTTATTTACTTAAGCATAAACATGAGGTGTTTGAAACATTTAAAGTTTTCAAAGCAGAGGTAGAATTGCAATTAGGAAAGAAGATTAAAGCTCTTCGTTCTGATCGAGGTGGTGAATACCTTAGTCAAGATTTTAAAGATTTCTTAACTGAGAATGGAATTGTCCAGAATCACACATCTCCATATACTCCACACAAAAATGGTGTATCTGAGAGAAGGAATCGTACATTGTTGGACATGGTTCGATCAATGTATAATCTTACTAATCTTCCTTTGTCTTTTTGGGATTATGCTCTAGAATCAGCTGTTCGTATTTTGAATATGGTTCCCACAAAGAAGGTTGATAAGACACCATATGAGATATGGACTGGAAAAGCTCCAAACTTGACTTATTTAAAGGTTTGGGGTTGTGAGGCGTATGTTAAACGTGACTCAGCAGATAAACTCCAACAAAGATCTGTAAAGTGCATTTTTGTAGGATACCCAAAGGAAACAATGGGTTACTGCTTTTACTACCCACCTGAGAACAAAGTATTTGTTGCTAGGTATGGTAACTTTCTTGAAAGTGATCTTGTATCTCAAGAAGTCAGTAGGAGAGTATATGATCTAGAATATGATCAAGATAATGCATTACCTTCAGAAAACACTAGCACACTTCCTGTAGAACTTGAAAGTCTGGGTCCTCCACCGGAAGTTGATGTAGTTCCCATTCGCAGATCTTCTAGATCTGTGAAAGCTCCTGACCGTCTATGTCTTAATGTAGAGGTTGAGGAAAATTTACTAGGGGATCTTAATGAACCTACTACTTATAGAGCTGCCATTAATAGTCCTGAGAAGGAAAAATTGGAAAGCTGCTATGAATGGGGAAATACAATCCATGCATGATAATGAAGTCTGGACAGAAGTAGACCTTCCTCCTGGTGCCAAGGTAGTTGGGAGTAAGTGGCTCTACAAGATTAAGACTGTCATGGATGGAAATGCACACACTTATAAGGCTCGTCTGGTTGCTAAAGGTTTTACTCAAACTTTTGGAATTGATTACGAGGAGACTTTTTCTCCTGTAGCATTCATAAGAGCTATAAGGATTCTCATAGCTATAGCAGCGTACTATGACTATAAGATATGGCAAATGGATGTGAAAACCGCTTTCTTAAATGGTCATCTAGATGAAGATATCTATATGGCACAACCAGAAGGGTTTGAAATCCAAAATTTCCAAATCGTGTATGCAAACTTCAAAGATCCATTCATGGATTGAAGCAAGCATCACGACAATGGAACAAGAGATTTGATGCTGAAATCAAAAAGTTTGGATTCGCTCAGAATCTTGATGAGCCATGTGTGTATCACAAGGCTAGTGGGAGTGATAATGTAATTTTCCTAATTTTATATGTTGATGACATATTGATCATGGGAAAAGACATTCCAAGTTTGCAAAAGGTTAAGGCATATCTTGGAAAGTGCTTTTCTATGAAAGATTTAGGAGAAGCTGCATACATTCTGGGAATCAAAATCTATAGAGATAGATCAAGGCGGTTAATTGGATTAAGTCAAAGTGCTTACATTGACAAAATATTGAAAAGATTCAGTATGCAGAATTCCAAGAAAGGATATTTGCCGATGGAAGTAAAACATGGCTTATGTGATGAGTTTTGTGCTTCAACACCTGCTGAGGTGGCTCGCATGAGTAAAGTTCCTTATGCTTCGGCTGTAAGATCTATTATGTATGCGGTAAAATGCACAAGGCCAGATGTGGCGTTTGCTCAAAATATCACCAGTCAGTTTCAACAGAATCCAAGTGAAAAACATTGGATTGCTGTTAAGCATATTCTTAAGTATTTAAGAAATACAAAAGATATGTTTTTGGTATATGGTGGAGATCCAGATGCAGAACTTGGTGTTACAGGTTTCTGTGATGCGTCCTGACAAAGTAACAAAGATGATGCAAAGTCTCAGACGGGTTATGTCTTTGTTATCAATGGAGGAGCTGTAGACTGGAAGAGCAAGAAGCAGAGTACAATTGCGATGTCTGCAACAGAAGCTGAATACATTGCTGCTTCAGAAGCTGCTATGGAGGCTGTTTGGATTAGGAAATTCATTTCAGCGCTTGGTGTTATGCCTTCAATTGAATTACCTATTAATATGTATTGTGACAATTCTGCTGCAATCATATTTGCCAATGAACCTGGAGTCATGAGAGGCACCAGACATTTTCTACGGAAATATCACTTTGTTCGTGAAAAGGTTAACGAAGGTGAAATAAATCTGCTGAAAGTTCACACAGATGATAACTTAGCTGATCCATTCACTAAGGCTTTGGCGAAAGAAAAGCTTAATGAATTAGCCAAAGGAATTGGGCTTAAATTAGCTAGTAGTTTCATGCATAACTGTGATTAGTATTTGGATAAAGGATATTGTAAACAATTATTATTTTGATGAAATAAAGTATGTTGGTATGTTTATTTCTATTGTTAATTACTGTTGTCCTATTTTGCATGTTTAAATCCATGAATAAATGTTATTCTAAAATTGTCCGTTATCAGTTAATAATATGGGAATATTATTAAATTAAGACAAATCTGAAGGTTGGTATAATATACTTAAAGTATATTGATGCGTAGTCATGCCATTTCAGATGATATTCGATGACACTGAATATAGGACTTATCCCGAAAATATGATGTTACTTTATGGATCTTGTCATTAAGTAAATCATAAGAAGTTATCCTCAGACTTGAGATACAAGATAACGGTCATGAATGTAGTACATTTTTGTGGAACAACTTAACGCTATACGTAAATGGTAGTCATAAGGGTTGTTTTCGGAAGTGTTACAAAGTTTGTGTGTTTTGCTTGTAGTCAATATAGAATTTGTTCCTTCAAATTAATTTTGGAGTTTAATACTGCTGGGCCCCTCGTAGAGTTGTCGAGGTGTTTGCGTGGCCACGCCCAAGATCTTTTCTGAAAGGTTCAAAAGATTTGGTAATCTTGTCAATTACTAACAACGAGAAACAGAATGGTTAATTAAGGAATGACCTAGATCCATATCCTTATTAACATGGTATTAGAAACAAAGGGATAATAATAATGAGAAATCATTAAAAGGTTTTCCAGGAGCATTACTCGAGTTGTACTAGAGGCATCGGCGTGTTGCAAGACGCTAACCGATGTGATCACACTATTATGATATGTCTAAGTGGGAGCTGTTAGTTTTATAGACGATAAAATAATAGTTGTGTGTTAGGAACAAACTCGAGATCGTGGGATTGCACACTTACGTATGAAGAGTAAAAGAATGATTATTTATAAATGTTATATATAAACACAAAACTAGTAACGACCGTTAGTATTTAACGGAGAATGGCTAACGACCGTTAGACGAAGATTAGGAAAGTAATACTTGTGTTTAATTGGAAACAAGAGAAGGTTCCGAAATCCCCTTGGGGAGTCTCCAACCAATCGGCAAAGGGGGGTTCTCCACCTCCTTTGTGCCTTGAGCTCCAAGTAAACTATAGTATATAAACACCTCATGGGATTCATTATTCTCATAACTTGTACACACAAATAATAGGTGTTTTTCTCTCCTCTTCTTGTCCCATAATCGATCCAACCTCAAACCCATAAAGGGTTTTCGATTTTCAAAGCTAAAAAGGTTTTGTGTTTGATTTACTTGCATAAACTTTTACTTGAATTAGTACGTGTGTACAAGAACACGATTCAAGTATACTTTTGCTTGATTCTTGGATTGAATTACAAAAGAGGTAAGGGGTTATTCATATAATCCACATAAACCCTAATTAGGGTTCTTGATTTGAAGATTGCATTTGATTTTTGTTCGGGCTAGAATCACAAAGGTATGTTTACTTTTATGTTTGATTAATTAATTACATATTATATGATCTTGTAATTGCTTCCGCTATGCGTACTTGATGTTAATTGGTTTTCTTATATGATTGTCATGATATTTTAATTCCAACATTTTTCTTTCAATAACATACCATAAGTATATCATAAATATAACCATAAAAAATAAAACATATTGTAAGACATATGCGCATAACAGAAACAGAATTATCTAAGGGAAATAGATAGATTCAACTTTTACCACTGTGACAAATTACAAAACAAGGCTAATCTTCAAATGTGGAGCACGTTTGTGACAACGTTAGCAACGCTACTATATACAAACTTATTGTTTTAACTTTAACTATTCGATATTATTTAGACTAGTTTTTATGATCAACACTTTTATGTCAACGTCACATCATCATTCAAAATACCACCACTATCACTACATTTTACCTTTTATAGAGGTGGCAATTTGTGCAAGAAAAAAGAAAAAAAAAAAAAAAAAAAAGCTAATTTGAACTATTTAATAAAAGACTGGGCACATTTAGGGCCGGCCCCCCCCCCCCCCCCCCCTTCCTTTTTTTTTTTTTTTTTTTTTTTGAAATGGGCATATTTAGCCCACTAAAAAGTTAAATGGGCATTAACTGGCACATATTTTCTCTCAAATATAAACTAGGTATTACATTTAGGGAATTTATTTCGTCATTTTGGGTCTTCTATAAATCGATTCGTATAACATGTGCTCGTTTGGCCCGTGCCCGGTTAGCCCGTGCCCGTTTAAGCTCGTGCCCGTGCCCGCCCCCGCCCGACCTGCCTGTTTGCCAGCTCTGCCTTTTATGGTCAAAAAAAAAAAAAAAAAAAAAAAAAAAAAAAAAAAAAAAAAAACGCACTTTATACAAATTTACTTTACAATATACTCCACCCACACTCACAAAAAAAAAAATAATAATAATAATAAAAATAAAGGTGGTGCAAAAAATAATAATAATAATAATAAAGGTGGTACTTGACTTTTATGAAAGATCACTCGTGAGAAATGCGATAGTAGTGATCAACTACCAGCCTTAGGTAAAGAAACACAACAAAAACAATGCATAGAAACAAAACAATAAAAATACATTTAAAACTTTACATTTATTTTGATACAAAGGTAGCAATAAATTATACAAACTCATTATACGGTCCAATACGTATTTTTTAAAGAAATTTCATGGTCCAATATACTCAACAGTCAACAACACACTTTTAAATTAATGGATCTTTACTTAAGGCCCGATATTATATAATCCCAAAGCCCTAACAACATCCGATTAATACGGATTAAAACAAAATTTAAAAACCCTTCTTTAACATTTACGATCATGGCCGACTAAAAAAAAGCGCTCCAGAACCCTCCATTTACATCACCATCATTTTCAAGTTTTTTATAAAAAAAATTTACAAACAAAACCTAATATTTTAACCATACCTTGTTCTGCACGTTACATTTATTTTGTAGGGAGAACACAAAAACACTTACAGAAACACAAACAAAAATGGCTATGTCTAATGTTTTTCTGAAATCAACAAACCTCGTACCATGTTACAAAAAACATGCTTCTTCTTCAAGATCTCAGAAACCTCAAAAAAAGTTTTTTTATAACCCGCCAACCTCGTCTTTAACGATTCCTTTGAATCAACGTATGGTTGGTACGATGCATGATGAGCCTCTTGCTGCCTTGCTTAAGGTTTGTTTGTTTTTTTTTTTTTTTTTGGTTAAATTATTTAGGGACATAAGTGTTTTATCTAATGTTGTGTTTGATTGTTTAGGAGCATAAGGGTTTTGGTGGTGGTGATATGAATTGGACTGACTTTTCGCGCTTGAGTACCGCGATATTTGGAGACAGTGATGTGGCACAAACTGATGAAAAGGTATTTTGTTTAAGGATATGTTAGCAACATTTGTCCATCTATATTAGTGGAAGTTTCAAGTGAGTGTTTATTTTTATAAGGTAATGTGGATGGTGTTAATTATGGGTTAACGATGATTATTATGATGTTTACTATAGGTTAAAATGTTGGAAAACATTGAAAATGGAGATATTCATGTAAATTTAAAACTCGGGTACTTCAGTGATCAGATTCTTTACAATATAATCAAAACTTGATGTAGTGGGCTAGTGGCAGCTTGTAACAATGTGACAGTTTTACATTCATAATAGTGAGAATAGTAAGGGAGCTACTTTTGAGCTTCATAAACTTATGTGAACGGTGATGATTGTAGATTAGGGACAATAATTCCAATAAAACTACAGCTTAAAACGTTGACAACACTCAGAAAATGGAGAATCTCGTTAGTTTTACACACTGGGGAGGATGAATGTTTGGATTTCTTAGATCTTCTTATGTTTGTGGTGTATGCTAGTAATTTTTGTACGTGGATAACTATGTAATGTTACTGATTACTTTTCGTGAAGTTTCAATGTCAATGGGCGAAAGAAGGCAATGTTCTGGAAACTGAAGATGGTATGTAGCTTTTTTACTCCTTTTTTCAAGTTTAACAACAGTAATTTTCTGCACATGTATATTGAGATTTGTTTTGTTACTTATAATCAAACTCTTGCGGTTTTGGTTAATTTTGCAACTCAGCTTGCTAGCTTGGTATCTTACTGATTCCCTGATTACTATTACAGACACGCAGACAGCAAAACGAGAGGTTCATAAAAACAAGAAAGGGAAAAAACTAAAGACACGTATATACCAGGTTTTTGTCGGGGCTTCTGTTTGCTTTTTTGTTGCGGTTTTCACTTGGTATCTTCCAAAGAAAGTAGGGCTACACCGTAAGATTGTTCGCCATACAGTTGTCCCATACTCAGATTTAGTTGGTAGCATTCGTGAAGGGAGTGTGACACGTGTTCAGTTTGTGGAGAATTCACGTCTAATTTATTATAACACCAAACCATCTGGTGAACAAGAGGCTGAAATTCCAGAAAGTGAAGCAGGACAATTAGCATTTTTAATGAAAGCATTGGAACCCAAGTACAAGTTTCACACAAGAAACGTGGCAGATGATAAGTATCAGCTTATTAAGATGCTTAAAGATCAGGGGATCACTTATGGATCAGACCCTGAACTTTTTTCTGGTTCAATGAAGAACTTCATGTTCGCCATGTTACAAATAGCACCTTACTGGATCATGGTGT
Source organism: Artemisia argyi (assembly GCA_030686995.1). Lineage (NCBI taxonomy): Eukaryota > Viridiplantae > Streptophyta > Magnoliopsida > Asterales > Asteraceae > Artemisia > Artemisia argyi. The sequence continues at coordinate 252,669,560 of CM060708.1, forward strand.
TGCTTTCGTGTTACCAATTCAATACACAACTTAATCTTGGAAAAATGAAGAAAAGAAAACCAAGTAAGAATCAGTCTGTAACATTTGATGACGTGGAAGGCGTTGATGCTGCAAAAGCTGAACTTCTTGAGGTAAATTGTGTCAAAATCGTTGCTTTCGACTTTGATTAGCATTTTCTAGCCTAATTTAATATTTCATTCTATCTTTTGTAGATAGTCAAATGCATAAATGAAGATAGTAAATACATGAAACTTGGAGCGAAATTACCTAGAGGGGTTTTGCTTGCGGGCCCACCAGGAACAGGAAAAACATTGTTGGCTCGTGCTGTGGCCGGTGAAGCTGGAGTGTCGTTTTTTTCTATATCTGCTAGTGAACTGGTTGAAGTTTTTGTTGGTACGGGTGCTGCGCGTGTTAGAGATATTTTCGCTGAAGCTAGAAAAAATTCACCATCTATTATTTTCATTGATGAGATAGATGCTGTTGGTGGACAGCGTGGAAGAACTTTGAATTGTGAACGTGATCAAACTTTGAACCAGGTAAAAGATGATTCAAATTTAGCGATCACACAAACACATTGTTGAGTCAATTGTAGATACATGATTTATTTAGTTATTTTTTTTGATGTTGTTTTAGCTCTTGACTGAGATGGATGGGTTTGAGAAGGATGCAAGTGTTGTGGTTATAGGTGCTACAAACAGACCGGAGACATTGGATTCAGCTTTGATGAGACCGGGTCGTTTTTCCAGGAAAGTAGTTGTGGGTGTACCTGATGAAGTAGGCAGAAGGAAGATATTTGCTTTATATCTGAGGGATGTCCCAATGCAGGAAGACAAAGAGGCTATCTCTGATCTTGTTGCTATGCGTACCCCTGGCTTAGTTGGTGCTGATCTTGAAAACATAGCTCACGAGTCTGTACTACTTGCTGCTCGCAGAGGTTTGTTACAAACTTAACATAAAGTCAGCTTCTTCTTTTTTTCAAGTATTTACAGTGTTGCTGTAATGTGTTTTCAGATGGTGATTTTGTGACGATGGACGATGTTCTTGAAGCTGTCACAAGGGCAACGACAAAGATTTGTGATGATGATGATAATGCACCGCCACCATCTTGGAGCGGGCCAATGGCAGGAGGCATGCAGTACGGAGGTGGGTCTGTAGGAGCTGGATTCCCAAGCTAATCAAGTAGTTCAAGTCTTATAAGATGGTTCATTCCATTCCGGTCTTTTATAACTAAGTGTAGGATTTCCATTTTTTATATAAAAATTGTATTGTTGCCTTTGAGGATATAGATTATTATAGTTGAATGGAATTAGCAAAAGGATTTGCTTATGTTGCATGTTTGTCATAAAGTTGAGGGTGTTTTTGGTGCTAATGTTCTTGTTCTGCAATATTCATATATCATCTGAAGCATAAGATCTTGTTTTGCAATATCCTTTTTTTTTTTTTTTTTTTTTTTTTTTTTTTGTATCATCATATGCATAGGTAGTGTTTTTATCATGTAGCATAATGCAAATTGCATCTAATCGGGAACATGATCCGAAAGTCAATTACACTTCTATGAATGAATGACATAAAAATGCCACTCTATCCATTTATTCAAAGTTTGTGAGACATGCGTTTGCGCATGAGCGTCATTCTTGCAAGATGTTATTACGAATGGACTCAAGTAGACTCAAGTACTCCATATCGGGAATTGATTTGCACACTTTTGTTTTTGATTGGGACACTCTAAAGACTGCATCAGACAGTTGTACCATATTTACAACATGCTTTAATTATTTGTACTGTGAGTGTGCCAATAAAAAGGAGGAGTGTGCAAATCACCTCCCTTATTCTATGGCTAACTAATTTTAGTCAGCTACAACTGTTTTTATTAACTACCTTGCTGTGGCCTGGAAGATTAAATACATAAAATACAAAACAATAAATAACTAGTGTCTAATTTACAAATGCAAATGATTGTGGTGTTTGTGCAAATGATTGAGGTGTCTGTCTAAGATATGTGTTACATAGCAATCCAATGAGCTGCTAGAATACTATGTTTTGTGTGTTTTATCAGAGTAAATTGAGGTGACAACCAGACAAATAAGAATTTGCAATGTCAATATAGAGTTTCATGTATTATTTGTTTCGTAACAAGTAGTGATCCATCCTTAAAGATATTAGCCAAAAAATGTGGATTACATATGGTCGAGAGAGACCTTAACAATGACATGTTTCCTTTAATATTTAAACTGTGTATAGCTTGTTTTCTGCATTCAATTGACAATCTACATATCTCTATTGCAATCCTAACTTCTTTCAGAAATCAAAATATGGATTCCCAAAAAGCACAGTATAATGCTGGCCAGATTTCCAGCCAGACTCGAGTAAGTTGGTCATCGATCGGAATTGTTGTATTATGTCGTCCTGTTGATATGATAAAAATAAATGAACAAATTTTTTTGGTAATGTTTTCAGGAGAAGGCTAGTAACATTTTAGAAAAGGCCGACAATAAAGTTCAATCGGCAAAAGATAACTTGCAAGAGGTTTGTTTCCTATAACACACTGTTCATAGTGTTCAGCGATTCGAAAAAAAATCGTCATATATTTATCTATGTTTTCAGGGTACACGCTCATGTAATCTTGGAGATATCTTGTAGAAGACTTGATGAGCATGAATTGACTATGATGCTGAATTGAAACGATCCCATTTGCCTAACATTTTCTGTGGGTGTCCAGGGTGGTCGACAAATGATGGCAAAAGCTCAAGGAGCTGTGGAGGGAGCCAAGGACGCCACCGGAGCCAACAAATGAAAAACCATTTGGTTCTTAACTTGATATGTTTTTCCTATGTTGAAATGTTGATATAAATAAATGATGCTCTATGGACCTATGATCTTCTTGCATGTTTAATAAGAAAATTGGGGATTTCTATGCTGTGAAGCCATTCAAAATGGATTTTATGTATTGATGCCATTACAAAGAATTAACACAGCAAAAGCTCAGAAACTATCCATCAATCAAGTCACTAAAACCAAGCATATGCATTTATCACATTCAACCATACATGAATTTAAACAACAAACACAAAGATTACAATCTTTTCAGGCTTTTCTTTCTAGCGTCAATCTTCTTTTTGTCGGCTTGAGCTTTTACCAACCCGCCGCCATCCTTCTTATGGGTTGCCATCACAGGTGGTGCAGCAGTAGATGCACTACTAATATCAACCACCGAGTTCAGGGTGGTAGTTGGTGGCTCCTGTCCACTTGCCCCTTTCATGGTGTTTAACGTAGGGGCCAAAGGTGTAGTCTGGACCACGGCTCCAGAAACAGCTATCTTTGGGTCAATGATACAAACCGAGGTGTTTGTTTGGTCTACCTTTAGACCAGCAGTTGACTCGGTTATAGCTCCAGACTTGAACTTAGGTTTTGGCTTCAGAGCATGAATTCCAGTATACAGCCTGTGATCAATTCACAAAAAACCATTAACAATTTGAAAAATATGTAAGATACCCAAACTGATACATTTTTACTAAAATGGGTCGAGATTGCCCTGAGCAGCTAACCTGGCATGCCTAGCATACTCTTCATAGTTATCAAGCAGCATTTTGCCAGCCTGTTCATTCAAAGCAGATTCTGGAAATGGCTCGATCAATAAGCATCTGACCACCTAAGGGAAGCATCGCCACAAGTTTAGTGACTTAATTCTAACCAAATCTCAATTTAAAAGCCGAAAATAAGATTCTAGAAACTTACAACTAGAACATGACGTAGGCCAAGACTAGGGTTCCAATCCCTTTTTAATGTGTTGACACATATTTCACCATTTAGTGCTATGTTCGGGTGGAAGATCTTGGTCAAAAAATAACCTATAAACAGAAACAGAATGAAGATGAATATCAGTAAAAGGAGTAAGATATACGTTGAATATCAGTAAAAAATGTAATCAGAATTGTATGAGCTTTTGACAAACCTTTCGGAGGTGAGTGTGGGAAGTCACGAGACAGAATCAATTTCATCCGAAATACACCATTTTCGTATGGAGTACCAGCTGCATACCAGAGATACTTGGTCAGAAGTCAGAACACAGAAACAATATCTTGCTATAAGTTCATATACACACATATATAGATAGAGAGAGGGGGCTAATGAGAACCTGGGCCATCTATATCAGCATATATAGTTGAAAAATCATCATCGTTTACTCCAACTTTGATTCCTTCTGGCGGTGTTTCATCAAGGTTCTTTAATTCTCTAGCAAGTTGTTTGATTACGTTTGGAGGAAGATTTTCGTTGGTAGCCTGCATTGTTAATACCAAACAGTATGAATCACCTAAACTTTTTTCACTTCATTCATCTTTTAAGTATTTAATAAAAAAGCAGACAGCTAGCATAATTATATGGGCCTAAAAGCAATACTAAAGGACAAATGTGATAAATAACACACATTGTGTAAAAAAGGTTCTGAGAGAGAGAACTTACCATCAATAACAAAAATGTTTCAAGCCGAGAAAGCAATCCACAGTTCCGCGCACTTGAGGGGATGGAGATAATCACGCAAAAAGCTTAACCTGTTTAAGATAAAGAATCATTTCAAAAAGTTATTACATACCCCAAAAGACAAACACCAACCAAAAGACAAAGCATCAAACTTGATTAAAACAGTCGTCAAACTCAATACGGGCTATTAAGAGATTATACTTATTCTCAAATTTTCATACTTAAGTTTCACTATACTTCTATGTCCTACAGTCTGCTCAGTTCCTGATCTGATTTTAGTACATAAAAACGGCAAAACATGTAATCTACTAATGAACAAGTGACAATGATCAAACTACATGTATAACTTGACTACTACAATAAAATCTAGCATCATGCCTACCGAATTTCCACTGAACATTTGTAGAGATACACATATTCCCAAAAGGAACTTTCTATGCACAAAAAGGGATCATCTTTCTACCAATGCACTTATCAAGTGACCGGACCCCAACTATATCTAACTACGAGACATTATTCACCGCTAATTACAACTATACACCCAAAACACACATCAGTAATATAGTATTAATCAAAGTCAACATAAACAAACTAGAACTAAGATCTCGCTTAATCCGTTAACAAAAACCTTATCAATCATATTAAACCTCTAAATGACTAAATCCAAAATCATTTCAGGGTCAACAAGTTTACTAATTTACATCAAAGATTCATTCAACTCAACATTTAACATACCCTAATCCCTTACAAACATAAATTAAACAACTTTATACCAAAATGACCAAAAGGGTCACTTTTTTAACAATCAAGACAAATCATAAACCCGAATTAAACCATAAAAACCACTAAAAACACCAATTAAACAAAATTAAACCAACAAAACCCAAAAAAGATTCATACCCACTTCATAAAAAACATTAATTCACAAATCCTTAAAGTAATTAACAATAATTAGTACCTTAATTCAATACCCCCTTTGTTAAGTATCCTTATTCAAAACACAAGATCAATAAAAACCAAAACTTTTTATAAAAATAATGGATCAATATCAATCTTTATGTTTCAATTAATTGATTTCAAGTTTTTTAAAATGTTATTGGCTCTTGTGCATAGATATATACCCAACAAGCAAAAGTTTACCGTTGAGGGTTCTTTTCAAATTTACAAATTAGTCCTTCATGTTATAGAAAATGACAAAATTTACCCCTAAACAGGGTAGGTTTTGTAAATGTGTAATACCTTAGGGGGTGATTTGAAAATTTGTTTTTTATTTCGTCGGTACAAAAGGAGAAATGGAAATTAAAATAGTGTCGTTGTCAATCACAGCTTGCTTTTATTTTATTGTGTTTACAATTATTGATTTTTTTTTTTTATATTTTTTTAATAAAATAAAAGAATTGCATTAATGGTTAGACTCACCTCACTTTCAAATTGTGTTGATTTTTTAATTGGTATTAAATCTTGTTATGTTATTTGATTCTATAAAATATTGTTTTTGTCTATTTGGTGCATTAATTGGTTGGTTATGTTTAGTATATGTCAAAAGATGTGTGAAAATGATTGTTTATAGTGTAACCATTAAGATATTGTTTTATAATGAATTGTTAAATCAAGTTTAGCTTCCTACTCCTTAAAAGTATGTGACATAATATTTAGCTTTTATGTCTTTTTGACATTAAAATTTTCGTTTTGATTTATGTTTCTTAGTGTTTTTATTGCTAAGAAATATTTAAACATGTGGTTGGGTGTTGGTTAACAATGTCCTGTTTTTATTAAAAATTAACAATATATAAATAATATTTACATAAAAAAATCTCACGTATACATGTATCAAAGGCCAATTTGGTATGTGGGTATTAGTCGGTTTGGTTTGAAAGAAATCTCAAATATATAGTTTAGTAAATTTTTATAGGATTAAGTTTCTATCAAGTTAAAATTAAAAGTATAGGTCATGTTCCCTCACAAACAAAAGAAAAATCTGATCTCGCAGTAGACCTCATAGTTTTGTATGTGATGAAAGATAATCTATCATGTTTATTATAAATTGAGAGAATCTCAATCCATTTTTATATCAGTGACAAGTGACAATTGACAAAAGATACGTAATCAAAGATTTGAATCCAGGCTCCACTAGCTCCTTTGATGATTCTAACCAATCACAATACACCTTTTATTTTCTCTAAATTGTCAACCACATATTTATTACTATTAGTCCTATTTTATTATTTATTTTTTCAAAATAATGTAAAATAGCTTAATTTATATAGAAAAGATATATTTGTATTACTTAAATAATTACTACCTCCGTCCCAAAATAATAGTCCCCTTTTGATTTTTTCGGTCTTTTTTTCTCATCTTTGACTTTAAATATTTTTGTTTGTGTTATACAATAGTTGATGAAAATTATACCAATGAAAAATACATTTAAAACTCAATTCATTCATACATTTTGCATCAAGTATTATGTAATATAAACAAAAATATTTAAGGTCAAAGTTGAAAAATAAAGACCGAAAAAGTCAAAAGGGGACTATAATTTTGAGACGGAGAGAGTAATAATTTTCTCTTTCATCACTTTTATAATATATTTATTTCAGATATTCTAAATAGCAATTGAACCAACAATTGTTTGATTTAGGTGTTTCGCACATCATTAAGACATGAACTTTTTAGTTTATATTACAATTTGATTGGTGCGTCACACTCCTCACATGTGTGTGTAAAACATTTTTTTATTTACTGTAATATTAATGGATGCAAATTTCTCTTTTGTAATTGGTAAATTTGTGTATAGGAGTGATTCTGGAACTCCAATATATTTAACTAGTTATAATAACTGTGCACGCACGGGTTTTTAAAATTTCGTTTTAATTATGTATTATTATCGATTAAGAAATGAATCACTTAACATGTTTCAAATGATTTTATTTGGTGGACTAAAAATATATGTATATGTTATAACCTACCTATTATTTTAGGAGAATGCTTTTATATTAAAAATTATATTTTATTATTCAAGTAAAATCACATGATAATACTTGACTTGCATGAGATGTTAGTGATATATGCTTTTAGTTTTGCAAACCCGTGCTATCAATTTACGATGTGTTTTGTAATTGTGCTATTTTTTTTACTTATATTTTCGTTAAAATATGTAGTATATTTAGATGGCTTTGAAGATTGATTCATTTCCTTAATTATGAATAACCATCACATCATTTTTACTAATGTACCTTTTTGTTTGGAAGTTGTATTTTCATAAGTTTGTGTTATTTACTTCTCATGTTTGATCATAAAATTACCAAATTAACATAGATGCTTACACTATAGTTTTTTTATTACATAAAGAGAAACGAAAAAATATGTATAATAGGTAGAACTCAAATTTAATCTTACGTTTATGTATAATGTATAAGAATAATTTTTCTCTAAGCCCGAACTATATAAGGAAATTATTATTACTTGTATAAATAAATTATAAATGCATGAAAAATGACAAAAAGTATATTCGCAAGTCTTTTATGATTGTTTGAATCCTTATCGACCTTTCACTTTAATGCAACTTTCTTTACAATTGGTGTAAATCATCAAGGTAAAAGACACCCATATTTTAGACCGTTGGTTGACACTTATAGTGTTATCAATGATAGCAAACACCTGCTAAGTTTCATTAACTCATTCAAAGACAAATTACTTTCCGAAAAGAATTCCTACCATAAAATTCCCTATATTGGCACTATAACACATATTTGGTACATTAAAATACATTCATGTATTATCTAAATCAGCAACTCAACTAAATTATACATTCATAACTTGAGCAGGCGTAGAAAATCATTCCACGACAATCAAGTGTTGATACTTAATCCTCCTCTAAAAAAACGTACACAACAAATTGCATTACACTTTAGTTTGTGCGATAAGATAATAAAACTGCAAAAACCACTAATGTGTTGCATTATAGCGAGGATAACAACAAAGTTAGTCATAACATCAAATAAGAAAACTTCATATTAGAACTAAAGGGGTGTTTGGTTATGCTTATTAAAGGTGCTTATTGGCTTATTCAATTACCATGACACAATAAGTGTATGATAAAGCTATAAGCTTTTTTTAGAAGCCTCGTGAAAAACCTCTGGACTCACAACTAATTCTATTATAGCTTAGCGTGTTTATAGTAAAAACACAAATATTAAGTGTAGAAGTTTTCAACAAAACATAAAAAAGAGTTACTAAAAGTTGGTGTATATAACAAAAAAGTTAAACCATAAAAAAAATTGCTAAATACTATCAGCTAGATAAGGCATAAGTCAAAGTTCTGTTGAGGTCTCTTTCGGATTCTATTCAGAAGCAAAAAGAGGTTTACATATAAATCATAAGTATAGAATAATGGTTGTATCTCATATCTGTGATTACCAACTCAATAACATTATCGCAGTATTGTAACGTAATAACTTGATTAAAACTATATATTCTTGCTGAATAATTCTCATATACATACTTTTAATTCGTTTACAACGGCCAACTATTACGTTTATTTATTTTTTTAATAAAAGATCACGTCAATGAATGAATAAAGTTAAGGAAATCACCTACGTTTTTTTTTTTTTTTTTTTTTTTTTTTTTTTTTTTTTTAGGAGGTGATTGTTATCAAATAAGAATTGTGATGCGTGCATTTTTTTAATATAATTTAAGAAAAACACCTTCTATATGAAACAATGACTATCTAACACATGTGTTTGTTTATTTTTTTTTAATAATTAGCTTTGTATAACGTTTTTAACTGACAGACAGGTTGAGTTTGAGGTTGAGGTTGATTTTGTTGTTTAACTTTAACTATTATATCATGTTCTATAAAATGTGTGAATTTAGTAGCAAATAATGAGCATTGATAAAGTTAAAATATATTCCGTAAAGTTTTTAAAATGTTTTTATGGATATCCATATACAAATTTTAAATAACAATTTCATGAGTCGTTGTCATAAGTAGAATCATGTATATTTATTTTCATATCACAGTATCGTGCTTACCATTTAATATTTATATTCCCGTTACTAATAATTTAGCCGTATTTCAAACACGTGTACGTATAAATTAAACTTTTAAATAGTAACATGAGTCTTTATTTAAAAAAAATATTCTAATGGATGAAAGTTTAAAACTAACATTAGTTTAAAAAAATATTTAACGTATATTAAAACTAATTCGCATATTTACCAAATGAGTCCTTATTTAAAAAAATATTATAATGGATGAAAGTTTAAAACTAACATTAGTTTAAAAAAAAATATTTAACGTATATTAAAACTAATTCGCATATTTACCAAATTTTGTAATTTTAATTGATGAAAGTCTCATGTAATTTTAAACAAAGTTACTAATATAAAGTATAAGGGGTTATTTATGGTTTTTATAAAATTATTAAAAAACATGGAAACTTGCAATTTTACACTTTACTCTATATAAATTATTTAAAATTCAATCACTAATGTTTTATTAATTACTTCCTCTTTTTTTAAGTTTTTGTTTTCATAAATTTGACACTTATATTTTTATGCATTTTTTTTAACCAAATTTCTCCACCAAATTTATTAAGTTTGACCAAAATCAATTTAATTTTGACTTTTTATTGACCAATCACGTTGCTCGATTTCGCCTACATGGCAAAATTGAGCTTTGCTATTGGTCCAATTTTTTTTTAATGAGAAGGGATTTTTGAAAATACTACAAAATGATATAATTATTTTATTATATAAAATATTGGTAAATTTGTGCATATAGGAAAGTGATTCGGAACTCCAATAAATGATACTTTTGTACTTTAATTGTGAGTGTGGACATGTGAGAGTAAGGGTGAGCAAACGGACCGGATGGACCGGACCGACCGACAAAACCGACCGGACCGGACCGGACCGACCACATTCGGTCCGGTCCTCGGTCTAGTCTTTTTGGCTTGGTCGGTCTTCGGTCCGGTCGGTCCGGTCCGGTCCGGTCCGGACCGACCAAAAAACCGAAAAAACGTGCTAAATATGTCTAATTGGACCGGACCGACCGAAGACCGGACCGGACCGAACCGGACCGAGACCGGACCGACCACATTCGGTCCGGTCTCGGTCTATGGTTTTTCCGGTTCTCGGTCGGTCGGTCCGGTCGGTCCGGTCCGGTCCGGTCCGGTTTTCGGACCATGCTCACCCTTATGTGAGAGCATTACCAATAGACTTTATTAAACCCACAACATTACCACTTCAAACTTTAACATCAGTTGTGACTTTACCAAACCCACAACAAATTGCATGCGTTTCGGATTTACATACACTTTCTCTCACAAGTTTAAACATATAAAAATCATTTTCAATGTTCTTAAAAACTTCTGTTTTTTTTTTTTTTTTTTTTTTTTCAGTAAAAGTTATGTAGATAAACTTCATGTCATCATAAACTTTGTCATTAAACTGTTAAAGATACTTGATATGATCTTCAAACCGCTTTAGGTTAAGATTTAGTACATACCCTTATGGCCTTATACATAGACACCATTAACTCATTAATCGTACATATTCTTCTAGCTACATATATTTACTAGAATCGGGTTTTTTCAAGTAGCATAGTAATCCACCAATACGTGAAACATTGGACTTGTAGTTTAGAGAACCAATATAACTTGATCAACTTGTCCTTTGTTAAATTGACTTACTTAATGATGTAATGACACAGAACCAACAAACACACAACTTATTAAGAAAAACAATTTTTTCAGCAAAAAGATGATAATAATTGAGGAAACTATCAAATAGAAAATAGAGAGAACTGCAAAATACATCCCTGTGGTTTACAGGTTTTGCCATCCTACATCCCTGTCAGAAACTTTTGGCAAGATACATCCCCCGTTAGGCAAACGTTTGCCACTATACATCCCTCGTTAGGAATAAGGACTAACGGTGCGAATTTTTCCACCGTTATCTCTTAACGAGACAGAAAATGTTACACCGTTAGCCCTCGTTAGCCAAACGTTTGCACCGTTAGTCCTCTTTTCTAAAAAAAAAAAAAAAAAAAAAAAAAAAAAAAAAAAAAAAAAAAACTTAAAAAAATTTAAAATTAAAAAAAAATTAAATTAAAAAAAAAAAGAAAAAAATCTTAAATTTTTTTTTAAGTTAACATTTAAAAAAAATCAAATTTTTTTTAAAAAAATAATATTTGCGAAAAAAAAAATATAAATACGCATTTTTTAAAAAGCGAAAAAAAAATTATTTTTTTTTAAAGTTTATATTTAAAAAAAATCAAATATTTTAAAAAAAAACTAATATTTGCGAAAAAAAATTAATTTTTTTTTATAAATACGCATTTAAAAAAAATAAAAAAAAGGAAAAACATTTAAAAAATTAAATTTTTTAAAGTTAATATTTAAAAAAAAAAATCAATTTTTTTAAAAAAAATAATATTTGCGAAAAAAAAAAAAAAATTTTATAAAAACATTATTTTTTTAAAAAAATTAATTTTTATAAAAAAAAATATATTATTTTTTAAAAATACGCATTTTTTAAAAAAATACGCATTTTTTTTATAAAAAATAATTTTTAAAAAAATACGCATTTTAAAAAAAATTAATTATTATTTATTATTTTTTTTTAAATTTTGATTTTTTTTTAAAAAATATTAACTTAAAAAAAAAATTAATTTTTGAAATTTTTGTTCCTTTTTTTTTTTTTTAATTTTAACTTTTTTTTTTAATTTTAAATTGATTTTTTTTAAAATATTAACTTAAAAAAATTTAATTTTTTAAATGTTTTTCCTTTTTTTTATTTTTTTTAAATGCGTATTTATAAAAAAAAAAATTAATTTTTTTTCGCAAATATTAGTTTTTTTTTTAAATATTTGATTTTTTTTAAATATAAACTTTAAAAAAAAAAAAAAATTTTTTCGCTTTTTAAAAAATGCGTATTTATAATTTTTTTTTTCGCAAATATTATTTTTTTTTTAAAAATTTGATTTTTTTAAATGTTAACTTAAAAAAAAATTTAAGATTTTTTTCCTTTTTTTTTTAATTTTAAATTTTTTTAAGTTTTTTTAAGTGTTTTTTTTTTTTTTTTTTTTTTTTTTTTTTTTTTTTTTCAGAAAAGAGGACTAACGGTGCAAACGTTTGGCTAACGAGGGCTAACGGTGTAACATTTTATGTCTCGTTAAGAGATAACGGTGGAAAAATTCGCACCGTTAGTCCTTATTCCTAACGAGGGATGTATAGGGGCAAACGTTTGCCTAACGGGGGATGTATCTTGCCAAAAGTTTCTGACAGAGATGTAGGATGGCAAAACCTGTAAACCACAGGGATGTATTTTGCAGTTCTCTCTAGAAAATATTTGATACATAATTGAACAAATGTTTCGGTGCATTTTAGGTTCCGACCACAGTGGGTGTGTGGGGCCTGCGACCAAATACAACAAGTCAAATCCATATGAATACAGCCTTGCCGTTGCAACTTGCGACCCTCACTTTTAATGTGCCTTTACTAAATTAAGTTGTTCGGTATAAAGTGTAATAGACGAGTACCCGTGTATAGCAACGAGATTTTATAGCAGCAAATAGTTTTAGTGATAAAAAAAAGTTTATAGGTTATAAATAAAAAATAATAAAGTTTGAGAATTTTATGATTAAAAATAATGTTTTGAAACTCGATTCAACCCGGACGGTTTAACCCGTTGAACCATTCCGATCGAAAAAACGGGCCCAACTAAACCGGGTAAACCCGTCGAAAAAACAAGTCAAATTAAACCGGGTTAACCCGCCGGGTATGAAGCGACTAACCCGATTTTTGATGTGTAGTAATAGTGTTGTTAATAGTTTCTAGCTTTGTACATGCTTTTCGGAAATAATATAAAGACTTTCAAAAATATTTTAAGTTTCTTTCACATTTGACCATTCTCAACTTTCAACATTTCACATTTGAATATTTTGAATTTATATATAGTATAGATATAGATATATTAACATCTTATTGGATAGAGGCAAGCCTTAATGACTCTCTCAATTACGAACTATTAAAGATTTAGGCCCACTTTTCTCTCCACTAAGAGAAAAGTAAACACCAGTTAGGGCAATTACGAACTATTAAAGATTTAGGCCCACTTTTCTCTCCACTAAGAGAAAAGTAAACACCAGTTAGGGTGTGTTTGATAGCCACTTAATAACATAGTTCAGTGCCTAAAACTTAATCGGTCAAAGGTGTTTGATAGAAAAAATAGTGTGCTGAGTGGGCCAAAGCACTTCTGAACGGGCCGGCTCCCACACCCATGCCCTGTGATTCAGCATCTTCTCATTTATCTTAAATACCCCTTTTTTTCATACGAAATCTCCTAAACCCGACACCAGTCGCCTCCAACTAACGTCATTTAGAATTACTTCAAAGTCCTAAAGTAATTAGAATTAAAGAATCACTGGTTATTGTAATTTTGAAGCTTAAACTATAGCTTGAGCAATTGATATCTTTATTTCGTCACGTTGAGGTGGAGGACCATTCATAAGAAATCGCTTGTATTGACTACGGCTACGTCACACTCGCCAAACTAGATGTAAAGTTAAGTTGCGTTGCCTCAATCCCATCTTCTTGTACTGGCTTTTTTCGCATTTTTCGTAGGCATTGACATGGGCGCTAAGTGACCGCTTATGCGAGTAAACTACTCTGAAAATGGCGGTGTCATTATTTTGTTTAGTTTGCAAACTGTATTGGAGTTGCAATTGTGGAGAAGTTTAAACTTGTTTCTGTAAAAAGGTGTGGAAAAGCATGTTATAGTTGAATTCGAGTATGAAAATGCTCTACTATTATCTATATTAAATTCGAGTATCCAGGTGTCACTTTATATTGAGTTCGAGTATCAATGTGCTGGCTATAGTTGGATAGTGGAACTTATCTTCACTATACTGAATTATTTGAGATTACTAAATTATAATAACATGTTTACTACTAAAGAACAAGGGGAAAGAAGTGGGGGACATGGTATGGACGACACATAATGGGGTCCTCAAGGTAATAAATATATGGCTAATCTCGGTAATCAGATTGTTAATGAGTTATTTTTAAATGCTTCAAGCTAGATTAGTTCGTAGTTTATATCTTTCGATAAGACTATTTACATTTTTTTTGTTTATTCCAACATTACTTTCTTTATATTATATTTTTATTCGAGTTAAAAACTTTTTTATCAAATGTTATATTTTGTTCAATACAAAATCAGACAAAGGGTTAAACTGGTAATTTCAGGCAACTCAGATTGCTCATTCAGAAGAAATATCAAACAATCATTTTAACTCAGAATCAGGATCACTCAGCAACTTAAAATCATTCAGCAACTTTGATTCATTCAGCACTAAATCATATTTTTTTATCAAACAACCCCTTAGTTATATTTTCTCTACTAAAAGTAACACCCCCGAGTCATATTAATAGAGCATGAGAGTGTGTGAGATGTGCTGTCGCACATGGCTTTCAAATTATAAGGGCTTTAAAAATTTTACAGTATACGATATGTATATATATTCTATGAAAGTGATTGCAAGTATTTGATTTAATAAGTTACATTAAAAATGCTAGTCAAAGCACTTTGAAATAGGGCTGAGCAAAACCGACTGACACCCAAAAACCGACAAAAAATTGTCTGAACCCGACCTTCCTAATACCGAATCGAATGTAATCGAGTCGGAAGTCGGTTTGAGTTTTCCTGATAGTCGGTTTCGGGACGGGTAGCCAAAATTTGGAAAACCGACCGAACCTGACCTTTTAGGATTGTCCCGATACTGAACCGAATATATTTGGGTCGGGAGTCGATTTGGGTTTTGCAGGTAATCGGTTTCGGGCTGTGTCGATTTCGGGTTGGGACCGACCCGATGCTCACCCCTACTTTGAAACGATTATTTCTATTTTTATATTTTTAAAAAATTATTTACTTTCTATTTTAAGCCTCATCTCATTACTAAACTTAATTTTGTATAAAGCTTCTATAAACTCAGACACCGATGCATCTTATTATTCCAATAAAAAAAATGATATAAAATTTTACTCACATTTAGTTCATAAACAACTTCTAAAAAGGCGAAAAAACTGAACCGATATACGTTGAAACCTTTAATTCATACGTCTATAGTTGTATTCTTGTAAGCTTTATGACTTAGACATCTTTTCTTTTTCCCATGTCTATGTTTGATTATATAGTG
This sequence comes from Artemisia argyi, assembly GCA_030686995.1. Taxonomy (NCBI): domain Eukaryota; kingdom Viridiplantae; phylum Streptophyta; class Magnoliopsida; order Asterales; family Asteraceae; genus Artemisia; species Artemisia argyi. The sequence continues at coordinate 252,685,239 of CM060708.1, forward strand.
TTAGAGATAGAATTGCCATATTAGTTAAGCATCTCAATCATGCTTTAAGATTTGGTCAAATGGAAAGTATGGTGGATCAAATAGGTCTAATAAAAATACGAGTTAAAATATAAGCCAATCAATTTGCTAGTGGCAGAATACAATGATGTTTTTGAGATTAGCATAGAGTAGAATGAATATTCTGTGGGTTGGTGGATCTCATTCAAAAAAACATGTATTGTTTAAATTAAATAAAGTGATAAATGAAACCATCAAGTGGCTGTAGTTTAGTGGTAAGAATTCCACGTTGTGGCCGTGGAGACCTGGGCTCGAATCCCAGCAGCCACACTTCTCTTTTTCTTTTTCTCCCTTCGTCAAAATAAAGAAAAAATCTAAATAGACAATTAATTGAATTTTAATGTTTCGTATGTGTAGAAACAAGGTTTACTGTTTTTAGATTTAACTAATTTACTCATATAGATTTGGGCATAATATGCATTAAGACATTATGTTACTTTAGCCATTTACTAAGCAAATGATATAAAGATTACTTAAAAGGGTTAGCATATCAAGCTTAAACAACACATACTAGTTAATATTTTTGCCATCTCCGTTCCCTTTGCATCCATCTCAGCCACATAAGCATAAACTCGCAAGCGCACACATATATTTGTAACATGTACACTTTCATAGTTTCATGACACATAAACATGTTTCCAAAATAACTAATTATAGAAAGCAGAGTTCTAATATTTTAGGGATCCATGTTCTTATGAATTGTCTGAAGGAAAAAAAAAATAATAAATAAAAAATTAAAAAAAATTTTAGGGATGATGTATCTTCCCTTGTGTTGAGTGCTGACTTTGATTATTCAAACAGAACAATACAATGTGGTGTCGTGATCAATGGCTACACATTTGTCCACACACACTAATTCCAAACATTGTACAATGTATTCTCTTCCAAAAACACACAATGAATAATAAGAGGATTACTATATCCACATATATTTTACAAAAACAAATTCACAAAATAAGGTGAAAACATGTGATCGATGTATTTTGATACATTTTCTCTATCTTCTCTTTCATCACATATTGTCACCTTCTTTGTGTGGATTTATTTTTGTAAAATGTATGTTAATATAATAATATATCAATACTCGAATAATAAATATCAAACATACGCGAAAACAACATGCATTTAATGCATACATTTCAGTTTACAGGACAAAAAAAAATTTATAATTTTCTCTCTTAAAAACATGTAACACATGATAGACATTACTAGTTTTCTATTATAGTACATTTATCGGATGGCTATTGCCAGCCCTGTTTATGCTAAAGCAACGCCCAATGGGTGTCAAGTGAATAGTAACTAACGGTCATTAACTAATGACCGTTATTGTAACAACCCGTAATTTTTCACGTCTTTATTTATTTCCTGAACTTTTCAAATTTACTATTCATCGGTTACTATTCACCAAACACTATTCATCGTTTTTGGAGTCGGTTAGTTATATTGAGATGTTTTTCAAAAATTTTACTATTCACGAAACACTATTCACTCCCGGAGAAAGTTTGTCATTCATGCGTAAGTTGCATCATTTCTGTATACGTACGGTTATCTATCTAATAAATGTTATCCTATGAGCTATTATTTTGAATAATTGATCCGACAATCCCGACTATAGTCCTAACATATTTTTACACTCGTTATAATGATATAAAAATTATATTATTAATTTACCCGACGTTTTGAATTTATTTAGTACACGTATCGTTAAACGTTTATAACTACGACGGTTTTCTGTAATTTCAACACGACAAATATTTGTTCACCCGATACCCGCGAGAAATGTAATTTGATAATTTTTACAACTTTAATATATATCTCGTCTTGTTCCGGTAATATTGATTTCTAGTTAAAACGGTAACCGAAACTTACAAAATACCACATTATACGCCTCAAATACGTCAAATACTTGCCTAATACACCAAGTGTACAAAATTTCACAAATATCTTCCATTAAATTCAGCTTGGTCGACATTCATGGGCTAGGTGGCATGTAGAATAATTGAACTTGTCCTAAAATTAACCAAAATACCACTAAAATGCAAGACTTTAGTAACAAAACTTTATACTTAGTCATTTTTGCAAGAAAAACAAAAGAAAATATCTCTTTCTCTCTTTGTGTGCTCGGCCAAGAAAAAGAACAAGGCAAGGATCAACAATCTTTCAAGTTTAAAGTGGTTTTACACTCCTAGTATACTTTTACTTATAGTTTTGAAATAGAAACTAGGAAGTAGTTAAGTATCTTGATCATTTTAATCTCATCATCCAAATAGTAAGTCTCTAATAATATTTTCATCATTTCATGCTTCCATTTCATTAGTTACTTGAAGTATTTTCATGATATATTAGCAAAACATGCAAATACTTAAGTTATAAATACCACTTTCAAGTATACTTTTAATTTTATGAGTTTATATTAAGCCTATGATCATCCCCTTGTTATCCCACTAATTTTATGAGTACTAGGAACCCATGATACCCTAAGAAGGTATATGGTAAGATTAGATTAGTCTTGTGGTGTTTTGAAGTGATTTGACAAGGATTTGAAACTAGAAAAGTGATTTTTGACAACTTTAAAAAGCTACTGTCCATTTTTGCCAAATCCAGAAAATCCAGGGGCTGTGGCGAATTTTTGGTTTACATATTCCGGAAATACTTTCAAAAACGAAACCGTAGCCGCTGGAATCGCTAAAAGATCATTTACGACGAGGAAGATACGATGTTTTTATGTTAGCGATGAAAACTATATTTTCAGAAAATTTATTGCTGTTCACGTTTTTCAATGGCAAATCTGAAGCATTAGCCGTAATCTAGCCGTTCTAACTTATCAAAAATATATTAGTATGTTGTCCCACGATTCCGGGGATATAAAGAACGTAGAAAACAAGCTTAAAACGAAGAAGATACAAGCATTTGAACTTTGACGAAATATATATATTTTTGGCAGCTTTGTTATAATTGAATTTTCTAAGTGTTAAACATTATATTTTTCAAGTAACAACATTTGGAGCTATATTTCTTATCGTTCGAGGCACGTACAATCAAAAGTTAAACAAGACTATATCTAGACATTATTACAAGGTTTTCAAAAATGCCTAGCTTGAACATTAACACTTAACGTACTATATTTCACGACTAGTTTTGTGAAGCCGTTTGGACATATTTTTCTAAAGTTAGAACAAGGTTAAACTACGCCGAAAACGTTATATTTACTAATAAAACACTAAACGATAAACGTTTTTTTCAAAAACTACAAGTGGTATGGATAACGTACGTATACGCATGTGTAACATTGTTTCATTTCTTACATTGGAAACACTTCATTCATATTAGGTTGTTGTTAGGGAATCAAGCCTATTTCTGTTCAATCACTAGCCTTTTGTATCTGTTGCATAAGGTGAGTATTCACGAACCCCTTTTTTTAACTATTTTAATCGCTTTGGGGTGGATGCATGAATTATTACTTGAACTCTTTGAACATTGTTTTGAACCCTTTGATTATTATGAACTCTTTTGACTTGTCTTGACCTTATAACCCTTTGATATACTTTTCCTTTAATGTAAATTATGGTATTGTTCTATTTCTCTTTGGCAATATATATTGATTCGTTGCACCTCGTGTTTCCGCCTTCGGCGAGGGTGTGACAGTTATCTTTAATATTTAATATAAATCCAACACAAATTTACGTAATTGGTCCTTCATGTAATAGATCCGTTGCAAAGTCAGTCATTCATGACTAGCTATGAATCATGAATCATGACTGAGATATAAGAGTGATTTTACAACAATAAGTATTTTCAAACTAAGTAAATAAATATTTTTAAACATACTTAAAACATTTTAAACACATTTAAATTAAATGTTTTACACAAATTACACTAAAATAAAATAACTATACATTTTATTTTAGGTAATTAACTAGCATGAAAACCCGCGCGTTGCCGCGGTAATGTGTTGGTCGATATTAATTTTGTTACATGAGTGTTTGCCGTACGTTATTTGTTTTCCGTTAATGTATATGTTTGAGAGTGTGTGTTTTTTTTAAGTAGAATGTGTTATACATGTTGGAATTTGAATAAATTTTAGTTGTCTGTTTTCATTATGTCGTTGAACTTTTATTTTTGTTTATTTATTTATTATTATTATTATTTTTGTGTGTGTATATATATGTTTTTTAATATGGAAGCGTGTAATTTTGTAAGGAAAAGTGGGGATACCCGCACGTTACTGCGGGTGATTGGCTCCAAACAATCAACTTATATTGACCAAGGAATGGTCAACAAAGTTAAACTGCCTAGAGTCAATCTCCGTGGAAGTATAGTGGTTTCCCCGGGTCGTTATGTCCCGACGAGGTGTGAATTGTTATCAAACGGGTTTGTGATCGGGTGAATTTGGACAGAAAGGGGTTGTGAATGTTATACTACAGATTTATACAAGGAAATAGCTTAAGTAAGCTATATTAACAAGACTGTAAAGTTGGAAAACCCAGAAACGTTTTAAACCTAAAAACGTGTACGCTCAGTTCAAAGTTTACGTGAACATACAAAATAAAACGCGAGTTTTGTGCAAATATACGAATATGAAAATTATGTTTTTACAATCCTAATGATAAAAGAAAATTTTTGGAAAATTAAAATTAATTTTTACACTATTTATATAATTATTATTAATTAATTACTTATTTTCTATTTACTTTTAATTATTTAAAATACCCTAAAATACAAATAATTAGAAAATTAACCTAGAAAAATAAGATTTAAATTTGGAAAAATCTAAAATAATATAAAACTAATTTTAAAACAGAAAATATATTTTTAAGACTTTTTAAATAATTATTATTAATTATAAACTAATTATTAATTAATAAAAACTAATATTAATTATTAAAAATACTAGATGAAAGGAGAAAAATATGAAAAAATTACTGAAATTATTTTAAGCTATAAGAAACCTAGGAAAAATATAAAAATGGATATTGCTTAATAAATAAGCTGAAAATAAGCTAAAGATATTAAATAGAAGCTATCACTATTTGTAATTTTGTCTTTTTCTGGATTTTCTTTTGGAAAACTATTTAAAAACTAAAAATAACAAACTTTAAAAAAGGAAGTTTGGCTGGAACACAGAAATAAGCAATATGGAACCTAATAAGCTTAACAGGTTGTATGTTAAAGCTTATTAGGACTTTGAAGTGTGCACAAGCCAACCAAAAAGCTACAAGCTGATTCCACAATGGAAAATAAGCTACACCAGGGTTACATGAACTTGAAATGATCAAAAGAAAAGAAATAAGCACAAAGAATAAGCTGCTACAAGCTAGTAAGCAAAGTACCCAAAACTTAATACAAAGCAGGCCAAAATGGCCAAGTAGCAGCCCTAGTGGGGCCCACTAGGGAAATTGGAAGCCCAAACTCAGTGTGGATCCTACAAGACACCTAGTTAAGCTTTCTAAAAAGCCCAAGCTCAGCCCCTAGGTCCCACTAATAAGCACTAGGGGGGCATGAACTTGGGTAAAAAAGCTGAGCATGCAATGTACTAAGGTGAAATGGGACAGAATAGAAACTAGTAGCAGCCCTAGGAGATGAGGTCTAAACTGAGAAATAAGCTATGGTATAAAGAGCTTGGCTTATTGGCTATCCAATAAGCCAAGAATCAGGTAGTGGGTCCCACTAAGGAGGTCAGAGGAGGCACATGAAAGTTGGAGTGTGATCATGATCTGTGGTGCAGGGTAAACACATGCCCTGCAGCCCTCTTTAAGCCAACAATTAAGCTACAAATAAAAATCACAAAAATCAAACAATGGTGGATTTCTAGAGATAAGCTGATAGATTTCAACTTGTAGAAGTTTCAGGGCCTAACTCCAAACACAAAATTCTCTAAAAATCATGCAATTTTTGAGATTTCTGAAAAAGGTTGAATTTGACTTTTTTAGTTAAACACTAAAGTTGACTTTTATGAAGTTTAATTGCTTCTAACTGACTGAAAACATGTCTATAAGCTAAAATAAGATCATTTTAAGTTAAAACAACAATTTATGCAAGGATATGAAGGATATTGGATCTCAAAATCCTACACAGTTAACTGTGTAGGTACTTACACTATGATTTTGACTTTTGTTGAAAGGAACTTGAATTTTAGGGTTAACTAGTCCTAATTTACACTAATACAATATACCTAAGCTAAAATAACAACAATACAACCATAAAATGACCACACACAGTACTAATCCAAACACTCCTATAGGAGTATGAAAATAAGACTTTCAAAAGATTCTACTGATTCAAGCCATGATTAGCATTCAAAGGGTTATGTTATGCTGAAGTGGGTTCATGTAAGCACAAATACACAAATATATAAGCTCCAAACAAAGCTACAGTACATATAAAAAAATGAAATAATGGTCTTACAATGGAGTTCTGAGCAAAACAAGTGACTAGGGCACAACATACATCCTAATACCTCCCTTGAGGTTTCTAAAACCCTGTAAATCCAAGATCACCCTTAATCCCTGCTTCAATTCATTTCCAAACTGACTTTTCCATTTATGGACTATTTTCTATGATTCTTGATAAACTGAGCCACACTAATTTATTCACCTTAAAAACTTTGAAACACTTTTAACTGACCTTAAATAAGCTTAAACAAACATAATTCAACAACTTTTAACAACATAAAACTAAATTGAGAATTTTCAAAGTAAAATGGTAAAAAAAATTTGACTGAAACAACTGAAATTAAGGATTACAATGAGTTTCAAATATTCTGAAATTACTTACTACATCATTTTTAAGCTAAATATTACATTTGGAAAAGAAAATGGACTAAGACGATATTGAAACTAAACTAAACTACACTATAGCTAAAACTAATAATTCTTTCTTCTTCCTTTTTTCATTTTTATAGACCCTGGACACTTTCTCTGACTTTCCCACTCCTTTTTAAGCCATTGGATGGCTTCTAATCAATCTCAGCCGTCAAATGGGGTTTTGGCGGGAAATTGGTATCAATCCAATTGGGGCAGGTTTGAGTGGGGTTTGGTGAGGTATTAATGAGGGGGAGGGTTGGTGAGTGATTGGTGGAAAAGTGGAGGGGTAGGGGTGATGATGGGGTTTGGTGTTGATGAAGGTGTAGGGTGGTATTGCAGATGTCACATGGGAGTGGTATTGTAGGACCGTAGAACAACCTAAATCATTATTGAATCAAGCTTAAACCTAGAGAGAGAAAGTAAGTAGAGAGAGAGAGAGTGAAAGGGATCTCCTAGTGTGTGTAAATGAAAGACAATGTTATTACCTAAGAGAACCAACCTCAAAATGAGGTAATACAAGAGTATTTATACTAGAAGTCTAGGGCATCATCTTATCTTTTACATTGTTACACTAATGGCCCTTAGACTTTTACAAAACATGAATACTAAGCATAAACTACATCATAATGATATTCTAAAGCAACCTATAACAACACATTGATGACCGACACTTTTTATAAATAAAATATGATCCTAACAATCTCCCCCTAAGTGTTGGTCATTGAAGGTTGCGCGACGTCATCATCTTTGTCTTTAAACTTTAACATTCATAGCTCTTGACGTCTTTAAGAATCACTAGATGAGTCATAGTACTTAGTTCATCGTTGTTGAAATGATCAAATGATGTCATCTGCCTTTCGTCACTTCTGTGTTTGTGGTGGTTGTCTGCCATTCCAACATGCTCATACGTCTTAAGTCTTTGTGATACATGCATTTGTTGTTTCCGTTCTTTCACTTTGATCTTTGTCACTTTACTTTGTAGATTATTCTTTTTGGCGTAGAATCTTTCTTTGACTGTTGCTATCCTTTGATCTTTGTGAGAACTTTCCTTTGACTTTGTTGATGCATGTATGAGCATGTGGAATCTTTCGCCATGGAGATGATGTATAGCTGCAAGTAAACAGTTAGCAATAAACAACCGGTACTTACAGATAAGGAATTAGAGATCGTCAACAGCATAGTGTGAAGACTCCTTCTAACCCTTACCATGGCCGTTCCCATGTCAGATACTCCCGAAAGAGCTTACGAGACCTACTAAGTAGCTCAATGACTGGGTGAGTCGCTGGGGATCACTCCACGACTGTAGACCGTTTGAAACCACCGCGAACACTAAGCGTAACCCATGAAGAATTACCGAAGTGACCTGCTGTCAGGGTTGCTTGATGTTGACCCTGGCAGGAATTTCCGTTCAATCATTAAGAATATACATAAGTAATTCCTCTCATAAACGTTCTCGGAAGATTGCTAAGATCTGCGTAGGACTCTTAAGTTTACATCTGGCATCCTTAATGATGAACTACCAGTGTAGAAATATCATGTGTTCCTATGAGATCTTTTGATGAATCTCGGGGCTCTAGACTCGATAAGTGCACATTTGGTTTCCTATGCGGAGATTAGGGAGAGGTCTCCTGCTTCAATATCAACCATCTCTAAGAGACAGGTCGATAGATTATGCTGGTTCCCCGTGAGAATGAAACAAGCTCTTTTAAGAGAACTTGAGTGGCTAGAAGGTTTAGTGCAGTGCGTCACTGGGTCCATGACATCTTTATCTTCAATACCGGTATCACCTTAGTAACAACCAGTAGCATATGAATTGAACCCGGTGTCTGCCCTAAGGTTGAACAAATGGAGGGCTATTTCTTTTCACCCTTTTTCATAACTTTTCCTTTTAATTCTTCAACCCCTTCTTTCTCCTTTCTCGTTTTCTCCTTTTTTTCAATCATACCTAAGGACTTCTAATTCTAATCTATTGGAATTGTCCTTGGGTAGATCCCTCCGGCTCTGGCGGATCATAGGACGGGTTTCCCTAACCTTAGTCACCTTATAACTCCATGAATCCTTTAATTGCCATGAAACCTTTGATTGAAAATCTCTCAAAGTGTTTAAGAATATAAACACATTTTTGTTGATACTTTGAGAGTTTTTGTTTCTTTTGAAGGACTCCCCCTTCACATGTGCTTATGAATTTTTTAAGAAATTTGCACATGCGTAAGGAGTTTGCACTTTTTGAATTGATCCACTTTTAGTGAACATGACCGATTCGAGACACGCTTAGATCACTAGTTAGACTAGCTTGAAGTTATTACCCGTCCTGGTCAAGTCCAAAGAAAGTCTCTCGATACGGTACATTCTACTCAGACAAGTCCTATTCGAGACACGCTTACATCACTAGTTAGACTAGCTTGAAATTATTACCCGTCCAGGACAAGTCTTTTCGATTACTGACATTTTAAGCTTCGTCAATTCATTGGTAAATTCTGAGTCTAGCTCTTTTGAGATTCAGTCACTAGCTTTAAACATCTTTGATCACTTTTTAATCATGTCTTCTCCCCCTCAAAAATAGCATATTGTGATATTTTTTATATCAACTGATTAAGAAAAAGCTTTTTGGAGAGATAGACAGATTTCATTTTGCATGAATTCGGAACATTTTGTTTTTGTACTCCCCCTTAATGATAGCACATTTTAAAATCAATTAAGGGTTTTGAGGGAGTTATCTTGAGCACTCATTTGAAAGATTTTGAAAAATCTTTTGATGAATCTTGAAAAAGTGCTCAAGATTACTATTTTGAAAACGAGTTTTTGTTTGAAGTCTTTTTCGTTTGTTTAGACTTGAACTTTTTGAAAAAGATTTTGTCCTTGAAAATGCGAGTCCTTGATTTGAAATAATCAGAAGTCATCATTCGGGTCCTTATATGAAATCTTTTCGAGTTATTATACCCGGACCCATGTTTTAAAAAGATTTCACTTTGTAGCACGGGTTTCGTACTGAAGTATACGAAAGCCATTATGAAGAAAGTTTTGAGAAATGACATGTTTTTAGAAAAACATATAAAGAACTCCCGTTCAAGCATCTGTACATGTCCATATCATTGTTGAAAGACATTTCTAGAAACGTACATAATATTGATTTATACGAGAGACATGTCGTGAGAAGAATATTTTTGTTTTTTTTCATTTTATATTGTTTTTGTATTTTTTGAAATTTTATATTTTTGTATTTTGTTTTTGTTGGTTTTTCAAATTTTGTATTTTGTTTTTTCAAAAATATTTATAGCGAAGCGATTTTGAAAACTTTTTCAAGAAGATTCGAGAAGACGTTCTAGCTCCTCAGGAGTTAGGCTTCGCATGCCAATTCGTCGAACTAAATAGTCAAACCGTTCTTTTGGAAGGGCTTTAGTAAATAGATCGGCGAGTTGGTAATCAGTCTTAACGAAAAATAATTCAACAGTACCCTCTTTCACGTGTTCTTTGATGAAATGGTAGCGGACTTTGATATGCTTCATCTTAGAGTGGTGTACAGGATTGCACGAGATGGCTATGGCACTTTTTGAGTCACAATACATAGGTATTCTGTCAAAAGTAAAGCCATAATCTGTGAGCTGTGTCCGCATCCAAAGAACTTGGGCACAACATGCAGATAGAGACACATACTCGGCTCCGGCGGTTGATAGCGCAGTACAAACCTGTTTCTTTGACGACCAGCTTACTAGCTTTTCACCCAAAAATTGTGCTCCACCTGATGTACTTTTTGCAGTAACTTGATCTCCTGTATGGTCGGCATCTAAAAAGGCTGTTAGATTAAACCCCGAATCCTTCGGATACCAAAGTCCCATGGTAATGGTTCTTCGTAGGTACCGAAAGATCCTTTTAACCTCTTTGAGGTGAAGTTCGGTAGGCTTTGCCTGAAACCGTGCTAACAAACAAACAGCAAATTGAATATCAGGTCGACTAGCAGTTAAGTACATGAGAGAACCGATCATGCTCTGATATTTCTTCGGATCGACGGGTTTCCCGAACAAATCAGCATCAATTTTTGGTGAAGTGACCATTGGAGTACCAACAGAATCACAATTTTCCATTCCATGTTTTTTCAAAATCTCTATTGTATATTTAGCTTGATTGATAAAAATACCACAAGGGGATTGATGTATTTGTAAACCAAGAAAGAATTTTAGTTCCCCCATCATGGACATTTCAAATTTGCTTTTCATGAGATTTTCAAAATGTTTTGAATGGTTAGGATTGGTTTATCCAAAAATTATGTCGTCCACGTAAATTTGAACGATCAAAATGTCATCTTTGAATTTTTTGATAAACAAGGTGTCATCAACCGTTCCTTTGGTGAAATTGTTTTTGAGCAAGAAAGATGATAGTTCGTCATACCACGCTCTTGGAGCTTGTTTTAAACCATAGATGGCTTTCTTAAGCTTGTAGACGTAGTCTGGATGATCTTTTTTGATGAATCCCTCTGGCTGACTCACATACACTTCTTCTTTTAGAGTTCCATTCAAGAAAGCTGTCTTAATGTCCATCTGATAGACTGTGATGTTTTTGTGAGCTGCATAGGCTAAGAAAATCCGGACTGCTTCAAGTCTAGCTACAGGCGCGAATGATTCTTCAAAATTTATCCCTTCTTCTTGTGGATATCCTTTAGCCACGAGACGAGCTTTGTTACGAATTACTGTCATTTCCTCATCCAGTTTGTTCTTCCACAACCACTTGAGATCAAGAACGCGTTTATCAAGTGGTCGTTCAACAAGTTCCCAACTATCATGTAACAGGTATTGAAGAAGTTCCTCCTGCATCGCTTCAATCCAAGGGTTTTCTGCCATTTCTTCCCGAATGTTCTTTGGTTCTTTGAGGCTTATGGAGCAAATGTAAATGCACAATTCGAGATCGGTGGCAAGTTGTCTCCTTGTCTGAACTGGCTTTGAAGGTTCACCAATAACATGTTCTATTGGATGGTCTTTTGTCCATTGAAACGTAGAAGGGTACCTTGGGTGTAACGAATGTGTGTTAGATGGTTCTTGTAACCTTGAAGAAGATTCAGCAGAGTCTGTTGCAAACGGGTTTTCAAATATTTCTTCTTCTTCTAACGCATCATTGTTTGAATTATTTGTTGGTTCTTCTTGAAAATTTGTGTTTTGATTTTGCTCATCAACTCTTGGTAGATCAGGTTCAATAACTGGAGTTGCTGGACTAGATGTTGATGTAGTTGGTGCTTCAGCTTCGATTGTGGTAGATGCATCCTGTGGTGGTGGTGGTGGTTGATGGTTTTGGGCGGGTGCAGCAGAATGTTGTGGAGATGCATTTGTCGAAGTTCCACCATAATATTCATCAAACATTAACTCGAAGAAATTTTCCAGTTCTTGTACTGAAGGTTTATCCGTGTTTGTTGACTGAGCTCCTTGAGGTACGAGTCCTGAACTGATGTGTCCAGAAGTCTGCATGTTTGGTGCGGGTCCTAATCCGTTTTGATTAGAAGCCATCGGATTAAGCGCGGGTTCTAGAGCGTATCTCTCAGAAGCCATTTGTGAAATCTCGTCAAACTTCACATTCATCGTCTCCATTATCTTTTTCGTTCTTCTATTATACACCCTGAATGCCCTCGAGTTTTCTGAATATCCAATGAAGATTCCAATATCACCTTTAGCTTTTAACTTCCCTAGATCTTCTCTGTCATTCGTCGGATAACACAAAGCGCCAAACACATGAAGGTAAGAGATGTCAGGTTTACGGTTGTTCACTAGCTCATATGGGGTTTTATTGAATCTCGGGTGGACTAGGGATCGGTTTTGAGTAAAACAAGCAGTGGCTACAGCATCAGCCCATAAGAATAGTGGTGCACTAGAAAAGATCAGCATTGTGCGAGCAGCTTCCACAAGAGTTCGGTTTCTTCTTTCAACTACCCCATTCTGCTGTGGAGTTCTAACAACTGATGTTTGATGAGTGATTCCAACATCTTCAAAATAGGTTCTTAACTCCTGATTTGTGAATTCTGTGCCATTATCTGTTCTTACAATCCTTACTGGAGCTTGAAGTAGAACTTGGATACGCTTCAGAAAGGTGATGATGGTACTTGGTGCTTCGTCTTTTGACCTCAAAAACTTTACCCAAGTATATCTTGAATAATCATCAACAATAACAAGAATATACTTCTTCCCATTAATGCTTTCAACTCTCATTGGGCCACATAAGTCCATGTGCAACATATGTAACCTTGCTTCCGAACTAGGTACGGTTTTGGGTTTATATGATGCTCTTTTACCTTTTCCTTGTTCGCATGATGGACATAGGTGTTCCTTGGTGTATTTGAACTTAGGAAGTCCGGTGACGATGTTGTCTTTGGCTAACTTGTTGATGGTGTCGAAATTGAAATGGGATAATCTTCTATGCCACAGCCAGGACTTAGTTTCGGTTGCCCTTGTCATAAGACAAATTGGTGATGTAGAAGCCATTTGGTTGATGTCGATAGCATACAAGTTTGTACCACGATTACCAGTTAAGAGATCATCACCAACCAAATTTCTAATAAAAACCGTGTTTCTCCTGAATGCAACTTCTAAATCTGCATCAATAAACTGCCCAACTGAAAACAAGTTTTGTCCCAACCCTTCGACGTAGAAAACTCGAGTGATTAAAAAATTCCCAAACTGAAGATCTCCAAAACCCAGGATAGCTGCTACATGATCATTTCCAAAGCGTACAGTTCCCATGAATTTCCAGATGAAATTGATCAGCAGCTTTCAATTCCCGGTCATGTGCTTGGAGCAACCCGAGTCGACGATTCAAAGACATATTTCGATAACCTGCCAATAACAGAAGAATTTGTATTTGGACACCGTTTTGAATTTGGTTCCATGGGGTTAGGGGTACATTCTAAATCACACTCATAGACAGTTGCTACTTGTTTAACTTGAACTATTTCTAATTTGCCATCCTTGAGTATAAATTCTCTACCCGTTGGAATCCAAACACAATGCTTAAGATAGTTCCTAGGTGTGCGACTATTAGTGGTGTTCCTAATTCTTTTAATTAGGTTTCCAACAAATCTAGATTTTGCACTAGGACCTTTCAAAACGCTCTTCTGTTCAGGCGTAACACTCACATTCTTAGAAACACATTCATCATGAACATCATTAATTAAACATTTCTTGCATATTAAACAAACAGAGTCATTACATGCATTAGAACCAGTACTCTCGACATTACATTCAGATGAAACATGTCTCTTATTAAAAAGCGATAAATTCCTAGGGTGTTCTTCTACTTTATTCTTGCTACTGCTCGTAGAGGCAGGCGAGACTCTATTGTTCCTTGTATTGCTCCTAGGCTGTAGTCTGCTACTCCTAGAGGTGCTTTCTAATCCAGTAGAAGTGAAGGCACACACATTAGGATTTATATTGTTGTCCTTTTTAGCATCCCTAGATTCTTTAGAATTAGCCTTTATGCACTTGTCATTTGTCTTAGATGTTGAGGCAGACGCACTAGTGGGACGAATCCTAAAAAGGCCAGGTGCTATCACTTTTGGTGTTTCGACAACCGCTTTTCCTTTATCAACAATCTTTTCATTTTCACTTTTCTTAGGCAAGGGTGTTGGAGTGACTGGTTTTGTCAAATCCTTTTTCTCATCGACTTTTGGAGCAAATCGTGAAATTGACATTTTTGGTTTTTGAACCATATTAGGAACATTTGATTTCTCCGAAGTCGATGGTTTTGCAAACTTAGTTTCCTCACCCTTCCTTTTTTGACTTTCAAGCTGAGCCCTCAAAAGATCATTTTGCTCTTTCATGTTCTTGAAAGCACGCTCATACGACAGTTTTTCATACTTGCATTCTTCTTTTTTTCGATCAAGTTGTTTAAAACATGACACATTTTCTTTTTCAAGCTTTATAAGAGCATTTTCATATTTGGAAACAATTTCGGAGGTCTCAGCTCTCAGTCTTTCATCATCTTGAACATAATATGTTTGTAAAATGATTGACATAATATCAGTGGTCATAACAGCTTCGAAGAGAGAATCATTTAGGTTTTCCAAAACATTCATGTTTTCACGAGTATCATTAGCTTCGTTTACCAGGGATTTGTGGTCCTTGACAAAGTCGGCCGTTTCTTTTAAGAAAGCTTGTTCAAAATGGATTACCCTCGCACTGATGTTATTCAGTGGGATAGTAATTTCGTTTTCAAAAACTTTTTTCTGCTCAATATGAAAACTGGAATGCCAATTGTTAATATTGATTGTAGTTTTAGAAGCAACAATATTTTGAAGTTCTTGAATTCTCTTTTTAACGTCATCCAGAATGTTTCTAGCCTCACTTGTATTAAAAGTGTTGTTAGAAGACATTTGTTCCATTTTTGAAAGAGATTTGGAAACAATTACTTTCTTAGAAAACATTTTTGAGAATGGTCGTTTTATGGAAAACACAGATGGTTCTTTTTGTGGAACAAAAGTAATTCCCGAAAGTTTGTTCAATTTGTTGTAATCAATGGGTTTCAAATCCTTTTGTTTCATTTTATTTATGCTCTCTTCGACATGTTCTATCGTTTGCACAGAATCCCGAACGACGGGAGGATCATGTTTGGTGTAAATCACATTACCATTATACAAAACATTCTGTTCTTGCTGAGCTTTCTTGAGATTACTGGGGGTATTGTTACCAAGAGCCACTTTATGTTTCGTATGGTAAATCGGATTAGTTTGATTTGAAATCATTTTCATTGTTTGACTTGACTGACCCGACTTAACCACTAATTCTTCTAAATGTGCAATCATGTGTTCTGACTCTACGATTTCGGCCAAAAGTTTGTCTTCTTTCTTTGCAAAATCCTTTTTCAACTCATCCCTTTCTTTTTCAAGATTGGTATAAGCTGTTTTTTGTTTAGAAAGTTGGTTTTGTAAATCAGAAATTTCCGCGTTTAAAGATTTTATCTTCTTGAAAGAATTAACATCAAGTGTATCAAACTTGAGTTGCAATTGTTTTTCCCTTGAAACAGAATTTTGATAACCAGTTTCTAATTCAGACACTCTTTTGTTATGAAATTCAAAAGCTTTAACGTTTTCTTTGTAACTCTCAAGCTCAGCGGTTAATTTAACATTCGCGGCCTTAACATCGCGATTGACCTTTTTCACATTCTCAATTTCAATACGACAATTATTCAATAATGATTCAAACAAAGCACATGTTTCCTCATCATTCTCAGCATGCTGTGAAACGAAGCCTCTATTATGATTCACATCTGGAGTCGCTGAAGGAGTATTGCTACTACTTGGCGTGTCCAGGAATGTATCATAAGTGGATGCTTGCTTCGCAAAATGTTGTTCCTCATAAGGAGACATATCAAATATATCATTATTGTGACATGGGTTGAAATTTGATACCTCAGATGGTGCATTGGTGTCATAAACAGGAAGTGTATCAGAATCCGTGTCATACTTAGCTTCCTGAAGATTTGCCATGAATATGCAGTTCGCATCGATATCCTCTCTATCTTCCATGTCATCCATAAGAGCCATAAAATCATTCTCCTCTGCATTCAACTGAAACCCTGCATCATTCTTTTGTGCCAACAGCAATGCTTTCTGCAAGTACGCTGTGTCTCTTTTGTTCGGCTTAGTAGGACAGTTCCTTGCCATATGACCTACACCCTGGCAGTTGAAACACTTTACCGGATTACCCTGATTCACATTTCCCAAATTCCCAACTACTAGAGCTACAACATTTCTATTCTGATTACCCATTGCCTGATTACCAACATTCTGACCCCTCTGATTTCCAACAAACTGACCCATCTAATTCCCTGCATACTGACCATGCTGATTCCCTGCATACTGACCTGCATTCTGCATATTCTGATTGCCCATATTAAATCCAGTAGCATATCCTTGCTAATTCCCATAAACTCCAATCATTTGGCCTGCATTACCCATATTGAAACTCGGCTGAGCAAACTGCTTGTTGCGAGTGTTCGATGAGATCCTTTGGTTTTTGTTTGTTGGTGTAGAATAACGTCCATGGAATGCCTTTGACAGAAAAACAAACGCTTGGGACAATGCTGCAGTAGCTTCATCATTGTCAGTGAATTCCGGTTCTTGGAATTGTGGGTGTTGCTGTTGTGGAATAACTTGTTGTTGTTGTGGGTAGAACTGTTGTTGGTAGACCGGTGTTGGTTATAGAATGCATGATGGTTGCATGTAGTTGTGAGTGGAAGATGATGATGGTTGTTGAGTGTTCACTGGTAATGGTGTTGGTGTATTAGCAATTAATGCAAGAGGATCATGATTCTTTGCCAATCTTTCTTTCCTTACTTCATTAGCCTCAGCTTGGTTTTGCTTCAAAAAGTCATAGAGTTGATCATAATTCACCTTATGTAAGTCCTTTGTTTGATTGACAATTGTAACATAACGACCCCATTCTTCTGGAAGGTTATTGATGAATTTGATGTTTGTTGCAATTGTTCGAGGTGTCAACTTGTTTCTGATTAACTCATTTATCAAAGTGCAAAACCTTGTGTAGTAGGATTCAATCTGTTCACCTTTAATGGATGTAAAATTCTCCCATCCAGTAAGAAGTTTATTCTCAACGTCTTGTTGTCCAATCTCTGTTCCATGACATATCCATCTAACACATTCCCACATAACATAAACAGTTTCACAGCTGTCGACCGTAGCAAAGATCTCCCGTGGTAATCCAAGTTGGATTAAATGCATTGCCATATCATCTGCAGCGATCTGCTTCTTGTCTTCCTCTGTGTAATCTGCTTCTGTTTGTTCACGCACGAATGGTTGAGTAGGAGGTGTTTCATTTGGATTACCTTCAATTTGAACTTGTCTTGGCTGAAATGGACCTTTTTCTATGGATTTGATCATTAATTTGCCATTATCTTTAGTTTTGATGTAACGAAGCATGCGGCTTGTCCATGGGAGATATCCACCTTTTTCAAGCATTGGAGGTCGGTTTTCGGCACCGGCAGCATGAATGTCTTGTTGAGTTGCCATGATTTGAATTCAAAGTGAAACGTTGTTCTGAGGATCTTTTGAAAGATAACAAAGGTTGTTGTTGAAGAGTAGATGTTTTGGTGAAGATGAAAGTTCGTTCTCGGTTGATCTGATTGATTTCGTAATTTCCCCCCAAAAATTGAGTATGAAAATTTTCTTTCTCAAAATTTGAAAATCACTATAAAATCCAATTCTAAGGTTACTAGAAAAATTTGAGTTTTAAAAATTTTGACGCCAAATTTTACCGAAAAATTTTTGAATTTTGGCCTAAAAATTTGATTTTTCGGCCGAAATTTTCAACGTAATACCAAACTTTGAATCTCGCGTAAAAATTGAACGTTAAGTCTCGTGTAAAAAATAAAGTTTACTCAAATATATATATATATATATATATATATATATATATATATATATATATATATATATATATATATATATATATATATATATATATATATATATATTTTAACTCGGTAAGGTTTGTGATTGTCTAACTCGGTAAGTCTGTAAACTGTCTAACTCGATATGTCTTAAAACTCCAAACTCGGTATTGCCTAAAAGTTTGTCAAACTCGGTAAGTGCTGAAGGTTCTCAAACTCGATAAGTTCTCAAACTCGATAAGTTCTCAAACTCGGTAAAGTTGTCAAACTCGGTAAGGTAAAGAAAATTTGGGCAGAGTTTCGCTTCGTAAGTAGCCACAAATATCCTTACTCGATGAACGATAAGGCAAAAAGGCTAACTCGCCAAGTAAATCCTAACTCGCAAGGATTCCCAAACTCGGTAAGGATCAAACTCAAACTCGATAGAAACTTCAAACTCGCAAGAAATTGACCCTAACTCGCTAGACAGAAATACCCAAACTCGATAACAAATTTCTAACTCGCCAAGTATTTCGTAACTCGCAGAAAACTTTCCTAACTCGAAAAAAAATTTTCTAACTCGAATATTTGGCGATGAACAGTAACCTAAATCACAAAAATCACTTTTATACCATGTTTTTTCAACCAAATCAAACCTAAAACAACCTATATTATCCCTAGGCGATTGATACCACTTGTAGGACCGTAGAACAACCTAAATCACTATTGAATCAAGCTTAAACCTAGAGAGAGAAAGTAAGTAGAGAGAGAGAGTGGAAGGGATCTCCTAGTGTGTGTAAATGAAAGACAATGTTATTACCTAAGAGAACCAACCTCAAAATGAGGTAATACAAGAGTATTTATACTAGAAGTCTAGGGCATCATCTTATCTTTTACATTGTTACACTAATGGCCCTTAGACTTTTACAAAACATGAATGCTAAGCATAAACTACATCATAATGATATTCTAAAGCAACCTATAACAACACATTGATGACCGACACTTTTTATAAATAAAATATGATCCTAACAGGTATTGAGGGAGGTGGTATTTGGAGAAGGAACTGGGTTTGACTGTCTCGTTGACCCTGGCTTTTTACAATAAAAATGGAGGTGGGCTTGGGTGAGATGGGCCCAGGAAGGTGGATTGGGTTGATGGTGTAAAAAGGGTGGGCTTGGTTTGCAATTTACATGGGATCCGTTTGGTTTGCTAGTAAAACACCACAAGGACCACTTTTGTAATTACTGAAAAATGAGGTACTGGACATGTAAACTTTCCAAACTTTCTTCCAAGGACCAAACCTGCCATATAATAATAATACAAGGACCAAAGTTGTATTTTTCATATTTTAAAACTTATAAGGACCTTTTGTGTCATTTTTGGATTCTTAGGGGGTAAAAGTGTAATTTCCCAAAAGTTATCAAAAACGTTCCAAATTGTAAGTTATGAATAGTACAAGGGTATTATTTGTAAAATTTCCATTTTTGAACACCCAGGGACTAAATTTGCCATTTTTGTAACTTGAGGGGTAAAAGTTGCCATTTTGTGAAAACTTTTATCCAGGGATTACTAGTGAACATTTTTGGTTTCTCAAGGACTAAAGTTGACTTTTTATTCATTTTAAACCTTCAGGGACTAGTTTTGCCAATTTATGAAACTCTAGGGACTGAAAATGTCAATTGTGTGAACTTTGCATGTTTTTCACTTGTTTTCAATCTTTTTGTACCTGAATCACATAAAAACACATTTCAATGATATTTATAGTATTTTGTGGTCATTTGTGTGTTTTTGGTTGTTTTGTGGGTTTAAACAGTATAAAATATATGTGTATTTAGACACATATCAGCGGGAATGTTGTGTTTAATCTAAACTCGAAATGACACGAAACAAACCGAATTTGCCAAATAAATTGACTTCGAGAAAGTTATGCGAATTTATACTTGATTTTATTGGAAAATCTATTTCGTGAACAATGTTGCAAGTTTCATAATTTTTCGAGTCCGTTTGGTACGCCAAATGGGTCCCACCGTTAATATTGTAAAATCCGCCCCTTATTTTTAATCCTTGCAACACCCCCAATTCAATGATGCAGCGGAATTCAAACTGGGTGTTACTCGACGACACAACAGTCATAATAATAGAAAACGATCTCTAACCGAGTCGTTTTAAAAAGACTTATCATTCGAATTATTAAAATATATCAGAGTTTACATAGTTAGGTCCCAAAAGGTTCCATGTTTACAAAATACATCAATATAAAGTCTTTTGATGTTTTATCGAATAACAAAGTAGATTATAGCCTTCTTGATTTAGTCCGTGCCCCTCTGTGCCAGCCCCGATCATCATGGACGTGAAATACATGCTTAAAAGGTCAACACAAAGGTTGAGTGATATTCATAGAGTTTGTTAAATGGATGAACACAATATATTGGTAGTGTGAGTTAATTAGACTCATACTCATGGTTGGAAAACAAAACAGTTATTATTATTCACTAAGCTCATGCAACCAACACTTTAACGGGTACCAATATCAATCGGTGGAGTTACCCCGGTAGGTACTTTTCCGTCATACCTAAATCTCAAATATTAGTGCATTTGTTTGAACGTATTTGGTCAATACAAATGGGATTCGTCAATCCCAATAAGCATATTCACAATATCCGCGCTCACTATTAATAGTGATTAAATGGTTCATGATAAGGGGTCTTGGATTGGCAAGGATGGTACTTAGTGACAATAAAACAATCGGATAGCATATAATTTCAAAGGATTGTGTTCGGTTAAAATAGCATGTATTCCCCCCAAGGGTTTGTAAAACAATTAAGTAATGGAAAATGGGGCTATGAACTCACCGTGAGTTGGATGATGTTTAAGGATATAATGAAATCGCTGGATAAGCCGCGAAAACCTCTACGTGCAACCTAGAACAATTGTTGCAACTTAGGTTGGAGTAATGTCTAAGAAAACATAAACGTGCCTATATATGTCTTGCATATTGTTCATGATGTAGTACTTAGTATATAGTGTAAGTCGTTGTATAAAAATGGTTTATGAAACATGTATAGTTGGTATATCTCGTACTACCGTTCGGGCCGTCATAATTCAGAGGTCATACAGTAAATGTTCGAGGAGCTAGGACACTTTAATTCATAAATCCAGCAACTCATCGATCCGTTTACCCAAATGAAACCCCTCACATGAAGCTCCCTAGTGTTGTAGTATTTGATAGAAAATATATGTTTTTGATCTTTAAAAGTTACATGTCTGAATAATTGAATAAACTTAAGAAAGTTTATTTTAAATGAAGATTGTTATTTCAATTGAATTTCTTAAGCCTAGAATGGATATTACTTGCAAAGTCTCATGGTCATTTGATGGAGTAGATCCAAATTGGATGATTATGTTACAAATAACACTTTAGTTCATGTTTTAGACTTAGAAAGTTATATGGTATTTGACCGTGGCTTTGCCGTGACTTTGGTCATTGCTACCATGGTCTTGAGAATCATCCTTGGCTTTAGCCATGGTTGTGGTCTTGGCTTTAATGTCATTAGACTTCTTGGTTTTACTTAGCCATAACCATTATATAGTCATTTGGGTATTTAAAAGGGCTGTTAAGAATTTGAAGAAAATATCATTCATTATGGGTTTTCTGGACCCGTGCACCCGAGTTTTTGAAGAAAACATCGTTCCGGACAACTTTTGTGCTTTAACTTTTTGATAAAACAGAGCAGAAAAGCCTCTTTTTGCGTGTTTTAGTTCTGTCACAGAAACTTTTGAGACAGTTTTGCCGCAAAGTTTTGGTAACTTCTATTAGCCATATCTTTTGACTTATATACTCATTTTAGGTGATTCAAATTGGAATGTTTTCCTTGTAAAGTCCTCTTTAACAGTAGTTAAGTGTCCAATATCATGGTGTCACACCCCCAAAATCGGGTCCAGCGGAAGCATACATGTAGCTGGGGTGTAACTCAATTGGTATTACAAAACAAGTGTAAAAATAGTTTTCATTTCAATCATTTAGAATAAAATCGTTTAACTAAAAGTATTGAATTTACATTGTTTAAAATTTGTGCAGAAGTAGTCCCTTAACATAGTTTAAAACGGTCCCCAAATGAATATCAGAGTCTTCTATGACCATGCCATGCCCTGCCAAAACCTCCAGTAGCGTGCTATTGCTTAAAACCTGAAAATACATGCTAAAACGTCAGCATAAAGCTGGTGAGTTCATAGAGTTTAGTGTAAAATGAAATACATTGCATTTAAATGAAGATTTCCCGGCAAAGGCATCATAAATCCACTCAGTTACAAGTCCCGCCATAAGAGACGTGTAACCTGTGTGTTTACGACCCACTGCCAAAAATGAATTGGTTTATGTAAACAAAAGTAATAAGTATTTTGCGGAACACGAGATTTTCAGTAGGGTTAACCATCATAACAAATACAACGTTAACCCAAAAGTAAAATACAATGCCTTAAGCTCATGACCCCGAAGCTCGACGTAATCGTATGCAATCAAGCATAAAATGCCCCAAGTAAGTGTTTGCCAGGCACTCGGAAGTAATCCGAATGATATGCGTCCGTTTAACAGGTTAGCGCGACCAACTCGGACGGGGTGTCAACCCAAATAGATCTATCCACAGCATTCGCGCTTACACGCATGTAATTAACGGTTCATGATAAATGGGACTTCAGTGGCAGTAATAGGTAACTCAGGCAATGTAACAGTTTTGTACTTATGTCCGCAATAAAGTAATACACTTGTGTCCATAAGAAAGTAATCAAGGATGGAATAGGTAATTCATAATGGAATCAAGTATTCAATCAAGTATTTCAACCATCCAGTAATGTTTGGGAAAATGAATCGCGTTCAAGTAAAACAAGCATTGAATTAAATAGTAAGGAGCATGTATCTTCCCCCAAAACAGTTGTAAAACAAGTAAAAGTAGGGGTTATGAACTCACCTGGTGCAATAGCTACGACGGCAAAAGTGGATACACGAAATGAGGCACGATCTCTAATCGCAACCTAATATGAATGATAGTCTAATGTAAGAAATGAAATGATGTTACACATGCAAATACGTATGTTATCGATACCACTCATTAGTTTTGAAAATAACGTTTATCGCCGACAAATACGTTTTTGACGTCTCGTTAAGTTAATAACCACTTTTCATGTAAATAGGTTGAAACGGTACTCCACGATCCTTGTTTAATGTTCTATCGGCAAATATAAGGTTTTTGTCGCAAAAATAACATTTTCATTACTTGAAAATATGCCCAAAATGGCCTCGCAAAACAAGTCGCGAAATGTTGTACGTTAAGGGTTAGTGATGAAACTCAGCGTTTTTGAAAACCTTGTAACAATATCTAGAAGTCGTGTCATTTAACTTTTGGCTATACGGGTCTTGATCGATGAGAAAATCGACTCTCATTGTTCTTACTTGAAAATATTATGTTCAACACTTAGAAAATTTTATTATAGTAAAAGCTGTCAAAATATATATAGTTTATCGGGTATATAGATGAGGTCGTAGTTTATTCGTTACGAATCCAATGATCAAACGACTAATTGATTTGAAAAGCTTGCTGGGAATACTTGATTTTACTTAACTACGGCTCGGACTCAAACCATATCAATCATGGAGAAAAACAGCCGAGAAGGTGGTGTCTCGCAAAGACAGTTTTGCGGCAAAAATTGTAATAGAAAAGCTGATGGAAATATATATATATCGTCGGATTTCAAACACTTGTATCTTTTTCGTTATAAGCCCGTTTTCTATGTTCTTTATATCCCCGCGAAGGTAATCAAGTATACTTTAGGTTTATGAAGGTCTCGGGTAGTCTAGATATCATTAAATCTCAGTTTTCCTAGCTAGAAAAATCGGGACAGATTCAATATTTTCAGAAAATATAGTTTTCGTCATTAATCTTGAAAATAGCATATCTTTTTCGTCGTAACTCGGATTTTAGTGATTCAAGCGGCCACGGTTTCGTATTTGAGAGTATTTTCTGAATATTTAACCCAATATTACCCAGAAACCCCTGAAGTTTCCACGTTTGGCAAAGATGGACAGCAACTATATTTGAAAATATTTTTCGTCGTTAAATTTCGGAAAATCATATCTTCTTCGTTATTAACTCGTTTTTATCCCCGTTTTCGGCCATAGTTTTGTATCGGAATGTATTTTCTAAATCTTTGGTCCAAAGTTACACCCTAGACCCTGAGTTTCCCACGTTTAACAAAAAGGGACAGTAGCTTTTATATAGTTGTAAAAATCAACTTTCCTAGTTTGTAACTTGTTCAAGGCTTAACCAAACTATCTCAAATCAACTTCACCAATACCCAATCCTACCATACACCTTCTTAGGGTGTCATGGGGTCCTAAACATCACCAATCTTGGTGGATCTCATGAGATTACTAGTGAAATTTATAGATCTATGTTTATAAAAACAAAATGAGTAATAAGTGGTATGGATCTTACATACTTGCATGTTTTACCAATATATCTTGAAAATACATAAAAATATAAAGTAAATGAAAGTATGAAAAGATCAAAAGTGTTTTTGAAGCTTACTTGAAATATTTGAGTGATTTGAGAAGAAAATGTATAATAACCTAGGGTTTTTTACCACAAAACCCCAACTAGATCATGATTAGAACTTGATAAACACTTAGATCTTGTAAAGTTTATGGTTTCTTCTTATGGTTGTTTCTTGGCCGATCCACACACCAATGGAGGAAGAGAGAAAATCTTTTTGTGCTAGTTGTTTTTGAAATGTATGAAATGAGAGAAATGGGAGGTTGAAATGTATATATAGCTAGATCTAGTCAAAAGTTGCTCTTTGCAATTAATTAGCACATGGTTTAGGGTGGCTAGGGGGGGGGGGGGGGGGCAAAAGTGGAAGGAAACATGGAGGAAAGTTTGTGTGCTCAATTAATAACCTTGTCTAATGTGTAAGTATTGGTTAGATATTTTGTATTTTAGGTGTTATCGGGTACCGAGTTAACTAAAATTAAATGTTAACGAGGTGAAATAAAATACGACGAAGTTGTAAAAGTTGTAAAATATTATTCCTTGTAAGAATCGGGTGTTAGAATAATTATCGTGTTGAAATATCGCAAACCAACAGAGTGATAAGCTCCGACCGTAAAATATAGCAATTGATTTCAAAACACCGGGTAAATTAATAATATAACTTTTATATTATTATAATGAGTATGAAAATATATTAGGATCGTAGTCGGGTGTATTGAGTATACGTTCGTAGTAAAAACTGAGTGGTAACGTTAATTACAAATTAAACATACGTATATAGAAATAATGCATATCCGTGTAGGGCCTAAAGTACTGATGATGTGTAGACTAATCCAGTCTATATGAAATGTCATTAATGAATGATGCATGAATTTGCAGCTAAACCAAGCTGGTTACGCGAATTTGAAGGCCCGTAAACTCAGTTTACGATGAAATGAACGGCCATCGTGAATAGTGATTTCCTTCCGGAAATGAATAGTGTCACATGAATAGTAAAATTTCTGAACGCTTCTCGGAAGCACAAACTGACTCCGAAAATGATGAATAGTAAAATGATGAATAGTGACTGGTGAATAGTAAATAATGAATAGTAACTGATGAATAGTGAATAGAAGAAATGTCCTGAAAATGCGGGTTGTTACAGTCTCACCCCCTTAAAAGGAACTTCGTCCCGAAGTTCAGTTTGTGTTAGTCTCTGAAGTTGTATTGGTGAAAAGATGATGATTTTTATCGTGCATACTACTGAGCTCTAATTGGAGCTTAAGTCTGACGGCCACTCGGCCTACCCTGTTAGAAATGTTGAATGGTCCAGTGTATATCGGGTTTAACTTTCTGAAGTTTTCTGAATGGTACTGTGCCTTTCCTAGGCAGAACTTTCAACATAATCATGCCACCAACTTGAAATTCTAAGGGTTTACCGCTTATCGAACTTGTAACTGATTATTGATTTGTAGGAAATTCCTGGTTATTTCATGAATGCTTACGGGACTAGTGAGTTGGGCTTTTCCAAATTTTGATCCGTCGATGGATGTTGGCACTTCGACCATAGAGTGCATTAAATGGTGTAGTCTCTAAGCTCGTGTGGTAACTATGGTTGTAAAAGAATCTAATTTATGGCAAATGGTTAATCCAACCATTTCTAGAGTCAATCACTCGTGCTTTGAGTATATCTTCCTATGTTTGAATCATTCTCTAATTTCTGACCATTGGTCTGCAGATGATAGGTGGTGTGGTTCCAAAGAAATCTTAATGAAATCGCTAGGAGTTCGAGGTGAATCAAATTCCTCTATTAGGAATAATTGAAATGGGTATCATGAATCTTGTTTTGAAAGACTTGCAAGGTTAAGTCCGCAAAAGGGTGTTGTTGAAAATAATAGATTAGGATAAGGTTGTGATTCTCTGCAGGATGTCATGAATTGAGTCTTTCTCCACCTACGATGCTTAGTCTCCATTACTAAGATTTTCCTCAAGTTATATGTCATCAAATCACAAAATCCTAATTGTATAAGTGATGTAATATAGTGATTGATTTTCGAAGTTTGTTTTGAGATTGTG
Organism: Artemisia argyi; assembly: GCA_030686995.1. Taxonomy (NCBI): domain Eukaryota; kingdom Viridiplantae; phylum Streptophyta; class Magnoliopsida; order Asterales; family Asteraceae; genus Artemisia; species Artemisia argyi. Next base: position 252,712,057 of record CM060708.1, read on the forward strand.
TGTTTTGTTTATAAACCTTCCCTGAATAAATAAATTTACAATTTTTAAGCAAACGGCTTTCCAAGTAACATTTTTCTTGATGTTTCAAAATTTAATAGTTATGTACGATAGGACAATTTTCAACATAAGGTGGATAATATGGTTTACCAAAGATCGATGTTTAAAAATTTCCTAACATTCATTAGTTTTTGTAAAAGATTAGCCAAAAGGAATTTGCTTGTCAAAATAAGGGCATCAGAAAAGCATTTCTTACAAGATATATGTTTTGTATAATGTAGTTTGGAGAAAATTCCATTTAAAAGTGAAAGTATTAAGAGGGTAAAATAGCTAGATATGTATGTCTGCACAAATGCATAGGTGTCTAACATGTTTCAATAAAGTTTATTGGTGAGGACATGTTCAATTTATAGTCTTGGTTAAGAGGTTGGATTTATCTCTATGGTGTGGCTTATTGAGCACTCGTATCGAAACTAATCCTGTAATTCAGTCAAGCCAATACTTTCTAGATGATGGAATTTTTGGTAATTAGGCCAGTGATAGTGATTCGAATGGTTTTGTGATATCCTGAGATTTCTGATGAGTTTTGAATGGTTTCAATGTACTGAGGGATCATCCTTATAGAAGGTATGGAAAGTCTTTCCTAGGGAGGTCATTGATAATATCCACTTATCAATATTGGGAGTAGTGAGGGATGAGTGACATCGGAATCTATAGAGTGTCACCTAATTCTTTGTATATATGGGGGTGGGGAAAAGAAATGATAGTGATGGTGAGAAGGGAAGAGACTGTGACAACTGCGACATAATAAGATTGTGATAAAAGAAAATACTGTGATATAAGTGTACCGTGCATAGACGTAAATGTTCATGAGATGAAATGACCAGTTGACGTGCTTTCAAGCGGCGGTTCACGAAGTGATGAAAAGTATTAATGTTCCAACAACGAGGGTATACACACACATGAATGAAACATTTGGAAAATGAGTTGAGAATTTATTCTAGACAAAATTTTATTATAACCATTCTCAGTGTTGCAAAATTCATTTCTGAGTAGGATATAGGTGGTCAGCCTATGTCCCACTATCCCGGGTTGAATGTAGATGACCAGTCTACATTCCACCGAGGTTTCATGAATTTTGAAATACTCAGTTCAGTTATACTAAGACTATGTCCTTCACAATTACCAAGACGTTCAGGAAGACAAAAACAAGTGACCAACTCGAGGTCAAATTATGAAACTATGCAAGGAAAAACATAACGTGGTGACATATATGATACGTGAACATGCTTATATGAAAGACAATTATAGTAATCAACTATAATAAATGAATATAGTATATCAGATAATGAGACACAAATCTCATCACCTAAGTCATCAACTAACCACAAACGAGGCTTCAGTTTGGCAGGCAGGCACGTGACGGTCATAGGGTTAAGTTTTCGTAAAACTAGCTATAGTCTAGGTTTTAAAAACACTTAGTTTGCTATAGCCAAAGCTCTGATACCAATCTGTCACACCCCCAAAACGGGTCCAGCGGAAGCATACATGTAGCTGGGGTGTAACTCAATTGGTATTACAAAACAAGTGTAAAAATAGTTTTCATTTCAATCATTTAGAATAAAATCGTTTAACTAAAAGTATTGAATTTACATTGTTTAAAATTTGTGCGGAAGTAGTCCCTTAACATAGTTTAAAACGGTCCCCAAATGAATATCAGAGTCTTCTATGACCATGCCATGCCCTGCCAAAACCTCCAGTAGCGTGCTATTGCTTAAAACCTGAAAATACATGCTAAAACGTCAGCATAAAGCTGGTGAGTTCATAGAGTTTAGTGTAAAATGAAATACATTGCATTTAAATGAAGATTTCCCGGCAAAGGCATCGTAAATCCACTCAGTTACAAGTCCCGCCATAAGAGACGTGTAACCTGTGTGTTTACGACCCACTGCCAAAAATGAATTGGTTTATGTAAACAAAAGTAATAAGTATTTTGCGGAACACGAGATTTTCAGTAGGGTTAACCATTATAACAAATACAACGTTAACCCAAAAGTAAAATACAATGCCTTAAGCTCATGACCCCGAAGCTCGACGTAATCGTATGCAATCAAGCATAAAATGCCCCAAGTAAGTGTTTGCCAGGCACTCGGAAGTAATCCGAATGATATGCGTCCGTTTAACAGGTTGGCGCGACCAACTCGGACGGGGTGTAAACCCAAATAGATCTATCCACAGCATTCGCGCTTACACGCATGTAATTAACGGTTCATGATAAAGGGGACTTCAGTGGCAGTAATAGGTAACTCAGGCAATGTAACAGTTTTGTACTTATGTCCGCAATAAAGTAATACACTTATGTCTATAAGAAAGTAATCAAGGATGGAATAGGTAATTCATAATGTAATCAAGTATTCAATCAAGTATTTCAGCCATCCAGTAATGTTTGGGAAAATGAATCGCGTTCAAGTAAAACAAGCATTGAATTAAATAGTAAGGAGCATGTATCTTCCCCCAAAATAGTTGTAAAACAAGTAAAAGTAGGGGTTATGAACTCACCTGGTGCAATAGCTACGACGGCAAAAGTGGATACACGAAATGAGACACGATCTCTAATCGCAACCTAATATGAATGATAGTCTAATGTAAGAAATGAAATGATGCTACACATGCAAATACGTATGTTATCGATACCACTCATTAGTTTTGAAAATAACGTTTATCGTCGACAAATACGTTTTTGACGTCTCGTTAGGTTAATAACCACTTTTCATGTAAATAGGTTGAAACGGTACTCCACGATCCTTGTTTGATGTTCTATCGGCAAATATAAGGTTTTTGTCGCAAAAATAACATTTTCATTACTTGAAAATATGCCCAAAATGGCCTCGCAAAACAAGTCGCGAAATGTTGTACGTTAAGGGTTAGTGATGAAACTCGGCGTTTTTGAAAACCTTGTAACAATATCTAGAAGTCGTGTCATTTAACTTTTGGCTATACGGGTCTTGATCGATGAGAAAATCGACTCTCATTGTTGTTACTTGAAAATATTATGTTCAACACTTAGAAAATTTTATTATAGTAAAAGCTGTCAAAATATATATAGTTTATCGGGTATATAGATGAGGTCGTAGTTTATTCGTTACGAATCCAATGATCAAACGGCCAATTGATTTGAAAAGCTTGCTGGGAATACTTGATTTTACTTAACTACGGCTCGGACTCAAACCATATCAATCATGGAGAAAAACAGCCGAGAAGGTGGTGTCTCGCAAAGACAGTTTTGCGGCAAAAATTGTAATAGAAAAGCTGATGAAAATATATATATATCGTCGGATTTCAAACACTTGTATCTTTTTCGTTATAAGCCCGTTTTCTATGTTCTTTATATCCCCGCGAAGGTAATCAAGTATACTTTAGGTTTATCAAGGTCTCGGCTAGTCTAGATATCATTAAATCTTAGTTTTCCTATCTAGAAAAATCGGGACAGATTCAATATTTTCAGAAAATATAGTTTTCGTCATTAATCTTGAAAATAGCATATCTTTTTCGTCGTAACTCGGATTTTAGTGATTCAAGCGGCCACTGTTTCGTATTTGAGAGTATTTTCTGAATATTTAACCCAATATTGTCACACCCTCAAAGTCGGGTCCATCGGAAGCATACATGTAGCTGGGGTGTAACTCAATTGGTATTACAAAACAAGTGTAAAATGGTATTCATTTCAATCGTTTAGAATAAAATCTTTTAACCAAAAATGTTGAATTTACATTGTTAAAAGTAGTGCGGAAATAGGCCCTTAACATAGTTTAAAACGGTCCCCAAATGATTAAATCAGAGTCTTCTATGACCATGCCCTGCCCTGCCAAAACCTCTTGTAGCGTGCTATTGGTTAAAACCTGAAAATACATGCTAAAGTGTCAACACAAGGTTGGTGAGTTCATAGAGTCTTGTGAAAAAGAATGTAATGCATATGTATGAAGGTATCCCAGCAAAGGCATCGTAAATCCACTCAGTTACAAGTCCCGCCATAAGAGACTTGTAACCTGTGTGTTTACGACCCACTGCCAAATGTAATATGTATACGTGAACAAATGTAATACTTGTATCCAAATTCCATGATAAATATAGCAAACGGCTATATAAATAATTCAGTCCATGAGGCCATATGATAAATCAGTCAAGTGGGAAAATCTGTAATAAGGTTGATGCAAAGGCATCGTAATTCAGTCAAGTAGGGAAACAGCAATATTACGTTTGACATCACAGCCAAGTGGGGAGTACCACAATATTACGTTTGACATCACAGCCAAGTGGGGAATACCACAATACGTTTGACATCACAGCCAAGTGGGGAATACCACAATATTACGTTTGACATCACAGCTAAGTGGGGAATACCACAATATTACAATGAACATATGGGAACAATTTGTAACCATGAAGTCATGTAAACAAGGATGACAAATCCCATGAAATGCAGTAATCAACATACCAATGAAATGCAGGTAATCAAACATATGTATAGGTAAAGCTGAAAATGTTTGAGTAATCAACCATGTAAAGCAAGTAATGCGTTTAAGTAAAACGAGCATGTATTCTCCCCCAAAGAGTTTACAAAACAATTAAAAGAGTAGGGGCTATGACTCACCTGAAGCTGATGTTACTGTGATGAAGTGAAATGAACAACAATGAACGGTAAGCTGCAGCAACCTAATATGAATGATATGAACGATCTAATTTAGATCATGAAATGATGTTGGAAATGTCCATGCACATGTTTCCTATACCACTCTACTCTTTGGAAAAACACTTGTTGTTATCAAAAATATATATTTTCTAAGACTTAGGAAAATATGGCTATTAGAAAAATAAAGTTAGTTGCAGTATATATGCATATATATCGTATGTATCAATGTTAGTGTTGAAATCCTCGGTTTGAAATCCTTGAAATAATGCCTTTTAGTGATAAAAATATACTTGTAATCACTAATACTTCGTTAGTTATGAAATTGGGTACTTGGTATTATTTCTAGAAATCTAGAGTTACTACGTAGTTTTAGCGTTATTATTTCTAAAAGCTGCCAATTATAGTGAGTTTTTGTCGATATTGAAACGTGAATATCTTTGTCGTTATAAGTCCGTTTTACTTGTTCTTTATATCCATGGTTACGTCTTAGCATGTAGTAATATATTTTGGAAAACTTGGCTCCTCCGGGTTACGTCTAAAGCCTCTTTTTGTCCGACGAAAAACGTCCAACAGCATGTATTTTTCCGGAAAATAGTTTTCGTCAATAAACTTGCAAAAATCATAACTTCTTCGTTATAAACTCTTTTTAATCCGTTCTTTCGCCTACGGATTCGTTTTTGAAAGTATTTTTTAAAAATTTTGCCAAAGTTTACTTTATGTTTACTAATTTTCCTGGATTTACCAAAATGGGACATAATGTTTATATACTTGTTACAAACCCATTTTTCATGTTCAAAACTAGTTTCTACATCAACCAAAACTCTTGCAAACTCCACAAATCTATACTAATCCTACCATACACCTTCTTAGGGTGCCATGGGTTCCTAATGACTAGTAATCAAGTTAATTTAACAAGGGAACACCTAAATCACAATCTAGGGTTTGTATGTTCAAAAAGTATACAAAAATAAAGTGGTATAACTAGTTTGTGCATGAAATTAAGCATGAATACCATAAGATACATATGTTAATTAGATGAAAACATGAAAATAATTTTGAATACTCACTTTGAAATAATAGGTGATGAGATGATTAGAAACCCTGGATTACTTGTGTTTTTGTGGTATGATTCTTGATTAGGATGATGAAATGAACAACTTTGATGCTTTGTACTTTGGAAAATCATCACTTGATCATGGAGTATTGATTTGGGTCGTGGGTTTTGTGATGGAGAAGAGAAATGAGCACTTTTTGATCCAAAAATTTTACAAGTGAAATGTTTTGGAGGTTTTTGGTAAATATTATCTAATTTCAATGGCATACTTGTAATTATATGGTCAATGTGAAGACTAATGAGGGGGGGGGGGGGGGCTGCACATGTTAGTTAAATGTGTGTGGGAAGCTTGGTAATCTAGTTCACGGAGTCGGTTTTGGTTCCGTTAATCGCAAAACGTAAAGTTTTAAACCGCGAAACGTAAATTTGGGCATCGTAAAAATATGAAACTTGAAAGAATGACTAAACTTGTCAAAATACTCCATAATAAAATAAAATGAATGGTAAGTTCCATCAGGTTGCTTGAACGTTGTTAAAACTGGAAACGAGAGTTAAAAACGCGTAATTCGCGTAAAACGTTGAACTGGAAAACGTAAAATTCCAAAATACTGGGTAAATGAATGTAATAACTTTTATGATGTTATAATAGATATAAAAATATATCGGGACCATTGTGGGAATATTTAGATATATTCGTCGTGTATAAACCGGATGTTAACGTTTATTTATAAATAATTATAAGGAAAGCGTTAAATGTATCAAATATATAAATTTGAAAATCCTAAGAGTGGTATAACATGAATATGCTGTTATGATGATATGCAGACTGTCTCTAGTCCGTATGCAGTGTCCTTAGTACTAATGAAATGAATTCGCACCAAAACAAATCCGGTTACGCGAATTTGAATACCCGTAAACTAAATTTACGATGAAATGAATAATGCACGTGAATGATGAAATCTTTTCCCGCAATGAATAGAGTTCAATGAATAGTAAAATTTCTGAATGCTTCCCTGAATGTCAAACTGACACAAAAAATGATGAATAGTATTTTGATGAATAGTGTTTTCCAAAGTTAGGGAAATGACCTGAAATGGTGAGTTGTGACAAATATTGCCCAGAAACCCCTGAAGTTTCCACGTTTGGCAAAGATGGACAGCAACTATATTTGAAAATATTTTTCGTCGTTAAATTTCGGAAAATCATATCTTCTTCGTTATTAACTCGTTTTTATCCCCGTTTTCGGCCATAGTTTTGTCTCGGAATGTATTTTATAAATCTTTGGTCCAAAGTTACACCCTAGACCCTGAGTTTCTCACGTTTAACAAAAAGGGACAGTAGCTTTTATATAGTTGTAAAAATCAACTTTCCTAGTTTGTAACTTGTTCAAGGCTTAACCAAACTATCTCAAATCAACTTCACCAATACCCAATCCTACCATACACCTTCTTAGGGTGTCATGGAGTCCTAAACATCACCAATCTTGGTGGATCTCATGAGATTACTAGTGAAATTTATAGATCTATGTTTATAAAAACAAAATGAGTAATAAGTGGTATGGATCTTACATACTTGCATGTTTTTACCAATATATCTGGAAAATACATAAAAATATAAAGTAAATGAAAGTATGAAAAGATTAAAAGTGTTTTTGAAGCTTACTTGAAATATTGGAGTGATTTGAGAAGAAAATGTATAATAACCTAGGGTTTTTACCACAAAACTCCAACTAGATCATGATTAGAACTTGATAAACACTTGGATCTTGAAAAGTTTATGGTTTCTTCTTATGGTTGTTTCTTGGCCGATCCACACACCAAGGGAGGAAGAGAGAAAATGTTTTTGTGCTAGTTGTTTTTGAAATGTATGAAATGAGAGAAATGGGAGGTTGAAATGTATATATAGCTAGATCTAGTCAAAAGTTGGTCTTTGCAATTAATTAGCACATGGTTTAGGGTGGCTAGGGGGGGGGGGGGGGCGGCGGCCAAAAGTGGAAGGAAACATGGAGGAAAGTTTGTGTGCTCAATTAATAACCTTGTCTAATGTGTAAGTATTGGTTAGATATTTTGTATTTTAGGTGTTATCGGGTACCGAGTTAACTAAAAATAAATGTTAACGAGGTGAAATAAAATACGACGAAGTTGTAAAAGTTGTAAAATATTATTCCTTGTAAGAATCGGGTGTTAGAATAATTATCGTTTTGAAATATCGCAAACCGACAGAGTGATAAGCTCCAACCGTAAAATATAGCAATTGATTTCAAAACACCGGGTAAATTAATAATATAACTTTTATATTATTATAATGAGTATGAAAATATGTTAGGATCGTAGTCGGGTGTATTGAGTATACGTTCGTAGTAAAAACTGAGTGGTAACGTTAATTACAAATTAAACATACGTATATAGAAATAATGCATATCCGTGTAGGGCCTAAAGTACTGATGATGTGTAGACTAATCCAGTCTATATGAAATGTCATTAATGAATGATGCATGAATTTGCAGCTAAACCAAGCTGGTTACGCGAATTTGAAGGCCCGTAAACTCAGTTTACTATGAAATGAACGGTCATCGTGAATAGTGATTTCCTTCCGGAAATGAATAGTGTCACATGAATAGTAAAATTTATGAACACTTCTCGGAAGCACAAACTGACTCCGAAAATGATGAATAGTGACTGGTGAATAGTAACTGATGAATAGTGAATAGAAGAAATGTCCTGAAAATGCGGGTTGTTACACATGGTTATACTATTTTGGTCGAAATTCACAATATATGTTACTAGTTTTCTTGTTTATGTCTATTTAGCTACATTTGGTTCCTTTAACTTGTTTTAATGGTTTTTATACATCATGAACATAACACAAAGACCATATATAGAATGAATGAAACATAATAAGTATAAAAATGATTTTGAGCAAGAAAGTGTATTAGGGTTTCTTACAACTTTAGGCTTTCTAAAGAAAGGAAGTTAAGAACAAGGATTAGGACTTTGATTGAGCAAACTTCTCTTCACTTTGGCAATCCTTCTACACTCTTGTATTCTTGAAGGATTTGTGATGAGGTTTTAGGTGACTTTAGTGGATTTAAACTCAAGAGAATCACCTAAACTTGCTAAGGATTTGATGTAGTTACTTTGTAGCTTGAAACTTGTGTGAAACTTGAAGTGAACTAGCAATAAGAATGTGTTTGTGTAGTGTGTATGTGGCGTTAAAATGGGGAGAGGAGGGGGGTTTATATAGGGTCTTGAGGAGGTTAGGAAGGTGCCTTAAGGAGGTTAGTTTGTAAGATTTTATCAAAGCTTACATGAGAAGTTTAGCACATGTAATCATCCTAGAGCACAAGGCATAAGATTAAGACACACAAGGGGTGAATCCCCCCCTAAGAGGCGGTTCATAAGTGTAGGATAGGATGACTTGGTCATTTTTGGTATTATCCTACTTATGGAGTTAGTTTTGGTTCCGTAAATCGCTAACTGTAAGTTGTTATGCCACGAAACGTAAAACCGGGTATCGTAAAAATATGAAAATTGTAGAAATGATTAAACTTGTCAATATACTCCATAATAAAGTATAAAATGAGTGGTAAGTTCTATCGGGTTGCTTAAACCCTGTTAAAACTGGAAACGCGGGTCTAAAATGCGTAATACGTAAAATGTAACTTTTCTAATATGATAATAATGAATTAAAATGGCCTATAATATCTAGACTGAGCTCAGTCTAGTGTTGGTTGGTATTTAATGCCTTTTAGACATAAAACCGTAAGCCTAAAAATCGAGGAATGATTTATAAAATCAAGGAATGATTTTTGGTCAAAGGAGGAGGGAAAATATGTTGACTTTTCCAAAAATATGAAAGCTTCTAAACGTCTTATAAAATGTGATGCATGTATAGGCTAAAGTTGCGGATAAGTAAAAGTGCTTAAAACGTAAATTTCTGTTTTGTACGGCACAGGGTCTATTTGGTAACATTTTAACTTAATTATCAAAAATTCCCTAATTGATCATGAGTGTAATAAACATTAATCTGATGCGAGAAAAATTGGTGCAGTTGGTTTCGTTATGCGCAGGGTGTTTAAACAACGTTTGAAACCAAACGTATAGTTTCTTAATAACTTTCGTGAAAATGATCCGATGAGTGTCAGACTTTTATTTTATCATGGAAATAATTTATCTCACGAGAATATGAAATAAAAATTTTAGAAATGAATAGTGAAAGTGAATAGTAAAAACGAATAGTAAAAATTTGGGATTGGATAATAACCTGAAAATGCGAATTGTTACAATCCTACCCTTGTAGTTTGTTTTGGCCATGTTTGGTCCCTCCCTATTATATAAAACACACCAATCTCTTTCTCTCCTCACTCATAAATCACACACACCTCACTATCTCTCTCTCTCTCTCTCTCTCTCTCTCTCTCTCTCTCTCTCTCTATATATATATATATATATATATATATATATATATATATATATATATATATATATATATATATATATATATATATATATTCGCCTCGCCGGTCACACTCTTTCCGGCAACCACCGCCGACGCCGGCCACCGTCCGTCACCGGCAAATTTTTCGGCGAAAACTTTTACTCTCCCAATCAATAGATCGGGCTATTCTAAGCCTTTCTGGAGCTTCTTGAGCTTCGACGCGCCACCAAACATCCTCACCGCCGCTGCCACCACACCGTCACTCCATCACCTTTTCTCTCGTCGGTAACACCTCTCACGCCCCTTCCCCCTTCCCTTCATTTTAATGAAAACCTTATTTTCTAAACTTTTTATAAAACCGATTAATATATAAAACCATCATCATGAGATTTCTAAACTTTTTATAAAACCAAAAATAATACCAAAATGAGATCTTGTTTGTGGTTTTGGTATTTTAAAGATCTCAGTTCGGTAACACCTCTCACGAGATACTAATTTCATTTTTTTTTTTTTTGGTATTATTTTTGGACCGATGTGGTTAACTTTCAGTTAACATTTGCTAACTCTTGACTTCAGCTTATGAATAGTATCTGGAGGTGATTTTTGTATAAGCTGAAGACAAAATGAGATTTTGTTTACGGTTAAGTTGATTTTTTATTTTTATTATTTTTTTTTACCACAAGGGGTGACCCAACGGTAAGAATACCAGCCTTCCAAAGAGGAGGTCAAGGGTTCGAATCCAATGGGAAGAAAATTAATCCCCTTTTAGCCACGGAGGTTCACCTGCGCCGACTCCGGGCTATCCAAAAGGGTAGTCGCCGTGGGATTAGTCGGCTCGCAATGTCGAGTCGGAAACCCATGTTACAAAAAAAAAAAGTTAATTTTTTTTTTTTTTTTTTTTTTTTTTTTTTTTTTTTTTTTTTTTTGGTATTATTTTTGGACCGGATGTCGTTTTGGTATTATTTTTGGCATATCAGTTAACTTTTTATAACCAAAAATTACGTCGTGCTTCTTTTTATTCTTTACTTCGTCTTGTTGACTGATGATGTGTTATAAGCTGAAATCAAGAGTTGGCGTTTTTTTTTTTTTTTTTTTTTTTTTTTTTTGATAATAGATGAATGTGGAAAGTGGTGTACAGTGCAGAACAGTACCAAACAAACAGTGCTGAACAGTGCCAAAACGGGATACTATTTATCAGTACTGTAGCTAATCCAATTAATTAACTCCTCCAACCAATAGGATTGTGCCTCTTGTCCCGAAACACCAATAGGAGTCCATGGTGTTAACCACTCTTTAATTACCTTGCTATGGACCCCGCGCCCTAATGATTTTTAGAATATAGTATAATTACACGAAAACTAAGGGGGTGTTTGGTTTGTTAATAGGAATCACTATGGGTAAGAGAATTACTATGGGTTTGTAATTCCAACATGCTTGGTGGGTATGAGATATGCCTAGTTTTATGGGTTTCATACCCATACCTCAAAATTAAACCCACCAACCAAACAATTTATTGGGAATATAATCCATTCCTTCATTCTCATTCCCATAAACCAAACGCACCTTAATTTTATTAAACCCTTAATTCTAAAAGAATTATTACTAAATTAGTTTTTAGAACAAGGAAGTGTAAAATATGCTAGACAAAAGGAGTGTTTGGCACTTCGTGGATCCGTAAAATGCGGATCCGCGGATCCTCCAAAGTGCCAATTTTGGATATAGCCCATTTTCTCATTTTAACCAACGATTTCCACATTTTCTCCCACATACTTTCACACACTTAAGTCACCGTTATAACCAAGATCTTGCAATGTTATAACACGCATTCTCAAGTCTTTAAATCATCACCAAATCTTGATCATAATGATTATAACTTTCATTTATTGTAAGCATGTTGTAAAAATCGGCCCTGTCGGCCGATTAATTGGCGCATAATCGCTGATAGGTCACTAAGCGCCCGAATTTATCATAATCGGCCTATTTAATCGGTTTGGTAAAAAATCGCTTAAAAATCGGTCAACAAATCGATTAATCGGATAATCGGACAAAATTGCTTAAAAGTCAGACAAAATTGCTTAAAAATTGGTCAACAAATCGATTAATCGGAAAAAATCAGCCAAAGATCACTTAAAAATAGTCAACAAACCGAGTAATATCTATGTTTGACTTTGAACTTTAAACAATTATGTATTATGTTTATATTTGAACACTTGAAATATTTTAACTTGATGCACTATGCATATCTCATACATATAATATAATCTAATATCTAAAATTACAATTTTCTGCATAAAAAATCCAATTCGATTAATCATCGATTAATCCCCGCCTAACTGATTAATCGTTAGGCCTTACCCGACCGCCTCACCAGCGCCTAGAGATTTTTACAACCTTGATTCTGCTTGATCTTCCATCTTTGCAAGCTTATAGTGCACTACAACCCCTTTTATGCACTACTTCTCAAAATGACCTCTACCTGAGATATGTTTATGTGGTTGACTTAATAATCACTACTACAATACTACGCCCTCGTCTTAAAAGAATGAATACTAGAAGTGGCAATTTGTGTCTAAAATAAAAACAATTGGTTAATTTGGGCAAATTTGTAACAGATTTGGCAACATTTAACCCCCATCATTTTTTTTTGAAATGGACATATATTACTCATTTAAAAGTTAAATATGCATAAATGCGCACAAATTTTCTATCAATTGAATAATATTACAATTGTTTTTAAAGAAAATTTATAGATATAATATATTTAATTTTTTAAATATAAATGAGCTGTTTTGTTTGAAGAATTGATTTCATCGTTTAGCTCGTGCCCGCCTATTTTGCCACGTCTAATAAATACCCAACATAATTACACAAATCTCTTTTATATTTAGAAGATTACAATGATCTTTACCCAAAACGATTTATTTTTTAAGCAATGTCAGAATCACAAAACGTTTATAAATTCATTTTCACACAATGATATACTCATTTCGTCCCATATTAAGTGTCCAATTTCACTTTTTTAGTTTTTAGTTTTGCTTATTCTAGTTTACTTTATCAGTAAATATTTTTATTCATACAAAGTGAAGAAATTATTTTACTATTAAAAAGGCATTAATATCTGAGTGCGTGTGTGACATATGGAATAGATTCGCCTGTGCAACCAGTAAACAAAGATTGATTACTATTTTTCTTCATTACCATTTTCCTAAATTTCTCAAAACATAAAACCCTCAAAACTTATAAAATAATCTCAATCAGGTCAGTTGTTCATTTTGGTATTTATCTATGCAAATGTTTGTTTCATTTCCAATTTGTTATTATATACATGTATGATCAGTTAGCGATAAATCAAATACATTTATACCTTTGCAATTTGCATGCAACTATAGATTATAAAGAGGCTGTTTTTGGGTTGCTTATTAAGATTGTTAATCTGCTTATTAGTACTTTTAAAAAAAATAAAATAAGATAGACTGGGTTGCTTATTTTGAATTGATCTGTTTATTGTTAAGTGCTTATTTGCTTTTAAATAAAGTTGATAAGCAGTTATGAAGAGAGGGGTTTGGGATTAGGAATGCAATAAAAAGATAAGCACTTAGATAAGTAATCATGAACACCCTAATAAAGTAGATAAGCAGTTATAAAGAGAGTGTTTGGCTTATTTGTTGCACCAAAAGCAATATGCAGATAAGCAGTTTTGATAAGCAATCCCAAACACGTACTAAATACGCTGTGTTTAAGACTTTTGAGATTATGAATGTTGAAATATTATTCACTTTGTTTTTGTTATTGTTGCGTCAGGGTCTTGAAAATAGAACGCTAAAGGTGTTGGCTTTTTAAAAAGGGTGTGAAAAAAACATGGTCAATTCGAAGATGCAGCCCCGTAAAAGAGTTGCATTTGTGTTAATTGATGGATTGGGAGATGTTTCTATTCCAAGATTTGGGTACAAAACACCTTTAGAAGCTGCTAAAGTGCCGAATTTGGATGCTATTGCTTCTGCTGGAGTTAATGGTCTCATGGACCCGGTTGAAGTAGGGTTGGGTTGCGGAAGTGACACTGCTCATCTTTCAATAATGGGGTATGACCCTCGGGTGTATTACCGTGGTAGAGGCGCGTTTGAATCCATGGGTGCTGGATTGGCCATGGCGCCAGGGGATATTGCTTTTAAAGTATGTATACTCAACTCTCTTTATTGCTTTTGATTTACTATGTACTTTCTTACCCTTTTGTGCAAAATGTTATGTATATGCTACAAGTAAATGATAACTGCTTATAAATCTTGGGGTATGAATCGATGGATATTTAGTTTTTTAAATGTAGCTGTGTCAAATTGGGTGATCTTTAGTTTTTAGTATACAAAATTTCCCTCGTTTGGATCTTATCATGTTTGAAGGCCAACTAGACCTCTTAACAAACAAGGTAAAGGAACATTTATTATCACCTGATAACTTTATTTTGCATGTGAATTTCTGTTATCTGTGGTTCAAGACACACACTATGTGCACATCCCCAAATCCCGTTATATGCTAGACTGCATCTTACAGACAGTTATTAAGTTCAGTGCTATAGCTTAGATCTCTGAAAAATCTTGTTACATGGTGCGCGCAAGACCATTTTTTGGCTTGATGTTGGTAGAGATGAACGTGTTGGTTTTTCTAAGGCATAGATGTAGATCTCCAAGAATGTAAGTTACTACATCCATGCTGATTTTTGTAATATCTATATTCAGCTATACCTGGTAAAACTAGCTGTCAAATTCTTATTGGATGGGAATTTATGGCTCTGTTCCATGAAAACTTTAAGGTTTAGAGAATTGTGTGATGTTAGTTATATGTCCTAATGTAGAATGACAAAATTGGGGAATGTTTTAAACCCATTCCAAAATCACTGATCTTTTATTTTAGATCACAGTGGCTAAATAGTACTCATGTTCCCCCCCCCCCCCCCCCCCCCCCCTAAATTTCTGGTTATGTTTCTAAAAGGTCATTGAAGTCGAATGTTTCATTCCTTTAATTAGTCAAGTTTTATGCACATTGGTGACGACTAATGATAGAAAATATGACCGCAAGACGAATTTTCAAGAATTGTTGGTCTATTGTGTTCTCGCACCATACTCAACGGTTTCCATATTTTCATTAAATGAAGAGCAAACATGTAACATTGCTTATTGGTTTCCATCGCTGTTAAATGCAGAATTGGAACATTAGTGTAACCAACAAGCTTACACTCTAATCTGTGTGGATGTCAAATAGAAGTCCAACTTTTTTAGCTTATTTGTTTCTTCATTGTTGATGTTGATATTCTAATTTGACTATCCATCAGTCAAACTTTGCAACCCTGGATGAGACAACGGGTGTAGTGACCAGCAGAAGAGCTGATCGTCACTTTGAAGAAGAAGGGCCTATCTTGTGTGCAGCACTTGATAAAATGAAGCTGCCATCTTTTCCCGAGTATGAAGTCAGAGTCAGGTATGCAACCGCTTATTAACATACACTTCAAACATTACAAACTTCAAAATGTTAGAAATGGAAACTTGGAAGTTCTGTATAATAAATACGTTCACACTTTCTAAGGGACAGTAGTTCTTATGCTCTTTTAGATTAATTTCAGGTATGCAACGGAGCACAGATGTGGGGTGGTTGTGAAAGGACCTAAACTAAGTGGAAATATATCAGGAACAGACCCATTAAAAGATAACCGCTTACTTTTACAAGCACAACCTCTTGATGATACAGAAGAGGCAAAACATACTGCAACTGTTGTCAATGAATTATCGAAAGAAATTTCTAAAATTCTGATTGCTCATCCCCTGAACGCAAAACGCGCTGCTGAAGGGAAGAACATTGCCAACATTGTACTTTTACGAGGTTGCGGCATTAGAATTGAGGTACAGTCTATTATCCTTGCATAACCTCTGCATCAAACGAACAACTACATCAACATTAACATTGTAACTGTTTACAGGTTCCTGCATTTGAGGAGAACCATGGACTACGACCATGCATGGTGGCCCCCACCAAAATCATAGCTGGGCTCGGCTTATCTTTGGGTATAGATATTTTAGAAGCTCCAGGAGCCACAGGAGATTATCGGACCTTATTGACATCTAAAGCAACTGCGATAGCAAGGGCGTTGTCAGCTCCTATAAAGCCTTGCCCTAATGTTTTTGTACCAGGAGAAGATGAACACAAATCTGGCCCTTCTGATGGCTATGATTTCGGTTTCCTTCATATAAAGGTTTTAACCTCCTAATTTATATCAATCTTTTTCATCTACAGAATGCACTTTTCATGTCGTATAGCATATAGGCATCCAGCAAAGTGACTAAAGTTACTTTCTTCAACACTATATAATCGCATCCCATTAGGGGGAAATTGTTACAAGTTATTTTTTGCTCAATTGAGTGAATGACAGGATAATAATTCTATGATTTTATAAATTGCAGGCAATTGATGATGCGGGACATGATAAAGCAACTGTCTTTAAAGTCAAAGGGTTGGAAGCGGTTGACAAAGCAATAGGGCAGCTTGCAAGGCTTCTTTGGGAGGCTGAGTCAACAGGTCAATTCCAGTTTTCCCTTTGTATCACTGGAGACCACTCTACTCCAGTTGAATACGGAGACCACAGCTTTGAGCCCGTCCCCTTTACATTATGTCGGTTGAAAGACTACGTGGGTGCAGTTGGTGGTGAATCCGTGGTTTTGCAAACTTCACTAGATACATTTCCTCTCCCAGTCATTAAAGCCGGTGAAGACTTATCCGCCGATGTGGTAGCGGAAGATGAAGAGAAAAGTAAAAAGATTCAAGCTTTTTCCGGAGATTCAGTTTGGGAGTTGAATGAATTAGTGGCGGGAAAAGGTTGTCTTGGGCGGTTTCCAGGAAGTGAGATGATGGGAATCATAAAGAAGTTTATTGAACTTGAGTTATGACCACTTAGGAGCTGACAATTATGGTTGGAACATGCTTTTCAAAGGTTATACTGGTCAAATAAAAATGTTGTGTGTAACAAATAAAGATTTTGAATAGAAAGTAGAAAATACGTTTGTGTGATGTATGCAGATCTTATATTTTCATGATTACTTCAAGTTGTAAGCTATGGCGGAAAAACCAAGTACGTCGACTTCTTAATGGCTCGTAACTTGCATCGTATCAACAATCTCATATCTAGGAATGTAAGTTCATTTTGGATCTAAAAGTATGAAGCTCAGACAAAAAGTAACATCAACCTTGCAAAATTTCAAAAATAAAGATTTGACCAACTTGTTTGAAACAAACTGGTAAAGTATGCTTGCTAATTGAAGATTGCTGAAATATTTTATTTGCTTATTTATGAGCTTATCATTTCTTTATTTTTTTCTTTTTTAAATATTTTGTTTCTTTAAAATAAAAGACACTACTTGGTACTACTCCACAAGTCAACACAACCCTAAACCCTTGAATGCATGAAGTGGTCCACCTGTCATCAAATGTGTTAGTTTACAATATTTTCCTCTTAATTTTAAAAACTGTTGAACCTTAAATCATCATTTCACTCAGTAGCTCAAAAGTCTATAACAATGTCTCAATCTCTTTCTTTTTCCACTAATTTATCATTCAAAGGTAAACAATCATATATTTTCATTTATTTGTATGATATTAAATATACTTGTTTCTTGTAGATTAGTGTTTAACAGTTTATCATGTGCACTTAAATCCAGTTAGCTAGAAAATTTTACTCAGTTATTTAATAATTAGGTTGGTAGCTAATAAGTTACTGTACATATTAAGATGTTATATATCTATTTTACACTATTTACAGAGGTGTTTTGATTGCATATTGATAGTGATTTCTAGCAGCATATGTCATTTTTCAGTGTTTGGCCTGAGTGCATTTGGGTCTTTAAGGGTAATTTGATACAGTTTAGGAGTAGCTGCAGAGAAGCTTATCAGACATGTAAATGCTTAAATATATAGAGTTTGACAAGCACAAAAATAGTTAATTATCTGAAAATAACAACATCCAAGAATAGCAGTTTAGTGCGTTCAAACGTGACTATTTGAACTTAACGATCCCAAACACTAGAAACACGTCCAAGCTATGTGATCCTGAGTTCCTGATTATTGTATACTGTATAAGATAAGCACTTTCAAGATGTAATGACAAACACCCCACAACCAAATATGAAATATCGACATATTGTGATGGCTTTAGATATTTGAATCATTTAAATCTTGGGAATAATAGTAAGAAGTTGTATCATGTGTGAATTAGTTACCCCATTATATATAAATGGTTATATGCTTGTTCAGGCGAGGGGCAAAAGCATGGATATGCGTCGTTTAGTTCAAATACCAATCAGTTGAAGTTCTCATTTCGACACAAACCAAAAACAAACACATCAGTTATCCCACGTGCTGTAGCAACTGAAATCCCTACACATTGGTACAATATTATTGCTGACCTCCCCATCAAACCACCCCCGCCTTTGCATCCAAAAACCTTTGCACCATTACAACCTCAAGACCTATCTCATCTTTTCCCCGACGAGTTGATTAAACAAGAAACAAGCAGTGAACAGTTCATTGTAATTCCTGATGAAGTTGTCGACATTTACAGACTTTGGCGCCCTACACCTCTAATAAGGTTGGTTTTTTATTTTGTAAAAACATTACATGGTCAGATAAAAAGTTTAATGCTTTAGTTTGTTTTAGAGCGAAGAGGTTGGAGAAACTACTTGATACACCTGCAAGAATTTACTACAAATATGAAGGTGTGAGTCCAGCCGGTTCACACAAACCAAACACTGCAGTCCCTCAGGTTTGGTACAATGCACAACAAGGTGTCAAGAACATCGTCACTGAGACTGGTGCTGGTCAATGGGGGAGTTCTTTGGCATTTGCTTGCAGTTTATTTGGTCTCAACTGTGAAGTAAGTATTCTTGACGCTTAATCACCAATATTCAAATGTCTAGGATCTTGATTATTTATAGTCTTATAGGGTGTATGTGATTGCTTATTAAGCACTTTCCGCTTCTAGTTTCGAGGAGATAAGCAGTTTTGATTGTTTGGTTAGAGTGTTTATCTGCTTATTTTAGAGTAAATAAAGCACCTACAGATAAGAAGCTTACTTTGTAGGTAGTTAAGCGGTTCAACTAAGCAACCCGAACACCCCTTTATGTACAACAAAAGTCTGAATGATTATGACGATCTGTGCCTCTGTCTAAGCTTGTTCTGATTAGGATATTACCATTTGATAAGTGTTCTAAGTTAACAGTCTGAATGACAGAAAAGACCATGTTAACCTTGTATATTATTTGGTTTATAGGTGTGGCAAGTTCGAGCTTCGTATGATCAAAAACCATATAGGAAACTGATGATGCAAACATGGGGAGCTAAGGTTCACCCTTCTCCTTCGAACCTCACTGAATCTGGTCGGAAAATTCTTAAAATGGACCCATCGAGCCCGGGTAGTTTGGGAATTGCAATTTCCGAGGCTGTGGAGATGGCAGCTCTTAATGAAGATACAAAGTACTGTTTAGGGAGTGTCCTTAATCATGTATTGTTACATCAGACTGTTATTGGAGAAGAATGTATCAAGCAGATGGAGGCTTTAGGAGAGACTCCTGATGTGATCATTGGATGTACGGGTGGTGGGTCGAATTTTGCAGGGCTTTGTTTTCCTTTTATAAGGGAAAAACTAAAAGGAAAAATTAATCCGCTTATAAGAGCTGTTGAGCCTACAGCTTGCCCTTCTTTGACGAAAGGTGTTTATGCGTATGATTATGGAGATACCGCTCAATTGACTCCTCTGATGAAGATGCATACACTTGGTCATGATTTTATTCCTGACCCTATTCATGCTGGTAATCTTGTTAAAGAATTGGTTAACAAAAATTCAAATCTTGTTTATCTCTTCTGAATTTAGATTTACTGACTTTTGTAGGAGGGTTGCGTTATCATGGTATGGCGCCACTGATTTCACATGTCTATGAATTGGGCTTCATGGAAGCTATTTCGATTCCACAGCTTGAGTGCTTTCAAGGTACTCTCACTTCATGGGACAAATTTATCTTATATTAGTAGTTCTTGACTTCTTGGAAAACATGTGTTTAGTCAAATGTTGCAACTTTCAAGGGACATTGGAAGCTTTAACCAGGGGGGAGGGTGGGGGGTCACATAACAATAGTTATCGTTTGGTGTATTGGTAATCAACATATCTAATATGGTAAAACTGAAACCTATGCAGGGGCGATAAAATTTGCGCGCTCAGAAGGGTTGATACCGGCACCCGAACCAACACATGCTATAGCTGCAGCGATTCGGGAAGCACTTCATTGCAAAGAGAGTGGAGAGTCAAAAGTGATACTCATGGCAATGTGTGGGCATGGCCATTTTGATCTTCCTGCTTACGAAAAGTACTTGCAGGGTGCCATGGTTGACTTGTCTTTCTCAGAAGACAAGATACAAGCTTCTCTTGCCAATATTCCACAACTGTCCTAAAAGGTTACACATTTGTCACTCTGACTTTGATATCATAGAGTTGTATTTTGTATACGAGTAATGACACAGTTTGTTGCTAATAAAACCATCAATAAGCAATGTATTACAACTGACGAGTAGCAACCCTCTTATGTACAATGTTCTTGATGCCGTGTTTCGTTTACTATTGTTAACAAGAGCATTTTTGTACTTTCATATGAAATCTGCTATATCATCTGCTAGTAGTAGTTTATTGGAGATAAAGGGTGACCGGTGTCAAAATAAAAACATCCACCACACGCTCATGCCCGGGAAGGGGGAGGGGGGTTGTAACAGGTCTTGTACTAAAATGGTTAAGTTCAGGTATGGGTCGGGGTAAGTTTAGACATGGACGGATCGGGTCAGGGATGTTTGACCCGTTACACATACGTTTTTGGGCGACTTTGACATATATGACCCGTTCAGCCCATTTCTGTTTTAGCAAATTCTTTTTTAGTTCTCTTTATATTTACCCGGTTGATCTTTAGAGTAGCATTGCTGCGTATGGCCCTCAACTTGCGGAACTTGAGAATCTTGCCTCGGGTTTGGCCTCATATGCACCATGCACTTCTCATAATAGAAATAACCATGAAACTAAACAAAGTAATTTCTTAAATTAATCATATGAAACAGAGATAGAACTGTCATTACAAAAATTCAAATTAATAAAAATAAGTTAACTACATTACATACATGTTCAAATAATAAAACAAACCATTTGATTGTTCATTTTACTCGAAACCACCCATCGAAGAGAAGAGATTGCAGACGAAGAGGAAAATAACAGCAATAAGTGAATATCCACGAACCTTATCTTGGTTCATCTGGTAAGTCGCCATTCGCGCTGCCTTACACGAATTGCAATTGTAACATTTGGCATGCAGAGGCTTCTTTAATGTTGCATTGGCCCATTTTAGGCAATCATCGTGTTCACTTAAATCTTTAAACGTAACCAAGTCGCGTGCACATCTTGGCGGAGCCTTACAACACCCCTCCTGAAACCACAAGTTCATCACATCATCAGTTAATGATGATTAATCAATTATAATATATAAGAAATACCGTATTACATGAATGGTCCATGTTGCTTGCTCAAATTACGAACATGAACCATTCTTGTTATTTGTTATGATCATAGTGCGACGTACTCTGAAATATTCATAGAATTCTTCTATTTTCCAATCATCTTTTGCCCAAAATTTCTCAGGTCCACGTGCTTCTTCGCAAAACTGTATATCATTCAAGCACTCATCAACATCTGACCACGCGTGGTCGGAAGCCATAGCCTCAATCAGCATTGGTTTATACTCTTCATCCAGAGGCGAGTTATTCTTATAAACTTCCTCAAAAGTCATTTTTGTGGGTTTTCTGAGCCACCCGAACATAAGCAAACGCCAGACCATGATTCCAATAACACAAATAATCCCAATGTTTATCAAGAAAGTAAAGAACCATTGAAACAGTTTGAGTTTACAGACGATTGACATTAGCCCGAGGATGCATGAAACCAATACGAGGGTCATTAGCCATGTTGGCCATAATACAGTGTCCTCTAAACATGTTTCATTATGAAGGCTAACCACCCGCATGCCTATGTCCACAAACCTTCTTCCTAGCAAATATATTGAGCCTGCGGTGCCACCCATTAACCAAATGGTCAGCAACAGTTTCGCAAACATTCCCATTGTTACTTCCTCTCTATTCTGCGTCAAAAAATGTTATTTGGAAAAGTTAACGTTTGCTCTAGGAATGAATGATGTTTGTAAATTAAATTTGTTTGTTATGGTTGTTCTTTAGGTTATGAAAGTTGATTTTAAGAGAAACGTTTTTATTGTCCGGATATATCTCTCACCCACTCTTTCCATAAAGGGAATAACGTTGGATTGCTAATCTGTTAGATGGTTGTTTTTCTAAATTGTTGGGATTTAATATGATCATGCAGAAACTAACATCCTATTTTGGGTACAATCATGGATAAGTGAAAATTTATATTTGACTATTTGAGTACTTCATGTATGATATGTGTAATCGACCTAGTGGTAAGTTTCCTGATTCTCTCACAAATGATCAAGGGTTTAAACTTTGTTAGGTGTGTATGGGATTGGGGGGTGGGGGGAGGTCGGAAACCGTCCAAGATTAACCCCCGGTGAGGTGGTGTACATATGAGTCAAAATAGCTTTCCCACTCAAATGAGCCGGATAGGAAAAATCTCATCCGTTTATCACATGTGTAACTCAAAAAAAAAAAAAAAAAAAAAAAACCATATCTAAACTTCTGATTTTATCATATGCTACCGTTGTAAATCTTTGCTAGAAATGTTAGACACAAGAATTAGAAGAAAAAACCATTTCATAACATTTTACTCCTATCATAAGATCTCCTATATGTTTACAACTTACAAGAATACCAAAATTTGGTATTTTACTTATTGATTAGGCTCCAATAATATTTTCTAGTATCCATTTTTACAACCGAGTTTTTATATTAAAATGATCTATGCAATCCAAGAGTGTGTAGCCATGATCAACATAACCATTGCCAACTCAGCGTCGCACCGGCTTTCACTTCACCATTAACATAACCAAAATAGAGTAACAAGACAACCAACTTCTTAATTATTTATTTATTTATTATTATTATTTTTAAAGATTTACCGAAATAGTATTTAAGAACTACAAGTTCTAAAGCTGTGTTTACAACTATTCCGTATGCACCAATACATCAATTTAACTCATATAATTAACGAGGCAGGCAAAACCCGTGCTACGCACGGGCTAAGAATCTAATTGTTAATCGTGTATTCTTTTTGTATAGTAGCGAGTGTATACTTAATTATTGTTTAGTATGTTGTATGAAATGTTTTAACTTTCTTGTATAAAAATTTAAAAGTGTTTGATGTTGTAATATGAAGCACACAGGGTCTATCTAATTTGTCATAGTTTAATGTGCGTTAAATATTTTCTTTATTAAGTTTGTAAGTTAAAGTTTGTGTAATAATGTATATATAATAATACCACATAAACTGTATAAAAAATCGTTACAAACCTTTTTATCTTAATCTCATTTTATTGTACAACTAATTTTATTGAAAATAAACATTGAAGTCTAACTAATATTAATAAATTTTATCAATAAACTCAATTCTAAATAGCTAACTAAATGAATATCAATTAACACACTATTAATAATTTCTAAAACCTTTAGACTCCACTATTATGTCTTAAACTTAATTTTTTTAATTTACAAATGGGTTTGAGAAAAATTATATACTTTTTCTTATATATTCATTATTCAAGTTACATGTTTACATAAACTAATCATGCTAAAAAGTATCATTTAACCATTTAAATGTTGCTTTACATACATGCTCGTGCCCATTTTCTTGAATCAATTCGCACATGTGAGCTACATCAATAGAAAATGCACATAAATTACTTGTATATGAAAATGCATTAACATAATACATACATATATATATATATATATATATATATATATATATATATATATATATATATATATATATATATATATATATATATATATATATATATATTGCCTTAGGTTAAATCATCAATTATTTTTGCAACATTTTCAACTTCATCTCAATCTATAACCGACTTTTAATTGTATACTAATTACTAAATATCATGTGATAAATTCCGGCAAGCCTTGCACTTCCATCTCGATGTTGTATATACTTCACATTAAATGCACCGGTTTTGTTTTTCGATAAAATTTTGAACTTTTGCTTATGTTTAAAACTCAACTTTTTTATTTGATATTATAATTTACAAACATATTTAAGTAAAAATTATGTATTTTTTCCTTTCTATTCATTACTCAATATGATATTTTTAATATGTCGTATTTTGCTATCATAGCAAACTCATTTAATTGGCGTAAATATTGGTTTCTCACTAATGATTCTACATATAGAAAAAGAAAAACTTTGCGATGGGCGACCTTCTTCTTTTAAATAATAATTCAATTGCACACGATAAATTCATTCTAATATTTCTCAAAGAGCATTCGAAAGCAACTGCTTACATAAACTAATCACGCTAAAAAGTATCATTTAACCATTTAAATGTTGCTTTACATACATGCTCGTGCACATTTTCTTGAATCAATTCGCACATGTGAGCTACATTAATAGAAAACGCACATAAATTACTTGTATATGAAAATGCATTAACATAATACATATGCTTATCTATAACAATCACCTAAATATGTAAGAAATAAAGAAAATAGTTGGTATTACAATCTTTGGTTCCATTTATCTAAGCATGCACGATCTTGTGTGATTTTCATGGTACCTGCGTATGATAACTAAATTAAGAAAAAAAAGAAGACCAAGTTAATTACAAAGATTTAAAAGATGTGCGAATCATCTCTAAAATGTTGCAAAAGAGAATTTACATACCGCTACCAACAATCAAAGATCTAAAAGATGTGTGAATCATCTTCAAATGTAGATACTAAATGTGATTTTGGCCAGTTTATATAGGCATGAATTAGGTTAAATCATTAATTATTCTTGCAACCTTTCGCAACCCTTGCACTTCATCTAACCGACTTTTAATTCTATACTAAATGCTCTGTGATCAATTCGGGCAACCCTTGCACTTCATCTCCTTTCATGATTGTATAGTTATTATGAGGCTGCATTGAATTCCGAGCATTAGCTATCTTGTACTATATGCAACTACTAAACGACTCCAACTTGTTTCTAACTCTACAAACTCTATCATCATAACTCCACATTAAATTTAGGGACTGAATCTTATAGTATTATAGATGTTATTCTTAAAATATCCTCTCACTCAAAGTATAAATCAAGCAACCTACTAATAAATATAATGTAAATTTAGCCAACACCCATATCTGTTTCAAATAGAATTAACATACAATACTTTAATAAGTGAATTAAATTTGGCGTGACAAATTAAAAATAAGGTTAATATAAAATACTTCAAAAAATGGCCTATGAACCACAAAATAATTACTCCATCCGTCCCAAAATATTTGTCCCTGATAAAAAAAACACCGTTTAAGAAAAACATAATAATTATTATTACATTCTATCTTTTTTTTTCTTCCAAAATACAGTTTTACCTTTATACAATTAATTAAAGCTTTGAATGAAGTTTGTAATTTTTAATATCATTAGGTGTAATATGATAAACTTGTTATATTATTCACATCTATATTTGGAATTAGACAATAATTTTGAGACGAGAAATGCTAGTCTCACTAAAAAAAAAGAAAAAGAAAAAAAAAATCTCACACGTATACATGTCATTCAAATATTGGAAATGAAAGTAAGAAAGAGAAAATACAATATAATTTGACTAGCTTCATAACCCACCCGATGGGCGGGTTAGCTTTATATTATTGGTTGACAAAATTTAACTGGACGTAACTAAAAAGTGATTAACGGCATGGACGTCATCCTTGGCCCGTCACAACCGTACAACAATTCAATTAAATGGAAAGAAAATTTTCCAAAAAACACGTCCCTAAACTATTAATAGAGTATTACGAGCGGGGTAGCCCGTGCGTTGCTGCGGGAGTCGTTGGTATATGAGATCAGTCATACCCATAGCAACAACCATATAGATTTAAATTGAAATAGTCAACCTTATAAACAACCATTACGATTTTGATGGGAGTAAACAATAATTCGCTAATTTGATTAGCATATTCATAACAGCAAATGTGTTTCTAAAATTGTGAATCTTTAAGAGACACAAATAATCAATTTACTCAAAAGGTTTGCGAAACACACTTTCTTGCATGGCCACATTGCCACCTATGAGTTATGTACCTTTTCCTCGCTTTGCTTACTGGATTCTACAACAGTTGATTTCCATTCCTCATATTTGAGGTTCTTGTGTCGCTTACGACCTGACCATAATCATGGGCTTCTTAGGGACTACTTTGAATGGCCATTGCTTCATGTCGCTTTGCACTTATGGATTAGAAAACCTCCTTCCAATTAAACGCTTGGCACCTGCACAAACATCACACAATAAACATCCATTTAAACAACTGAAAACTATTCAAAGCCATTCATCAAAATATTTGTACCATCATTTCCATGTTGTACAACAGGTTAGTTTCAAAGAGTTCAGAAATAAACAAACATGGATAGAAAATTTTAACGAAACATACCTGATATATTTCTGTGACTTTGTTATGCTTTTGCTTCGAAAGATATCCCAAAGATCCATATTTCTTTACCCAAGATCCATCAATACATCCCTAAAGTGTTCCATTATTTTCTCTTGTATCCTTAGCCTTGTATCTTCTCCTTAACTCTGTAAAGTCTTTAGCATCAACATATCTTATCAAAGCATATAAACCTGCCAATTAAGAAGAAAATAATAATTAGCATGTCTATAAACAACACATTCATGCAATTCATTAGCACAGGAAAGGTAAAAAAAAGTTGTATAATCATAGCGAATTAATTATATTACTATACCTTCATGTTACCGGCTCTTCTGCCATACCTCTGGGTCAACAAAACCAATGTATCGATGGTTCCTTTGGGTTCTGGAGGCAGCCTACTAATGCGGGTACATGCCTCCACTCATATCACACAATCGAACCTCAATATGTAGTGATTCGCCCATACTCTTCCTGTCAAAACAACCTGTAACACTATCAACTCAATTGAACATTCACAAATTGAATTCATCAATGAGATTGTTTATTTTTTTAGGTTATCTACTTATAATTAGATATTTGTAAACGTATTTGACATAATCAAAATATATTACATAGCTTTGCACCCATCTCAACCCATTCAGACCTGACCCATTTTGAACAGTTACATACCCCACTCACGCCACACATTTGCCAGCTGCCCATCTTTACTCGTAATACTATATACTTTTCATAAGTAAAAGGTTAAATGAAATATAGAAGAACCTTTAAACCGTAAGAGACTGCTGTTGCTGTAGTCTAGGTTAACTTGGGCGTGAGCTCTTTTATTGTTGAATCTGCATTTATGTGACTTCTGGAAATTTACTTACAGACCTTCAGACTTTGAGCATGCTGGTTTTGAATTGTGAAGTAGTTGCAAAGTGACTATGAGCATGTTGGAAATTTGATTCATACATTTCCACTTATTTTCACACCTGACAAAAATACACCCAGGTACATTCAAACTGTAAAGATAACCATTGTATCACCTTTTCCTTTGGCCCAATGTGTCCCTTTTTCATTGACAACTATCAATGAACTCACCTGATGTATTTCTGAAAAAGGGACGTAGAAATGGCTAGCGCATCACGCTGGCTTTCACAGGGTAAAGCTTTGTATCTTGCCATTTATTTGAGTATGATATCTATTCTTTTCTCCATTCTACTATCTCAAACGTTGTATTTTCCGTTAAGCTTTTATACATACGATTAAAATACATTGAAGCTCGTGGTAAATAGTAGTTGACCAATAATTGGCTCCACATCTTGTTTGCTGGTCATAGAAAGGTTGACAAAATTTAATACTCATGACTACACTAAGTCTGGTAGTTGCTTGTTGTCTAGTACTTACCAAAATCATGAAGCTGACTTTGATTCATTTTTGTAATATCATACCACATCGTTACTTGTGTTCTTGCATTCCACTCATACTCAAAGCACAACAAATTTAATTGAGACAAATAAGAACTTGGTTTTGCATAACATACCAACGCACTTTTTGTTTTGCCCCTAGTCATAGTTTTTGGTACCAATTATGTCATATAAAGGTTGACAAAATTTAATATTCATGACTACACAAAGTTTAGAAATTGCTTGTTGTCTAGTAACATCATACCACATAGTTACCTGTGTTCTTGCATTCCACTCATACTAAAAGCACAACATATTTAATTGAGACAAATAAGAACTTGGTTTTGCATAACATACCAACGTACTTTTTGCTTTGCCCCTAGTTGTACTTTTTGGTACCAATTGTGTCATATTTTGTTCATTTATAGCAAAATTCCCCTAAGTCTATGAGCCAGATGCTATTATCAATGTATGATTGTTAATTTGCATTCAAAATTTTAAGATTACAGATTACAAAATCATACGGACACAAAACAATGACTCAAATATACAAAAGAAGGTCAGCTGACTACAACAGGACAAATAAAAAGTTTGTTGGTATTTTATGCAAATAACCCGATATATAACATCCCGAAATTTTCCTATGATTAATACAATATCTAATAACCATTTTTACGGATAAAATTTTTCGTTTTATTCAACAATAAGACTAACCAATACGTTTTAACTTGATTCACTACCTTGACAAGCAAACCCACCTACAACTTGTACACATATTGATTTTCACTAGCAACCATTCTAAATGACTCCAAACGAGGCAACAACACCCAACCCATTTCTTTTCTATTATGGCCTTGTGTCTTACGGCTAACAAACATTTTTTTTCTATATTGTCACTTAAAGACTCAACGCACCCTAGTTATGTTGTTTATACAAGTCGCGAGGCATGTTTGCCTTAGCTCATTTATTTTCCAAACTCGACACATGACATATCTATTTATTACACGACCTGTCTAAGCTCATTACAAAAACTAAATTTGCTTCCCTTGTTGGTGTTATACGAGCAGACTAGCAAAACCAAAATGGACTCTTAAACCTTTAATTTATTTTCCTTGAACATGCACTCCAAACGAACCTTATTTATTTCGCTTTTACTTGTTTTGGGTTTATTCCACCAAGAGCATTTAATCAAGCCACAAACCCAGTCCAAACGACCCTTATATTTTTTTCTTCTTTCTGTTCCAGTCGAGACCAAGTGCACCCTAAGTATACTTCTCTCCTTCTATGTCCATCCACGACTAGGCTCACAAACTATCCCGTCTTCCCTGTGAACTCGACTTGCAAACAATCTAATATTTTCGCACCACTCGAATGACCACATTACATAATATTAGGAACGACAAGTATCGTTACATGCCTCACTCGTTACTGCCTCAGAAACAACCTAAACACAGCTTGAGTAGAATTCTTATAACTTATCACATGCTTTCAAGCTCACCTCCACAGCTCTCCAATAGCTTAGGAATGACAGGAATATTTTGACACAATGCCATACACATTCCCTCACTCATGATTGTTGCTTAAACTCGATTGGTCATTGATGGAGGTCACGTGTATATGGCAACTCACATCTTCACCTTCCCTCGTTTGTTACTACCTCAGGTATAACCTAGGGGGAAACCATGTGCAATTCTTACACTACCTTCCTGTTCCATTTTAGCACTTATCACATTCTAGTTCAAGTATATAAAGGCTCCATGCATATGGACATTTCTAACTCACTACAACTCACATAAAATCATAGCTTCTGTCGAAGCCAAGTTGGAAGAGAAAGCCAGGTTGTGGAAACTTGGAACTAATCATGGTTCATGGTTGAGCCCTCAAACAAGCTGTACACTATCACTTTTCCACTTTCCTCATTGTCCTTGAACCAAACATAAACCTAAATTAATACTCTTGTTGTTCCTGTCGAGAAGAAGAAACCATGCTTCGACTATTACACTCACAAAACTATCACCTTTCAAGGTTGTTCTAAGTCTTTCCTCTGTTGTGGTACGTATGAGAGCTGTGGCCAAGATCCTAAGGGTTTATGCCGTGCATGGGATCCTTGGAATGAAGGTCTCATTTCCTTGTTAGGCCTAGAAATGAGTGGCACCAATCATTTTTCCATCACTGACCTCTAAGTCGCGCTCCACGCACCCATTTGTGGCGTCTTCGTAAGTCATTTTCTCCTTGCTTTATTTGTTATCCTTTTTATCAAACATACCAAGGCTAGCTTCAGCTTGTTATTTTATACTCTCGTTCATCATCGTTATTAAAAAGGTGACATCTTGAATCTCGATGTGGCTGTGCATGATGTGGTAAAATAAAATATAACTAATGATAAAGTATCACTTATAAAACGCGAGTATAAAACTATCCAACTTAATGTACCATGAGAATTCTTGTATGGTTAAATGGCTTAACAAACCAAAATGTTATATAACAGTCGATATATATATATATATATATATATATATATATATATATATATATATATATATATATATATATATATATATATATATATATATATATATATACCCCTTTACATATCATACAAGCTCTACCTTTTATTTTTCCTACTCTCGTTAATCTTTTCTTTCAAATAAATGTGGTAACTTAACCTCTTGGGTGGCCATGCAACAAAGAGAACTCAACAAATAAACCTACACATGCATGTACATGAATCACAGTTACTGTGAGTAAAACCTCAACAAACAAGAGACAGTAGCAAAACCCGTTAAATATATCAACCAGTAAAACTACAACAACAAAAAGCCTTTGGCTCAGTTGGGTGGGCGTTGGGATGTTAAGCGTAAGGTCAGGGGTTCAAACCCTGCACCTGATATTTTGATATTTATTTCTTTTTAAAATGTTTCACACTTGACCCATGAACATGTAAGAACTAATCAATATTTCTTTTAATAATCTGTACTAAGAATGTCTAATTAGTTGAATTGTATAAAATGTCATCTTTGAAACTTGAGAATAAAGAGCATAACATTGTATAACCTTAAGGATTATTCTAAAAATTAATTACGGTTTGACAAGTTAATATTTTATGACTATATCATAAAAACATATAACGAGACCTATATTTTTAGACGATAATGAAGTGTTAAATATGAATAACTATATATTTCTGAATATATATAATTTATAACATAAATTATATAACTTGACGTTATTATCAGTTAACTTGAATACACATTAAGTAATGATTATTCCTATAATAAAACTCATCGGTTCACTTAACCTGACGTAAACTTGCAATTACTATAATTTATCATTTATCAACTTTTGATACATATCATTGATTCATGACGAGAAATATAAATAATAAATGATACTTATGCATAAAGACAAGTTATATAGTATATAACTTGCTCTTGAACCATTAAGCGTTATGCCACGCAAGCCACCTCTGCCAAAAGTCATTTTGTCATCGAACACTATTCAAATCACGATTCTCGATAAGTCGAACTTATCTCGAACTTCCATATCATTCAGGTTATCTTTGAAGTCATTTCCATTCTACCTCTGACTTTACGTTATCTATGCCTATCATAACTCTCAGGTGAGTCATAGCCCCTACTCTTACTTGTTTTACAATGGTTTATAAACATTTTTGGGGGAGATACATGCTTAACTACTGTTTTTACTTTTACAAGTATTCTTTAACTAAATACATGACTTTATTTCATATAAACTTTACTGGTTTACACATTTTTATATTTCATAAGGAAATACCTGCTATAGACATGATTACAAGTGATTTTTCAACGATATGCTATATTTGATCTCTATTGCCTAAGTACCTATTACCAAAAGTCCCTCGATCATGCGCCTTAATCACTTGCAGGGTGAACGTAAATAATTGTGAATAGATCTATTAGGGATTGACAATCCTCATTTGGTCGCTAGAGGAAAGCCACCAAATGCACTTTATTTGATTTCCTAGGTTACTGGTAAATACCTATCTTGAGGGCCACTGTTTTACATCATTATTATGGATAATTTTGATGCCTGTTAATCGTTGAGTGTCATGAGCTTAGGGCAATGGGACGGTAATAATGTAGCACTACAATGACTGATGTTAAGGGCGTACGATGCTGTAGCCCACTGTTTTATTAAACTATAAGATTGTGCTCACTATATAGCAGGAAAAACTATTAATAATTGGCAAACGAACTACTATTTTGGTGTTGACCCGATTAGGTCAAACAAACTACTATTTTGGTGTTGTCCCGGTGAAGGGCAAACCAACGGATTAATTTGTATTGAATTGATAAGGAAATCACTCATTTTCTAATTAATGATTTAAACTATGAACACTATGGATTTTCTCACACTTTAATTGGATAATCAACTCTTATTTTAAACAATGTGGACTTTTAAACTCTTTGATGTTGGAAATCGATATTCGAAACTATAAACTCTATGAACTCACCAACCATTGTGTTGACACTTTTAACATGTGTTTATCTCAGGTAACTAAACAAGAAGGAACTTGAAGGCACGGAGTGGGCTTGTAACCCGGCATGGGCTTAAATAAACATTTTGACATATTTCAAATAAACTTGTTGTTTAAATTATGAAACATCTTGATGTCTCGAATATTTGGTATTTTGAATGAATTAAACTTTAAAGCGTCACTTTTGTGTCATTTTCTATGATTGTGATAAAGATCCTCGAAGTAACACCCAAAAAGTCTTCCGCTGACATTTTAAGTCTTCCGCTGACGTGATGATTTTGGGGGTGTTACACGATAAGAATATGAATTCATATATGAATAAATATTTAAATAAATTGTCTCTCACCTGCTGCTTTTCCTGAGGGGTTAAAGCTAGTTTTTTGTCACTTTCGAGCCAGGTTTCAAGAAGGAAATTATCATCTGCAGCAAGAAGTTGATTAATGTCTATGATGAGTTGCTCAAACTTGATTTGCAAACTTTGACAACACTTGTTGAGTTAGATCAACCAAATCATACCTATAATGATTCCATAAGATGGTAAGTACTATAAAGAAAAAAATAAAACACATGGTTCCAAAACCAAGCAATGAAACTAAACGGATTATTTTTTGCATAAAAAACTAACGTACTTTTTATTAGTCTGTTTATAGTCATTATCCTTACTTTTTTTTGTACATCTTTGTCATTAGAAGAAGTTGGATTCGTATTCCACTTGGGTCATTTTGTAACCCGTTTCTTGGCATTTTTATACCAGACCTAGTAAAACATAGATCTAACATATATGTACATAAACGAAACATTTTTGTATAAAGATTATAAATTTATAAAGTAGGTTTTCAAGAATCAAGAGTTTTTGTTTTTGGCTACATATGACTCAAACCGGTTGGTATTTATAAACTAACCGAACTTATGTTTAGAAGTTTGCTGCATCCTTGGTCACCTATAGGAACAATTGCACCTTCCTTTATACCCTGCCAAGAATGAGCACAAATGATTAATCTCTTTGCTAAGAATGAGCATGAATGATTAACCTTATGTGTATAATCATGCTTATTTTAAGCTTTGTCAGAGAAAACATTACAAATGATTGAATTTAGCGAGTTACAATCCTTTAACTTACTTTTCTTTCTTGGAGTTAAAAAGGTAATTTCTCATAGGTATTGGTTGTCAACATCAAAAGCTTACCCATATACTTTCGTGGAGTCATGGCAAGACCAAAATACCTTGAAAAAATGCTTGAAACTAATCAACTATGCCCAGGATCATATTTAATCTATTAGAAACCATAAGGCAAATACAATTGGTTAATTACAAAAATTTAATATAAGTTACAAATCGAAAAAGATAAGCAACCATAAAATAAAGGCAACCTTAGTTATAAACACATATCTAGAGTTATTAATATGGCTATGGCAGCCTTAAATCATCTCAACCATAAAATAAAGGCAACCTTGTTACTGGTTTATCGAATTGGTACCCAAAATCATCTCAATTGAAGTTGAGAAAATTGAAAATCAATAGAGAAGATGATGGTATTGATGCTTATGATCACAAATCACATAAACAAATTTTTTAGCAATCGATAGGAAATAATTATTAGAATTAAAGCCGTACCTTGGATCATTGATCGAGTAAGGTGCTTTATGAATTAGGGTACAAAATCAGAAAACCCCTGCAATGAAGAATTATCTATAACTCAACATTAGTTTATATATGAACATATAGGCGAAATGAGGAATGTGATGTTACAGAATGATTACCTTCGATATTCATAGATAAAAATTAGGATTTAGGGATTTGAATTGATTTAAATGATAAACATGGAATCAATTCAAAATTAGTGAGTGAAATCAGGAAACCTTGATTCATGTGATATGATTTTGAAATGTATAACTGATTGAAGTGATTAATGGTGAGAGTATTAAGGAAACCTTATATTCACATAAAAGAGGATGCAGAAAAATTAGGGGGGAATGAATGAATGTGTTGAAACTGATGTGAAAGTCAACCTACTGTTGAGATATAGAGAATAAATCCAATGCCTTATTATTTTTGTTTTTCAAATATATTCACAAAAACCACTTTGGTCTAGTGGTTTCATTGATGGTTCTTTACATGGGAGACCGGGGTTCGATTCTTGTAAGTGTCAAAATTTTTAACACATTTCCGGAAAATTACTCAAATTGGTGTGCTGACTGGACATTCCATGTAGGCAATCGAAATATTAAAATGTTTATGACTGGACAATTGACATGATGAGTCAGCATTATCTGCTTCATGTACAACCTTCAAAGCATCAAGTGCAACTCATAGTTAGCCTCTTATATATATAAAGATTGGTGCACCTCATTTGGCACATGTGCATGTAGGAATTTTTTTGTAAAATTTGTGTGAGTGTAACATTTCTCTTTTGAGACAACCAAAAATGAAAAGAGGGACTATTAATTTTGGGCGGAGGGAGTATGTGTCAAAAAAGTAATCTTGAATACATTTTCAAAAGAAAATACGTTAGACCAATTATCTTTCCAAGTAAGTAAGTAAAAAAGAAAGGACCCAGTACAACTAAGGAGCAGCTGAACGGTGGTAGAAAGAGGCGTCCGCTACTACTAAGAGTGACGCTCAAGAGGACTGTTGTTGCAGTGCCACAAATTCGTGAATTCTTTCTTGGATTTTTGTAGCTAAAAAAACACATATAAGAAACGCACTAACACCAAAACACTTGCTATATACAATGAAGACAAACCGTTTGCTTCATTAGCTTTTTTACCAAAGTATTGGTTAACATGAACGTAACTATCTTTTTGGATCGAAAAGAAGAAATTAATTAATTTGAGAATACCTATTCATTAAAAAAAAAGTATGAATATAAATTAAGATGATTATAATTTCGTAATAAAAAGTTACTATTAGTAATTCAAAGACGAAACACGTAACAAAGAAAATAAACAAAGTGGAAACTTTATTCAAATTACCAAATCAAATACAAAAATCAAATTCAAAAGTACAAAACCCATAATTCTAATTCAAAAATACCAATTTCTAATTCAAATGTACAAAGAAAATTAATGCATCAATTTCTATTTATTTATTTTTTTTAGAAACTAAAAGATTGCATAATCCTAAAGGGACTCAAATTAAGGAACATAACAAAAACTAGTTAATATCTATCCAAACCTAAATTTACCAAACAACCCTTAAAGTTTAAGTTACCTTCTAACAATTTTTACCGTGACTTAAACTCTTCTACCTGTTTCAAACAAAATTCAAAATTTCAAAACGCTAGAGATACTAGCCGAATTTAAATCAAACGAACGTTTCCCAAAAAATGATCCAAAACAAACATCGAAAACCTCAAAACGAACAATCAAACGTTAACCCCAAATTCAAAACGGCTAACCAAACAAATAAATCGGCTCAAACGATCTTCAACAAAGACGATCAAATTCGGCAACCGACTTCAAAAGCCCGACAAACAAAGATTCAAATTTTCGAAACTCACAAAATCCAATGATCGAACAAAATCGAAACGACCTGATGATAACCAAGTCTTCAAACATCAAAGCGGTCTTCAAACTTCAAATACCAAACTCAAATTCAAATTACCCACTTATTATTCCAATATTCTAAGAACCGGGATTGTTGACCCTTTTCTTTTTTCACACCCGGTCAACAAAAGGCCTTTCCCACCCGCTCCATAAAAGACGCGAAAACATATTTCATACCCATTATCTCACACCCTCTTTCTCTTTGTATGATCCACCTCCGATGGATAAAACAGCCGACGGTAACTCCGACCCGATGACCATTCGGGGATCTACAGTGTTCTGTGAGAGGCAACACAGTACAATGAATAGTAGAAGGTTTTTTTTATTCCTTTTGTGGCTTTTGTTTAGCCATTGTCCTTGCTACAGTGGTTAATATTTTCCTAGCTACATCTTTTTGGGGTTAGGTGGTGTATATCATCTACATTCTTCTTTGATCTATTGGCTTATCATAAAAAAAAAACTTGCGCTTTTGTTTCAGGTCATCTATTGTAGGTGTGAATTTTTCCTTGCCTTTCATTTTTTTTCCGCTCAATTTACTGCTTTGCACTTATGTTTTGGGGTTTGCTGGATCGTTATTATGCTTATGGTGATAATTCTGAGGTTCGTTTAGGGTTATTGTTTTGGAGCTTTTGTTTTGCAAGTTTGCCCTTCTCTTTGTGTCATTTTTACTTAACTGATTTATAGTTGTTAGTGTTAGTTTTGGTTGAGGTAGTTTTTATAGAGGTGACCTCATTTATTTAGCCCTTTTAGATTTAGATTGGTGAAGGTAAAATTAATTAGGCTGTGCATTAAATGCATTCATTTAAGGATAGGAATGTCACAATTTAATTGTGTTTGTGAATTGAATGCACTGATTTAGGGTTCTTATTTTTTTTGCCCCTCCTTCCTTTTTGGTATTTTCATTATACACATGTTTTTTTTCCCTTCTAAAATCAGGTCCTAACTTTGTTTATGTTTTTTGGAATCTCTTTTTTATTGTACTTTAAAACCATACTTTGAAAATGTATTCATTCATCATAATATGTTACTATAAACTTTTAATTAGTGTTAATTTGTTAACTCTTTTGGCACGTCTCATTCGTATTCGTGTTGCTGTTTCACATTATGAAACGAAAAATAAAAAATGCTTCTCCAAATATTCATAAACAACTGTCCAAAAACCCAAAACCAACAAATGCCATTGGTGTACATGCATCTGCTGATCCTCCTTTAAGACCGAACAGCCGTTTGTATAAAGGTTAGCACATTTATTGTTGGTTATAGAATCATACTTTCATAGGTTTATGTTGTCCGCGAGCTGTTTTGGTAATTTTTTTATTCATCTTCTGTAGCTCATGTGCACGCACAGAGCAAGGCGGCTGCAAATGTTAGTTTTACTGTGCAAAATAGTGCCCAGCAAATCGACCCAACTCTAGCATTGGCTGGTATTTTTAAATCAAAACGATTCAAGCAAGCAATGTCAGCAAGAAGTTGTCATGTTGCTGTCAATCAAGATGATGCATCCAATTTCACTGAATGTAACCCATTCCGTTATGCTTTATACCATGCTACTTTTCAATAACATATTTACACTATTCTTTATATGTACTTGATACATCGCCCTAATAGCAATACGTTTGTTTGACTTTTTCTTAGCAGCGTCACATATGGATTCAGCAACTAGTGATTATCACGATCCACTTTTCCAACATTTTCTAGCACCTGATGCACATGCTATCTATACTGGTGCCAACTCTTCTCAATGTATGGTTGCTTAGACAGGAGGTATGGATTGTGGAAAACTAGAAGGGGGGTTGAATAGTTTTACGTCTTTTTAATTTGTTATAAAAGATCGTTTTAGTGTTTTCTTAGCTTTTTAAAAACTTAGATTCGATAATATGTGATCTCAAGTCTTGCACAATATAAACAACTATCAATCAATAATATATAACAATGATAAGTAATGAAATAAATAAGAGATGGAAAGATCGAACCGCGAGACAAGAGATTGATAGTGGTTCGGCTACAAGGACACCTTCCTTGCCCTACTCCACTCCCCGAGCACCTAACTCGAGAGTTTTCTTCACTATATCAACAAGCTCCCTTATGGCGGAGAAAACCTTACACACCAATTTACACACCAATTAACACACCACAACTTCTTCACAACTAAGTCACAACTTTTACACAACTTCTTCAAATCAATCTACTTCTCAACTAACTAATCCACGCCTATCTTCTTCACACCAATTCACTTCACAACTAACTACTCCACACCTAGCTTCTTCACTACACTCTAATCCCTAACTTTTATTCTTCACACCAAGCAACTAACTAATCACACAATCTATATATCTAGCACAACTATCTACAATCAAATATACACAACAATCTTCACAAAGAATGATGCAAGTAATCTTGATGATGCACCAACAACTTGTATGTGGAGGTCACAACAAGTTGTAATACTTCTTGTCTTGGGGGATAGAAGTATTCTTCTCTTGCACTTGAAAGGATGATGTTTGAATCACTTTGAAACAAAGAATTATGTACTTATGATCAAAGGATTAGGAGAATAGAAATGTGGATCTAGAACAGAAAGTTTAGGAGTGCAAAAGGTGAGAAAATTCTGTGGGATGAACCAGTATTTATAGGGGAGAAAAATACTGTTCTGGAGCGTGGCCGGCCCCCTTAATTAATGGCCGGTCCCCTTAATGATTAAGGGGGCCGCCCCTTCAGAACGTTGGTTTTTCTTGTCTTTTAGTGGGGAATATTTTTCTGGATAAAATTTGCCATTTTTGGTTGGAAATTTGAAATCATATATTTATAATGAATTAAACATATTCTTTTAATACAAAAAGTAATTTTGTAAAAGATATAAAATGTTTAATACATTTTATAAAAATTCTAGTGATTAGAAAATTTTCCTTTGATCATAAAATGCAATAAACCCTTTGTTTATTCATACCTTAAGTGATATGGAAGCAAAGACAAATATTAAGCACTAAAAACTTGTTTAGATTAATGAGTTTATGCTTTGTAATTATCAAAACATAGAGACATTGTTAATATACTAACAATGTTTTAAGACATTATTTATGTCAACAATCTCCCCCTTTTTTATGATATTAGGTGTAAAAATTAATTTTTAGACAAGTATTATTAGAGTTTGTTAGAAATAGAAGTGACGATCATTTATTAAGTCATTTAGTCTTGTAATAATATTGTAATAGTCTTGTAGTTTAGTTAAGGGTAAACGGGCTTGGTTTAATCTAATATTGTATAATGATATGTCTAGTTCATTACATAAGCCCAAGCCCGGCCCATCTTCTTATCACCTATAAATACCTTTAAATGCTCTCATTTGGAGGTGTTGCTTCTAGGGTTTCTTCTATGTGTATTTTCTTCTTTCTCTCTCTAATCTAATACATCTTTCTTTCTCTCTATAGAAGTTACCATCTCTCTCTCTCTACTTATCTCTTCTTTAATCTTTATAGAAACTTGTGTTAGATATTGTTTCAAAGGGTCCTACAATTGGTATCATTCGCCAAGGGATAATATAGGTTAGATTTGGTAGAAAAACTTGGTTTTAAAAGTGATTTTTGAGAAATACGGGTACTGTTCATCTTTAATATTCAAAGTTGGCGAGTTAAGAAATTTTCATTCTAGCGAGTTAGCATTACATTTCTAGCGAGTTAGGTTTTCATTCTAGCGAGTTAGGTTTTCATTCTAGCAAGTTAGGTTTTGTATTCTAGCGAGTTAGAGTTACATTTCTATAGAGTTAGGAAATTTCCAAGTTTGTGAGTTTGAAATGGTTTCTATAGAGTTAGGAAATTTCCAAGTTATAGAGTTAGGATTCTTCAAATTGGCGAGTTTGCCTTTTTTTCCTTATCGTTCATCGAGTAAGGATATTTGTGGCTACTTACTAGGGGAAACTCTGCTCAAATTTTCTCAAAATTATCGAGTTTGAAAAGACTTAAAACATACCGAGTTTGCTTAACTTCTAAAACATACTGAGTTTGGTCATTTTCTAAGGACTTACCGAGTTTGGAATTTTTTCTAAAAACATACTGAGTTTGGACATTTTCTAAGACTTACTAAGTTTGGATTTTTTCTAAGACATACCGATTTTGGATTTTCTCAAGACATACCGAGTTTGGATTTTCTCAAGACATACCGAGTTTGGATTTTTATAAAGACATACTGAGTTTGGATGTTTTCTCAAGACATACTGAGTTTGGATATTTTCTCAAGACATACTGAGTTTGGATCTTTTCTCAAGACATACTGAGTTTGGATATTTTCTCAAGACATACTGAGTTTGGATCTTTTCTCAAGTCATACCGTGTTTGGATTTTTCACTACATTTCAAAAATCTTTAATCAACCGAGAACGAACTTTCAACTTCACCAAAACATCTAATCTACAACAACAACCTTTATTATCTTTCAAAGATCCATCCATCTACACAAGTTTCTTTAAAAAAAAAAAAAAAAAAAAAAAAAAATTACAGGAGATTAAACGTTCAATTTTTACGCGAAATTCAAATTTTGGAATAACGGTGAAAAATTTTGGCCCGAAATTCAAATTTTTAGGCCAAAATTCAAATTTTTTCGGTGAAATTTGGCGTCAAAATTTTTGAAACTCAATTTTTTCTTGGAACCTTAGGATTGCATTTTATAGTGATTTTCAAAATTTTGGAACTGAAAATTTTTCAGATTAAATTTTGGAGGGAAAAGTAAATCTCACTCGAAAACGTTCATGGAACCAATCAAAAAATTCTTTCCATCAATGGACATGGAACCTCTCAATGGAAACTTCATTTTTATGGCAAATCATCAGGCTACAACATCATGCAGTGGTTATGATATTTCTCCTACTTATGATTCAGATCCACTCCATGAGGTACCAAATTATGGTAATAATGCTAATCCGTTTGCTCATGCGAAGCCACATTATGTGCCTCATGAACCTAATTATGATACATATGTGGGGGTACAAGTTAATAGTAATGTTAACTATGAAACTCCATATATGGATCTTAATGGAGTTCAAGTTGCACAAAATGGTGCTAATGATGAGGAAACCCGTGCTTTATTTGAATCATTATTAAATAATTGTGGTATTGAAATCGAGAAAGTGAAAAAGGTCAATCGCGATGTTAAGGCCGCGAATGAGAAATTGACCACTGAGCTTGAGAGATACAAGGAAAATGCAAAAAGTTTTCAAATTCACAAAGAACGCGAGTCAGAACTTGAAATTGGTTATAAGAAGTTACTTGTTAAAGATAGGGAATGGAAAAACAAATTTGATACTCTTGATATTAGTTCAACAAAAACCATTAACTCTTTAAAACAAGAAAATTCTGAATTAACAAACCAACTTTCAAAACAAAAATCAGCTTATACCAATCTTGAAAAAGAACGGGATGAGTTGAAAAAGGACTTTGCAAAGAAAGAACATAAACTTTTGGATGAAATCATAGAGTCCGAACACAAGATTTCAAAACTTGAAGCATTAGTGGTTAAGTCGGGTCAGTCAAGTCAAACAATGAAAATGATTTCAAATCAAACTAATCCGATTTACTATACGAAACACAAAATGGCTCTTGGTAACAACAATCCTTGTAATCTCAAGAAAGCTCAGGAAGAACAGAATGTTTTGTATAATGGAAAGGTTATATATGCTAAACATGATCCTCCCGTCG
Organism: Artemisia argyi; assembly: GCA_030686995.1. Classification (NCBI taxonomy): domain Eukaryota; kingdom Viridiplantae; phylum Streptophyta; class Magnoliopsida; order Asterales; family Asteraceae; genus Artemisia; species Artemisia argyi. Next base: position 252,754,044 of record CM060708.1, read on the forward strand.
TTCGGGATTCTTTGGAAACGATTGAACTTGTTGAAGAGAGCATAACAAAAATGAAACAAAAGAATCCAGATTTGAAACCAATCGATTACAACAAACTGAACAAACTTTCTGGAGTTACTTTTGTTCCACAAAAAGAACCATCAGTGTTTTCCATAAAACGACCTTTCTCAAAAATAGTTTCTAAAAATGTAGTTGCTTCCAAATCGCTTTCAAACATGGAACAGATGTCTCCAAACAACACTTTTAACACAAGTGCTGCCAGAGGATATCTTGATGATCTTAAAACCAGAATTGGGCAACTTCAAAAACTTTTAGAATCTAAAATGAGACTGAATGAGATCAATTGGAATTCCACGATTCATTTACAGCTGAAAAAGATTCTTGAAAAAGAATTTGCTCCTCCAATCAATATGATTAATGCTCGGGTAATTCATTTTGAGCAAGCATTTTTGAAAGAAACAGCTGACTTTGTCAAGGACCACAAATCCCTGGTAAAGGAAGCTAATTCAAATCTTCAAAACATCAAACTGTTGGAAAATCTAAATGATTCTCTTTTCAAAGCCGTTATGACCACTGACATAATGTCCATCATTTTACAAACATATTCGGTTGAGGACGATGAAAGACTGCGAGCTGAGACATCTGAAATTGTTTCAAAATATGAAAATGCTCTTGTAAAACTTGAAAAAGAAAACATGTCATTTTTCAAACAACTTGATCGAAAATCAGAGGAATGCAAGTATGACAAATTGTCGTATGAACATGCCTACAAGGACATGAAAAAGGAAAATGATCTTTTGAGAGCTCAGCTTGAAAGTATGAAAGGGAAGGGTGTGGATACTAAGTTCGTAAAACCATCGACTTCGGAGACACCAAATGTTTCAAAAACGGTTGAAAAACCAAAAATGTCAATTTCCCGGTTTGCTCCAAAAGTCGATGCGAAAAAGGATTTGACAAAACCAGTCACTCCACAACCCTTGCTCAAGCAAAAGGAAATTGAAAAGATTGTTGAGAAACAAAAATTGGTTGTTGAAAGAAACACAAATGTGAGTGCACCTAGCCCTTCTAGGAATAGTACACCAAATGTGACCACAAAAACTGTAAAGGAATCTGTTGGTTCTAATGACATGGTCCAAAATCATCATCTAGAAGAAGCTAGGAAAAAGGCACAACTTCGAAAAGATGGAATTTTAGGTGCAACACCTAATGTGATGAATTCTACAAGATTCCAAAGCACTGCTAGTAGTAGTAAACCGTTACCTAGTAACACTCAACAAAATACTAGGGATTGGCTTGCATCTAAGAGAAGTGGCACAAAAGAGAATGCTAGGAACGTAGAATGCAGCACAAAGAATTCCAAGGTCTCATCAAACAACAAACAATTTCCAAATGACTGTAGTGACAAAGTTAAAGTTGCTGTGTTAAACAAAAATATTGAATTTGTCTGTCTTACATGTCAAAAATGTGTTTTTTCAGCTAATCACGATGCATGTATTGCACAATTTATCAAGAAAAGAAAGTCAAGTGTCAAGACACAATCCACTAAGACACCAAATCGAAACAAACCCGTTGAGAAGAAGCAAGAAGTTAAGAAACCTAATAGGTGGATACCGAAAGGATGTAGTTTTTCCAAGACTGAGACTTCCGCTGCATCTGATAAGAAAACTATGTCTAGATCTTACCTTAGGTGGATTCCCACGGGAAAAGTTTTTAATACAGTTGGTCTTAGATGGATTCCCACAGGAAAGATTCTTGATTGTTGCACCAAGACAAATAATAGTGAAAATCCTCAGGATAAGGAAGCAGCAACCACTACAACCATTGAAAGTGAACACCCTCAATGTGAGGAAACATGTACTTCGAACATTGTTATTTGTGCAAAGTCTTCTTCTGTGGATGCAGGTACTTGTGAAAGTGATGAGAGTTCATACATCCAATGTGGTAAAGAACTTTACGCCAACATCGCATGTGGAAATCCTTTTCTTATTCCACTCTTAACTCCACTTTTACTTGTCCAAGCTTAATTTTTTTTCTTTCTTCAATTCTTCTTTGTATATATTTTTGAAAAACAAAATACAAAAATATAAAATTTTCAAAAATCCAAAAACATTATAAAAAAAAAAAAAAAATCCAAAAATATTCTTCTCACGACATGTCTCTTGTATAATCGATATTCTGTACGTATCTAGAAATGTCATTCAACAATGATACGGACATGTACAGATGCTTGAGCGAGAGTTTTCGAAAATGTTTTCTAAAACATGTCGTTTTTCAAAAATTTCTTTACAATGGCTTGTAAGTACTTCAGCTTACAACCCGTGCTTCAAAGTGAAATCTTTTCAAAACTTAAGTCCGGGTATTACAACTCGAAAAGATTTCAAATAAGGACTTAATCGAATGGCTTCTGGACACATCAGTTCAGGACCCACACTTCAAAGAAAGGAAAGTGCTTAATCAAACAAAGATTTCAAATATTTTTTGAGCACTTATCCTAAAAATAGAACCAAACGCTTATCTGGCTTGAGTTTTCTTTAGAAAACTTTCAAAATCTTTAAGCTCAAGACCATGATTGTTGATCTAATTTTAAATTAGATTTTCAAAATTGTCTTACATTCTGAGCACCACCTTTTCAAGATTTTTCAAAAAGATTTTCAAAATCTATCAAAATCGGTGCTCATCATCAAAATGACTTGTGTACACCTTACAGTGCACAACTCAAGTTTTCAAAGAAAGGAAAGTGTTACGCAAAATGATTTTCATCAACAAAATGCACTTATCCTAAAAATGGACACTGTTGTACGCCTCAGTGCGGCATTCCTATTCGAACAAAGAGAAGTCTTTGTTTTTCCAAAAAACCTTGATGCAAAATTCAACAAATCTAAAACTTCGTTCTCTTTCATAATTTTGCTTCGAGAAGACTCCTTCCCTCTAAACATTAAAAAGTTTAACATTCTCAAAAATATATGCGAGTTTTGAGGGGGAGTATTTCAAAAACAAACTTGTTCCGAATTCATGCAAAATGAAATCTGTCTTTATCTCCATAAAAGCTTTTTCTTAATCTGTTGATATCAAAAATATCACGATATGCTATTTTTGAGGGGGAGAAGACATGATTAAAATGTGATCAAAGATGTTTAAAGAATGTGACTGAATCTCAAAAGAGCTCGACTCAGAATGTACCAATGAATTGACGAAGCTTAAAATGTTAGTAATCAAAAAGACTTGTCCTGGACGGGTAATAATTTCAAGCTAGTCTAACTAGTGATGTAAGCGTGTCTCGAATAGGACTTGTCTGAGTAGAATGTACCGTATCGAGAGACTTTCTTTGGACTTAACCAGGACGGGTAATAATTTCAAGCTAGTCTAACTAGTGATGTAAGCGTGTCTCGAATCGGTCATGTTCACTGAAAGTGGATCAATTCAAAAAGTGCTAACTCCTCACACATGTGCAAATTTCTTAAAAATCCATGAGCACATGTGAAGGGGGAGTCCTTCAAAAGAAACAAAAACTCTCAAGGTGTCAACAAAAATGTGTTTATATTCATAAACACTTTGAGAGATTTTCTTAAATGGTTTCATGGCAATTATAGGATAGTCATGGAGTTATAAGGTGACTAAGGTTAGGAAAAACCGTCCTATGATCCGCCAGAGCCGGAGGGATCTACCCAAGGACAATTCCAATAGATTAGAATTAGAAGTCCTCAGGTATGATTGAAAAAAGGAGAAAATGAGAAAGGAGAAAGAAGGGGTTGAAGAATTAAAAAGAAAAGTTATGAAAAGGGTAAAAAGAAATAGCCCTCCATATGTTCAACCTTAGGGCAGACACCAGGTTCAACTCATATGCTACTATTTGTTACTAAGGTGACACCGGTATTGAAGATAAAGACGTCATGGACCCAGTGACGCACTGCACTTAACCTTCTTAACCACTCAAGTTCTCTTAAAAGAGCTTGTTTCATTCTCACGGGGAACCAGCGTAATCTATCGACCTGTCTCTTAGAGATGGTTGATATTGAAGCAGGAGACCTCTCCCTAATCTCCGTATAGGAAACCTAAGTGTGCACTTATCGAGTCTAGAGCCATGAGATACATCAAAGATCTCTTAGGAACACTTAGTATTTCTACAACTGGTGTTCTACATCAATGGACACCAGCTGTAAATTATCGAGTCCTTCGCAGATCTTAGCAATCTGCCGAGAACGTTTATGAAAGAATTTACAAATGTATTTCTCAATGATTGAACAGAAATTCCTGCCAGGGTCAACATCAAACAGCCCTGACAGCAGGTCACTTTGGTAATTCTTTATGGGTTACGCTTAGTGTTCACGGTGGTTTCATACGGTCTACAGTCGTGGAGTGATCCCCAGCGACTCACCCAGTCATTGAGCTACTTAGTAGGTCTCGTAAGCTCTTTCAGGAGTATCTGACATGGGAACGGCCTTGGTAAGGGTTAGAAGGAGTCTTCACACTATGCTGTTGACGATCTCTAATTCCTTATCTGTAAGTACCGGTTGTTTATTGCTAACTGTTTACCTGCAGCTATACATCATTTCCATGGCGAAAGGTTCCACATGCTCATACATGCATTACAAAGTCAAAGAAAAGTTCTCACAAAGATCAAAGGATAGCAATAGTCAAAGAAAGATTCTACGCCAATAAGAAGAATCTACAAAGTAAAGTGACAAAGATCAAAGTGAAAGAACGGAAACAACAAATGCATGTATCACAAAGACTTAAGACGTATGAGCATGTTGGAATGGCGGACAACCACCAAAGACAAAGAAGTGACGAAAGGCAGATGACTTCACCACAACACTAAAAGAACAAAGAACGATGAAAAGTCAATTATCAAAGATCACAAAGCATGAAGGAACAAAGACTAAAAACTATTCTACAAAGACTCAAAGTTCAAGACAACAAGCTTCAAAGTTCAAAGATCAAGATCACAAAGAGAGATCTCAATGATCACCCCTTAGGGGGAGATTGTTAGCAGTAGAAGTGTTGATCATCAATGGAATCAAAGAGAGATCTCAATGATCGCCCCTTAGGGGGAGATTGTTAGAAATAGAAGTGACGATCATTTATTAAGTCATTTAGTCTTGTAATAATATTGTAATAGTCTTGTAGTTTAGTTAAGGGTAAACGGCCTTGGTTTAATCTAATATTGTATAATGATATGTCTGGTTCATTACATAAGCCCAAGCCCGGCCCATCTTCTTATCACCTATAAATACCTCCAAATGCTCTCATTTGGAGGTGTTGCTTATAGGGTTTCTTCTATGTGTATTTCCTTCTTTCTCTCTCTCTAATCTAATACATCTTTCTTTCTCTCTCTAGAAGTTACCATCTCTCTCTCTCTCTCTACTTATCTCTTCTTTAATCTTTATACAAACTTGTGTTAGATATTGTTTCAAAGGGTCCTACATAGTTTAACATTCTCTTCTCCCCCTTTTTGTAAAATCAAAAAGGTTAATGCTCCCCCTTGATGTATGCTCCCCCTCATTTGAGAGCACCAAGGGAATGAGCTATGGAAATCTTGGCTACACAAAATATTAGAAGAGAACAAGGCACATATACATGCAAAGCAATAATTATGCAAATAAAAATAGATTCATTCAAGCATCATAGGAAGCATTACAACATTTAATATGCTTAAGGCATATTGAACATAATAAAACAAAAGAAAAGACATAGTCCTATATTGCCTAAAAGAGCACTTGGACTTGCTTGCAACCCATGGTTGATTGTTTTATTTGCTTGAAGGATAACATAAGCATAAAGCTTAGTTGTTAGATGGAGAAGGATATGGAGTGGGGTACGGAGCGGAAGTGTAACACCCCAACCCGACAAGGGTAAAAGTATTACAAATATGGTGTCATATCAGAAACATACATAAATATAAATAAAAGGAAGTCTTATCATAATTAACCAAAAGAGAGTAAGTCGACATGACTTAAAGTTACATAAGTTCCAAAATGAAATCTCCAACAGAAAAATAAACGGAAATAAACTAAGTCTTAAACATAGTATCAATATCCAAAGCTAAGATGATCTAAGGTAAGTCCACTCTTCACTCAATCCCTTAAGCAAACCCCAGCTCCTAGCTTAGATACCTGCCGCGGAAGAAAAGAAATGTGGCTGAGCTTAAAAAGCCCAGTGAACAGATAAAACAACAGAGCAATATGAAACAGAAACGAATACAGAATATAGTGTAACGGAAATAACTGAAATATAACCAAAGTAACTGAAACAGAAATAAAGGTAAAAGTAAAGGATAGTCATCTACCACGAGCCCAGAAACAAATATCATATCATAATCATAATTCATATATCTTCATAAAAATATAGAGGAGAGGCCTCTCAGATAATCATACAATAATGAGGGGTGTCCTCATATGGGTGGAGTAGCTAGCTCCCAGAAATGTGAAGGACGTGTATTGCACACACAGCCACATTCACCAGACAATATCATATCAGAAACAGAAACAGATCTAGGATGCATCCATACGCCCCTACCCATTCACATGCAGACTAATCAAAGGGATGTGGCAGAACATCACTCTACTGCCCTAGAGTCATGTCAGAGGTGCATCTCTGACACGGACATGGAACCCCCATGCCTAGTGAAATAAATTTGGCTCGGGTGTCAAACTAGAATAGGTCTTACAGAATATCATAAAATGATACAGAACTAAGGTCATAATAATCAGATCAGAAATACATATCAGAGATTCATATCATATCAGAGGTTCATATCATAAGTTTAATTCAAAGGGTCAAATCAAAAGGTTATATCAGAAGGTTCAGATAAAACAGAGGTTCAGATAAAACAGAGGTTCGTCACAGAAAAGGTTCAGAAACAAAAGTTCATACAGAGAAGGTTCAGAAAACAAAGGGTTTCATAGCAATGGCATAGGGAACCCTAGTTAGAATGAAAGATTACAAATGAAAAGAATCATGAGAAACCTTTACTGAAAAGGTCAGAATATCTGTACCTTATTCAAATGCAAATGATAAAGAAAGAAAAGTCACACAAGAAGATTCACAGATCACTCCCGCTTCACGAAACCTATACGAATTAATAATCAAGTGTTCATGATTAATTTGATTATAATTTCCGATAGTAGTAAATTAGGGTTTTTAACGTACTTAAACATGTAGTAGTCAAATTATATAACATATTTGGTTATATAGAGATCATAGGTAGTTCATTTACTGTATTAAACACTTAATTAAAGATTCATCATGATTATGTTACACATATTAATTATATAATAGGTTTTAAGTGTGTGATTCACCTTTTAAGAGAAATTCAGCTTGTATTACCAAAACATGTACCATATTTCCGGATTTTTAAAGTATACTTGTGCATCTCTTGGGGCCTTAAAAAAAATTTCCCAGGTAGATATATATGTTGACTAATTTGTGTAATGTTTGTAGAATTTTCCAGGTAGTATAACTATAGACTAAAAATTCATTATCAAAACTAGTTCAGATTTCGGATCTGCAGAAACACCCCAAAAGATTACATTTATCATACCCATTTTAACACTTCCTAAAAATATACAAAAATTCCAGGAAGTCACACATAATTCAAATATTACTCCTATCAAAGGAGAGCTCCTAACTCCTTACTGTTTGAAAATGAAAAATCAAAAACTGCTACTGATTTTCAGACCCGATTTACTCAGCTTTGACACTTAATCTCCCAATAATCAAAAAGCTTACCTCCCGACCTCTAATCATCATGAAACTTATATATTCGTAAAGTAGACAGAAAGTACTCATGTTTAGACTCAAGAATCTCCCAAAAACACATTTTTATCATTAACTTATGACCCTTGCAACACGACCCATTTTCTGGACAGCATGCTGTTGAGACAGAAACAACACAACCCTAATCTTTAATGTCAGTTTACAATTGATGTCACACTAATGGTCATATTTAGGTTTTCAAGATCAGGTGTAGGGCTTGAATAACAACTAATTTGAATGGAACAAAAACAGTAACAAAGGTCGATATATATAAACATGTGATTTCATGATTTTATATGTAGCCAATTTGTGATTTTATGAATGTTTTCATGCGTATTACAAGTCACCCATCTCCATTCGATCCATATCATTAACATAACAATATTAATCAGGTATAAATCTCAGAAATCAAAGGAAGAAAAAAAAAAGATGATCACCTAGTGTCGAATACAAGAGGAACGAGAGAAAAGATGCACCAAAACACTACTACACGAACTTCCTTGAACCCTTTGGTGCTCAACAGAAACAAGAGGAGCCAAATAAATTTTGTAAGCCGTGACTTTTGTGGAGAGATATTGGGTTAGGGATTTTAGAAAACATATTATGTGTTTGTGTGTGTAGAACATAAAACCGGCCCCCCTTTTTTTTTTTTTTTTTTTTTTTTTTTTTTTTTTTTTTTTTTATTGTTTTGTGGTGTTCGAATGGGCCACAAAGGCCTGAGAACATGTTGGGCTAAGTTAGGTTGAGCCATGGGTTAGATATGTTGGACTTAAGTTGCGTAGTGCAAGGAAAATGGCCCAAATTAAATGTCCATGAAGCAAAAATAATTCCCTCATATTTTATTTATGTCACAAAGTTATTTCGGAGTAAAAAAAAATGTTCAAGGATTTCTAATATGACGTTTCGTTACGATTCTAAGGATTTATTGTTAATTCGTTAAATTATATTCGCGTATATAATTACTTGTATCATTACTTATAAAAATTTCAAATTATACGTACAATTAGGATTACGGAATTTAGGGTTTTACAGGAAGAGGTGGACCTTACGATATTGTATCTTGTTAAGGGTGGTATGGGATGAGGTCGAGTGAGGAGATATTCGATCCAAGAAATATCATCACTCAAGTATAGGATTTGTTTTTAAAGGAAGATTCAACAAGGGCAATAGTGAGTGTGGTTTGTAACTTGATCCAAGTTGAGAGAGTGAGGAAGGCAATTGTTGTATGGTGATGATGGAGGTTGCCCTTTGTTGCGTTGTGCAAGATGCATGGCATTGAGATCACAAAGATCATGGATTTGTGATATTTCATCACAGAACTTTCGCTTTTCCGTGGCAATGCAGAAAAAGTCATTGTGTTGATATGGATGAATTGGGTTTGTGTAGTTGGAATTGTAGTGGGATGGTTGATCAAACTTGTATGGATCATTACAAATGGTTGGAGGATGAGATGAGTGGTTTGGCATGAAGGAAGTTGTTTGGCCAATGTTGTATGGTTTGTAGAGAGGATCCAATGAATGTCCTTGTGAATTTGGTGTAAAGTTTGGGACGTAAGTGGTTGGAGGTGTTGAGTGATTTCCAACTTCATTGGTTATGATGGATTTGTTTCGAGTGCTTTTTCTTCGCCAAACGGGTTTTTCCGTCACTCTTGCAAGCCTTGAGGCTTTTGGTTTTGGTTTGTTTGGAGAAGTCATGAAGAGATGAATGGAGAGTGTGGAAGATTTGGGGTATTTATAGTGTAAGATTTGTGTGTTTAAGGATGGATAAGGTTTGTTTGGGAGAATAGGACAAAATATGTTGGTGAAAAATGGGAAATGTAGGTTGAAATGGGCTAAAAAGCTGAAAAGATTCTGTAAACCCGACCATCAGATGGCCGGTCCCCTTAATTAGGGGGCGGTCCCCTTAATGATTAAGGGGGCCGCCTTACAAAATTAAGGGGGCCGCCCATCTGGTGATTTCCAGGTTGCCAAAATTGGGTTTTTGGCAGAAAATTTACAGAAAGGTTTTGTGTTTGGATTGGAATTCAAGCAAGTTCAATTCCTTTAGGCAATATAGCATCTAATCTAATCAAGATATAGCATGCATGCAAAAACACATAAGCAAAAGAGCAAATAAGCAACACATAATAAGCAAGAGGAGATAAGTAAAGGCAAGAGCACTTAAACTTCCTAAGGCACCTATCTTAGATCAAAGGCAAAGGCAACTAATGAGTGGAAAACTAGTGATGGAGCAAGATGACAATATTATTAGTGAATTTGTCCTAGTGTGTGTCTATATGCAACAAATGTGGAGTTGTGATTGTTTCGACTCCTAAATGCAAAGAGAAATAACGATCCTAAGAAACAATCCAAAAGATCTTCTTGATTCAATTTTTGCTCGATCATGAATGTCAAAGATATATATTAGATTATATACCTTGACAATTTAGATGAGAGTTTATGCATGATTTTGGAAAACAATATTTTTAGCATTAGTCAACAATGCAAGGAAAATGATGTTCATGTGATTCCAAGATGTGAAAATAATTTTTAAAGAAAATTGATTGGGTTTTACAAAAGAGTTTATGCAAAGAAAATGAACTTTCCCATTCTTTAATTTTGTGCGAAATAGATTCCTAGACTCAGAAATGAAGAAGTGGACAAAAAGTAAATTTTATGCAAGTAGAAATTTGTATTAATTCAATATAATTTAGTCAACTTGTTCCATCATTCCTAATCCTAAACGCAAGTGGTTGAATAATTCACGCTTAAGGGGTTTTGTGAATATATCCGCAATGTTGTCTTCCGATGCAACCTTTTCTATAGATATATTTCTTTTTTGTAAATTATCCCTAAGAAAATGATGGCGTATTTCTATATGTTTAGTCCTAGAGTGTTGCACCGGATTTTTACTTAAATCTATCGCACCTTTGTTATCGCACATAATGGGGACATTTTCTAACCTAATGCCATAGTCTACGAGAGCTTGTTTCATCCATAGTGCTTGTTGACATGCCTTTCCAGTGCTTACATATTCGGCTTCGGTGGTAGAAATAGCAAGAGCGGTTTGCTTCTTTGAAAACCAAGATGTTAGACAACATCCCATAAACGTGCAAATACCGCTAGTACTTTTTCTATCTACGTAGTCTCCCGCATGATCTGAATCCGCATAAACGATGGTTTCTATGCCGGATCCCTTAGGATACTATAATCCTAAGTGTATAGTGCCTTTAATGTATCGGAAGATACGCTTAACCGCTTCTAGGTGTGAGGTTTTGGGATCCTCTTGAAAACGGGCACAAAGGCAGACACTAAACATGATATCGGGTCTACTTGCCGTCAAGTATAGTAAACTACCTATCATTCCTCTATACATGGTGTTATCTACGGACTCACCTTCATCGTCCTTTGTGAGCTTCACTTCCGTAGACATGGGAGTTTTCATTGGTTTTGATTCTTCTAGGCCAAATTTCTTAAGCATTTCCTTAATGTACTTAGATTGGTTAAAAAATATTCCATCTACTAATTGTTTTATTTGTAATCCTAGGAAGAAGTTAAGTTCACCCATCATACTGATCTCAAACTCATCATGCATGATTTTGGAAAATTCATCACACATGTCTTGACAAGTCGATCCAAATATAATGTCATCAACATATATTTGGACAATGATGAGATTTGGGTCTTTCCTTTTAGTGAAAAGAGTGTTATCTACCATTCCCATGGAATAATCATGTTTAATTAGAAAAGCTTTTAATCGATCATACCAAGATTTGGGAGCTTGTTTAAGTCCATACAAAGCTTTCTTTAACTTATAAACATAATCAGGTTTTGCGAAGTCAATGAATCTTGGAGGTTGTGCCACATATACCTCCTCATTGATAAAACCGTTAAGGAATGCACTTTTCACGTCCATTTGGAATAACTTAAAATCTAGGGCGCAAGCATAGGCAAGTAATATCCTAATTGATTCTAGTCTAGCTATGGGGCATAAGTTTCGTCATAATCAATTCCTTCTTGTTGATTATAACCTTGGGCAACTAACCTAGCTTTGTTCCTAGTGATTATTCCATTCTCATCTAACTTATTCCTATATACCCATTTAGTTCCTATGATGGTCATATTCTTTGGATTTGGGACTAATTCCCAAACATCATTTGCCTTAAATTGATTTAATTCTTCTTGTATAGCTATAACCCAACTTTCATCTTTTAAAGCCTCGTTAATATTCTTAGGTTCTATTGCTGAGAGGAAACAAAATAAATTGTTTTTATCTTTGGCTTGTGACCTAAGGGTTCTTTGGTTAAGATGTCCTATTATATTATCTAATGGATGTGATCTAGATTCTTTAATATTAACAGTTTCGTTATTTTCTAAGTGAATGTCTTCATTATCATTTCCTATGAGTTTTGTTTTACTAACCTCAATAGCTTCATCTTCGACTAAATCATCATCTTCTAAAGGTAATGTTTTAGGAGGTGGTGGTGTTTCATCAAATGTTACATTTAGTGATTCCTCTACTTTCATGGAGTGTTTGTTAAGTATTATATATGCTTTGCTATTTTGTGAGTATCCTAAAAATATTCCTTCATATGATTTTGGATCAAACTTAGTGAGGTAATCCTTAGTGTTTAGAATATAACATTTACTTCCAAATACCCTAAAGTAGCTTAAATTTGGTTTTCTACCTCTTAATAACTCATAAGGAGTTTTTCCTAGAATTCTCCTAATTGATACCCTATTTAAAATATAAGTCGATGTATCTATGGCGTGACACCAAAATTTTTGTGGGATGGATTGTTCATTTAACATAGTTCTACTCATTTCTTGTAGTGACCTATTTTTTCTTTCTACTACGCCATTTGATTGAGGAGTACGAGGAGCGGAGAAATTGTGAGAAATTCCATTTAACTCACAATATTTTCCGAATTGTACTTCGTTATCAAATTCCCTACCATGGTCCGTCCTAATGGCAACTATTGAGCATCCTAATTTATTTTGAATCATTTTGCTAAATATTTCGAATTTTTCAAAGGCTTGGGTTTTGTCACTTAAAAACCTAGTCCACGTGTATCGTGAGTAGTCATCTACTATTACTAAGGTATATTTGTTTCCTCCATAGCTCCGCACAGCGGATGGACCGAAAAGATCCATATGTAATAATTCTAGGCACCTAGTAGTGGATACTATATTCTTAGCTTTGTGACTAGCATGAGCTTGTTTTCCAATTTTACATGCATCACAAAAATGTTTGTCATATTTTAGATTAGGCAAATTTCTAACTAATTCCTTAGAGGCCAAAGATTGTATTTGTTGCATGTTAGCATGTCCTAATCTCCTATGCCACAATGTAGAGTTTTCATCTAGGGTCGTTAGGCATATCCTATCCTCAGGCTTGTTTCCTAGTTTCATAACATATATGCCACCTTTCCTAATCCTCTACCTATAATTTTTCCATTCTTAACTATTTCGCTATCCTCTTCGGTAAATGTGACTCTACATTTATTATCACATATTTGTCCTATGCTAAGCAAGTTATATGTTAAATTATCTACATGCTCTACATTTTCAATGGTAAGTGAGTCTTGAGAAATCGTACCTTTGCCAATGATTTTTCCATGTAAGTCACTACCAAAAATAACGTTACCTCCATTGTATGCCTTGTATGTAGAGAATAGCTTGCGGTTCCCCGTCATGTGCCTCGAACATCCGCTATCTTTGATCCATTCGTCAGGTTCCAAGTCAATTCCTAAACATATTTCGTCGGTTTCTTTTGCCATAAAACACTTTTTGTCTCTTGGCTTTTCAACTTCTTCTTTGTCACTATCACTCCATGTTCCACTAACAAAAGTGCCTTGATTTTCATAACCCGGTGGCTTTAGACATTCGCCAATGAGATGATTTGGACTTCCACATCTAAAGCACTTTCTTTTCCCATAGTTTTCACTTCTATTTCTTTGGAATGCTTTTCTTTCATCTCGTGATGATCTAGTGAATCTTCCTCGTCTCTTGAAGAATTTCTTGAATTCTCTTACGGCCATTGCATATTCTTCGTCTTCACTTTCGTCACTTGAATCATCATCATCACTAGGTTCCTTTTTGGCTTTTAGAGCAATGGATTTGGTTTGTTCTTTCTTGACTTTGACCGTTTCCAAATCTCTTCTTATGATTTCTTCATGAACCTTCAAGTTGCCAATTAGTTCATCGAGTGATAACGTCATCAAGTTCTTTGATTCTTCAATTGCCGTGACCTTAGCTCGCCATTTTGGATGCAATGCCCTAAGAAATTTCCTAACACAATTTTTACTAGAAAATGTCTCATCAAGTGCTTTTAAACTTGTGATAATAGTGGTAAACTTAGCAAAAGCATTATCAATTGATTCCTCTTCCAGAATCGTAAATTGTTCATATTGGTGTACAAGAATATCTATTTTATTATCTTTGACTTGGCTATTACCTTGGTGAGTAATTAGTAAAGAATCCCAAATCTCTTTGGCGGTTTTACACATAAAAATTCTTTCATATTCTTTGCGTGGTAACGCATTATATATAACCATTTTAGCCTCATTATTTAATGCTAATTTCTTTTTCAAATCATCATTTTGTTCTTCGAAAGATACAATTTCATCCATTTTAGTTTTAACATTATATTGAATAGGAGGAAAATCACCAAAGGTAATAATATGCCAAAGATCAAGATCTTTTGATTTCACATACGTTTCGAATCTATTTTTCCAATATAAAAATCAATCACTTTCAAATAGTGGTGGTCTTTGCATAGATTGCCCTTCTAAATATTTTTCAGATTCCATATATCGTTACAAGTTTTAATATACAATATATTTTAAAAATCTTGCTAGACGTGACTCTTGATACCAATTGTGGAAAACTAGAAGGGGGGTTGAATAGTTTTACGTCTTTTTAATCTGTTATAAAAGATAGTTTTAGTGTTTTCTTAGCTTTTTAAAAACTTAGATTTGATAATATGTGATCTCAGGTCTTGCACAATATAAACAACTATCAATCAATAATATATAAGAATGATAAGTAATGAAATAAATAAGAGATGGAAAGATCGAACCGCGAGACAAGAGATTTATAGTGGTTCGGCTACAAAGACACCTTCCTTGCCCTACTCCACTCCCCGAGCACTTAACTCGAGAGTTTTCTTCACTATATCAACAAGCTCCCTTATGGCGGAGAAAACCTTACACACCAATTTACACACCAATTAACACACAACTTCTTCACAACTAAGTCACAACTTCTTCAAATCAATCTACTTCTCAACTAACTAATCCACGCCTATCTTCTTCACACCAATTCACTTCACAACTAACTACTCCACACCTAGCTTCTTCACTACACTCTAATCCCTAACTTTTCTTCTTCACACCAAGCAACTAACTAATCACACAATCTATATATCTAGCACAACTATCTACAAACAAATATACACAACAATCTTCACAAAGAATGATGTAAGTAATCTTGATGATGCACCAACAACTTGTATGTGGAGGTCACAACAAGTTGTAACACTTCTTGTCTTGGGGGAGAGAAGTATTATTCTCTTGCACTTGAGAGGATGATGTTTGAATCACTTTGAAACAAAGAATTATGTACTTATGATCAAAGGATTAAGAGAATAGAAATGTGGATCTAGAACAGAAAGTTTAGGAGTGCAAAAGGTGAGAAAATTCTGTGGGATGAACCAGTATTTATAGGGGAGAAAAATAATGTTCTGGAGCGTGGCCGTTCCCCTTAATTAATGGCCGGTCCCCTTAATGATTAAGGGAGCCGCCTAAGGAATTAAGGGGGCCGCCCCTTCAGAACGTTGGTTTTTCTTGTCTTTTAGTGGGAAATATTTTTCTGGATAAAATTTGTCATTTTTGGTTGGAAATTTGAAATCATATATTTATAATGAATTAAACATATTCTTTTAATTCCAAAAGTAATTTTGTAAAAGATATAAAATGTTTAATACATTTTATAAAAATTCTAGTGATTAGAAAAATTTCCTTTGATCATAAAATTCAATAAACCCTTTGTTTATTCATACCTTAACACTCTGTTCCCGAGATTTTATTTGGAGAGAAAAGAAGAGAGGGGGAGAGGAAATGACAAAATATTTATGTTCCCGAGTTTTTTTTGGAGAGAAGAGAAGAGAAGATGAGAGAAAATTATGCCAAAACTTCTCTCCTAATCTTCTTCCCAAATTGGGATGATTTGGAGAGAAAATGATTTTTGTGCATAATGTTATTGAATCTCTCTTCTTTTCTCTCTAACTTGGGAACACAAACAAAAAATCAATATTTTTTTCCTCTTCTCTTCTTTTCTCTTGTTTTTAATCTCTTCATTTCTCTTCTTTCCATTTTATATCTCGGGAACACAGTGTTAGTGATATGGAAGCAAAGACAAATATTAAGCACTAAAAACTTGTTTACGTCATAAGTTTTAGATTAATAAGTTTATGCTTTGTAATTATCAAAACATAGAGATATTGTTAATATGCTAACAAAGTTTTAAGACATTATTTATGTCAACAATCTCCCCCTTTTTGATGATATTAGGTCTAAAAATTAATTTTTAGACAAGTATTATTAGAGTTTAACATTCTCTTCTCCCCCTTTTTGTAAAATCAAAAAGGTTAATGCTCCCCCTTGATGTATGCTCCCCCTCATTTGAGAGCACCAAAGGAATGAGCTATGGAAATCTTGGCTACACAAAATATTAGAAGAGAACAAGGCACATATACATGCAAAGCAATAATTATGCAAATAAAAATAGATTCATTCAAGCATCATAGAAAGCATTACAACATTTAATATGCTTAAGGCATATTGAACATAATAAAACAAAAGAAAAGACATAGTCCTATATTGCCTAAAAGAGCACTTGGACTTGCTTGCAACCCATGGTTCGCCAGGGGTGTTCAGCGGCCGATAATTTAGTTGATGGTCATAGTCTTGGTGTTCAGCAACCATCTTTACAGACAAATGAAGGTACACAACACCATGCCATATTGCAAGTTA
This sequence comes from Artemisia argyi, assembly GCA_030686995.1. Taxonomy (NCBI): domain Eukaryota; kingdom Viridiplantae; phylum Streptophyta; class Magnoliopsida; order Asterales; family Asteraceae; genus Artemisia; species Artemisia argyi. The sequence continues at coordinate 252,770,812 of CM060708.1, forward strand.
AAAATACGAAAAAAAAAATATTTATCTTACCTTTTGCCTAAAATGTATGTGCTTATAAATATATTCTTGGCCATAACTGAAACACACGTGTGTACCGAAATGCAAAAAAAAAAAAAAAAAAAAAAAAAAAAAAAAAAAAAAAAAAAAAAAAAAAACCAACAAGGACACCTGATATTGGTCCAAGTTGTGTGCAACGTCGGTTCCCGCCAACCAACCGTTCAGTTGATAATGTCACTATTGGTGTTGGCCAACCATCTTCACAGACAAATGAAGGTACACAGTAACACGCCATTTTACACACTTAAAAAAAATTATTTTATCATGTACTTTTGATATACCTGTTTGTTAATACATTGGTGACTAATGGCGATAGGAATATGTAATATAGCAACACATGTACGCCAAAATACCAGAAAAAGAAGAGCAACCCCTGATGCTGCTGCAAGGCGTGTACGGCAACAATCTTCAACAAGCAGCTCACAATGTGGTTTATCTCATACTGCCAATACTGTCAGTATTGGTGTTGGACAACCACCTTTTCGCACAAATGAAGGTACACATTGTCATTACCATTTACACTTTCTCGGCTTTTTAATGCATAACTTATTAATCAGTTTTTTTTTTTTTTTTTTTTTTTTTTTTTTTTTTTTTTTTTTACATTTTCCTTTTGCATGATGCAGATGCATCCCCTATTTATGAAGACTTGGGAGATTGTACTTACCGGTGTCATTATTGCAAAGCTGCATTTTGGCATGGCGAGCGGCTAAAAGGCCATCGTTCTTACAATCTGTCACACCCCCAATTTACCTGACTTGCAGCGGAATGGAATACCTGGGGGTGTCTGTCATAGCACCACAGTTACAGTTACATTGAACGACCTAAAGTGTCGTTTGGAAAATACTGCATTTGATCATTGAAATAATCCAGAGTTTACAAAGTGAGGTCCCCAAAATGTGTTGCAAGTTTATGAAAACAAGTCCTACTAGATCAAATGTTTACATAAGTGCATGAAATAATGATGAGACGCGTCGACTCCGCGACTCCATGAAGGTCCAAATGCATGTCACATGAGCTACCTTAATAACCTGAAATACATTGCTAAAACGTCAACACGAATGTTGGTGAATTCCATAGGTTTGTAAAATGTAATGATGTACGGCCACCACAAGTAAAAGTGCAAGATAAAAATCTCATGAAAATTGTACAATTGACCTTAAGCTCATGACACCGAAGCTATGACTGATGAAATTCTATGCCCCTCCCGAATGTTCTGCCGAAACATTCAAATGTAAAAGACATGACATGCATCCGCTTACTGTTGGTAATCACTACCACGGATGGAGGCGTCACCCTCGATAGATCTATCCACTCACTCTCGCTTAACGGTAAATTAACGGTTCATGATGTTACAGGGGACTTATCACATGGCAAGGTAACTTAAGCAATGTACATGTTTGAATACTTGGGCTCGTACTAAAATGATTGATGCAATGTATTCCCCCCGTGGGATTTGAAAACAATCAAAAATGTTGAATTGAAAACGGGGCTATGAAAACTCACCTTAACTGATGAAACTGTGATGAAATGAAATGAACACCAATGAACAATTAGCTGCTGCAACCCAATATGATGGTACCATGAACATGTAATGAACTGAAAGACAAGGCGCGCACACTAGCCGCAACCTAATGTGAATGATGAACGATCTACTTTAGATCACCAAATGATGTTATGAATGTCCATGCACATGTTTCCTATACCACTCTACTCTTTGAAAAACACTTGTTGTTATCAAAAGTATATATTCCAAGACTTAGGAAAATATGGCTATTAGAAAAATAATCTAGTTGTAATATATATACTTATATATATATCGTATGTACCAATGTTTGTGTTGAAATCCTCGGTTTGAAATCCTTGAAATAACGCCTTGTAGTAATGAAAATATACTTGTAATCACTAATACATCATTAGTTATGAAATTGGGTACTTGGTTAATATTTCTAGAAAATCTAGAATTTAGTACGTAGAAGTATTACTTCTATTAGTGACAAAACGGTCTCATAAAACCAGTCGTGAAATAGTGAATATTAAGAGTTAGGAAAGAAGCTCAGTAGTTTTGAGAAGATTTTCACCATATCTAAAAAGTCACAGAAGTGAAGTTTGTCCATACAGGTCTCGATCATAAAGATAATTAGCCGTCAAGTGTGGTGTTTGGGCTGTTTTGGCAGATTCTGGGCAGTTTTCGGGAAAGTTTGGAAGTCCATAAGTTGTTCGTTATAAATCCTTTTGACAAACGGCTGCATGTTTTGAAAACTAGGCTGGATGAACTAACTTCTTGTCAATGATGTAAATTTTCCAGAAATGAGTTTATCAATGAGTAAATTGGCTCTCAACATGATGTCTTACGAAAACTGTTTTTCTATACTTAGTAATATTTTGCTAAAAAGCTGATGGAAATAAATAGAGTTTCGCCGATTTTGAAACGTGTATATCTTGGTCGTTATAAGCTTGTTTTGTACGTTCTTTATATCCCCGAAATCTTGGGACAACATACTAATGTATTTTTGATAAGTCGGGATGGCTAGATCAAGTTTTACACCTCAGATTGCCCATTGAAAATCGTGGGACAGCATGTACAATTTTCAGAAAATAGTTTTCGTCGTTAAACTTGCAAAAATCATATCTCCTTCGTTATAAACTCGTTTTAATCCATTCTTTCGCCCACGGCTTCGTTTTTGAAAGTATTTTCTAAAAAATTTGCCAAAGTTTCCTTGGTGTTTACTGATTTTCCAGAAATTAACAAAATGGAACAGCATGTTTATAAACTTGTTACAAACCCATTTTTCTTGTTCAAAACTAGTTTCAACCTCAACCAAAACTCTTGCAAACTTCACAAAACTATACTAATCCTACCATACACCTTCTTAGGGTGCCATGGGTTCCTAATGATTAGTAATCAAGTTAATTTAACAAGGGAACACCTAAATCACAATCTAGGGTTTGTATGTTCAAAAAGTATACAAAAATAAAGTGGTATAACTAGTTTGTGCATAAAATTAAGCATGAATACCATAAGATACATATGTTAATTAGATGAAAACATGAAAATAATTTTGAATACTCACTTTGAAATGATAGGTGATTAAAGGATGAGAAATCTTGGATTACTTGTGTTTTTGGGTTATGATTCTTGATTAGGATGATGAAATAAGCAACTTTGATGCTTTGATCTTTGAAAAACAATGGATTTTGGTTATGGATCATAGTAGGGTCGTGGGTTTTGAGATGGAGAAGATGAGAATTGAGTTTATGATTCTAAAAAATTATGTATGTTATGTTTGAGGTGTTTTTGGTAGATATTTGTAGGTTATATTGTATAATACTAGCACATGAATACATAAGGTTAGAAAATAAAGGTCAAGTGGTTTAGGGTGTGCTCATGGCCGGTTTTCAATGTTTAAAATAGTAGCAAAGTCGGTTTTGATCACTTGGGAAATGTAGTGTATTATTAGTTGTGGTTTAGTGTAAGTATTAGTTATAATCGGGTACCGGGTTTGCTAGAAATAAATATTAACGAAGTTAACCGGGACTTAATAAAGTCATAATAATGATAAAAATATGTTGAAAATATGTTGGGTACAATTACTGAGTGATCGGGTGATTATTGTTTAGTTTTCACGAAAACCGTCGTAATATTCATAAGCTTACGTTATAAATAAAATAAATTTCCAAAATACTGAGTAAATGAATGTAATAACTTTTATGATGTTAAAATGGATATAAAAATATGTCGGGACCATTGTGGGAATATCTAGATATATTCGTCGCGTATAAACCGTGTGTTAACGTTTATTTATAAATAATTATAAGGAAAACGTTAAATGTATCAAATATATATAAATTTGAAAATCCTAAGAGTGGTATAACATGTAAATGACCTACTGATGATATGCAGACTATCTCCAGTCCGTATGAAATATCATTACTGATAATGCATGAATTCGCACCTGAACCAATACGGTTACGCGAATTTGAATACCCGTAAACTAAATTTACGATGAAATGTGTAATGCACGTGAATGATGAAATCTTTTCCCGCAATGAATAGTGTTCCGTGAATAGTAAAATTTCTGAATGCTTCTCAGAATGTCAAACTGACACCAAAAATGATGAATAGTAAACTGATGAATAGTGTTTTGATGAATAGTGTTTGATGAATAGTGTTTTTCCAAAGTTCGGGAAATGACCTGAAATGGTGAGTTGTGACACAATCGCCAGCCTGAATATCATTTATGTTGTCGAGGTGGTAAAATCTTGATGAGCCCTGAACGAGATCCGCCTGAATACATCAAACACCTTCTTGCAGATGCCAACTTCATGCACAATATAAGAGCTTACAACCAAATGTTTGCTATGACTTCCTTTGGAGCAACAATTGACAACACGATCAACCAAGGAAGAGGGTCTTATGTCTTTAAAGTTTCTGGTCAGATTTACCATTCGATAGGTTAATTATGTCCTACTGGTGATGATGACCCACGTTTTTTACAACTGTATATATACGACACACAGAATGAAGTACAGAACAGAATGAATCACTTTAAAGGTTCTGAAAAAGCTGCATTAAATCCAGACATTGTTCAGGGTCTAATTCATTTTTTGGATGAGCACAATGAGCTGGTCCAGGTATTTAGGACTGCGCGACATAAGTGTGCACAAGCTGATGTGCCTGAATTCAAAGTAAGACTTTACAATGCCGAAGGTGCGCCCACTTATGAACTGCCTACATCCAACGCTCTTGGAGCCATAGTTTTTTATTGTGGCCCAACAACCGAATCGAATTATGATGTTATCATTGAGTACAGAGATGGTCCACCAAAAAGGATCAACAAACTTCATCAATCATATATGTCGTTGCAATTTCCACTTATTTTTATCTTCGGTCAGCCAGGATATCATACAAAATTAATGGTCCGATCAGCAGATCCGAACAGCAAGATGAAAAAGAGTTTCTATGAATGCATTTTATACTTAGCAACTGCACACAAGGCATGACTAGTACGATCTGCTTTTCTGAACAGGACGGCTTTTCCAGCAATATGTGGTTGGTGTTTATTGTTGCATAGAACAAAATAGAATGGATTTATATAGAACACATCAGAACGACATTCGCGGAGAATATTTGTCCGGATTATATGATGCAGTTTCAAGGGGCGATCATGATGGGTCAGAGGCTGGTTCAAGAATTATTTTGCCTTCGTCATTTACTGGAGGTCCAAGATATATGTATAGCCACTACTTGGATGCGCTAGCGATTTGTCGTGTGCTTGGTAATCCACAGTTTTTCATAACATTCACGTGTAATGTGAATTGGCCTGAAATTCAGCGATACATGGTGGCATTTCCTCATTTAACTGCATCAGATAGAGCAGACATAATTTGCAGAGTCTTTGAGCAAAAACTTAAAGCTTTTGTGAAATTTCTCAAACGCCAACGTCCGGTTGGACAAGTCACAGGAGGCACAGACCTATTCTTTTGCAAAAAGGCTTACATTTTTCCTTTTATCAGCAATGGCTTTCAGCCCTTAGTATATTCATGTTTATTCCCTGATTCTTTTTTATCTCTGTTATGTAGTGTTGTACACTGTCGAGTTCCAGAAACGTGGTCTACCTCGTTGTCATACACTCCTCTGGACCTCTTCATCATGCAAAGTACAAATTGCAGAAGATGTTGACCAATATATTTCCGCAGAATTACCTGATCCAGCTATTGACCCATGCGGGTATAAGGTTATTTCTGAGATGATGATGCATGGTCCTTGCGGGAAAGCTAATTTAAATGCACCGTGTATGCAAGGCGAGGTGTGTACAAAAAATTTCCCCAAGAAGTACAATAATGAGACTTTTTTGATGACAAAGGTCATGTGCACTATCGAAGAAGGCAATCATAGATTTCTGTCACTAAACATCGCATGAAGCTTGACAACACATATGTCGTCCCATATAACCGTTCTTTGTGCTTAGCATTTGAAGCAGACATCAATGTTGAGTACTGTGGGTGAAGTATGCTCATCAAATACCTTTTTAAGTACATATCAAAAGGAACGGACCGGATATTTGCACAAGTAACTAGATCTATTGGTGATGCATCTACTTCTGCAATCCAGTCACATCCGTGCATCGATGAAATCCAGAATTTTCTAGACGGTCATTTCATATGTCCTCATGAAGCGTGTTGGAGAATCCTGAAATTTGAAATACATAGTAGAGAACCAACCGTGCAAATTCTTTCAGTCCATCTTGAAGACATGCAACATGTAACTTTTAGAGATGGCGACAACTTGGAATCAGTTGTAAACCGACCAGATAAAAAAATGACAACACTCACGGAATGGTTTACTTACAACATTGAAAACACAGACGGCCGCCATTTAACTTACTTAGACTTTCCATCGCAATTTGTTTGGTATAAAGATAGCAAATCTTGGTCAAGAAGGAAAAACAGCAAATCTTCAGTTGGTCGCCTAGCATATGTACATCCAACGTCAGGAGACCTTTTCTACTTTAGAATGTTGTTATGTCATCAGAAAGGATGCAAAGGGTTTAAAGACGTGCGAAAAGTTAACCATGTTGTCTATCCTACATATCGAGGTGCATGTAATGCTCTTGGTTTGCTCGGTGATGATAGAGAATGGGACACAGCTCTACAAGAAGCATGTGTATCAGCATCATCACCAGAGCTAAGATTTCTATTTGCTCAGCTTCTGACTCATTGTGAAGTTGCAGATCCTTTACAATTGTGGGATAGATATTGGCAAGAAATGGGCCATAATATCCCACGGATTGTTTCAGAATATGTTCGCATTCCCAACTACCATGTCAATGATGCTTAATTGCAAGGTTACATATTGTATGAGCTAGAGATATTGCTTAGTAGTTGTGGTAAATCAGTGAAGAACTACGGTTTACAGCCATCTCCACCAGAGCTACTCGAACAGTTAAACAACTGGTTATTAATGGAGGAAAAGAATTACGATAGAGCAAAATTAGTAGAAGAACGAGACAATGCACTTCCAAGGTTGAATGCAGAGCAGCGAGAAATTTACGACCTTATCATAAATGCTTCAGCAACAGGTCAACAGGAGTTAGTCTTTGTGTGTGGTCATGGAGGCACCGGCAAAACTTTTTTGTGGAAAACTATTATCAGCAGTTTGCGATCTGAAGGTAAAATTGTCCTTGCAGTCGCCTCTTCTGGAATTGCTTCTCTTCTTCTTCCATCAGGCCAAACTACACATTCAAGATTTAAATTACCACTCGAACTAACAGATGAGTCGCTGTGCAAAGTTAAAAAAAATACTCATATAGGAAACCTGTTGGCAGAAACAGATGCCATTATTTGGGATGAAGCGCCTATGAACGAGCGCAAATGCTTTGAGACATTAGATAGGACACTTAGAGACATATTAGATGCACCTAATGTTCTCTTTGGTGGCAAAACAGTTATTTTAGGTGGTGATTTTCGGCAAACACTTCCAGTGAAGAAAGGAGCACCCAAAATGGAAATAATAGGTTCGTCTATTGCAAGATCACATCTGTGGCCACATTTTAAGCTCATGAGCCTTAAACAAAACATGCGGCTATTTCGGTCAGATCTTAGCTTAGAAGAGCAGAACTTCGCGCATTCATTCGCATCATGGCTTTTGGATATTGGTGACGGCAAAATTGGTGAACCAGATGAAGAAAATGGTAGAGATACAGCATGGATTGAGATTCCAGATACATATTGCATACACGATGATGAAAATGGTCTAGATAAACTCATAGATTTTATTTATGACAAAGCCACGCTGCAAACGCCATCGACAATTACCCTACAGCAAAAAGCAATTGTGTGCCCGAAGAATGAAACTGCAGATGTTATTAATTCGCATGTTATGTCAATGGTTGAAGGTGAAAGTACGACATATGCAAGCCATGACATAGCAATTCCAGTTAACAATAGTGGCGCTGAAATAGAAATGTTATACCCTGTTGAGTATTTAAACACGTTTAAATTGCCAGGGTTTCCACCGCATCAGTTGGAACTAAAAGTTGGAACACCAGTCATGCTTTTAAGAAACGTTAGTTTGGCAGGTGGTTTATGCAACGGGACACGCATGATAGTAACACACCTAATGTCAAAACTTATTGAAGTGAAAATCATCACAGGGACAAGAGTAGGTGAAAAAGTCTTCATACACAGAATACCATTGATCCATACAGATCCGAATCTTCCATTCCTTTTGAGACGCCACCAATTCCCAATCATGGTTTGGCCATGACGATAAACAAAAGCCAAGGACAATCTCTCAACAAAATAGTCGTTTATCTTCCAGAACCGGTGTTTGGTCATGGGCAGTTGTATGTCGCTCTTTCAAGAGCTACATCTCCTCACGGGTTAAAAATTCTGATGAAGCAGCAACAAAATCGGAAACCGAATGAGACTAAAAACATAGTTTACAAAGACTTTTTAGCAAAAATACAAGTTTAAAACCTTTTCCTACAACAAAATCACAGTATTTAACATTTATCCTTTTTTTCCCTTTTAGTTTATTCTCTATTTTTAATTCTCTTATTTGTGAGGTTTATTACTTTTATTGTTTTTTTTTTGCCATTGAAGTCCTTTCTAGAATGTATTGCACTTAAAACACTTTTAAGACTAACTTTATACTGATATCTTTTGCTTTCATAAAACTATCATAAAAAGTCTGGTATGCAGCTGCATTTTGTAAGGACACATCTATGATACTGCTCAAATACTTTTTCTATACATTATTTTTATATGTTAATATTTTTTCTATGGCTGACTCATATTGGCTATGTTGTCACAGTGAAACAAAGAAAGCCATTGCTACTGAAATGGAATCCTCGCCTGAACACAAAATGACCGAAACCACTGACGTTGACACTGCTGATGTAAGCCGTTCACCGAAAAACAAGTTGGTTCAAAGCAGCAACGCTTCCCAGATTGCAACAATTGCTGAGTTAAAGCCAACCTCTTATGACAAAGTGATAGAAGTTAGAGTGTACAGAAAATGGGTTTCGACGACCTACTCAAAAAAAGATGTTGGGAAAAAAAACGAAACTGCATTCTGTTGTATCTTGATAGATGAAGAGGTATGTCAAAACTTATATGCTATAAACAAAATACATTAGCTGCTTACATTTTTATAATAGCATATAAACGTCAACAGGGCAACGCTATACAAAATGTCAAAGAAATCACCCACTTTGACCCAAAAATCAGACTTGGATGCACATATAGGATTTCAGATTTCATGTGTGAGCCAACCAATCCTTACCAGCAAACACTTGAGAACAAAACAAGTCTCAAGTTTGGAAAAATCACAAAATTTGATGAGATAACAGCACCACAAATTCCATACCACTACTTTAGATTTGTTGCGTACAACCAACTCCAATTCAGGCTACCGAAAGAAGATGCTTCTGGAAAAATAGAATACCCAGTCCTCACAGGTGATATTTTAAACCTAAATATTTTCAAATTTGCCAAAATGTCAAAATGTTGATGCTTATTTAATTGCAGATTACATTGGTTGTCTAAGGTCAGCAGGCAAAGTGAAACGCAAACCCAATAGTGACCAAAGTGATACTGTGTACAGAAAAATCGATATTGAAAATTTAAAGTACGTATCCTTTCAGTAACAAAGTTTTGCATTCAACACAAACTTCGATATTACTAATAACTTATTTATATTTGCAGTGGTACTATAACAGAATTCACGATGTGGGATGATATGGCTGAAAGTTTTGAAAATGCTAATACTGATGCAATGGAACAGCCAGTTATAATTGCAGTTAGTTCTTGCCGTGTGACGAGGTTTAGAGGTATTGAATTGGCACTTTAATAACCTTTTGTACGTAAATACCATGTTATTAATGCCTTTTTAAACAATATAATGGCAGATTATCAATTGACAGCAACATCAGCAACACATTATTACCTCAACCTAAAAATACCAGAAGTTGATCAGCAAAGAGCACAGTAAGAACCTTTAATCCCCAAAAATTTTAAAACACTTCATATTTTCTTCTAAATTTTAAAAATTAAACAGGTACAACCAAAAGCACCAAACAACTCCACCATTGTGGATTTGCAAAACTCCGTATGAAGATGTTGAAAAAGAAAAATTTCGAAACAGGTTTCCATTAAAAACACTATTGAAACAAGATCCAGAAACCTACAAGGTAACTTTCCTACACAGAACAACAACTTCTCATATAAAATTGGTTAAGTAACTAACGATTTGCATGCTGATTTGTAGGGAGTACAGTTTACCGCTGAAGCAACACTAACAAGCATTGACGTCAAAAGAGACTGGTTTTACATATCTTGCAATGAATGTCTTTGCAAAGTCAGGGAAGAAAATGGAATTTACCGTTGTTTCGATCATGGAAAACAGCCAAACCCTTGCTATAGGTGCATTATATTTTGCCCAACAATTAGACAATATTTAGTTTAAAAAAAAATCCCTTTAAAAGATTATACCAAAAAAATTTGACTAATTCACATAATTCATCATATACAGGTACTGCTTCAAAGGCTTTATTACAGATCCATCTGCAACAGCTCCAATGACTTTCTTTACACCAGTAGCAGATGGTCTAACCGGGTATTCATGTCCAGAATTGATTCGTATCCACAAAACGACAGATCCACAAGAAATACCAGCTCAAATCTTTGAAATAGAAGGGCATAAAAATGTTTTCCAATTCCATTTCAACCAAACAGCAAAAACAACAAGTTTTATTCTTGATCAAGTTTTCAACAAGAAAAAGAGACAAGAAACATCACTCATACCAATAGAATCAACTGCAGGTAAAGCTATTTAACTTGACACTTTCTCTTATTTAAAAATACCAAATGTATATATAAACATCAACTTTTTTATTCACAAAAACTAGGACCATCAGCACCTCCACTTGCAATAACATATGAACAAAGCCTAGAAGAAAAACCAATCGACCAAAGCACAGGTGCAGCCCTTGAAAAAATAGCTGTCGAACAAGAAGAACAGCTAATGACGCCACCACAGCTAAATCCAGGTAAAATCTTTCACTCACCAATCTTTCATATTTAACAACATCATTTACAAATGCAAATACTCATTCTTTTATTTATAAAACCCAGGAACACCACCAACAACTATCGAACCAACAACTGAAAAAGATTCAACCCAAAAGATAGTTGATGACAATACCCGCAAAACAACAAAAAGAGCATTGTTTCAAGATGAAACAGCAGATCCAAAGAAGCCAAAAGGTGAACATCTAAACTTCTTGACGTTTTATTACACAGAGTTGGCCAATTTTATTTAATGAGATATTTTACACCCAACTTCAACACACATTTTCCAAACATTACATTACTAAAAATAAAAATACAACATGCATAAGACAATAGGACTAAACACACACCGCCTTGCATTCTGCACCAATACTTAGAAATGCATCACCCCCTTGAGCTTCAGAATAAATATATCCTTATCACGAGCATTAAGCTCCAGTTCACCAGCCATTATACGCATCTGCATAATCTTTTGATCATCTTTCGCCTGCACTTCTCTTAGATACTCTGCAGTCTTCTGTGCATACATATTTCCAACAGTCTCTAGCTCTTGAATAAAAGTTAACCTTTCACGAGTAACGCCAAGCAGCCTTTGACACAATGCATTCATTTGTTGTGCCATTTGAATATCTTCAATTGCACTTTGCCGACAGTATAGGATTAACATTTTTGACCAATTATTTGAATTAGCCTCGGCCCTTAGCCGATCACATATAGGACGATTAGATATTGTTTAAACCCACTTTTTTTTTACACTAACAAAAAAACTTATAAATTATCAATCCATATGAACCTTCTTAAATAGGCACAAAATCTTAATAATACCACCTTATACACCAGCCTTTTCCATACATAAAAACAAATTAGTCACATGTCTTTATTCGCAAAACAGTTACCAAGATTTCTTTTTGATTCTCCTTCACGACATCTGCATTTTCTCTATACCAATTGTCATTTCACCACTTTAATAATTGACCGATTCTTTCAGTTTCATTTAACACCATTCATTTTTCCAAATATTAAAACTACAGTCTTACACACAAACATAACACAAAAAACAATGTTTAATAATACAGTTACAATATATATATATATATATATATATATATATATATATATATATATATATATATATATATATATATATATATATATATATATATATATATATATAACAATAAAATTTCTTAACACATAAACACACTACCAACTTTTATTAATACATACAATATTTTACAACAACCTTTTCCAGATACACTTTGGCAGACCTTGCAAAAGCATATAGGCATTATCTTTATTAGCAACGCACAAATATATTACAAAACAAGAGAGCCTATAAAAACATCATGCTACATATTTAGAACTCCATTAATCCCTTAAGTTTCAGGATAAACACATCCTTATCACGAGCACTTAAGTCCAGTTCATCTTTCATTGTCTCCATATGCATAAACTTCTGATCATCTTTCAATTGACTCTCCCTTAAATGCTCAAGAGTTTTCTCCACATACATGTTTTCAACTGTTTGCAGTTCTTCAATTAAACGACCTCTTTCAGTAATGACCCGAACCAGTTTTATAGACAGCCGATTGATTTCCCTTGCAATTTGAATATCTTCAATCGAAGCCCGATGACAATAAAAAGCCAACATTTCTGGCCACTTATTAGAATTTGCATCATCTCTGAGTTTAGCACACTTAGGATGCCTCGACATTCTGTTCTCTTAGTTGTTGTATAACAAAACATACCTAACCTACCTTAAATAACCAAATTGCTCTAAAAAAATTCCTCACATGCACCCTTTTTATCCACATACAGCCACTTTTGGCAGCTTTTTCATATCCCTACAAAATACTATAACATTATTGAGGTTCAACAGTCACCATTGCCAGAAATAATGCATGCTTTCACTATTCTTCTACAATAATACAACCATAAAAGATTATCACTGCTATACTTTATTTTCTCTAAATACTAATCCAATTGTTTTTTAAAATCATGCAGCCACACCAGGAAGCTCATTGGCAGGCAAAATGAAAAGCAAAAATGTTGTCAAGAAAAAACAAGACTGAAGCTCAAACCACCATATCACTTAACCTCTATTAACTTTTGTTGCAAACTATCTGCAATGTAAATATTTAACCACTTTGCTGCCATTGCTAGGCAGCAATGACTACTTTTAGAATTTGCATATGTCACCAGCATATGATCCATGTTTTGTAAAATATTTGTGCTTTAGAACTGCAACAGCACAAATATCTGCCAAAACATATGCAGCTTATTTTGTAAACCGTTCTCTTAGCTTATGTAATATATAACTGCTCGCTTTTGATCCTCTTTCTTATGACATAAACTGCATAGACCAAAACCCCGCCACAACGCGCGGGCTCACATCCTAGTTTTATAAGTATTACAATCCAGCTTCAAACTTATTATCTAATTATCAAACAAATTCAAGTTAGAAAATAACTTGACGAACGGGCTCTTATAATTGAAACGCCTTAAATATGATACGGATAATAATAATTCTAATGACCACACCCACTTATTACTATAAGAATTACGGTCCAAATTCAAATTCAAATAACAAATAACTAACAAACAAAACTTAAGAACCTAATTCCCAAAACAAGTTCAATGGGTCCGAAGAAACAAAGGGTAGTCATAAAAAAAAAAAAAAAAAAAAAAAAAAAAAAAAAAAAAAAATCTTATTCTTCAATCGCTTCACTAATAATAATCTATACCATATCCAAAAGTAATCCCAAATTACAAAAACATTCCCATAGGCACAAATCTAATCCAAAATCCCAAGTGAGATTACCAACGTCCAATTCTAAGCATACCAATTACTAAAATAAGACAAATATTGGGTATGATTGATCTACCAAAATCCCAACACTTAAAAACCTAAAATTCATGTACGAGAACCGACTAACGAATCAAATCCAAAACTATTCTTCCATTACAAATTCGAATATCCAAACCATAATATGAACCAATCTAGTCACTATATCAATACAAATGATTCTTCAATTCCAAAAAACAAATAAACTTTGATCCAAACTAACCCGAACCTTTTTTTTCTTATTATTTTTCTTCTTCTTCTTCTTCTTCTTCTTCTTCATCTTCAGTCGAACTCTGATATTACTTGTTGGTAATTCAAATACGAAACAAATAACAAAACAAACAAATGAAGCAAAAACTCTATTCAATTACCATAACAAATACAAAACCAAATTCAAATGTATCAAACCCAAAATTTTAATTCAAAAGTACCAAATTTTAATTCAAAAGGTACAAAAAAAAAAAAAAAAAAAAAAAAAAAAAAAAAAAAAAAAAAAAAAACTAATGCTATCAATTTCTATAGAGAAACTAAAGGATTGCTTAACCTAAAGAAACTCAAATTAGGAAACATAACAAAAACTAGTTAATATCTAATTCAAAACCGAATTTACCAAACAACCTTTAAAGTTTAAGTCACATTCTAACAGTTACATACCTTGATATGGAAACATCACGATTCAGAAAGAATTGGAAACTAGTTTTCAATCAAGATGATTAGATTTTGATTAGAGAATAACACACGATATATTGTCTTTAATCTTTTCAATTGACATTCAACTTTTAAATCTTAGTGACCCTGTGAAAAAAAATGTAGTTTGTTTTCCTAATCTTTTATAACCGGGTGTCTAGATTATACCAATTACTTTAACATTTAACTTTGCAACGTTCGCATGAATGATACACGGAAACTTTATGCTTTGATCCTTTTATTAATATAAGGAAAAGCCCTCATAAATGGATAGTAATTTTAATTTTATAACCTCCATCTTAAATTGTGTGATTTTGGTTTTATTACTACTACTTAATACAATTATAGAGCTTGAATTGCGGGAAATTAGGTTAAACTATACGATTTTTCTAATATAACATGTGAGTTGAACACCGTGAAGGCATGAAGGCGTGAACTAATTAATTATTTTGAAAAGCAATGTTAACACACACTACCAAATAATATTTAGCTTTAAATTCATCCTTTATATGGTTTATTAAAAGGTTTAAAATAAGAGTTTAAAGCTCTGAACCATATTAAAAATTTAATATAACCTTAAATGAAATGAATATGTATAGAACTTGAAAAGGTTACCAAACACTTTTTATATCTTGATTAATAAATATCAAATGCTTTTGAGAATGTTGGTTTCGGTTTTATGTTTCTCGGTATGAAAATATCTATAAACAGTTTTATCTATGACGAAAATAGGTATATAATGTTAAAAGTTTATAAATTAGAGATGCAATGATTTCTTATAAATCTTTCGAGAGGTCTATGACAATAGGTAATTTGACTTTAGGTAAATGACAAAAAAGGCACCCAATTTAAAGGTCATTTCTAATCAAGGTATCACACTTTTTTTATAACATAAAAAGGTACTCAACTTATTTTTTTAGCCAATTTAGGTCTTTTCGTTAAATATTTAACGATCACCCATTAAGTTTTATATTTCAAGTCCACCGCTGCTGCTACCACCACCAATCATCGTCGCCAAGACCAACCTTGCTCACCACCATCACTACCAAACACTGCCTTCATCACAAAACCCATCCACCACCGTCGCAAACCACCACCCACACCCACTACCACCGCCACAAACCACCAAACCTACCCACCACCACCACCAACCATCGTCGCCACTGCTGATCCCACCCACCCACCAACTACCGCTGCCACCAACAACCCTACCCATCATCGTTTTACCCCAACGCCACCCAACACCGTCGTCACCACCACTGTCACCCCTTAACCAGCATCGTTTTCATTATCAACGTAACCCATTGTCGCCATCACCACCTATGTATAAAAAAGCGCGCATCAGGCACGCCTGATGCGTGATGCATTGCGTTGTGCGGCCCTATTGCATCAGACACCCTGATGCATTGCGTTTACGAGATGCGAGGTGATGCGCGCGCATCGGGCATGCATCAGTGCTTTTTAGTGCATCATGTACTTTGACCATATAACATAAAGTTGGACTTATTAAAGTGTGTTGGGCCTACTTCTAATGGGTTTTACTTTTAGATATGGGTTCAAGTTGAACTATAACTCACAAAAAGTTCCAGATACCACCTAACTCATTCCCACCAATAATTGAGCACCTCTCATGATCATCTACCTGTTACTACCTTCTTCATCTTAATATTCATCAACTGGTAAGTTCTTCTATTTCTTCTTTCTAGACTTTTAATTTCAATTTTCTAAACTATACCCTACCACCACCGCCATCAGTGGTTGGTGGTGGTGGGTGGGGTTGGTGATTTACACCGATGGTGGGTGGGGTTGGCTTTAGAGGGGTTGCTTGGTAGTAGTGGTGGTGGGTAGGGTTGGTGGTGGCGACGATGATTGGTGGTAGGGGTAGCGGCGGTGGACTTGAAATGTAAAACTTAACGGATGATTGTTAAATATTTAAAAAAGTGTTCGGTCTGAAAAATCGACCCAATTGTCTCTAACAAATAATTTAAACATAAAATAGCCTAATTCACCTTCTAAAGGTCAGTGAGAATCAATTCTCATAACGATTAGAGATAATGTCATTTCATAACTATCAAAGTGAACCTTATAGTTATCAGAAGTGATATACTCCCTGAGAATTATCAGAGAACATGTCTATCTTACTATTATTCAGAAGATAACTCACTAATAAAGAAATCCGTAAGCGTTGTATAAAGCTCAAACATCTTTATGGCTTCAAAGACGTCGAAGACCAACTAAAGAAAACATCTCACAAACTAATGTGGTGTCATGGAGTGATTTAAAAGGAGCTAAAGACAACACCAAAATCACTAAGATATGAAAAATATCTCTTTGATTTTGAAGAATTGATTTTGGATTTCAACCATAACCTCTGAATGCGCATGGGTGAGAAACTTCTTTGAGAAGATAAGTTCAAGTACTTACCGATATACGTGAAACAAGCATTAGAACTATAAGTTGTCAAATCAGGAAAGCCGAAAGTACGTTTCAGACTAGCCTACTAGGCACGTACCTATCTATAGCAAGTGGACAACTTGCTATGCAACCCAAATGCAACCACTGTTTCCCCTCTTATATAAACACTCGGTTAGAACCAAGTTAAGTAGAGATTCATACAAAGTAAATAATACAAAAGTATTATGGTTAAAATCCTCCTCTCCTATAAACAATAAAGCAGCTAGCAAGCCAACAATATTTTGTTGTTTAATTTTGGAGAGTTTAATCTGTCAACTCGGGGGGGGGGGGGGGGGGGGTAGTTTTCCGTATGCTATATATACCTTGTAAATCTTTGATTCATTGATAATAGATTTAGAAAAGTTAAAAAAAATTCCAATGTGTCGTTCTCAAGCAAACCCTACCTCATATATGTTGATATTCATCAGTTTTCCTCACTTGCTAAAACTGTTGCTCATATCATTCATTGTTTGCATGAACGCATGTGCGCAAGTGGACCCAACACAAAGTTACCCAAATTGGACAAAACAAAAAGTTGAGTACCTTTTTATGCCAGAAGAAAAGTGGAATAATTGATTGGAAATGATCGCTAACTTAAATACATTTTTGTGCCATTTCCCTTTTAAATTTTTTTGTACAAGTGACAATACACAATTTACACCTTACAACAAATGCAATAAAACTTAACATAATGTCTTCTACTTACTTACGCTTACAAATCACTTTAGCTCAATAAATTACCGACTACAATTTCAATATTGCCACAACAGTACGCGGGTATACTGCTATTTTCATACGAAGATGTTTGTTACGTTTGAAGTCATTCCAAACAAAAATTCTCACTATATGTACCATGCAAAATGTATAACCAAAAATCACTACTCAACAAAGGATTTAATCATCGCGTATCCGCCGTCGCAACGTCCGGATAATCTGCTAGCTCTAATCAATGTTTTATAACTGGGGTCGACCCGACCGGTTCAATTGATTAAATCGGTTAAGAGACCGAGCCGGATGTGGCTTGATTTTTGCTTATTTGAGAATTAGATTGAACCGGTTTTTCATTGACCAGGATTGATACGGTTTGATAAACCCGGCTGGGTTATGATTTTTTTCTTCTTTATTTTAAACAACAAAAACATTTTCTTTCCTTCAAAACTAGCAAAACCATTTTGTCATTTCATTTTCGCTAAACTCAAATTTTGTGTTAGTTTAAATTCTAAATTTGTATGGACAAACATATTATGATTTGGAAAGTTTATAGTTAAATTGAAAAGTTAAAGTGATTGTGACTGATAGGGCTGAGCATCGGGCCGAAACCGACCCGATCCCGACAAGTCCCGAAACCGACAAGGCTGAAAATCTTAACCGAATCCCGACCCGATTCTAGTTCGGGTAATCCTGAATCCTGACCCGAGTCCCGAAACGAACCGATTTATATGGTATTCTTTGTGTTTTCTCGGGTAATCCCGAGTCCCGACCCGACCCGAGTCCCGACAAGTTGATTGTTCTACATTTTTTTAGTATTGTAGATATGAAAATTAAAGACAACGTAATAGAGTTATTTTATTTTTATCGGTTAATTGAATGTAAAATTGAAATTGGACAAATACCAATAGTATCAAATTTTTTATGAAAAGCATACATATATATATAACCAATTCGACCCGACGATTAAACCAGGTCAATTAAAAAAAAAAAAAAAAAAAAAAAAATCTCTAATAAAATGCCCAACTAATCTACTAGTCATCTCTACGCATCAACAGGTTGTACCTCACAATACAACATCAAACCTTCATAACTACGGCCCCAAATTTCATTTTTTTTGCAAATACATCAGTTAGAAAGAAATTTCAAAATTAGGGCTTGAATTTACACCAATCATCACAATCCAAGGTAAATTACTTAAATTCCTTTCAGGGTTTTAATCCCACTGTGATTTCATTACTAAATTTCACTGCTTTTTTATCCCATCTTCTTACTGCTATTATATAAAGAATGTGCATATAATGTTAAATTATATGTTTTCTGTCTTAAAATTTATAAATTTATGAATTTGGAAGATACCCTTATCATGTAGATTAGTATTAGACTATTAGGTCATGTATTTTGGTTATAAGTGGATTGGTTCGGGTCAGTCGGGTACTGCAAGTGATGATGCAGCTGTAAAAGCTGATGTATAGACCGTGATATAAGAATTGTTTGTAGTAATTTTAAGTGCACTCCAGAATATAGGAAGGTGCGTGCGTTTTCTTTTTATGCGTATGGACCGGTTTTGGTTGTTTGCTTTTTGGGGGATGTTGTAGAAGAGGTATGTGGTGTGTTACATTGTGTGGTTGTTAAAAATGTTTGTACGTTCAAAATGTATGATGATGGCGCAAGAGTTTTTCCTTTGCTAGCCCATTGTCCATGCTTAGAATTGTAGAAAGTTAGTCTAGTTTCTATCTTCGGATAGGATAGTTAACCATGGTTTGCTCAATAAGGCTAGGGTACATAGTAGCAAGCTTAAGTTTGTGGGGCCGTATTCGTTTACTTTATGTAGTGTAGACTTACACTATGGTCTTGAGTTTTATAAAGGGAGAGAAAGTGAGGGAAACAAATAAAAACTGTGTTTTCAAACTCAATTTTCTTTTAGGATGAAAGGGAGGGGAAGTATAACTGTATTTCCCCCAAAAAGTTTCCACCTAGTTTAGGTATGATTACTGATTAGGAGGGGAAGGGCAAGATTTGTTGAAAACATAACCCGACAAAAATACCCTTTTTTCTACCCTAGGTATATGCATTTTGTAGAGATTAGTGTGCATGAAAGCTGTTTTCGAATTCTGCAACTCGGGTCAAAATTTTGTTTGTTGGTTTCGTCTCACCTTGTTGACTTTAGGTTGAGTTGAGGTGGCTTAGAGGCTAGTGTTTAACCTGCCTCAAGTTGGCTAATTTTATTTGAAGAATGTAATAGGTGAAGTTTAGCCATCCCCAACTATCCTAGTGGTAAGGCACCAAACCTCCTTTCTCACCGAGGTGGTGATTTTTTCCATGTGCATTGGTTGTCTTTCAATTTGGCAACGAAAGCTATAACTCTTTTTGCCTGTCTATGAAATACATCGTCGTGGAACTATAGAGTCTATACCTGATTCTAAGTCCCTATGATGCATGTTTGGATCTTATGTTCAGGGTCACAAGAGGTGCAGGGTTGAAACCACACTAGGTACAGCTTTGTTAAATTATAGGTTGCTGCCCTAAAGTTTATAAATTTATGAATTTGGAAGAATACCCTTGTTATGTAGATTTGTATTTGTTTATCAGAGCTGATGCATGGACTGAAATATTAGAATTGTTTGTAGTAACTTTTAGTGCACACACACAATATAGGATAGATTAGTAAGGTTCGGTCTTTTCCTTGCCAGTAAGGCAGTAGCGCGTGAATAAATTTTTGGGGATAATTAGTTCGTAATGTATGTAACTTGTTACGAAACTCTTTAATGTGTATCAATTATTTTTTTTTTCTCATTAAATACACCAAGTGACAAATTTTTCTATTGTGTGTATTATTTCTAGCGTGGCATTGGTCACTTGGTACACACAATAGGAAGATTAGCTAGTTTGGTGTATTAAACAGGATCATTTAGTACACACTATAGGAAGATTAGGCAGTTGCTGTATTTAGTAGGGAAAAAATTGGATTAATACACGCTTAAGAATCTTATTACTTTTAATATACATTTACTAATATTATTAGTAGAATATATAAAGATTGTGCTTATAATGTTAAATTATAGGTTTTTGAGTTTTCCTGTACTAAAGTTTGTTATTTTATGAATATGGAAGCATGCCCTTTAATGTCATAGTTTATAACTAGTCAGGTCAGTTAGGTTAGGTTGCGAAGCAGTGATATTATTAATTCGAATCTTATAGTAGGCAGGTGGTGACGATACAACTGTAAAGAGATGATGTATGGACTGAAATATTAATTTGATTGGAGAAACTTTTAGTGCACTCGCAGAATATATGATAGAGTAGGAAGGTTCGGTCTTCATGGTAAGGCGCCTAACTTCCTAATAAGAGGTATAGGGTTCAAACCTCACTAGGTACATATATGGGGGTGACTAGAGAAAGGATCGGCTCGTCTTCCCCGTGTAACCTGAATAGGGAAAACCTCATCCGTTTACCTGTTTAGGAAGGTTCGGTCTTTGCCTTGCCCGTAACTCGTGTATTTACTAGTAGGGATAATTAGTTCGTAATGTATGTAACTTGTTACAAAATTCTTTAATGTGTATCAATCAAAATTTGCTCCTATTAAACACACAAACCGACTAATTTTCCTATTGTGTGTGTTATTGCTGAAATGGTGTTGGTCACTTAGAAATCTAGTTTGGTGTATTTTATAGGATCATTTAGTACACACAATAGAAAGATTAGGCAGTTTGGTGTATTTAATAGGGAAAAAATGAGATTGATACCCACTAAAGAATTTTGTGATCGGTTGGATGCATTTTGAACTAATTATGCTTGAATTCTTTGTGCATGGATCGATTCGGGTTGTTTTCTCTTTGTTAGATGTTATAGAATAGGTATGCGGTGAAGATTGTGGTTTTGGATACTAAGTTAATGTGTGAAGCTGTAAAAAATGTTTACTTGTACATTTAATTTGTATCATGATGGCTTGTGAGCTTTCCTTTTGCTAACCCAGTCCATGGTTAGAAATTGTAGAAAGTTAGGGTCTGTTTGTTTAGTTTTTTTATTGTCCTGTCTGGATATATGCTGTCTGTTTATAGATGAATAAATGGTGGTTTGTTTTGTGTCCTGAATAAAGTGTCTTGAACTAGAAAAAATTATTGGTACATCCTTTTGTTTGAAATATGTTGAATTAGAGGTTAAGAAGTGGGAGGGTAAATATGTAAAAGTAGGATAAAAGTGATGACTTAATATAGAGAGACCCTCACTCACATGGCTTTTTCTAGGAAGTCATCTGTATAAATTAAGCATCAAACAAACACTCAATAAATGACTTAATAAATTTATCTATTTATGAATTAAGACTCTGTAAGTCATTATCAAACACTACCTTAGTCTAATTTCTATCTTCGAAGTTCGAATACGATAGGTAACCATGGTTTGCTCAAGAAGGTCAGGGTACATAGCACTATAGCAGTAAGCTTAGGTTTGTGGGGCCCCTAAACAGGGAAAACCTCAATTCTTTTTATTGTAATGGGTGAAGTTATTGAGTTTAGGCATCTAAATATGCATGAGTTATGTACCCTATAGGGTCAATTTTTTGGCCGGTATTATTTTTGTCAAACAATAGAAATTGTATGGATGAGTTTGTAAGTTTATTATTAATATAATGAAAAAAATTATTTAGGAGAAGATAAGCGTTCTAATGTGTACATCATTGAAAAATCAAAGTAATACTGTCATGATATTTTTAACCTTTTTGTTAATTTGTCATCATGAATCTTTGTTAGTCAAGAGGTTTACATGAATGATTCTCAGATTATCACCTAAATCATCTATATACCTCTTATCTAAACTTCTCATACATGGATTAAAAGGGCAAGATTGTAAAAGTGTCTTCTTTCGATATCTTTCCTTACAATTCTGTGTCTCTGAACATGAAAAACTATAGCTCTCCCTCCTGTCCTCCCTTTCCTTCCAACCCAAAAACATGAACTTATTCTCCCTCTGTCCCTCCCTTTCCTTCAAAAAACACGGTGTTATAGAGTACAACTGTTACACCTTTTTAGTGGCCTAGTCAAAAGGCATTAACAGCTCAACTGGCTGTGATTACTTGGCGTCTTGGCCCTCTTTTAACTTGTACGTGTTATGCTCCCCTGTTATTTTCCTGTGATGCAGTCAGTAATAATTCTTTTGTACATGTAGTTTTCCTTAGATTTTAAAGGTTGGACTAAGAATACAAGTGAGGTGACATGTAAATTTGGTTAACCATATTTGAGGGTTCAAGGTAATTGTCTAATTGATGCATTTACCATAGTTAGAGCATCCCAGTGTACGTTTAGGCCATGATCTCTTTGGGTTAATAAAATCAGAAGATGCCACCGATTGTCGTTCTAGCTTTTAAAGAACCATTTCTCTTGTTGGACTTTCATATATCTCCAGTTCTTCATGATGGAAATAATTTTCATCTGATATTGAATTGTTTTCCTTTTATTTTTCACCATTGTTGCTGTTATCTCTTGTATTCGAAGCTCTCCTCTAGTAATAACCCAAAGTTTGGAGCTGTGCTTTTGTTTCATATATACTACTCCATACAGCCACATACTAGTTTTATAGGAGGCACTGAATGTTACTGTTGGTCTAGTCTCAGGGTCAACTATAAATCACAATGGGAAGTAAGGGTAGACTTCCTCCCCCTCATCATTTTAGACGTCCTCTTCCCGGGCCTGGCATCGGACATCATGAACCAATTCCACCTGAAATGCATCCTCAACACCACGGTTTTCCTCCATTCGATAGACTGCCTCTACCTCATCCAGAAATCATGGAACAGAAGCTTGCTGCACAACATGTCGAGATGCAGAAACTTGCTACAGAAAACCAGAGATTTGCTGCTACTCACGGAACCTTAAGGCAAGATCTTGCTGCCATACAACATGAGCTACAAATGTTACACAATCATATTGGAAGTGTAAAATCAGAAAGAGAACAGCAAATAATGGGTCTTTTAGATAAAATCGGGAAGATGGAAGCTGATCTTCAAGGTGCAGAGCCTATTAAGATGGAACTAAATCAGGCAAGAACAGAAGCGCAGAGCTTGCTTGCAGCTAGGGACGAACTTATTTCAAGGGTTCAGCAATTGACAGAAGATCATCAGAGGGCTCACATGGATTTGCAACAGGTTCCGGTTTTGGTGTCGGAACTTGAGAGCCTTAGACAAGAGTATCAGCATTGTAGGTAATTATTCAAATTAAAGCTGTTAGTGTGCAATAGTGTAGTATTTGACTGAATTGTGTTTGGTGAATGTGTTTTTCTTGGACATTGGTTGCAACAATATATTCGGAAATGTTACTTAATTATGAACGTGCTGCTTAAACTGCTGTTTTTGAAATCTACACAAATCAGGAAACAAGTTTGTTACCAGATTTATTGGATCCACCCTTATGCTTCTTATATCGAAAGAGAACAATATTACTATTAGTCTTGTGGTCTATTTGTGGTTAAAAGGTTTGAGAATTGTGTATTAGTGTGACTACCATTAAATCTTAGGACATGTCCTTTTCTTTTCTGCTTGTATTTTGCTCCTAAAGGAATTGAAATGAGCTAAGTAGCTGGTTTTTTCTGGTCAAATTATTGGTTTTTGTGAAGTGGCCTTTAATGAGGACGTGGTTTAGTAGTTAATTATTTTGGGTCCGAAATAGCATTGGTAAATTGCTGGAACTTTTGGTGGGATAGCTATGTTGGTGATATTTAGTTAATCAAAGATTGTGAATTGTGTTTGTGTAATTGTGAATTGTGTTTGTGTAAGTGGTTTAGACTTATGAAGTCTTTCGTATTGGTGATTTGGTCCTTTGATTTAATTTTTCCGTCTTATATGAGAGCAAAAGGAACACGTTGTAATGAGGTTTTGTTGAAGCTATGATTATTTAAGTTTTGACAATTTAGGCGTTTCAGTACATATGATATCTTTTTAGATACTTGTGTGAAACTATTGGGCTCATATAGGAAATACTAAGTTTATGGGTGCTATATCTGATGATATTGCATCATTTAGTTAAATAGTTAAATTAAAAGCTTAATAAATATATTGTTGAAGTTGATCAGTAATGTACACGTGGTTTTGTCGTCTTTCAGGGCAACTTATGACTATGAGAAGAAATTATACAACGACCACCTTGAATCTCTTCAGGTCATGGAAAAGAACTATATGACCATGGCCAGCGAGGTAGAGAAGCTTCGAACAGAATTAAAGAAACATGCTGAAAATGACAAGAGGGCGGCAGGTACAACATTGTTAATCCGATTATGTTTCTGTTTTTGTCTTGTTACAATCTTGTAATGGAATTGATTTTTTTTACAACCTTACATAGCAGCCGCGCCTTATGCTGGGTTTGCTGGCCACAATGACAAAGAAGCTTCTGGCCACTATCCTGCAGGACAGAACACATATGATGATGCCTATGGTGTTCCACAGGTTTAAAGAATCCTTCTGATATAGATTGAATTTGTATATGCTTAACCTAGGGGTGGAAATTCCTGACACAAATATTAACCGGTTAGGGTTTGGGCTATAAGGTTCAAGTCGTAAACCAGTCAACCCACCTAACCAGTTTAATAAACAGGTCATGTGTGGGTGGTGTTGTGGATAAATAGGCTGGGTTATTGATAAACTAGTTGACCCGCCAAGTTGTTTAATATTAGAATTAGAGAACTAAAAAATAAACCCGCAACCCGTTAGCAACCCACTTGACCCCCCTAGTTTAGATCAACAGTTTACGTGGAATAAGCATGTTCAGTCAGGGGTGGTTTTTTTGGCATGATTAACTAAAGGGCGTAATTGGGTTAGGTTATACCAACCTGAAGCCGACACAAATTGCCACCACTCTAAACCTGATATTATATGCACGTGAATTTGACAGTATGAATTTAACAAAGATGAAGTGACCTAGATGTTTATCTTTGGTGCATGAAGCAACCCTTAAAATTTTGTTCAATTTGATCTTTCCTTCTAGTGTTCATTATTCATGTTGACAACTAATCGTTTGACAGGGACGTGGTCCGCTCCCTGGAGGTGTTGCCGCTGTACCAACTGACGGGAATACTGCGGTTGGAGCTCAAGCTGGGCCTGCTGCTGCGAGGGCTGGTTATGATGCTTACAGGGGATCTGGACCTGCTGGTCCAGGTTACGATATGCAAAGAGGACCTGGACAGGCTGTTCCTGGTTACGATGTGCAGAGAGGACCTGGTTTTCCTAAAGGACCCGGTGCACCAGCCTATGATCCACAACGCGGACCTAGTGCATCTGCTTATGACCCTCAAAGACCTGGTGGACCTTACGATGCACAAAGAGGTTCTAATGCACCAGCTTATGACCCACATAGAGGACCTACTGGACCTGGTTATGACTCATACAGAGGACCTGGTGGACCAGCGTATGATAGACAAAGAGGACCTCCAGTACCCGGTTATGATCCACGTAGAGGATCCAACACTGATGCACAGAGGGGACCACCGTATGATGGACAGAGAGGACCCCAGTTCGGTGGGCCTGGGTACGATGTGCATAGGGGAACTAGCTTTGAGTCACCCCAAGGTCTTTCTGGCCCCCAAGGGCAGCCGATGCAGCAGGCTAACAATGCTTCTTTTGGTTCTATGGCACCAAATGCTCATGCTGGAGGTGGTTTTCAGGGAGCACAGGCGCAACCACCGCCACCACCACCAGCAGATGGCAACCACCCTGGTCGCAGATAAGCATTGCTTTTGTTTCAGGATCCGGACTTATTCTTGATTTTGTTTCCATTTGCCAAGTACCCATGACATTTTTTGGTAGATGTTGTAAGGTACGATGAGAATTGTGGCAAGAGGACTCAGTCTGAGGTTCCTTTTCTTGGAAGTAATTTGCCAAATACATAACATTATTGCAGCATTTACTCTTTCATATTTCAAGTAGTTATATAGAACAGAAATACAAATGAAACCCTTTAGCTATAAGAATTGCATCTTTATCGACTTCCATATATATCGTTCAAAAACTGTGGTTTGATCTGAGCCGTGAGCTTGAAAACACTGACTTTAAGTTGAGTTCCGACTTGCCTCGTTTACATTTGGCTTGTTCTACACTTGTTAAGCTTAGTGAACAATCTTGCCATTAGGCTACGTTATTTTACCACGTAAAAGGATATCAAATGGACATCTCTTTAACCTGTTTTTTTCTAAATTGTATTTTTAGTATATGTCATGGTAACTTTTTCCATATGCCGACCCACCCGCTACTTTGTTTTATGGCAATTTGGCCATTGAATTAGTTAGGTAGGCAATCTCAATAGCATGTGAGCATCCCTATAAAGGAAAATCATCATTCTACTTTTGGTTAATGATCTTGACATGCACTTCGTTGTTTAACCATGACGTGTGACAAGAGGGGACCCAGTCGACTGAGCTTAATAATTTAACTAGCTTTAAACTTATATTTGGTAAAGCAAATGTTACCGGAACGGTTAGCATTATTCTATACGCGATATAAGCATTAAGAAAAGAATCAAGATTTCTAATTCTGTTAAGTATATCAAGAGATGTATAATTTATTACATTTATAATTTCTCACATAACTCTTATTAGTTACAAAAATAACTTTATGCCGTTACTATCCGAACAGTTATTGTCGCTTAAAGAACTTTCAATGTTGAGACAATTATCTTGTTGCATGTTATCATCAAGTGGCTTAAAATATGTAATGCTAAATAAATTGATCCACGATATATAAGAAATAATCAATTTTAAAAATCTATTTAGTTTCATTGTCAACATTATCATAAAGTATTTTAAATCTACAAAAAGTAGTACGTTTTTTTTTTTTTTTTTTTTTTTTTTCAATCAATGTTAGGTTCTACATTCATCTCTTTAACAAAAAATTAAGACATCCTTAAATCCATATCTCTGTAATTTTTAGCTAATTTAAACCTTTTGAAAATATCTCCATAATTTTAAAGGCAAAGTGGGAAAGTAGGATTGCCGAAAACAAAACGTCAACTCCAAATCTAAAAGTTTATTGGTTAGTGATATACAAGTCTTTTAATCACATCCAAATTTAATAACTTAGTTTTTGCTTTTTCATGCAAAAATCGCCTTTTATGTACTTAAGATATCGGGCTTCGCTTTCTACAACTTGTATTTGATTATTTAACATGCCAAAAGTTCTTTATAGATCCAACTTTTACTATAAAACTCATCAATCAATCTTAGCTACTCATTTTTTTATCAAAATAAAAAAAGAAACTTTCACATTTTTTTTAAAACTTAAATATTTCGCAAACTGTAAATCGTCAAGGTACAAAAAAAATACCATCGCGACGAGAATTAAATTATCTTTCTATAGACATGCATTGTTATATACTTTCGATGAATTTTTTTTTCGCCCAGAAAAATCATATATGATTCGTATGAATCATATATGATTCGTAAGAATCATATATGATTAAGAATCGAATCATATATGATTTTTTACGAATCATATATGATTTTTACGAATCATATATGATTCTTTCTGGCAAAAAAAAATTCGTCGAAAGTATATAACAATGCATGTCTATAGAAAGATTATTTAATTCTCGTCGCGATGGTATTTTTTTTGTAGCTTGAAGATTTACCGTTTGCAAGATATGTTGTTTTGAAAAAAAAATGAAAAATATAAATGGGTGGCTATGATTGGTTGATAGGTTCTATGACATGTATGGGTTCTTCATGGATCTCAACTCTATTTAACATTTATTGATTATTTGAAGTCTTAAATAGTCACATCCTTAATAATGACATGCGAAAAAAAAAAAAAAAAAAATACTGACTGACTATATATTATACAAGGTTCTAAAAAGTCAGGATAACTTTTGAAGTAAAAATAATAATGGCCAAATAATATTGCATACACAAAGAATCTTAACTTCAACAAAGCCAATTCACAAACCCAAGAGATAAAACTTTAAAAACCAATGCCTATATCCACATACTAATTGTTAACACAGTGTATCGTAAATTTCGAGTATATTTAATTACACACTAACACCGTCTATATAAGAGATGTTATCTAATAACACATTAATATATAAACATGTACTTTTGAAATCTGGTTCATGTCAACATAGGAGAACTGCCTTATTGCAATAAACACATGTATAAAAACACCATGTAGTAGGGGTGTGCACGGTTTTCAAACGAACCTATATTCCTAGCTTTAGAAGCTTAACCCTTTAGCCACCCCTATTCTTTGTAATACTACGTTTTTCATATGTCGACCAATTATTTTATGACAATACACAGTAGCATGTAACAACGTTTTATGTCGACCAACCACTACTTTATTTTTTGGCAATATTGATCAGTAGCATGTGAGCATCCTATAAAGGAATGACATCATTTTACTTTTGGTCAAAGATCTTGACATGCACTTCGTTTTTTTCTCATGACCTGTGGCTAGACATATCGAAAATTTCAAACTTATTACACAGTAATCTTGTATCACGTACACAAGAGGGTACAACAACATTTTAAAACACATTGAATGGAAAGCATTTTGTAAAAATTATTAAGTTCTTAGTTCTGCTTAATTGGGATTACCCACTGATTTAATCTTCATTTCACAAGATTTGATAAATTCACACATTGAATTATATGATGAACCATTAATCTCCAATGCTTCCTTTGCACTTTGTCTTAATACTTTCACTTTGTTTCTCATTAGTTTTCCTTCTTCACCCTTCATCAAACTCCTCACCATCTTCTCTATCTCCACCCGCCCTACCACCTTCTTCGCTGCCAAAACTTCGGGACGGATGGCCACTTTCACCTCCTCTACGAGTGTAGAGGCGTTTAGTCGTTGCTCTGCGTGCAATGGCCATGCAATCATCGGAACACCGGCTACTATGCTTTCACAAACTGAACTCACTCCACAATGGGATAAAAACCCTCCTACGGACACATGGTTTAATATCTCTACCTGTGGGGCCCACAATGGGATGACTAACCCGAGTTTTTCGTTCCTAGCAAGGAATCCTTTTGGAAGGAAATATGATGGTTCAGATTTATCTGGACCATCACCACCCCCTGCAACGAAGTAGGCACCATCAGCGGTGCTGCATGCAGGCGGTGGACGTACAACCCAAACAAATCTTTGTTGGCTTAGCTCTAACCCCCAAGCCAACTCAGTTATTTGCTCAAGTGAGAGTGCCCCTCCGCTCCCAAAAGATACAAAAAGCACAGATTCAATTGGTTGCATATCAAGCCACTTGATTACCTTACTCTCCTTAGAAACAACCGGGTCAACGTCACTCGTCAAAGGTCCGATATCATAAATAGGTACCTTCAAAAGTGACCTAAAAGTTTCATTATACTTTAACGCATCAAGAAATCTAGGCTCCATATCTCTCCATGTGTTAATCAAAATTCCATCAGGCAAAGTAGCAAAATCTTTTCCCATCCGTACATACTCATCATACTCCCGGTTGTTCCGATCCAGCATAGGATCAGGCACATTTTCACACTGGATCGGCACACAACCGGGGATATTCAACGGATCTGTCCGCTCAACATATTGGCCGGACACTTCCTTATCAAGAATAGGCAAGTACGTAACTAGACCAACAGTTCGTGCAAGAATAGAGGTGAATACGTACTTTTGCATGCCAAATTCATCCGCTATAGGAAGTGACTCAGTAGAGAACATGTCTGCTATAATGACATCAGGACGTCGCTTCATGGATGAGATAGCAGACCGGATACCTTGTCGTGCTTCCCTCATCATGACAACTAAATGAGTGAAAACTGTGTCCTCGGGTCGAAGTACGTCAGACATGTCGGGTAACGGGATTTTGACGATGTTAATGTTGTTCTCCGTGAAGGAAGAGATGAGTTGTGACTCCACGGGTGAGGATTCGGTGGTGACAGCAAGGATCGTGACGTGGCGATGGTGATGGGTGGCGATACGGTTGCCTAGTAATAGGACCGGGACTAAGTGTCCCATACCAGGGCTTGATATTATTACTACGTGAAGCTTTTGGTGTTCCATTATGACTATGTTGTTCGTGGTGTACTAACTCATATATTCATGACTATATATACAGCCAATGTACAATGTTATTCCCGCCGTACTAAAATAATTTGATGACGTATAGCCTACAGTTGGGCCACGAGCCCACGTTATAGACATTATTAAGCCCAAACCCACCACGAGTGGGCCGTCATGACAAATGACTTGGGCCATTAATACCAACGGCTTGGGCTCACGAAGCCCAAAGCCCAACCAAAACGTATAATTAAGGGATAAGGATCTTCTATTTACGGGATAGATATCCTTACCCCGGATAAGCACCACGAGTGCGAAGAGTAAGGAGCAAGATACCTACACGGTTTCTGCGTCCTATATATAGAATCACATATTTTCATTGAAAGGTACGATTTACACAATCCCTAACTCTTCAACTAAACCCTAAACCGATTCCTTACTCTCACGCCGAAGTCTAATCGTGGGAGACAATCCCACGATAAGCCTAACGGTGTTGTTTACTTTCTTAGTGCGCAGGTTTCACAAGCACTAAAGTTCTAATTGGTACGAGAGCAGGAGTCCAAACAAGGTAACCCCAACTTTTGTATCAACAAGTGGCGCCATCCGTGGGACCCTACACTAAGAACTCAAGACCAGAATGCCGAAAAACAAGAACTCAGGTCAGCGGACTCCGCAGCCGGATAAAACACGTGATGATTCACATAGGAAGAAACATCAAGATTCGACTTCTAAGCCGACCTCTGGAACAACCAGTGCGCCTAGTCATCGTGAGTCGAATGTAACTCCAATCCCTACCGCGGTAGAATTTCCCTTGGGGACAACCCGAACAACTACCGTAGTCTCAAGTGCTGAGGATATTCAGCGCACTCTCTTTACCACTCCCCATCAGGTGGCATCCATAGTGGACAACACTGTGCCACCAGGAGCGCCTAATAGAGAGAGGGAACCTCGTGCGGAGACAGACATCCTCGCAGTAGAAGAGGATGCACCTGAGGTGACATTAAACGATTTCGTGTCCCAACATTACGAAGCCTTAACTAGTCTCATGCAAGAGGAGGCAAGGAGAAGGTCAAGCCGCAACCTGCAAAATCGGCTAAACCAAGAAAAATCTCCACCACGCCACCATGAGCGCAGAAACAGTGAGAGGCGCACCAACGTCCATGATAGACTTGGTACAACATCTAACTCTCAATACTCGGAGGATTACGAAGACAATGCGAAGCACACCAGTGTCCATGATAGGCTTGGTAGCCGCAGGATACAAGATAGACTTGGACGACAACGCTCACCAAGCGTAACCACCTCAAGGTCAGGAAGCAGAAGAATCCAAGATAGACTGGGGAAACACTACTCCCCAAACACGAGCCCTTCAAATTCGGACTCCGAGGAAAAACGGCGCAAGCGCCACAGGAGAAACAACTCCCCCTCAAGTAGCTCCTCGGACAACGAGGACAGAGAGACGGGACATTGGAAATCTAAGAACCGACGCCGGTACGACGAGGATGAGGATATTTCCCTTCCTTTGCGTCGCCACAAAGTTGATGCGTTCACACGACGCATAAGCGATTTCTCAGATGACAAAAAAAGGCGCATGCCCACCAATGTTAAGACATACGATGGCATAGGTGATCCTGATGATCACCTAAAATTTTTTGAGTCAGCAGCTGCTATCGAAAACTGGCCACAACCTGTGTGGTGCCATATGGTCAACTCTACCTTAGTGGGGAATGCGCGAACATGGTTTAGCAAGCTTCCACGACGAAGCATAAATGGGTTTGAAGAACTGCGGAAGGCATTCCGCCTAAATTTCACGCAACGAAAGAAGTGCGCAAAGAACTCTGTCGAACTAGCTAGAGTAAAACAGCGCCAAGGGGAATCCACAAGCGCTTACATGGAGCGCTTCAAGGATGAATGCATGCAAGTCAAGGCATGCCCCGAGGTACTAAAAATCTCAGGGTTCATGAACGGGATCAATAACCCAGAGCTAATACGGAAGCTAAATGATAAAGTACCCCAAAACTTTGATGAGCTAACAAAGCGCACCAGATCCTTCATTCAAGGGGAAGCGGCAGCGGCAGACAGCAAAAAAGGTTACTCAACCTTTAAACCAAAAGAACAGTCAAGGAGACAATCCAATGACCAAAGTGGCAACCGCAACAGGAATTACCGCAACCAAAATAGTGGAAGGGATAACGACAAGTACGTCCCACTCACAAAAACCCCTAAGGAAATATTCGCGACAGAGGGAGCAAATTTTCCAAAACCTCCGCCCATACTAACCCCAGAAGAAAAGCGCATTGGAGGAGGATGCTGCGAATACCACGGACAGAAGGGTCACACTACTAACGAGTGCGTTCAACTACGTCAGCTAATTGATAAATTAGTAAGAGAAGGAAAGATGGACCACCTCGTTAAAAACATCAAAGAGGGAAAAGATAGACAAAGGAATGGGACCAAAAAAGAGATACCAAAAAATAAAGCTGATACAATATACATGATACAATCATGGCAGCGAAATACGAAACAAAAAGTCAGCCAAAGATTTTCCAAGGGAAACCATATCTCTTTCCCCTCCCTCACTGCGGACAACGCAGTAATAGAACCACTCACCATCGAGATACAAGCGGGGGGTCACAAGATCCACCGCATGTATGTCGATGGAGGAGCATCTGTGGACATCATGTACGAACACTGCTTCAAAAGGCTAAAACCTGAGATACGAAACCAGTTAATTCCGGCCACAACGTCGCTAACTGGATTCACAGGCGAAAAGATTTGGCCCATGGGACAATTACGCATACTTGTGGTAATTGGTAATGAATACCATTCCACGACAGCCTGGATGAACTTCATGGTAATCAGGTCCCCTTCGTCGTACAATGGCATCATTGGGAGACCAGGGATATCTGCCATGCATATTGTTTATGATACAAAACTAATGTTAAGTTATAAATTTTTTATGATCTTTAGCATGAAAATGGTATGCATATGGTAATTTATGGGGTTTTTTTTATTTAAAAGGTAAAGTTTGAGGGTTTTTTTTTTTTTGTTATATTTGCAAATAATTTCTGCATGGGAAGATATTTATTCTTGGTAATAACTTTTTTTGTTATAATCATTTAAATTTATTAATTTTACGTTTTTAGTAACTCTTTATATTCTTTATACGTTTTTTCTTTTGATATTATATAAGTGATGTATACTTATTAGGGTTTCTATATCATAATTGTTCATTATAATTTTTCTTCATCTTCTTTTTTATCAATGGCTTCTAGCAATTCCGAATCCAACAATCCTGAACCTAATATCAATGAATTGAAGGAAGCTTGTGGATCTCACGACCTAGCAACTTGTTTCAAGTTTTTATTTAATAGTGAAATTCCTGAAGAGTATGGTTTTCTGAGTAGGATGGGAGAGGAACGTAATCAAATTCTCAGCAAGGTGCAGAAGCTTGAGGTTACCATTAGGGAGGTACGCTTTCGTGGTCCATTTAATGAGAAAGCAGTGGATGCTCTTCGTTGTTTGCTTGAAACTCATGAAAGATTGCTTGATAGGCTGCAGGTGTTGAATACTCTACTTGATGAAGTTCGTGATGGGATTGATGAGAAAGGTCACCATGTGAAGCTCATGGAATTTGATGAAGGTTTATCTGATGTTGAATGAAAGTATCTGGTTTTGGATGTCTTTTGTTGATTTTGGATGTTTAGTTTAAGATCAGTATGTTAAGGATAATAATGTAATGAAGTTATCATCATTTTGTTTTTGAAGGATGTTAAGATGATGTAAAACTTTATTATGAATCAATGAAATTTATCTTTTATGGTTATATTAGTACTTGTATAATATTTTCTTACTTTTATTTTTATATCAAAAAGTATCTGTCTATTCTCTCACACACAGTTTAGTCAACACACATGTTCCTCTTATTTTAGGTGTTTTTAAATTGGGGTTTATTTGTAGATTTAGGGTTATTCTATTTCACAATAGTTTGATTAAATTAAAACATTTTATTTGTTTGATCAAGGAGTTTCAATTCATTGGTGATGAAATATTCATCTGATAAATTGTTGGTAGAATTTGGAGCTGGATTTAGTTGGGATTTGAAACTGAAAGAATATAGGCACAAACAGGTTAAAATTTCTTTATTGTTCATTTTGTATTTTTTAGATTTTGTGTTTGTTGCTTATATCAGTTATAATTGAGGTTGATGATATGACCATTTAGAATTTGTTTGTTGATTTTGATAGGGGAATCAGATGTGTATTTGATTGAAGATGGGTGTAATTTGAAGCTGGATGTAGGTGTGAGTTGTAACCAAAAGAGCTTATTTGCAAACACGGTAAACATTCTTTAATTTTCATTTTGTATGTTTTAGTTTGTTTGTTAAGATTAGTTGTTAAGCCTATTTTTTGATATGTTGCTGATTTTTGAAGCTATTTAACATTTTAGAGTTGGTGTTTAAAATATGTTTTTTCGTTGGTTTGGTTGGTTCAGTATGTTGGCTCAGCGGATGGGTTCAGGGTGTTGTGGTCAGGAAGTGTGTACAGGGGTATGTTCAGGGGTTTGGTTCAATGGGTGGATTGAGTAGGATGTTTTAGTTTCATAGGTTGTTAGGATAAAGAGCTGTTTCAAATAGCATTTATATCAGATAAAAATTTGAACTAAAAAGTGTTTTGAATAATTTAGGAAGTGAATTTTTGTGAAATTTGGTTGCTTTTTTATAGTTTTCAAAAAGGATATCACATTTTTAATGTTGTTTGATTATTTATTTTTAAGTTCAAAGTGGGTGGCATGCATGTTTGAGTGGCCTGCAGCATTATGTAAATTTATTTTATCTAAAATTTGGTGCACAAACAGTTTGGTTACTAAACACAGTTAATCTCATTTTGTATCAGCCTTCTTATTCCCTTTCTAGCTTATTCTCAGTTAAGTTCATTTTGTATTTGAAATTTGAGTATCTTGAGTATTTTTAACTTAAATATTTGGCAGCGATTGATGTTTTGAGCATATCAAGATCGTCTGACATAAGTTAAATTTTATTAGATGCAATGTTTAATAAACAAAAGCGTTATAAAATAATTAAAACGGAAAGATACTTATTAAGATAAGTTATTGAAAGTTTCTTTGTAAACTATGTTACGGGTTCGAAACTTGAATTCACCTTCTTCATCTCCCACCATTAGTATCTTCAGTCCCTTTGGGCTTGTCACCCTAGACGCTGCCACATAAAGTTGCCCGTGACTGAATACAGGATTTGGCAAATAGACACCTACATGTGTAAGTGACTGTCCTTGACTTTTGTTAATGGTCATAGCGTAACATGGTTTAACCGGAAACTGTCTGCGCTTCAATATGAATGGCCATTGTGTCTGTGTAGATGTTAGCGTAATTCTTGGTATTAAAAATGTGTCCCCAATCTTTGAGCCAGTTAGAATTTTGGCACGTAGGACAAACTGGCCTAAATCAGTAATGATTAGCCGAGTTCCATTACACAATCCCTGTGCTGGATTAACATTCCGCAAAAGCATAATTGGGAGTTCCTTTTTTAAATTCAGCTCGTGTGGTGGCATCCCTTGGAAATTTAGTGAATTTAAAAACTCTGTAGGGTACAAATTTTGTTGATCCAAATGATCGGTTGATGCTTTACACACTTCATCTGCACTCTTATAGGATATAGCTTTGCCTTTTAACTTTTTAAACATGTATGCGCTAATTTCATCAGCATCATCATTTTTTGGTGTTAGGATTGCTCTTTCTTTGAGATATGTGTCTTCATTTTGCCTGGTAGTAAAGTCAGGAAATGATTCGTTAACTATCTGTTCGATAGGAGAATTGCATGTTTTGATAATGAAATCCTCGGGAATCTCAATCCAAGTTGGCTCATCTTCATCGTCTTTTCTTTTTGCTGGTAAGTTTCCGTCGCCCAAATTCAAAACCCATTTGTTGAATTCCTGTTTGTGTGAATCGATTGAACCATCCGGTGATAATTCATTTACTCTCATGCTACGTGTGAGTGTGAAAACTTTGCAAAACTTCCACAAATGGGAACGGTTTATGCAGGCTTGCACTACTTCTTGTCTTTTGCCTTTTGGTATTACTGGTAGTATTTGTCTGAAGTCACCTCCAAGTAATACGGTCAGCCCACCAAAAATTTTATCTCTTTTTGCCGAGTTTTCGTAGCCCAATATATCTCTTTAAGTCCTGTCCAGCGCTTCAAAAGCATACCTTTGAGTCATAGGTGCTTCATCCCATATTATTAATTCAACTTGTTGTAAGAGCTCAGCTAAGTGAGTGTTTTGTTTAATCCCACACGTGCTATTTTCCAATAGCTCAAGTGGTATAACAAATCTGCTGTGAGCGGTTCTACCTCCAGGAGGAAGTAATGACGCTATTCCTATTTAAACAATTACAAATATTTCTAAGTGTAATAATGTAAGTGTTAAGTATTGAATAAAGCGTTTTGTACTGCTAAAAACATATACCTGAAGAAGCAACGGCTAACACAATCTTCTTTTCTGATCTTAACCTTGAAATTATGGTTTTATATAGGAATGTCTTTCCTGTACCTCCGGGTCCATAAACAAAGTAAAACTCACCTTTTTTGGAATGAACAGATTCAATTACCTCCTCGTATATTAACCTTTGCTCGTGGTTTAATAATGAATGCAATTGGTCGTGCTCAATCTTACTTTGTTTTGAATCAAAGTCGAGTGCTTCTCTAATCAAACGATTATCTAAATTAGTTAGAAGGGATGGATTAGGTTGTGGAAGATCAGGAAAATCTTTTAAAGACCTCCCATTTCTGTTTAACAACTGCTGAATTTCAAGCAAACAATAGTTTTTGATTTGTTCCTCCGTTAATTCCAACTCAGGGTACTTGAACACTTTCCGTTTGTGGTGTAAGATATCTTCCGATAAAATCATCCAGCTTTCTTCCCACAGTTGTATTGGCTTACTAACTTCACAGAACAACAATATTGTGACAAAAAGGTCACGTAGCTGAGGGCCTAATGCCCAAAAGCTTGCTTCAGTTATAGCTTGCGCCCATTCTTTATCATCATTCAGAAGACCGTATGCAAAACATGCTTCTTTAAAAGTTCCATACAGCTTTTTGTTAACCGTCATCAATTTTTTAAAAGATGTAGGTCCTCTAACCACATTAAGCAACATCCTTAGATAATAGCGCTCTCCAGAAGCTGGGCTGGAGTAAAAAATCCGACCAATTCTTTTTTTCTGTTTCCGTAGTTTCCATATCTTTTGTTGTTCATGCCAAACATAGTGTTTTGGTAATTCAGCATAGGTTAGTTTTCTGGCTTCTGTATCCCGCTTATTTAGCTCAAACCACTCTGTAAACATTGTTCTCTTGATATCTTCCCTTTGAAGTAGTGCTGGCAGACTCTGCGAATCACGTAATGTGATTGGGTTTTGATTTGGTAAGTGGAAGTTTAGTTTTATGACTGATGGATAGGAGTAGTGGATATCAAAAGAGAAAAGGCGCCACACTGCCTCACATGGTGCTAAATACCTACAATTTAAGTAGTTTTTGATCTCATCAACTTCAACAATTCTTTTATCCACGCCATTGTTGTTTGTCACAACGTTTTCTTGTATAACAACAGTTGCTCTATCTGGCCCTTTGTTTAAGTACTTGAATAAGTACTTTATTGCTTTAGATATGTTACACCACTCAACATTGATGTGAGCCTTATATTTTAACAATAAATATCGATTGTAAGGAACCACATTTCTGTTATCATAAGTAAATTTGCCTTTCAAAGCAAATACTTTTGTGTTCCTTCGTCGATAAACAGGGTACCCATCCTCATCCACCGTTGTTTCTTCATAGAATTGTTTTGGATATCGTTTTGTACATTTTCCTTCAATTGTGCAAGGAGCATATTTGGCTTCTTTACCACAAGGACCATGCAACATGTACTCTGTCACTACCTTGTATCCTTCTGGGTCATTTGTTGGACTTGGCATTTCTGTAGATATTATATCATCCAACTGGCTTCCACTTTTGCATTTGCATTGATCTTCCATCCACAGGAGTATATGTGCGTGCGGGAGTCCTCGCTTTTGAAATTCAATCACATATACGACTGTAAATATAGATTTTAAGAAAATTTAGTTTTCATGACATATTTTCTAAGTGAGTGCAAAAAATGTTTGTATATTAAGTAATTAGTTACCTGCAAGGGTTGGTCTAAAAACATTGTTCTTTGTAAGATCATCCAATATTTGTGTTAGTTTCATCTTGAATACACGCGTTCCCACCTCCGGTCGATCATGTACTTTCTGGCCCGGAATAAATGCTAACATTTCATCAATTTCCGGCCATTTTGGGTTTGAAGTGAATGTGATAAACAGATCTAGATTCCCATAAGTTCGACATAGAGCCATTGCATCTTGGTAATTTTGCATCATATAACGTGGTCCGCTAGTAAAACTTGAGGGTAAGACTATCCTTTTCCCAAGGCCCGCTGCATCTGTGTCACCCCTTATATACGCATCCTGCAAATTATGATACAGATCTACACGTAGAGTATCTTGGTTGTGTCTGTTTCATTTTAATCTTTGTTCCTCAACTGTTGCGAATGCGTCCACCAAAAATTGCTGGAATAGCCGGCCTCCTTTCAGCAAAGTGTTGCCTTGGTTATTTCGATTTTGGATCACATAAGCATAATACTCCTTCATTGATACATAGCCACGTTGTGTTTTTCTAGCACCTGTATTGTTTGTATATGGTATCTTGTCATGATATCCGTCTTCTCCATAAGGAAATAACAAAGGATATTGTAATGCCATGTAGGATGGATGCAATTCTGATATTCGATTCGGACCCTTTTCTTTGCAATTAACAACGATATCTTTTGTAGGAATACCATCTCCAAAATCATTTGTTATCAAAGCTGCTACTTCTGATACTGTTGGCACGTTATACTGCCTCGATGTTCTTCTTTCACTGATTAGGCGCAATTCAAAGTTTACAGGGCCATGGGAATGGCACCAATCTTTTGCCATTCTAAATGACTTGGCAACTGCACTTGTTTCATCCAACATAGCTATTAAACTTCTTACTATGGATTCATCCACTTGATCACCTGTTTCATTATTTAGGAAGGCATTCATACGATTTCGAGCTTCATTGTGAGTGTCAAAAAAGTATAGCTGAGCATATCTTGGTTGAGCTCCTTGTTTAGGTAATAGTGACCCGATTTGATGATAATTTTGGCCATTTATTCTAAAAGTATATACCCCCTCCCATTATTTATTGAATGATCTATTCTTGCTCCAAAAGATGTGAAAGTGAACATCCCGTTGTACATTCTAATTTGGTCTCTAAATTTTGCTGTTGTAGGATTCGTAAAATCAAGCAGACTATTAAGTAGCAGAGGTGTTTCTTTGAATTTGGGTAGCATAACTTTTCCGTCCTGGCAACATAGGGAATATGTTGCGTTCACAGTTGTTTTTGCCTTGTTAAGTCTCTCTTCATACCACATGTTTGCATCACAGTTTGAACATTTATATGATGGTGGACCAAGCTTAGCGTAGGAAACAGAAACACCTAGTTAACAAATGATGAGTATTTGTCAATTTTTAAATAAGATGGGTAATTTATAGATTTCCGTAAGTTAAAATTCATGTTTTTATTTTGTTCTTTTAAATTACCTGACGATGTGAGTGCTGCGCTTTTTGGTATTTTTCTTGATTGACGTACCCGTTTTCGACCTTGCTTGCACAACTCTATAGAATATCACAATTTTAATACCAAGTTTCAGTTATAAGATAACAAATTTAATTTTCTTTGGTTTAGAATTAACCTTGTAAATTGTGTGTTTCTTGCCTATCAGATGTGTGTGTACCAACTGGGTTGGATGGCTCGCCTAATACAAAATATTCGAATTTTATTGTTAAACAAATAATAAATATTGCAAGAAAGGAAGAGGCTTGTGTTTTTACCTATCTCAGTAGATAGTATGTTTATTAACTTGAGCCCACAGTAACTCAGCAATCTCCCCTTTTCATTAATAGTTGTATGCGATTGTATTATCAGATGATTGTTGAGGAAGTTGGAGAGAATTGGAACTTTATTAAGATTATTAGCTTCAGCAATATTCATAACTAGTTCTGAAGTTCTAATGGAAATTTTTGCATTTCAGGTTACAAAGCTAAGTAGAAGATATGAGAAGGCATAACTTTAATATATTGAAGATACAAATATTTGGTATTCCATAACTGCTCTACTATCTTTAATATATTAATAAATTGAGAATTTTTTAATATAATCAATATTATGCATAGATAGATTCATTTTGGTAACATTAGTCACTTACAATAAACACATTGCTATTTAAAAATTTTTTTTTAGAATGGACTTTTGTGAAACTTCTCAGCTTGGTTTTGTTCTGGGTGTTGATTTAGGAGGTTGGTTTAGTGATTGGGTTAGCTGATTTGTTCTGTGTGTTTGTTGAGTTAGTTGTTTTCTCTCATATATTAGTAGGCCATAATTGTGTGGAAATTTGAACTTGACACCTTCGGTTGGTTCGGGGAGTTGGTTCAGGGGGTGTATTCAGAGGTGGGTTCATGCCGTTAGTTCAGGGTTGGTTTGGTTCAGGGGGTGTATTCAGGGTTGAGTTCAGGCGGTTAGTTCAGGGTTGGTTCAGTGCGTGGTTTAGTGGGTTGAGTCAGTATGTATGTTTTTGGTTGAAACTGTAATACTGTGTTTAAGGTCATTTCAAGTATTGCATTTTGTTGAAATAGCTCACATTAAGTTCATTTAGAATAGTTATACTATAAAATGCATAGGTTGTGATTATAAAGTCAAAATGATTTCTTTTCTTAAATATTAGCTTATAACAGTTAAGTAGAAGTACATTTAAAAAAAAAGTTGTATAAGAAGTTTGTCTAGCATAAATTTGTGTCAATATAGGTTATAACATCATACTTAGTCATTTAGGAGCATTCTAAATCCATTTTTGTCAACTTTGCATAATTTTCATAAAGTCAAAAATTTCAAGAACAATTTCAAAAGCACTTACATCAAATCAATTTTCGGGCTCAAAATTATTTGTAAATTTTTAGAATGACAATTTTTTTTAAAATTTGGTTGTGTCTGATTATTTGAATACCCATTTCTAATCATTTCTAATCATTTTTAACTTATTGCAAGATTTTTTTAGCTTATTAGATTCAAAACAGTTAAGCGAGCATACAAACAGAGATAACTTAGTAATAATAACAATAATAAAAAAAAAGAAAAAAAGAAAGCTATTATATTAAAAGTCTTAATTCATCACCAAATAACCGTAACATCAAATTTTCATTGTATTTAAAACATCGAAAAACATCCTCAAACACTTGTGGTTGTGGAATTTATTTTCCTAAATTCTTGATAACTAAGAAGTGGCTTCCTCATTGGTTGCACTTTCTTTCACAGGTTCTTTTATTGGTGAGATGTGTTCCTCTTCTGATTCTGAGTCACTAACAATGTACCTAAAAAAGTAAGATGAAATAAGAACGTTTTTTAATATTTTGTTATATAATAATTTAGTTTGTATCAATTATCTACATCATTACTTTCTTCGTTTTGTTTTTCCAGAAGCAGATCCAGCTTCGCTCCCAGCTTCATCACCATCTTTTAAATCCTTCTCTGAATCTTCATATTCGATACTACAATAAAAACATAGTAAGTAATGTATAACAGTAAGATTCTTTCATTTATTCATTCCATAGGTTGCAAATTGTGTTATACCTTTTCTTTTTCTTCCCCTCCACAGATTTCAATGGGGTAGACAGAGTTGGGTCCTTGGACAAACTTTTCTTTGACAATTTTTTCATAAGAGGGCTTGCAGACCCGCTTGACGATGTTTCAGGCTGAAGAGTGCTTGAACATGTGAGTGCTCCAGATGGTTGGGTTATTTTCCAACAGGTAAAACTCTCATAAGTGCCGTGTTCAAAATATGTGTGTGACTTGAGTTCAAAAATATGAGATGTCCCTATAAGAGCAGATATGGCACTGGGTAAATTGAGCCCTTCATTCCCCTCAGGGTCACTCTCCAACAGCGATTCTGGTGATCATTTCACTAAATCTCGCACAGTTTCATCAAAGAGGACAACAACAGTTTGTGCCGTATGGTCTGACACATCAAGCTCTAGTCTGAATCTGTTGAAATCGTGGAATACACATAAGGTAAACAACATTATACAATATAATTTTATGCATTGGATAGGCTAGGCTAAAATTGTGTTACCTTAAAATTGGGTAGTCAATGGGTTTTTCACATGAGTCGCACCAAAATCTACCTTCTTTTCGGGTTGCACCTTTTTTGCACTTACCTCCACCACAGGATGGGTAGTTCCAGCCCTTTCTTGTTCTAATATTGTCAATCATGACCTTACAGTTGTATATTATGGGCTACAAACATCCATACATAGTGAATAAAAAACCATTTGTACATGTAACAACATAATCAATTGGAAAATATAGCAACTTACGTTGTTTTTCCTGTTGCGCCCCCAAATTAGCAAATTCTCAAGTGTCCCATCTTTGGGCTCCGTCAAATCAATAGGAACAATTGCTTTACTCAACTCCACAGAACTATATTTAAGATGCATACTTCTTAAGTGTTTTTTCATATATGCAGCAATAGTAATTTTTGTTTTCAATTGTATACCAACATTAATTTCAATAATAAGACTACTTCTGAGTTCATATCCAATTGAAGATTTTCATTGTTAGATGCAATTTCTAAACCAAATATAAAAGATATGATTAACGTTAGGACGTAGCTTTACCTCATATCAACTTTTAGATCAATCAATGCAGGGATGTCATCATTGTCACAAATCATGGTGGAGGAGGTGCTCGAGAGATAAAGCTTATCTGCAAGATCAGAAATTATAATGTAACTTCGCAATGAGGTAACGTGACCTACTAAACAATGATCTATAGATACTCACCGTTGTAGTGTTTGGCAGTAAGAGCAATTATGACAACCAGACATAGGTCAACATGCTTAGTTTTCTTTTCTATCAGGATGTCGCCCAATTATCCCCACAATGTCACCCTAATAGACTGACCACTGTTTCAGGAAATCACAAATTAAATAAACCTCTTGAACATTATATATATATAATAATTAATGACTAAATTAATTTTCAGGTTTGTTTGAACAACAAAACGTGGGAAACAGAACACCTCTTGTTAGCCAGAAAGAAATCAAGGGTACGTGAACCACTTTTCTGGTATATTGTCCTCCCAACATTTGTAACAAAGCCTGCGACATCTGCTACGATCCAATAAGGTATGAGAATAGTTACATTAAAGCATCTAATAAAAAAGTGTGCCAATTAAGAGTATAAGAAAAAACACTTACCTATCAGATACTTATTATTTGTAGGTACAATGTCATCCAAATCAATAAGCTCAAAAGGATATCTGATTAAACCCTCAGTCATAGTAGAAACTTTTCTGGTTCTTGTGGAGCCATCAAATTCAAGAATGAATGGATCATGCCTTTTAATCCGATATTCATCCTTGTTTGGCTGCACCATGAAGTTCTTAATAGAGTAAACAGAACATTCTTTTAAACCTACAAAATTATGCGCTATATTGCTCCTCGCAGTGCAATGTATCGATTTCCCCTTGAATACAATATATTAGCATTCAAAACACCCACAATCTATGCATAACAATAACGCTAACTTACCTTCGCATCAGAAACAACAAAATCAGTACTCAAATACCGTCCTGTTCTTGCATTTACATCCCAAATCCTACAAATCATAACCACTATGGTACCACTAACACCAACATCCAGCTGTTCCAAGAATAAAACAGCATTATCATCATCAGCAATTTGGATAGACTTGCTACCTGAAGCCAACTTGCTGCCTGAAGCATTGATAGACATGTTTACTTTTGTTTAAGGTTTGTTTCTGTTCCTGATTTTGATGATACATACAATCCAACAAAATGTATTTATACTAATTAG
Organism: Artemisia argyi; assembly: GCA_030686995.1. Classification (NCBI taxonomy): domain Eukaryota; kingdom Viridiplantae; phylum Streptophyta; class Magnoliopsida; order Asterales; family Asteraceae; genus Artemisia; species Artemisia argyi. Next base: position 252,815,648 of record CM060708.1, read on the forward strand.
CTTAGGAAGTAACTGCTCCATTAAGGAGAAACCACTGAAACTACAAACCTGTTCACAAACCCTCATTTAAGAAAGATAAATGATTAGACAGTAACCTAAGGACTCTTGAAATACAAACATTTATATGCAGGTAAATCATGGATGAATAATAAAGGCCTCCAACTTGTTTTTAACTCAATAACCTCTATCATAATTACTCCACCTTAAATTTTGGGACTCAATCATATAGTATTATAGATAGATAGACATAATCCAATCATTTATAACTTCTTAAAAATTTGTAATAATTACATCCAATTAAGGGTAACATGGTAATCATGAATTAGTTTATTAACATAAAGTCTTTGACTAAGACCGTTTCGTGAATTTTGAAGACCTTTGCCACATCACAGTCATGTGCAAAATATATGGTGCAAAAGTTGTTTTAGTCATATACAAACAATAGAAAAGCTAAAGGCAAATGATCTAAAGTTGTCACATACATAATATAAATCACTTTTTAAACCTTTTTTTGACGATACATAAGATATTCATTAATGTTTAAGGTATTAGGCCTTTGGTAATGATTTTCTAAAAAAAATAAAGTCGACGATGTCATTTCTTAAACCTTTAAACAGTAGCTTGAAAAGAAAAGATAAAGATAAAGTTGAAAAAACTCTAAATTATAAGGTGTGAAGTGAAAATAACACAAATAGTATATATGTCATGTAAAAGGAGATGCATCTATTTTTGTAGATTCATCTGAAATGTGTGATTGTGGTTTCTTTTTACCATTCTCATTTTATTTTTTCTTCTTATTTAATTCTAACTCTATATATAACTATAACTTTCCTCACCCGCTCCACCAAAACTCTATCCCATGCTTTCAAACACCAAATAATTTTGTTAATAAAGAGTGTTCATAAGTCACTTGCATCAAATAATTTTGTTCATAAAGAGTTTTCATAAATCACTTACAACAAATAATCTTGTTCTTAAACTTTGAATAAAATATTATATCTTAAGTTTATAAACACATTTCCAAGTTATGCTAAAAATTATACTAAAAGGAGGTGATTTGCACATTTCCATATTTGATTAGGACACCCTAAAAAATAAATTAAACAGTTGTACTGTAAATATAAATTGTTTTAATTGTGTGTACATTGAGTGTTCCAATCAAATTTTGAGTGTGCCAATCACTTTCCTATACTAAATGAGCACCGGTAGCTATAATCAATGTGCCCTTACAACTTTGGAGGCCTTGCGTCATCGATCACCGTGCTCATGCTCAAATCAAGCCATGTCCTTGACTAATATGTAAAAGAAAACATGGTTCTATATCTTTTTTTAGAGCACAGAATCCCTTTAAAGCTCGTTTTTCATTATAACCGAGCTTTATTGAAGGGGTTCTATTTCACAATCTCTAGTAGTGATATGTGATTGACTTTTTAACCTTTTTACTTGCGCATGTGAATATAATTTATACCAAATCCTCAACTTTTTATAGAAGAGGTCTGGCCATCACTAACAAAAAGTAAAAACACCACTTCATTCTAATGTTTCTTTTTTCCTATGTTCATATATGATTATACAATGTCATAATCAAACTGAATTCAAAACTTAGCATTGATCGACTATATTCATTAGTAACACAAACTATGCATAGTTTTGTAACTCTTTTAGTAAATTTTAACAAGCAATTGAGTTGATAAGAACTCAAGAGCATTGATTGATGCAAGTGTTAATGAATTTATTTGTATTTGTAATAGACTAGTATTGATATTGTATTTCTAGCACTTGATTCATACCATCTTCTTCTCTAAACTTAAACAGATACAATCCATTTTGAGACACAATATCATTCGGCCCAAATTTTCCCCACATTCTAACTAGATTGTGCCTTAGCTCATAGTAAGACATTTTACGGCCAACAAAGTGTTCACATAGTGTTAACAACCACTTTTTACTAACTTCTGGTAGTAATTCATCATCAAACATCACAACTTCCCTTTCATCCTCTATTATTGTAGGAATCAGACTTAGCTTATTCACAACCATTTTTGTATTAGGTTTTACAGTATTAGCAAATGATTTTACCATAGTATTCTCGTTCAGATTCACTATTCACCATGTCTCCATTCTTACTACTGATGTCACAAGTCTTATCATTATGGTCTCCATTTGCCTTATTCCCACTCATTTTATCAATACTACTGTTATTCAATTAGACAAGTGTAGTATGACTTGCAACGTTTCCAACAACATCATTCATATCATTACAAAACACATTAATCAATACCTTCCTAACAGATTCACTTAGATGAGGAAACTTATCAGCATTCACAGACTCCCCTTCCTCTGCCCCCTTACATTTCGTACCCTCCTTTGCCCCAGTATTGTTTCCATTCTTATTTTTGACCCCAATTCTCCCTATTTCCTTTGCTTCATCCCTTTCAACCCTCTTGTCAATGCCTTTATTCTTCATTAGCTCACAATTAGTGTCTTTATACTTATTTGGAACTTTAGTCTTTCTCTTTGAAGGTCTTCCTTTATCCGTCAAGGTTTAGAATTTAGAATTACACTAGAATTGAAGGATTAATGAAGGTTTTTAAGTGATTTTAATGATGAAAAAAAAGGAGGGAAAATTTGTTAGAGGAGAGACAAAAAAAAAATTAATAATAAAAAGCCCTGTGCACTCTTGGATGCAATCTTATCACTCATATGTTGTTTATCAAATACTTTGGAACCTTGGTCTCTAACCACTCATATGTTGTTTTTATATAGTTATATGACTACGAGATAAGCAAAACACTAATGTATATGTTTAATAACTACTAGCAGGGTACCCGCGCGTTGCAGCGGCGAGTACACTGAAATAAAATTTTTCAATGGAATTAATAAAAATGTCACGGGATGTCATTCAGACAACTAAATTTGCTTGGTCACAGCTTTGTGTATTGAGTCGAGTTTTATTGAGTCGAGTCTTAGTCACAGGTTCATGTCTAGGTTAAGATGGAGGGTTGTACATTGTGTTTAAATGATTGTAATATTAGGTGTAGGGGTGTTTTTAATGCTATTAATGTAGAATGAGGGTTGTACATTATGTTTAAATGATTGTAATATTGTGTGTAGGGATGTTTTTAATGCTATTAATGTAGAATGAGAGTTGTAGATTGTGTTTAAATGATTGTAATATTAGGTGTAGGGGTGTTTTCAATGCTATTAGTGTAGAATGAGGGTTGTAGATTGTGTTTAAATGATTGTAATATTGGTGTATGGGTGTTTTTAATGCTATTAATGTAGAATTCTAAGAAAAGTGGTCTGAATTTCGATTCATGCTAGTTTTTGTTGTACACAATGCTTTGGTTGTTGTAATTATGAAAATTGCTTGTTTTAAAGTGTTGTAAATTATGCATCATTTTGTATACATTTAAATTTTTTGAAGAGAGAGTAATTCCTCAATTATAAGAAGTATAACTATTCAAACATTATCGAGTGCACAAACATATCAGTTGAAAGAGGCTACTATGCCAAGGATTTGATTCCGAAAACATGCATATAGATGAAAATGTATGTATTGGTCAGACATTTTATCCATCTTGCTATAGGGTATTTAATGATGTAAATTTAGTTTAATTTGATTTAATTTAATGATAAAGTGAGTAAATATGACAAATATGATGTTTATATTGAGCATATATGGCATTATGACTTTTATTTAGGTAAATATTATATTCTAAGGTTTAAAATAGAGATATTTGGAATTAACCTTAAAAATAAAAATAGTGATAATAAATAAAGTATTTAACTATTTATAGGGTTTACCAATAAATCTATAAATCGAATTAATTAACCTTCTACTAAAAAGTCTAAAATTGAAATAGTAATACCTATTCCCTTTGTATCTCTCACTTTTCCTTGGACTGGGATTCTCCCGAATCTCTTAATTAGATTCCGTATAATGTTACAATTATTATACTCGTAAAATTCGTTTTCCTAAAGCCTTGTAATTTAAACTATATATATAAATCCTATATGCAATACGTGACAATAAATCATTATATTATGACAAAAATACACCGTTGGTCCCTAAACTTTCCAAAAACCGTCGCCATGGCCCTTAACTTTTCAAAATCGTCGCCTGGCGTCCAAAACATGGGAATTAGAGGCCGAATGCATACCTTGACCACTTTTGTCTTGGTCAACGCTTAAGTTTTGGTATATTCGCAAGGGCATAATAGGCAAACTACATTTTTCACCACACTATGGTTAAATCAACCATGACATACGACTTTAGGTACCAACTATGTACTACACTCTAGTTAATCAACCAAGATGGGGTGTTTGGGTTTTGCTTCCCCCCCCCCCCCCCCATACGTTTGTATTTGTTGACATAAAGGGGTGTTTGTTTTTGGTCATAACAACAGTAAACACAATAAGATACAACAAACAAGATTAACCGAGAAATCATAGAATTATATATGCATAATAGTGGCAAATGGCAATTAGACTACAAGAACATTAAAAGCCTAAAACAAGAACCCAAAAGACCTAATTAACCTACCCCTGGAAATACCCTAAATTAAGACCCCATTACACTAATTATTTTCAGCCATTTTCTGAACAAAATCTTCCTGCATACTAATATTAGCATCAGCTTGACCATACACCTTGATCAAACTTGCAAGTAGGTCGATTTCAATGGCTTGGGTTTTCTTTAACGACTCCAAATTGTCAAGCGCCACACCACGCAGTCCCAAAGCTTCATTCTCCTGAATCAGCTCCCTACGCTTTGGTATCATCCTCTTGAGACGATCAATTGCAGCACGAATAAGGTTTTTAAAAACCACTACTTCAACAGCCTCTTGACCAAACCAGAGGCTCATACGATCATGTAATCGTGGTGAATCGTCCAATTGTATGAGCTCATTCAACATTGGGAAATCTTCTTCCATCAGGAAATGTGAGGAAAAGCTTGTTGATGGGTTTATTGGGTTACGCGCTAAAGTTAATACCTTCGCAGTGAAGGGGTTTAACAACAAATTTTATTTCATACTTGGTCCCTAAGGTTGTCTAAATTTTCTTCAACGTAGTTTCAATTCCCGCCCAAAATGTAGTGACGTGTTCATAACATGCTACATTGAGTGTACAAGCGTAGGGAACTACTGTGTAATTTGTGAAATTAATTAATTGCACCCCATTAAATCCTTACCGATCCCATATGAAACTCTAAAATAATATATTCATCACTAAAATCACTAAACATAAAGACACAAATATAAACATTCGAACTTGCCATTACATTTGGTTTGTGAAAATTGCAAATGCCAAATAATCTTTACCATTTGCACGTTTGACTTCCTAAAGTCAAACTTGCCATTACATTTGGTGACCAACATAGGCATTGTCAAAATTGCAAATGCCAAATAACCTTTACCATTTGCATGTTTGACTTTCTAAAGTCAAAATTGCCATTACATTTGGTGACCAAGTAAGTAGCAACATACTTAAACGAAAATAGTTGTCTTAGGGTATTCAACCCATACATAAACTAGAATCAGTAAAAGAAATCTACCCCGGCTGTGGGGGAAGCTCGAGGGAGTTCCAACAGCCTCCTTGCCAAATCCCAGTTCAACTTGATGTTTTCATTCTCATCAGTAGTCAAAGTGCAGTCACTGATATAAATTTTCTTCAGTAAGGGGGAACATGCAAGTATCAACCGTATTATGGCTATTTCTTTCTCTGTTATAGGGAAAGAATGAAACACCACATTTTGAAGCTGCCCCGTGGTCATTCTGTTGATGGGTACATCAAATGAATCAATCTCCAAAGGTACATAAGTAAACGTGTATAAAGCCTGCAAAATGAGAGAAATATTCATATGCACAACCATTGGAATTTAATAGGATGTCTTTCATACATATGCATTTCACTTACCTTGGTTACTAGCCTTTGCATATTTGGAGACCCACGAATCATTTTAACGATCAATGAAACCATTGCCTTATTACCAAAATCGACCCTGTATATCTCAACAGTCTTGAGGGATAGAAAGGCCACACGGACACTCATCCAGGATGTACCTTCTTCCAACAACTATAAAAGGACAAATTTTCTTTAGTTTCAAAGCTAACATTGCATCAATGTTAGAAATTACTTTAACATTATGTAAGGTGAAGTAGAAAACGCGAAGAATAGGTCTTACATTACAGTCTTCAAAATCCATGGTAAGGGTCTCAAGTTTAGAAACATTTGACAAATGAAAGATATTGGAAGTTGTTATTGTCATAGGATGGTTCCAAATACCAAATGACAAATTTAATGTCTTTAAATTCCTAAGAATTGCAATATCCCATAGTCTTATTTTGTTTGTACTACAACGATCCAATTTTAGAGACTCAAGCAAGGGACAAGCAACAACTAAGTCCCAAAATGTACCACTATGAAAATTGACATTACATAATTCTAAGTTGAGTAGCTTCGGAAAACTCCTAAAACTTGTCATAGTGGGAAAAGTGCAACAATGAAGTTTTAGAAATGTCAACTCTTAGCGATAGTAAAGTTGGGTTGGCAAAGTAACTGGATCAGCATACCAGTTTCGAATTGTGACCTCCTCAACTCCGACCCGAGCCAAAAACAAAAGCCAGTCATGAATATCTTCATAATGCAAGTCGTCGTGTCCAAATAGCGTTTTGACCTCTACGGAAAACACAAACCTTCTTACTGGCCCAATAAGCTGAAGTAAAAGCCTAGTAATATGCCTCCCATCACAGGTATTTGTTAAATAGTAAAACAAATCCTCATCAACTATAACATCGGTTAGCAAAGTCCACTTAAACCTCCAGCTTCTGGATAAACTACCGGACCTTACTGCATCTTTTAGTGGCAATCGGTTCATAATATTAGTGGTCACATTATCTGGCATGTTGCTGATATAATCTACCATATCAGTGATCACATTGTCTCCAAAAGACATTGTAATGTTGGAATTTTAGTTGGGTCTTTGACTTCTGGAAATGGGTGTCTGGATAAGGGTGTGTGTTATTATGGTGTGTAAATGTGTTTGTTTTGTGGGTTAATTGGTTTCTCGCGAGTTATAACTAGCGTATTAGAAAAGATATGCTCTCAAGTTCCACAAACCATAGTTCTTAGTTGCTCAATAAACTATCACTCTTGGTTGATTTAACCATAGTGTGGTGAAAAATGTAGTTTGCCTATTATGCCCTTGCGAATATACCAAAACATAAGCGTTAACCATGACAAAAGTGGTCAAAGGACGCATTCGACCTCTAATTCCCATGTTTTGAACGCCAGGCGACGATTTTGAAAAGTTAAGGGCCATGGCGACGGTTTGTGGAAAGTTTAGGGACCAACAGTGTATTTTTGTCATATATTATTTTATAACTATATATAGTCTTCTTCATCTAAGTACGTCTAGGGGTGTTCATGGATCGGGTAATATTCACAATAACCGAAAACCGAAACCGAACTGAACAAAAAAAACCAAATCGAATTCGTAACCGAACCGAATTGGTCAAAATCGAACCGAACCGAACTAAATATTCGGTTATCGGTTTGGATATGGATTTGACAATGAAAACCAAAAACCGAACTGAAAACCGAAAATAAATATATATATATATATATATATATATATATATATATATATATATATATATATATATATAATCACTCTTTTTTAGTATAAATATAACATTATTTAAGCTTGAAAAAAACTTTTGTTCTAAAAATATATATAATTAAATGAAAAATAATTAAAATTATGTAATTCGGGTTATTCGGTTCGGTTTTCAGTTATAGGGGTTCGGTTTTCAGTTGTCGGTTCGGTTTTTGGTTCGGTTGAATCAAATTTAAATTCGGTTCGGTTCGGTTCTCGGTTTGACCCAGAAAAAAAAATTAACCAAACAAACCGAACCGAATAAACCGAATAACCCGATAACCGAACCGATGAACACCCCTAGGTACGTCCCTCTCAATTCGTACGTCTTAAGCTTCTATTTTTCGTGTTAGCATTATGGGCCCGGATTTGGGCCAGGGCATTATGGGCCATTGCTCAGGGCCTCTTTTATAAGCCCACTGTATGTACATATGTAAAAGGCCTTTTTACAGCCCATTACTAGAACTTATACGTGAGGTTAAGTACAGTCGATCGGCATAGTCGATTATTAATTCATATATTCCAGTCTTTTAGATTTTTATTCGCCATATATAACGAAGTCCAACAAACAAGAAAAAAAGAAAAGAAAAGAAGGCACGATACTTTTGAGTTTTGATCAATGAACACTGGACACCATTAGTCCATTCTTCATTCTTTTGGCTATTATAACTTATAAGGTAACACTTCTACTTTGTTAACTTTTAAATTTTAATTGGTTAGTGTTTATCTATGATGTTATAATTTACTACGGAGTAATAAATTTAATTAGTAGTTGCCACTCTACTTTTGAAGTTCTGATTTTTTCTTCGAATAGGTAACTAGTTAATTAAGTGTTAGTGTATGAATGATTAATGGTTGTACTGTTGTAGTTATTTTCCTAAGGCTGAGCACTTGAGATTATTTAACTACGATAACGGGCAATGAATAGATTGAGCACTTGAGCGTATACCAAAATATGATAATGAGTAATGATGGTTTAAGATGCAATTTAACGTATTTAGTATCACTGAGTTTATTTAAGTGACATGTTTTATTTTAAAGGGCCTTTTTTTGTTACCGCACAGGGCACCCAAAATCACCGGGACGGCCCTGCATCAAGTGTTCATAATCTTGACTTTTTGGCATAGCTAGATATCTTAAATCTTGCTGAAACTCAAATGGATCAAGAAAGAAAACAAGAACACCATCAGTTGGATCGCTCCCAAAACAAAGCACTAAAAAGCCTAAAAGAAAAACTCAATTCCATGTACGTAAACAAACAAGTGTTTATGTGGGGAATCCCACTCACCTTGACATCGAACGAAAAATCCGACATCATCCTCTTGAAGTTCCTCAAAGCAAAAGAGTTTAGGGTCCAAGATTCTTTCAACATGCTTGTGAAGTGTCTATCGTGGCGTAAAGACTTTGGAGTCGACTCGATCGTTGGGGAGGATTTAGGGTTTAAAGAGCTTGAGGGTGTTGTGAGTTATTTTAATGGCTTTAACAAAGAAGGTCATCCTATTTGGTGGAACAATAATTATGGCATCTTTAGAAACACAAAGATTTACAAAAGATTCTTGGGAGATGACAAAAAATTGCAAAAATTTATCAAATGGAAAATACAAGTTCTTGAAAGAGGAATATTGAAGATGCTAGATTTTAGTCCTGGAGGGGTTAACTCATTTACTGAGGTTTATGATGCTACAGGTTTGCCCCTAATTAAAGAATGTGCCTTTCTTTGTAAACACATGCTCCCACTCTTCAATGATTACTACCCAGGAATTGTTGACTTTAAGGTACATGCATGCATGCATATATTTTTTGCTTATTATTCTTAACTTAAAATTGTATTAATTTGGGCTAACTTATCATAGACTTAAGTTCATTAACAAACATCAATTTTGTTTATCAACGTATTTACACTGACATCACTTTGTAGATGGTCATCAATGCACGATGGTTCATTCGCAAGATCTTCAATCCAATTATGATTAATACCAAGAAGGGCGGATGTGTAGTTTGTAAAGAAGAAAACGTTGTTGAAACCCTTTACAGGTTACTATCTCTTCTTTTACTCTACATTCATGCTTTCTTGTTTTTGAACAATTTTGTCCCTTTTGCATAATGTACCAAAAGTTTTATATTGTTGCATATATATGCTATATAGGTATATAAGTCCTGAGTATGTACCAATACAATATGGTGGTATGAGGCGACCAGATGAGTTGAATAACAGTCCAGCGAAAGCCGCTACTGAGTTCATTGTCCAAGGTGAAGAAAAGTTCATCATTCCAGTTGAGGGTATTAAGGTACGTATCTATATACGCCATATATAACTTGTTGTATTGATATTTCTCCACAACGTATGTACAACGATAAAAATCTTGATGCATTTTATGGAAATTGTTACAGGCGGGTGAAAAAATAACTTGGGACGTGGTGGTTGGAGGATGGGATTTGAAGTATCGTGCCCTTTTTGTCCCTGATGCTGCTTCCAAAAGCTATAACCACGTCGTGGAGAAAAGGAAAATGCTAGCCATGCCTGAGCTCATAAGTAACTCTTATGTTGCAAAAGAAGCTGGGAAATTAGTTTTGACGATCAATAACACGGCTTCACGGAAAAAGAAGGTTGGTGCTTATCGTTTTCTAGTCCAAAAAACGAATAGTACGGAGGCATAAGTTCATCATATTGCGGTTCTTTTTGTTATTTTGTAACAGTTTAGGATGAAAAGAGTAATATGTTTGCAAGCAACATTATATGTTTTTGGTTGTCTATTGTTGATTTTGAGTACATTCAGTATTGGTGATCAAGGTAACATTTCGAATCGAATTGAAAGAATATCCTAGTAATGTTAATTGATCAAAAGGTATATCCACTGTTAATTACATGTAGCAATGTAGGAAAGCAGCTTAACAAATTCTAATTTTTGCTCAATAAAAATATGGTACATGCTTAAGAAATACTATTAAAGAGCTTATATATATTGTTCTCGATGATGATTTTAATACTTTGGATAATGGATATATGTATGTTACTAATCCCCACTAACAAGTGAAATTATGCTTAAAACAGCATAATCAGTCACGATCGCCAAGAAGAGTGCAAGGTTATAATTTTGTTTTGTGAACCTGTATCATGTAGATATGTCTAAGTAGACATTTGGATGTGCAGACATTGTGGTTAACATATAGTACAGACAAACCCCATACCCACTGGCGAGATCGGGTATCGTTGTTGTTGTATATGGTTGTGCGTCTCTATCAAAGTCAGTTTTTTCCGAGACTAATTTACAAAAGTAGTTCTAAATGTATGATGAAGACTTTATTTTCTAAGTCTAAGATTATGTATATTTTTTTATTATCAGTCACTTTGCACATGGTACGTCCTACACATCATATCCCCTTACGGTATTCACTTCTTATAGTTAGTCCGATCCCACTCTGCTTAAAAAGTTCTTTGGCTAAATCTGGTATGCTAAAGAATAATAGGTGCTTTTTGAGTTGAGCTGGCATTAACCGAAGAGTTAAATCGTGACTGTTGGATATTTTAGTAAACTTGTATATGGATAAATGAGTTATTCGTTGGAGCCAGAGCCGTATATGAGGATGTACGATGTATGAACCCGTACAAGGCCTAAAAGTTTCAAGCGCCTAAGAATTCACTTACAACATCACTTAGCTTGTTAACGACATATGAATTTGTGTTCTAAGTATTTGTTAAACTTACTTGAGAGTGACGATGAGCTCTCATACAAATTTGAAGCTAGATCATTATAATGGAGCACTATTTTGATTGTCGTTTCCCGCGAAGGTAACAACTAACAATGGTGCATGTGTGTTGTAGTATAACATTAATAAAAGGAAAATGTTGAGCTAATTAAGATGCACCATCTGCTAAAAAACGAATTTTATAATATCGAAATGCATATAACATTTTGATCGATGGAGCAAAATAGATAGTCTAAACCAATCGATTCACAAATGAAACGGACACGTACTCATCAGGATTTGGAGAACCACGTAAATACGGATTAGGTCAATCAGGTCAATTATGGATGGGTGAATTATGGATGTTAGATGACATTTGGGTGGAAATTGAGTAGTGTATTTGGGACTTTGGAGTATTTTAAACTTAAAACCTACGGCTATTTGACTGGTTCTCTATGCACTACAACGAAACATAGAACGGGTGACCAACTTTTGGCGAATACACGTTTGTCCTCGCCAAAAGTCACTAAACGAAGTTTGGCGGGGAAAAGTTCTCGCAGAAAGCTTTCGGCGATGACATGTCCTCGTCTAAAGCTTTAAAAAGTCCCCTCTAAATGTGTCGAATGCATGATCTTTTCGATTTTGATATCAATTCAAGGTCTTTTTGTTGCCAGACAAAGAACAGAAAGAGGTAAGACGAATTTTAATTTTTATGTTGTTGCTTGATTGTCCTTTCTTTTAAAGAGAAAACGATAAATGATTTAAAAGTATATGTGTATATATCACTGCCCATGATTTATATGCCAAGTAAATGTGTCTGCCTAAAAATATTTTTGTTCATGAGTCAAAATTATTTTGGATTTTATGAGAGAGAAAATGACTTGGACAAATGTGAACCAATGAATACATTAGGCATATATATTAACCATTAGGCATAACTATCATTGCTTATCTTTCTAAACATACTTCGTTAGTTCGTTCAAACGATTGCGACGTGTAGTTGTTTGTATCATTGCTCATCTTTTTAAACATATAGTGTAGTTTGTGGACCTTATTATTACAGTTATGTTAATATGTTTATTATGAAGGCTATATATGGCTTGAAACTTGTGCTTGGTATAAATGTTGTTGGATGTGCTTTTCCTTTTCGAGACCACAAAAGTGGCCTTTCAAAAAAAAATTACCAACAAAGTGCTAACTCATTCGTTACATAACGTTGTGGTATTGAAGTTTGTTAATGTTATGAGCAATTGTCATGAACAGAATTCTAGTGTATGGATACATGATTAATTTGTTGATGGAATGATATGCATCTTGATGGGTTTTATGTTAAGTTTTATAGTTGAGTAATAAAAAAAGAAACGCAACTTGATTTGAATTGTAAAGTTACCGACGTTGTTACAATGACAATTAAAGTATGTTATGCATTTGGGTATTTTCAAAAAGTACTATGTTTTTCAGGGTTAACCCAAAAATTATTTATTCTTTGCTAAATCATGCTTTTCAAGGATGTAATCTGAGTCCACCTTAACTTTAATTCTTCATTTGGCTTTTGTTCACTTCCCTGTTTTGTTTTCTCATGCTGCTAAAGTGGTCAAGCTGACAAAGAAATAATGTATGAATCTATCTTTGAATAATCTTATATAGTAGTATATTGTGAATGATAGTTTTAAAGAACTTGCATTTGATGGATTCAATAGCTTATGTATGATGGTTTTGAATCAAGTTTTTAAGTGTTGGTTGTTTGTTGATTTCTTAAATGGCGCCTGATTGTGTAAATATGGGCTGGATTTTAAACATGTTTTTAACATGAGCTCAATGTCACGACCCGCACGATAGATAAGTCCGTTTTCGAGGTTAGTCATGATTCTGGATTATTCCACACTTTTTTTGGATGAGCTTGGATGATCTTGGAAGCCCTTGGAAGATGTTGGAAGGTGTTGGAAGCTCTTGAAAGCCCTAGAAGCTCAAGGAAGTCATAGAAGTTTCCCATCATGGAAGTGTGTAGAAATTGTACAAAGCTTAGTTGAGTAGTATAAATAGAGGAGGCCTCATTTGTTCAAGGCATCCAAGAAAGTTCACTTGTAATCTCTCTTGTAAAGTTCTCTAGTAATACAAAACATTTCCCTTATTCCACTTGTTCTTTTCTTTGAAGCTTTTTTTAGTTGCATACATTGTTGAGTGTTCGAATAAGGCTCAGCTTAGTCGAGACTAAGTGCCGCACGGAAGACCCTTGTAGAGACAAGTCAGTGACAAGTGGTATCAAATCCAGGTTGATTCGAGGCGATGGCAAGTGAAATCGAGAAGAATTGTGCTAGTGGAAGTACAATTCTTGACTAGACCCGGGGTTGAGATGATCAACGGCAATACCCTAAGAAGAGAGGTACGTCTAAGGGCGTGACAAATTTGGATAAGAGAGTGGAGGGTATTGAGACATCCGTGACTGAGTTGAAGAATCAAGTTGAGGGCTTGAAAGGTCTTGACTCTGAGTTCGCGAGCATGAAGGATGACTTTAGAGTGGTCATCAATGCTATTAGTGGCGACTTGAAGTGTGGGATCCATGACTTAAAAGAGATGCTCATGAGCGAGGTCACAAAGTTGTGAGAAGAGATCCCCATCATTCATAAAATCATTAAAAATTTGCAAGCGGATGTAGTGTTGTGCAAGCGATCACCTAGTCATCGTGCTTCAAAGATAGATGTTCCTAAACCATCACCGTTCGTGGGAAAACGGGAAGCTAGGGCGGTTGATGATTTCTTGTGGGAAATGGAGCAATACTTGGAAGGTGTCAACATTATAGATGACGACTCCAAGATCAAGATGGCAACCCGATACTTAAAGGATATTGTGCCGTTATGGTGGAGACGTCAGCATGGAGATATTGAGCGAGGTACGCGTAAATCTGGAAAGATCCGGAATCTCCAAGACAAGTGTAGTGAAATCCTTAACATACTCCCGGATCGTTCTATTTTATTTACGAAAGGCCACAGTTCATCATGACAGATCATTGGCAACATTTTTTAAGCAAATTAACTTCAAACATCACATACAGCTAAACAAATAAACGTAAATTAAAACTTAGCTCAGCAGTAACATGCATCGCAAAAAGGATTTAACAAAAACTGAAAGAATTAGACGCATATTATTCGTTAAAAATGGATTAACATGAGCTGAACTCACTTAAAGCCTAAAATGACATCATCAACTTTGATATCAAAGTAATAGTAAAATCCTAATTTCATTCATCTAACAACATATAAATCTAATTACATTCCACCTAGCAACGCATTTTGCATCAAATCATCTCTAACAGTCGAATTAATCAAAACTCACATATATATCAAAGTTAGGTCATAAAAAACTGAACAAAATCGCATAATAAACCTATCAAATTGAATCACGTAACTTTTTAATCATCTTTGTTTACACAACTTTTTTCAGCAACATGTCGATAAAACTATCACGTCATAGTAGCTATACAACAAAACATAGATTCAAGATCCATAATATAACAGTATAACACACATTTCATCATATAAACAGCAATCAACAATATTAAATCAATACTAAAACAAAATATCGCCTATGACCACAGCTTAAACATAAAAAACGTATAAAACATGAGATATTTTACAACGATTTGACCTAACCTCAAAAACTACAACAAAAATAAAGGCATGTAGATGATGATGAAGATAGTTTGTGAAAAAATTATACCTGGTTAGCCTTTTAATCCACTGAAATAAGCAAGAATGATGACGGTTATTTTTTGAGAGTGATTATAGTGAGCAAAAATGAAGAATAAGTTGGGCGGGAGGTATTTAAAGGCCGTTAGAGTTTGATTGTGGGGCAATAACGACTGGGTGGGTTTACAAGCCCAGTAAGGTTGGGCCAAGAGCCCGTCGTCTGAAAATCTTGTTATCATTTTTCAAACAAAAGAAAATATATAATAAATAAATAAATAATGTATAAACCAAAATGTTTTATAATCTTTTGAGTTTCGTCAAAAAAAAATATACATATATATCGGGTTTCTAAAAAAAATCATTGTAATGAATAATCGAACACACATATAATTTTAATTTTGAAAATCAAATATTTAAAAAAAAAAATCATTGGAGTTTAGAAAAGCAGAAAAAATATCTAAGACCTCGTATACAAAATAAAAGTAAAACTGATAAGTAAAAAAATGGGTTTGAGATAAGCGTTTCGATCTAAAAAAAATAAGAGTTAGATATAGGAAAACGGTATCTCTTGTAAAAAACCATTTTCTTCTTCGACTGGATCAAGATGGAAAATATGGTGTGTGTTTTTCAAGAAAGAAAGAACGAGGCACTTTGATAACTGATTAGGTTTTCCTTAATATAATGGGTGTGGGTAAGTTTGGGCTTGGGCTTGGGTTGGGTTGAGCAATAAAACCGTTTTTACTTTTCTCATCTCTTATTATATACGTGATATAGTTTTATCTCATGAGTGTTACTAACTTTGTGTATGATTTAGTTTTATGTAATTTTTAATCAAATATAATGTTAAGCAGAGTAAAACCTCTATAAATTAATAACCTCGATAAAATTAATAATTTGTCTAACCTCAATTTAGAACCAATACAAATTTTGACATCAATCGATAAAATAATAAATTAATAATTTTTTTGAAACCATGTATTTTATATATATATATATATATATATATATATATATATATATATATATATATATATATATATATATATATATATATATATATAGTGAAGCGTTCAAATGAGAAGGGCTTTATTTGTGAGAACGCGAGAAGAGATCCTAGCCCTTCATCTCATCCTCCTTCTAATTCAATCCAACAGCTGAGATGGATCCTCCCGATTTACAATAGAGATTCAATAAACATGGGCATTTTCGACCTTTTATTTGTCAGACTACTATAAAAGATTAAAAACACACACATCTCACATTTTAAGTGTGAAACTTAAGAAATTCTCTAAAAAAGTCATCACTAATCACAACTGACCGTGGCAATGTTCATCACCCTCAACACCATACTTATTCACCGCCGTAATCACCATCGATAACCGCAGTTCACCGTTCACCACCAATAATCATGATCCTCACCATCACTCATAACAATCCTCAAAACCGATAACACTCTCTCTAGGTTCATCAGCACCACCAACCACCACTCTGTTAGCCATTGTCCGCCACCACAATCATCACCGATCACCACCATCCTCCATTGATTATCATCATCATCATCAACATCATTAGTAAGTTCGAATTAAGCTTTTGATTCATCATCATCATTAGTTATGTTGATGAGTAATTTAGATGATTATGTATACTTGATGAAGAAACTGAAAGTTGAACTTGTTTTTTTCTCGGTGTTTGTCAATGCACACTAGGTATCGAATACCTTCACATGTGAAGAAATTAGGTATCGAATACCTTCACATGTGAAGAAATTAGTTATCGAATACCTTCACATGTGAAGAAATTAGGTATCGAATACCTTCACATGTGAGGAAATTAGGTACCGAATACCCTCACATGTGAGGAAATTAGGTACCGAATACCCTCACATGTGAGGAAATTAGGCACTGATTTATCAAGTGATTTTGATATCGGCCGGTAGTAGTCACTCGGTTGCTCTTTTATGTAAGAAACTATATTATTTATTTTGTGTTTTTTTAGTATCTGCACATTGTGTATATGTGCTACTTATGATATACTAGTCTTGTTTAAGTTGACTTTAGTTTAGAATTGTATATAATTTGTAGGAAAATATATTTGGTTTGAAATCAGGTGTGGTTTTTGCTGTAGAGAATTAGGTTGAGGTGTTGTACCGAACTACAGATGTATTCGGGCTTCCTGGTTTTGATGTGCTCGACTTTATATAAGTAATAGACATGGAAGACAGATTCCTGGCTTACCCGTAAACTACTTCTGCTGTTTCAAAGTTTTGTCACTATATTAACTATTAAGCCTTCTTCCAGATCTTTCTCATAAAGTGCATTAGATTTTATATTGGCCATGTATTTACCTGATACCCCTAGAATGTTTTTTGGATATCATGCAGTTTGTTCGAATGAATGTGACTTTTTACAGTATGTTGTAAGTTAAAATATTGTCTCTGGAATCACTTAATCAGAAATGCTGCAAACAAGATTTATTTTATATTATCAATTTACAATATTGTCCATGGAATTAGACCACATTATATTTCTACTTTCATATACAATATTGCCACTATTTGCCCTAACATCCATTCAAGTTACAACCATGTTTTAATAGATAAAGTAATTACATACGACTTATTTAAATTACAACCTTGTTTTCATATACAATATTGCCACTATTTGCCCTAACATCCATCCATTCAATATTTCCCCTTAATGTAAAGTAATTACATATGACTTATTCGAAATTGGAAGTCTGTTACACTATTTGGAAGAAATAGAAGTATGTCACATACGATGGAAATAGGTGAAATTATGCTTCACTTTGGCGCACTTAAATTGGAGTATCATGTTGGTTCTTGAGAGATACATGAAACTGGTTTACGCATGAGTTATCTATAAAAAAAACACGAGTTATGTTTAATTAATATTAGTACTTTGGTGGCATATATAATATAGTATTTGTCTTCAAAAAAAATTACTTTGGTGGCATGTTTTATATTTCTAGGGTAAGGGACCATACAAAAATATATTTTAGGAATTTTGTATATTTGGTTCTTTTATGGTTTAGAATTTGAACCAGGCTCTATAAAGTGCTTTTTCGTGCTAAATCGTGATTCATTCCCTGTTTTGATGTTGGATAATGGATACTATGGGCTGATGTATTTATTATTTCTCATATATTTCTTGAAATTTATTTTATTTATAACGACATTGATATTGACTTTGGTATAACCAAAACTTATGGGTACTACAAGCTGTAGCTTATATCATCTCTAGAACAATGGCAGACCAAATTATTGTAACTTAAATGGATTCTGAAATGTGATGTTCATTTTTTTTCATAAAAAGCTCAATATGGTTTAAGAAACTTGCTATTTTGGTAGGTTTTTGAAAAGTTATACAAAGCAAGATGGGGTCCAGAGGATGGAGTTGGTAGCATTATATTGTCTCCGACAAGAGAATTGGCAGACCAGCTTTTCGGTGTATTGAAATCAGTTGGAAAGCACCATGGATTTACTGCTGGTCTTTTAATCGGTGGTAATGAATATGATGAAGAGAAGGATCTTGTGAATGTGTTGAATATGTTGATCTGTACACCTGGTCGGCTTCTCAAGCACATGGACACGACTCCAAATTTTGATTGTTCACAGTTACAGGTCAAACTTTATCCGTCCACATTCTTTTCTTTTTTCTTGTTTTGTTATTTTCTTATTTCACCTGCCTAGCTTTTACTCTTTTCAAGCTCTGTTATTTGGTTGGACGTATGAGTAATTATGTTGAAATTCTCGTGCTGATCATGTGTAAGAATAGGATCATAGGTGGCAAAATGGGTGGGCAATGAGTCAAAACCTCTAGTCACAGTTTTTGCATGCATAAAAAAGATTGGGCTGATTTAGGAACCTGTCATAATGTTTTTCTTTGTTTGGGTTGTGCCATTAACTCGCCATCTATAACGGGTCAAATGGGAGAAATTTGTGACCCTGTTGCAACCTATGGGTCATCCAGGTGGTGTGACCTGTACTCCTGTCATTCCAAAGCTTCTATTGTTAAGCATTGAACATCCCACAAAAAGATAAGTGGATCCAAACTGTTAGGCTGTGTTTGTTTTTAAAAAATAAGGTCTTATCGCATCTTACCACTTACCGGTCAGACGCGGTAAGACAAGTTGGTTGTTTGTTTTTTCTTCTCCATTCAGACGCGGTAAGACATAATTTATCTTGCCCAGTAAGAGGTGGTGATCATGTCTTATCACGTCTGACCCTTGTATATTCATTCATCAACACTATTTTTTTTAACAATCCGTGTACAATTATTAATACAATATTGCTATGATGATGAACTAGTGTTACAAGTTTATGATATTAGAGACAGATAACGTACCATGTTTGCAAATAAAGAACTCTTGCGGTTATGGTGGTGACTGATATATTTAGGATGTGGAGAAGACAAATGATGTGGATGGGTTATATGTATAAAACCCAAGTTGGTACCAATGGGCTTTTAAAAACATATTGACCTAACTTATTTCACTTGGCCCAAATAATAGTTATTTGTAAATTAGGTTTAGGTATACTAGTCATGGTTTTGTATGTAAAAATATTTGTATTTTAAAGGTTTCTATAGGGAAAAAAATGTTCACACTACTATGGTTTATTAAATGTGTTATTTTGTTTCGTATTACACAAGTTACTTATGTATTGTATTATGATGGTTTAATAGATACTTGAAAAAAAAAGAATAATTAAAATCATTCAGACATTTAGAAAAAAGCAAACAACATTATTTTATTCAGATTCAGACATTATAACCACGGGTAAAAGTCATAAATGCTTAACATACTTACAATTTTGACTCATTCTACATAATGTACTTTTTTTATTGTCAAAATTCTTAATTAAGTTTGTGTTTTTTTTCATTACACATAACTAATAGGATTTGTTAAGGGTACTTTCGTCATTTCTTACGTCTTCATCTCCTACCTCCCACCACCATTCGTCATGACTTCGCCTCCACCTTGAAATTTTCACTTTTTGTTCAGCAAGTGGCACGTATATACTTTTTCATCGGCATGTGTGCAATTGGTATCATCTAAACCATCCAACAATTAATAATAATACTGCTATTGGAATAATGAAAATTCGAATAACCAAAAGGTTGGTCACCTTTTGTGTTTGTTTAAAAACTGTTTGAAGTGGTCTATTGCATATTCCAGCTTTAGAGTCAAGTTCTCGCGATTCTGGGAATGATAATGGAGATCCAAGGCCAAATCTGCAAAAATATCAATTGGAGCCTTTCCCTGTTACAACCATCAAATCGTTAGGAAGTTGAAATGTTTAGCTCCAAAGATAACGCATATGATATGAGCAATGCATCTTGCCTTTCGAGCTTGGCCCTCGGTTTCCTTTGATTTCTTTGACGATGTTTTTCCCCTGGTATTTTGCATAACTTTCTCTTCAATTTATTTCCATTTCCTTGTGAGCTTACTTACGTTTATAGTTGGGATAGAGGCTGGTTGTGTTGAAACAACATCTATATCATTACGCATAACTAATAGGATTTGTTAAGGAATTGGTGATGAAGGTTCAGGTCGGCGAGTTTGGATTTGGATTTAGTTTTTACATGATGATTCGGACATATTTCCTTGTTTGATGAACGGTAAACCAATACCGCTCACTTGTATGTGGCGATGACGAAGGATAATATGTGATTTAACTTGAAAACTTACCATTGATAAAAAAAAAATGCAGAACTCATGGAGCATTTTTAACTAGATTTTTTGTGGTGATGATGATCCAAGGGTATTTAAGTCATTTTGCATAATAAAGAACCATTTGTTAAGCATTATGACAACTAATACGAACTTAATTAAGCATTTTGACAATAAAAAAAGTACATTATGACTTATGTAGAATGAATCAAAATTGTAAGTATGTTAAACATTTATGACTTTTACCCTATAACCACCTCTTACTAGTAAGATGTGGTAGTTAGATTCAGACACAAAACATCTTAATGAAACAAACACACATTTACTCAACAACAAGTAGAGAAACTTTTAAATTCACCCATCTAAATTCAAGTATTTTGAAAAATGTAGCAGGTCAACCCAACCTGCCTAATTTGCCATCCTTGGTTATATTGTGAATTTTGGCTAGTCAAGTCAGCTGTCAACTCAATAGTTTATTTTCTTTTTAAAAGTTATCAATCAATATAGTTAGCTCTTTATATGATGGCATAGACTGAACTATTAAGTTATCAATCAATATAGTTAGCTCTTTGTATCAATCAATATAGGGATTGCCGAAGGATGTCTATGCATATATCGTAACCATCTCCCTTACCAAAGATGGGTAATGAAAAACTACAATCATACAAAATCTTGGGAACTACTACCGTATGGTTGTGAGACAAACACGTATGACGTTGCACACATGCTCAAATGTTACATTCCAAACAAAAATTGGTGCCTATGTAACGAAGATGATAAATTTTAGTCCAAGATTGGGAAATATATTCGTTGCCCTGTATATGTGCAGAGCCTTGTTTCTCCTCATCCTAATGGGAAATCGAAGATGGAGAGGAACACAGGAAACAACAAGAGAAGTGATAAAGTTGTTTCAAGTTAGGATGTTATTTCAAGGTCTATCCGTTTTTCACATAGCATACTCAAGAAAAAGAAGCATGCGAAGATTATACAAATGAATGGTAAGATGGTTTCGAATAATAATGTTATTATCTAACCATCCTTTCTTTTAATTAATTATGTTTATGCTGGTTGTTATATATAACTAGAAACTTGTGTCTGGTGTTAAACGATATTGGCCTTGCGTTATAGTAATCTATGTATGACTTTATTTTCATTACTAAGAAAAGTATGATTAACTCATGTATCTTGTATGTGGTACATGGACATACTTTAGTAATCATGTATGACTTCCTTTTCATTACTAACTACGGAGTACTAAGTACTTGGAACTCATGTGTCTAGTATATGGTAATCTATGACTTTCTTTTCATTAATAACAAAAGTATTAACTCATGTGTCTTGAATTTAGAGGGTATACAACATACCTTTTGATTAGCATCTATATTGTGAAAAACAAATTTACAATCTTTATAAAATTTTTGAGAGGTTAACACATGTGCGTACCTTCTAACAAAATTTGAAGATATGGAGTTGTCCATTACGCAGTGGTATTGCCCGGTGAATTATTATTAATAATAAAACCATTGAAGTTCAAAAACCATTAGCATATCTAATGGCCTCATGTGATGCAACTAACAAGACAACAACAACCCGGAAAGACACAACCAAATAAACTCTAAGAACTAATGACTAGTCTCTAGCTTTCATTCGTTCCTCATCCGAACCACGTACTTATGCCGACTCTATGAATTTTCGAGTCATTAACTTCAATCTCGTTATAGGGAAAATAATATCGAATACTTGATCCACCTGCCGATCCTTCTTCTTGAAAAGCCTATTGTTCCTCTCTTGCCATATGCCCATATGTAGTACACCGGAAGCCCTGAACAAGATTTTGGCTACGACCACACTTGCTAGATTTTTGACAGCAAACGGTTGAATAGCGGTGACAAAAGACCTCCATGAATCATCAATACCATTGATGGACATCAACGCTTTCACCTTATGCCAGACCTGTAATGAGTAAGTGCATTCAAAGAATAAATGAGAGTGATTATCTTGCGTCAGTTTACATAAAGGTCAACGCAAGTCCCCTATATATACTCATTGTGGCATCAACAACCCAAACCCTCAACTTGTCTTGAGTCTTCAGACACTCACCCATTGGAAGCCATATAAGAAACGCATGACGGGGGATACTTTGGCAAAACCATACCACATCGAACAATCCGGCCTTGGGCAAATTGCTTGCCAAACGGTCAAGACACTGAACTTACATATTTCCCCTCCAAGTCTTTCCAACACCAGTTGTCATCACATGCAGTAAGCACTATAGGGTTAAACGAATGCAATATGAGGTACTTGTCCAGCCAGTTGTTAGGTCAGACCCACATATTGTCATAAATCAAGTCATGCACCACTATTCGATTCAAAACCACCTCTATAAATATCCCTATGCGTTATTACCGAATCAAGAGGGCCATTATCGTGCCACTTATCAAACCATGCAGAAGTAGAATTATCATTACCAACCACATAAAAGAAAAAACGAAAATGCAAACGAGTGGATTAGACTCAAGTGGGTTTTGTATATACGGGCCTTCTGCTTTTGGGCTGGGGACTTCAAGTACGAGCTGAGGTCAAAATGTATAGATATACATTTTCTGCTTTTGGGCTGGGGACTTCAAGTATGCCCTGCTTCTTAGGTTTTAATAATGTCAGAGTTTGTATTTGATTTGGTTGAAGATATAATTAAGAGATTGGATGGTGAAGATCTCATCCGTGCAAAAGTGTTTGTAAGTCATGGTTGTCTTTGATCCCTAGTTATTGTTTTGTTAAAACTTATCTGGATTATAATAAGAACAAAGATCACAAGAATCATGAACTTGGATGTAGAAGAATCATTATGCCATCACGTTATGGTACGCCTAATGATACATGGTATATTATATGGATCTTTGGTGTATTGTTGGTTCTTCCAATGGCCTTGTATGCGTCTCTCCGGAAGATGCTCAAGTTTTAGTTACAAATCCTTTAACTAGGGAGGTTAAAAAACTCCAACTGTGCCCCCAAATTTCTAACGATATCATAAACAGGCATTTGTTATGTTGGGCGTTTGGTCATGATTCATCCACTGATAATTACAAGGTTGTTATGGGGATCAAGATGCGTAAGGTTGGGACACTTTTTCAGGTCTTATCATTGAAATCAAATATCTGGAAAGCTATTAGTCTGGTGAAATACGAGTATAAATTTTATGCTTCTAGTACTCGTTTTGGTATCTTATGGAATGGAGCCCTTCACTGGTTTATGAAGGATTATATAACACTAAAAAGATAGTAATACATTCTTTTGATTTATCTCGAGAGGAATTTAATGAATGCCCCCAACCAGATGACTCAATATATGTATCTGATTATTTTAGCAGACTCGGGATTCACAAAAAATGTCTATGCATATTTCGTAATGATCCTCCCTACCAGAGATGGGTAACGAAAAACTACAATGATAAACATTCTTGGTAACCACTTCCATATGATTGTGAGATGAACAAGTATGATGTTGCACACACGCTTAAGTGTGACACTCCACACAGTATTTGCTGCTTCTGTGATGATAAAGGTATATGTTTGCCCAAAACTAGGGACTATATCGGTCCCCCTATATTTGTGAAGAGCATTGTATCTCCCCATGTTAATTGAAAACCAAAGAAAAAGAGGAAGCCAAGCAATGACATAAAGAGTTTAAAAGCTCTCACTACAACAAAACAGAGAACGGGCGACCAACTTTTGGCGACGACACATTTGTCCTCGCCAAAAGCCCTAAAAAGTCCCCTCTAAATGTGTCAAATGTTGTAGTATTTCCGATTATGATGTCAATTTAAGGTCTTTTTGTTGACAGACGATGAACAGAAAGATGAATGGTAAGACGAATTCTAATTTTTATGTTGTTGCTTGATTGTCCTTTCTTTTAAAGAGAAAACGATAAATGATTTATATATGTCAAGTAAATGTGCCTGCCTACAAATATTTTTATTCACGAGTCAAAATTATTTTGGATTTTGTAAGAGAGAAAATGACTTGGACAAATGTGAACCAATGAATACATTAGGCATATAATTATCAGGCATAGCTATCATGCTCATCTTTCTAAACATACTTCGTTCAAACGCGATTGCGACGTGTTGTTGTTTGTGTCATTGCTCATCTTTTTAAACATATAGTGTAGTTTGTGGACCTTATTATTACAGTTATGTTAATATGTTTATTATGAAGGCTATATATGGCTTGAAACTTAAATGTTATTGGATGTGCTTTTCCTTTTCATGACCACAAAAGTGTTTAAAAATAATAATAATAATAAAAAAAGTGCTAACTCATTCGTTACATAGAACATGGAGACGTCCATAACGTTGTGGAAGTTTGTTAATGTCATGAGCAATTGTCATGAATAAAATTCTAGTGTATGGATACATGATTTGTTGATGGAATGATATGCATCTTGATGGGTTTTATGTTAAGTTTTATAGTTGAGTAATAAAAAAAGAAACGCAACTTGATTTGAATTGTAATTCACTTGAAAAGTTACCGGCGGTTGTTCCCAAAATGAATATATACAACTTACAATGACAATTAAAGTATGTTATGCATTTTGGGTATTTTCAAAAAGTACTTTGTTTTTCAGGTTTAGCCCAAAAATTATTTATTCTTTGCTAAGTCATTATTTTCAAGGGTGTACTCTGAGTCCATCTTAACTTTAATTCTTCATTTGGCTTTCATTCACTTCCCTTCTGATTATCTAGCTTCCTGTTTTGTTTTCTCATGGATATCTTTCGGCTCCGGCTACGACCTAGTGCCTAGTTTTATCCTGCTAAAGTGGTCAAGCTGACAAAGCAATAATGTATATCTATCTTTGAATAATCTTATACAGTAGCATATTGTAAATGATAGTTTTAAGGATGTATGATGGTTTTGAATCATGTTGTTGATTTCTTAAATGGTGTCTGATTGTGTAAATATAGGCACATGGATTTTAATTTTTAATCATGTTTTTAACATTAGCTCAATGTCACGACCCACACGATAGATAGGAGCGTTTTCGAGGTTAGTCAGGATTTCAGATTGTACCACACTTTTCTTGGAAGAGTTTGGATGATCTTGGAAGCCCTTGAAAGATGTTAGAAGCTCTAGAAACTCTTGAAAGCCCTAGAAGCTCATGGAAATCCTAGAAGTTTCCCATCATGAAAGTGTGTAGAAATTGTACATACCTTAGTTGAGTAGTATAAATAGAGGATACCTAATTTGTTCAAGGCATCCAAGAAAGTTCACTTGTAATCTCTCTTGTAAAGTTCTCTAGTAATACAAAGCATTTCCCTTATTCCGCTTGTACCTTTCTTTGAAGCTTTCTTTAATTACATACATCGTTGAGTGTTCGAGTAAGGCTGAGATTAGTCGAGACTAAGTGCCGCACGGAAGACCCTTGTAGAGACAAGTCCGTGACAAGTGTTATCAAAGCCATGTTGATTCGAGGAAGTGGCAAGCAAAATCGAGAAGAATTGTGCTAGTGGAAGTACGGTTCTTGACAAGACCCGGGGTCGAGATGATCAACGGCAATACCCTAAGAAGAGAGGTACGTCTAAGGACGTTGTGACAAGTTTGGATATGAGAGTTGCGGGTGTTGAGACATCCGTGACAGAGTTAAAGAACCAATTTGAGGACTTGGAAGGTCTTGACTCCGAGTTTGCGAGCATGAAGGATGACTTTAGAGTGGTCATCAATGCTTTTAGTGGTGAATTGAAGCGTGGGATCCATGACTTAAAGGCGATGCTCATGAGCGAGGTCACAAAGTTGCGAGAAGAGTTTGGAGAAAAGATCTCCGTCATTCATAAAATCATTGAAGACTTGCAAGTGGATGTGGTGTTGTGTAAGCGATCTATGGCTAGTGAGGGTGGCAACACTAGTCATCGTGCTCTGAAGATAGATGTTCCTAAACCATCACCATTCGTGGGAAAGTGGGAAGCTAGGGCGGTTGATGATTTCTTGTGCGAAATTGAGCAATACTTGGAAGGTGTCAATATTACAGATGACGACTCCAAGATCAAGATAGTGACCCGATACTTGAAGGATACCGCGGCGTAATGGTGGAGACGTCGGCATGGAGATATTGAGTGAGGTACGTGTACTATCAATACTTGGGCTGATTTTGTGGCGGATTTGAAGAAGCAATTCTATCAGGACAATTCTAAGAACGAAGCGAAGAGTCGGCTTCGTAAATTCAAGCATTCCGGAAAGATCCGGAATCTCCAAGACAAGTGTAGTGAAATCCTTAACATACTCCCGGATCATTCTATTTTATTTACGAAAGGCCACAGTTCATCATGACAGATCATTGACAGCATTTTTTAAGCGAATTAACTTCGAACCCACATAAAACTAAACAAATAAACGTAAATTAAAACTTAGCTCAGCAATAACGTGCATCGCAAAAACGATTTAACAAAAACTGAAAGAATTAGACGCAAATTGTTCGTTAGAAACGGATTAACATCAGTTGAACTCACCTAAAGCCTAAGATGACGTTATCAAATTTGATATCAAAGTGAATATTTATATTTTTATAAAAAAAATGCCTAAAATATTATTTTAAAATTTAAAAACATTAATAATAAAAACCTGAAATGACGTCATTAATTTGTATATTATCATGATTCATGAGTATCATTATAAAAAAATAAAAATGTAAAAAAACACACTAGAGCGACATCATCATTTTTTTTTCTTTTTTTTTTCTAGAAAAATGAAAGCTATAAGCCTATAACATTATAATATCATAATTATAACTAAAATTATAATATCATAATATCATAAAATTAGGTCATAATCATAACTAAAATTACGCCATAATCATAAAATTATAAAATTATAATATCATAATATCATAAAATTATAATGTCATAATACCATAAAATTATAATATCATAGTTATAACTAAAATTAAGTCATAATTATAACTAAAACTATAAAATTATAATATCATAAAATCATAATTATAACTAAAATTACGTGATAATCATATTCATAAACTTAATAAACGATAAAGAGTAGTAAATTATACATGCTCAGCGAGTGGATCCATTAGTGTGTGTGAGTAGAAGAAGAGAGTGTGTTTTTGGGAGAGTGATTGTAATGAGAATGAATTAGGCGGGAATAATTTATATTCCGTTGAGTTTGATTGTGATATAGGCTCGGTGAATTTACAAGCCCAATGTTGCGACAAGATCCAATCTGGGGGTATAAGATTAACTAAAAGATACCAGTAACTTATTATTAGTTTTCAAACATGTATATAAATAAAAATGTATATATCAAAATTTTTTATATTCATCAAAAAGAAAATATATATCCTGTTTGAGATGTAGGAATGTTAATAATCGGAAACAAGTATACTCTTCTAAGACATGCAATAATTGTTTGTACTTTTAAGAAATATGGCCCTCCTTACATCTAAATTTTGTTTTTAGATGTTATACATTTGATTTTTTCTGAGTTTCTTTTTCATCTAAAATTTGGGTTACGTTTATGTGCTCATTGTTGATCCTATAGTCCATGATTTTGTTGCTTTTTCATTATATTGTAAGGTGCGGTTAAGTGACATCAACTTATATATGTACTAGATCGTCGACCCGTGAATTCACGGGATTAAATGAAAAACCGTGAAACCGATGCAAAATGTATTATATAAAGACATTCAACAAATAAATAATTGATTGTTGTGTACATGTGAGTAAATAATATGTTAGATCGCAATGATAAAATAATGTAAGTATTAAACACTAAATAGATACGAAAAAAACATAGTCATGGTATATAAACATAAAATAAATCACGTATGTTAGATCGGGTGGATATAATAACGGGTTTTAACTAATACAATACTATATATGACCTTGTTAACTTGTATATTTGTGTTGATTTTGTTTGTTATTGCCTCTGTCCTATAGTTATTGTCCATTGTTAACTTTTAAAGTCTTTATTTTTTAACTTTGACTTTAAATATTTTTATTTGTATTATATAATTTTTGATGAAAATTATATTCAAAACTCAATCCATTCATATAATTTGCATCAATTATTAAATAACACAAATAAAAATATTTAAGTTTAAAGTTGGAAAATAAATACTTCAAAAGTCAACAATTGACAATAATTATGGGACGAAGGAAGTAAATTCATAAAGGTTGTCTTTGTAGTTGTTTTTCGTAGTTTGCACCTATACCTCTTAAAATTTGGTTTAATGGGCCCGAAACTGAAATACTCGACTGTTAGTATGGGTGGTTTGGTTCGTTTTTGTTCATTTTCGGTTTGGCTTTTTTGGTTCACATTTCTTTTTAAAAAGCGAATAAATCAAACAGCATAACTTCGTTCAACCGAAAGATTGTTTGAACACCCCATAGGCACCACCTTAAAGAGTATTAGAAGCAGACAAACCAACATAGCCAAACAATCATATATGTTTTAAATGAACTAAAAAATAGCAGCCGAAGGTAAAGACTAAAAGCTTGTACGCTCATACACTTTATGACAAAAAATAGGAGGTTAAAGAAATAGAACCACAACACCACAACATTTATTAAAAAAAAAAAAAAAAACAAGAAAAAAAAAAACAAAAACAAAAACAAAAAAACCATCAAAACTTGAATAACTTGACAAACACATTCACTTGACGTTTTGACTTACCGAACAAATTTCTAACACACCGCA
Organism: Artemisia argyi; assembly: GCA_030686995.1. Lineage (NCBI taxonomy): Eukaryota > Viridiplantae > Streptophyta > Magnoliopsida > Asterales > Asteraceae > Artemisia > Artemisia argyi. The sequence goes on from CM060708.1 coordinate 252,845,071, forward strand.
TGCCACCAACATTTTCACATGCCTAAAAACTTTTCAGTCTTCTAAATTTATTGAAATCCGTCAAAGGAGTGCCTAATAAACTGCCCATATTCCACCATTCGCATATGACATTCGAGACCAAGGTAGCACAATCACATCTTGCCACTATGTGTTTAGTTGTCTATATAGTATTTTCACAACTTGGACATGAAATAGCTAACATGATATGATCAAGTAAAGACCTCCCGAGATCCATCCTAAACTAAGCCGTCATATGAAAACACACACCATTTTTTAAAAAATCTTAATCCATCTTGTTTCTACATCTCCCCTAACTCACCATAGAATCTTCTTCGCAATCACTTTCTCTATTACTTTTGAAACTAAAATAAAAATTTCTCCCCAAAATCTTATACCATACGAAATAGTTTTATCGGTGTTCAACTCACCGGGTTAAAGTTAAAACTATGACGTCGACCAACAATGTATTATCAACTGACATTTAACATAGTAATGATTGGTTAGGAATAATATTTATGCAAAGAATCTTTTAGATGAATACAATATAATTATGTAATAAAAAAATCAGATAAATGTAGCAAAAGAAAACGAATAGTTTTATAGACATTCAAAAACATTTCATGGTCAAACATGTTTCACCGATGTGTTTTGATCTCATACCTAGTCTGACCAGTGTACCCTTATTTTGACCAACGCACCATTAGCTCACCATTACACCACGTGCCAGAGCTACTCATTCCACTTTATTTTCCTAATGCTAGAATCACATAATTTTTACATAAAGTTATTCACACAATTATGTCTAATTGTGATTTGTACATCACTGGCCAATTAAAAAGATGAGAGATAATGAAATTGAATGCAAATATTATACGCCACTATCATTTTGTGAAAAAGGTTTTATAAAAGTTTTATTGAGCACTAAGGGGTTTTTGTTTCAGATTATTTTCGGGAAATTTGTTTCGGCTTAATTTGATAAACTGAATTTTTTCAGTTTTAAGCTTATTATGACATAAAGCTGGAAAAAAAATCTCATAAGCCAAAAAATAAGCTGAACAAAGCAAGATATTAAGCCTAAAATAAGCTAAAAAAACAAACACGATCTATGGGGATGTTTGGATTAGCTAATTTTCCGGGCTTATTTGAAATCAGATAAGCTCATAAGCTTTTTTTTTTTTTTTTTTTTTTTTTTTTTTGCTTATGAGCTTATCAAGTTGATCTTATGGCTTAAATAAGCCATAAGCCCAATTGAATGACTCATAAGCCTAAAAAAATGAGCTTACGAGCTTTTCAAAATTCAAATAAGCCAATAAGCCAGGAAAATTACCTAATTCAAATACCTCTTCAACACATTTTCACTTACTTTTGAGCACTAGCATTCCAAAATCCTAATGGCTGCAAAAACAAAACATAAAAAACCAAATAATCACAATAACTAAAAATATGAAATTTAAGAATGATGATGACGTGGTAGACAATGAATTATGGGTTTTGGTTTATTTGTGAAAAGATTGTACGGAAGACAGTTAATGACTGTGTCTTTGTATGCTTCCTCGTCCCATTGTCTACAGTCTCCTTTTCTTTCTCTCGCCATTTTTGTTTTTTTACTTGTCTTTGATCGGCCCGGTTGTCACACCAAGTCAACCCGGGTTTACAAAGAAAATATTTTTAACCGGGTCAACCTGGGTTTCTATTAAGAAAACCTTTTTTAAACCAGGTTATCCCGGGTTTCTACCGTACAAAACTTTATATACACTAGGTCAACCCGGGTTTCTACCAAATAAAACTTTTTATACACCGGCTCACCTCGGGTTTCTACAGAAGAAAGTCATAAACTTTTGCTCAATAGTTTTTTAGGTAAGAAAACTAAAAATTAAATATGAACATTTTCACCTTAATTTTGAGATAAAACATATTATTTCAAAATCAACTAAGGTGTTGTTTGTTTTTCAGATCTTTTATCTCTTCATCTGCAATTGCTAAAAATACAGAGTATCAAAGACAAGTTTTCATCCGTTTTATACGTTTTATACATTTTATCCACTTTTATACATTTTCGTTTGTTTTTATACATTTTCATCCGTTTTAATACGTTTTCGTCCGTTTTTATGCATTTTCATCTGTTTTCATCAATTTTATACGTTTTCGTCCGTTTTCTTAAGTTTCATCCGTTTGTATACGTTTTCATACATTTTCGTCCACTTTTATACGTGTTCATCCGTTTTTATTCGGTTGTATCTATTTTTATACATTTCCTTACGGTTTCATATGTTTTTATCTGTTTTTGTATGTTTTCATCCGGTTTATTTCAAGGTCCATCTGTTTTTATACATTTTCATCTGTTTTAATACGTTTTTGTCCGTATTTATGTGTTTTCATCCGTTATTATATGTTTTCATCCGTTTTTATATATTTTCGCTTGTTTTCTTACGCTTTCGTCTATTTTTATACGTTTTCATACATTTGATTCAGTTTTATGACTTTATCTGGTTTTATATGTTTTATTACGGTTTCATACGTTTACGTTTTCATCCGTTTTTATGCGTTTTTATACGTTTTAGTCCATTTTAATATGCTTTCGCCAGTTGTAATACGTTTTTGTCCGTTTTCATACGTTTTCATACGTTTTTTTATTGGATTTTATATGTTTTTTTATGTTTTCGTCCGTCTTTATACGTTTTTATCTGTTTGTATAAATTTTCGTCCGTTTTTCTTACGTTTTTATCAATTCTTATACGTTTTCTTACATTTTCATACGTAATTTTTTTTTGTTCGTAGAACTTGTTTATTTTAGTGTTACGTTCATTCTTGTCGTTTGATAATTATCCGGAGTAAATTTGACCGAAATTAATGTAACGAAAATACACAGATAATTTGATGACCTATATAAGTTAGTTTTTGTTTAAATCTAATACTTAGGTGGCCTACTCCCTATGTATTATCCGGTGTTGGGTAAAATCCCATTCTCTATATATACTAACGAGGTGGGCAACGGTCCGCCGCGTTGCGGCGGAGCGTTGTTTAATGTCGTTGATTATTGCACGGTATTTTTTTTGTTAAATATAAAGTGGGTCAGGTGTTCGGTGCGAGGTTAAAAAGTCTAGAAAAAAATTGAAACGGCGTGGTTCTTGATGGCGTTTTGCGGCGAGGCTCGCTAAATATATGTTTGATAAAAGTTTAAAGTAGTTTTCGCAAGCCATTATATAGTAGGGGGTATGTTTCGTAAATAGTGTTTTGAGTTGTTTTTTAACCCATTATATAGTACAGGGTATGTTTTGTAAATAATATTTTGGGCTTTAACGTGGGCCAAGGGAGGTTGCTGTTGTGCCAAAAAAAAATCTGCAGCCCATGTGATGTCATCCTGCGTCACTTGACACTCTATTACTATATATAGTAATTACGTTTACACCGACCTTTCATGATTAAAAAATAGTTTCTTTTTGGGCCTCACAGTAGGCTTATTTTGATCTGTTTTTCAGATGGGCCGTTGCCTTTATATATATATATATATATATATATATATATATATATATATATATATATATATATATATATATATATATATATATATATATATATATATATTTTTCCCGAAGCACATGCCAGTGTTGTTAGCTAAAACAAATGATATAAACAGTTGCTTTCTAATAATATTAGTAAAAAAATATGAAAACTTACAAAACACACCCTGAACTTCTTAATATTTACGACTTTTTTATATATCAAACTTTATTTACCAAATATCTAACAGATATATACCGGTTTCTTGAATAAAAAAATACTGACAAAAAGGTCTCTCGATGACGAACAAAACAAGCACAATATTGATATACTTTTGACGTACGTAGAGTTTTATAAAAAATGTTGAAGTTTAATATATATAATTTTTAAGTAAAAGAACTTTTCAAAATGCACCATTAACTAATCAAATAACTTTAAAAATTATCCTAAATTTTTTGAAAACTGTAAGGGTCCAAATTAGCCACGCCGCAACATATTGATACTCGACACAACATTTATTCCAAAAAGAACGTCGTATGACAACTACAAATATAGCTTGACACAACCAGTATTTGTAGTTTTATTAGGCCCGCCACACATTTTAAGTCCCTAGAGACATTTTTTATATACCCAAACACCCTTCCCCTATTCAACAAATGAAAATTACAAAATATGTTACAAATGTTTATTCTAAACATATACAAATTAATAACTTAGTAATATTGGCAAAACAAAGTTACACAAACATTAAACAAAATTTTATAACCGATCTAAACAAATAAAAAAAATAAAAATAAAAATAAACTATTACTGCTATTCGGTTTCGACTTCAACAGAAACATAAAATGACAAACAAAACAAAATCCTATTTCTTTTTGACAGTTACAATGCCAAACGTACGACAAAAAAAAATGTGCTAAAAAGCCCCGCCGCAACGCGGCGGGCACTATACTCCTTGTTTATTCTCTATATATACTAAAAGCGTTGATGGTTACATTAAAAAAGGATTTTTTTTACGGACCTTGCATTGGGCTGCATTTGATCTGCTGCTATTCGCTTCACTTGGCCCAACAGTTTCTTATTTTATTGCTTCTCTTTTGTAGTGCGTGATACCCATTTTATTAGATAAACATAACTGATAACAAACACCGACTCACGGCACGTTTTCCAAAGTTGTTGATCGTCTTGCGGATTCAGCCTCTGGCTGCTAAGGTTTGATGTTTTCTTGGGCGACCGTTGTTGTTTGACGTTTTTGTTGTATGGTTTGTGCTTTTTGAGCCACTTTTTGTGGACTTATCGTTGTTTATGAAGAGGATGTTTTATGTTTTTTGTTGATTTAGGATTAATTGTTCCGGTTTTGTTGATAGTATTATATATCTTTTTCGTTGTTGTAATCTTTGTACGTTATGCAGCTTGAGACCTTGCGGGAAAAAAACTAAGAAGGAAAGGATGGGGTGATTCGCGGTTTACTATAATTTTTTTCCTCTAATAGTGCATAATTTAATAGATATATTTTGTGCTAAATTAGGGCCTGTGTGTGATATTATATAGATTGCCGTTGCTTATTTGTCTACGGTTTTCTGCTTATTACGAGTACATTTTTTAAGACACATTATATTATACTATATACTAAAACCCATGGATAAACGCCGTTCAAAATTTTTTTATTACGGAGTGGTTAGGTTGTTAATCGGGCTTTCTATTGGTCGATCATGTCTTCTTGAAATTAATATGTTTACAACTACGATTTCATGCGATATGTATTGTTCAGTAATAGGTGTTTGCGATTAACTAAAAAAAGGTTATTTCTTCTATGACACCACATATAAATAGTTATTTTTGTTTGAGGTTCAGGGGTATCAACTACAGATGATAAAATTGGTAGGCTAGGTTATTGGTCTAAATGGGGACTTTATTAGTGTGGTTATATCTTCTTAAAAATTGATTGTATTTGTGCTTTTTACAAGGTATGTGATACTCATAGATGTCAACAGGTTGTTTCAGTGACTGTTTTTTACATAACAGTTAATGTATTTGCTATCTCCTATTGCTATAAATGTGAATATCATAATCTGTGACTAAAGACTAATGGGTTGTTGTTGTTGCTAGAAGTATGTTGCAACAGTTATATTATACATATAATACTATTGTCTTTATAGCTTTTAGTTTTTATATTGTGATTAAATATCTCTTCTTGAACATATGTAGGTGACTATAAAGTTTACCTGGAATGTTTTTTTTAGAAATGGGGAGGCGCAAACGTGTTTGGGAGCAACGACTGCTCCTGATAATTTCAGACTCAACAATTGAAGTATGCCTACAATTTGTATGCAGGTTAGAGCATGGTAATAGATTAATATTTACATATATATGAATTATAATTTTTTTTGGATATTGCATCAGGCTCACTAGCGTTGCTACGATGCACATTCTTGCTATAAGATTCTTCCGAAGGTTCCTTTGTATACTGAATGTGGCTGGAGGTGAAGAGCGGCCATGAAAGAGCTACGAACACTTCAAGGCCCAAGGAAATTAAACAGATCCGGCCAGGCCCATGTACGCTTAGATCCGGCCTAACATCTAAATGAATGATAATATCTTTTTGAGCTTAATATCAATTGCTCAGAAATAATTGATGATGGCGCGTGGGTTTTCGAGCTCTACCACTCTCAAGTCCACTAACTTCTGCAGCCACTAGGAAATCAACACGTGTCTCTTCTGTCGGGGTATGGTACCAGGATAATACTGATTTTTTTTCTTGCTCGACAAGAATTCTCTCAATATAACAATTCGCTATTGACCAAAATCCAAAGCATGTAAAATAATGTTATTTGAAGGCTTCTCATTCGACCTTCCGTGTACACTGTATCGAACATTTTTTAATTCCTTCGTAACATTGCCTCTTTAAACATAAAATATTAGTATTATATGTTATATATAAACTATAAATATCGTTTGCAAGAAGTCAAAAAAAAAAAAAAAACCGACGTGGTAATCCAAAATGGCCTTTTATCTGATGTCTGTATCTTACTATCTTTAGCACCGCCTCACAGATTTATCACACAAGAAATGCTGAAACGTGTCTCTCTACAGTAGCTACACCGACTCATTGTACAAAGTGTTACCCAACCGTGTCTCTTACATATCACAAACGCCTGGCTTCCTGATTCTTCTACAGTGTTGACGCCGCCTCATCTTCTTCGTCGGGTATATCGAAACCTTTTGTTGGTAAATCAATTGGTAGCTTCTTATGAATATATCTTAGGTTTTGTCCTTCCAGATTTATCCACACCTACCAGATAATTTCACCGCGCCTTTATATGCATAAACCCGATCTTCAAAAGTAGAAAATTATATATATGTCCATCAGGTAACAAGATACACTTCTTATAATGATTAGTGTTAGTGGTATAGAAAAGTCTGTTCAAGTGTTATTTGCTTATTGCTTTTGATACGTGTGTTGCAGATCCTAGGCGATTGTTATTGAACTCCGATCTAATATCGGCCTTGGAATTTGCTACTCATTTTCGGCTGGCTATCAAAACTCAGGTATGAAGTTAAAGGTTGAAAGAAAAATTAGGGGTTTTAGTTTTTGTGGTTTCGTTGGTCGAAAGTCAAAAATTTTGTATAATTTATGAGTTGTGTTTGTTGCTTTTCAGTATCTATACGATTGAACCTGTTATCATCATCTCCTTCCGAATTAGTTTCTATGAGATTATAAGGTTGGCGGGTAACAGTTGAAAGTAGGTGTGTGTCTTGGAAGGGCAGACTTTCTCGACTTGGTTAGTTTGTAGGAAGGCAGGTTCGGATCCCTTCGACGCACGTACATTATTTGTAAGGCGAAAGCCCTGAATATAATCGTTAATGCTTATAAGCTTTATGCTTGAAATTTAACAGCTACATATTCATTAGCTTGTGCTTATGCTTATGCTTATGCTTAAGAGAGAATGGTTTTATTCTTTTAAAAAATGACGATGCTGTTTTTGGGACTTGATAAACGTGCTGTGATGATTCTTACAATTTGGGCAAAATGAAACGGGCCATTAAAGATTTGAATGTAACCTGGCAGGGCAACTACCGGACGGTATAGTATGATGATTGCTATGCAGCTGAGTTAGTTTGCAGCCATGGCGAGATTCAGATGTTTTTGTAGCCCGATTCTTGCTTACAAATGTGAGCCTAATTATTTATCGCATCACCATATTCGTTTATTGATACAAGGAATTTAGGTAATGTCAGGTTTTTAGATACATAGCCTGCTTTTTACTAATTCTTACCGCATGGTTTGGTGATGCTCACACCGTGTTTCTTTCCTTTGCAGCAGTGCAGCTTTACACATGGGTCTTACCTAAAGGGAAAAAAACATGTTGTGCCAGAAGTGCAAAGAAGGATTTAGTTTACGGCCTATGGACGGTAATATATGGATGCCCGATGTGTCAGCGGAAAGTCACTGGAATAGTGTAACTTCTATTCCAAAATTGTTTAAATCAACACAAAGGCTATTATGAAATTTATACAAAGGCTACTACTTAGAATAATTTAGTCAGCCACTGTAATATGTTTCATAAGTGTAGGAAGTATGTGTAAGGCTGTAGATAAGTATGTTCCCCGTCAGCGGGCTTAGAACATACCATTTTGTACAAACAGTGGCAGCCATAATGTAAGTAAATGCTTTCATAAGACACACCATCTGTATTTGCCTTGACAGTAGTCCAAAGGTGTGGCAGACACCCCCGCCGCAACGCGGCGGGTACCTCCCCCTCGTTACTACCAAAGGTCTAGTGACGGGTGGGCCTAATGTGTTTGGGCTGGGCTAAAACAGTAACAAGTATTATGTTTGACACACATACATATACATTGCGTAATGTCGTTGACTCTGTTCCTCTTAAGTATCTTTCGGCAACCCTAAAGTAGAAACTAACTAGATATGGTTGTTGTGTTTGATGTGGTTGAAGTTATTCTTTTAAAATCGGGTGTGAAAGATCTAGTCAAATGGAAGAGGGTTTGTAAGTCATGGTATTCTTTAATATCAAGTAATCGTTTTGTTAAAGCTCATCTAAAAAATATGTTCAACAAAGATAATTATGAACTTGGACATACAAGAATCTGTATACCATATATACCAGCTAATGAGCGTATACCATGGAAGATTGTTGGTTCTTCCAATGGCCTGATATGTGTCTCTCCTTTAGTTGTAGATGCCAGAATATTTTTATCAAATCCTTCAACCAGGGTGGTCAGAAAGTTGCCAATGGCACCCCTACTTCCTAAAAGTGTCACATATAAGTTATGTTTTAGCTTTGGTTATGATTCATCTGCTGATGATTACAAGGTTGTTATGGGGATTTTGCAAGATAATCATGAGACACTTGTTCAAGTCTTTTCATTGAAGTTAAATATATGGAAAGTTATTGGACAACTGAAATATGTGTTCTATTATAGGAGGTCTGGTATCTTACTCAATGGGGCAATTCATTGGTTTGCGGTTGATTATAATGCTAAGAGGAAACCGGAAGTAATCCTTTCTTTTGATTTATCTCGGGAGGAATTTAAAGTAATTCCCCAACCTGATGACCCAAGATATATATTTCATCATTGTAAACTCGGTATTTACGAAGACTGCCTGTGCATATATTTTAGTGATGATAACCCTTGTCGTGAGGTGTGGGTATTGAGAAACTACAATGTGAAACAGTCTTGGGAACTCTTGCCAAATGATTGCCAGATGAATTATGATGGTGCATACTATATGCATACTTTTAAGGATTGCATTCGACGTCCGGAAAGGACTTCCTGTTGTGACGATAATACATGTTTTATTTATGATGATAATATATCGTTTTCTAAGATTCGAAAACATATTGGTGCTCCTTTATTTGTGCAAAGCCTTGTATCCCCTTATGTTAATGGGAGACCAAGCCACACAAAGGATAACAAAAGGAGTGTTGAAGCGGGTAGCGGTGAGGTTGGTTCTGCTTATTACTATGTTGTCATTTTGCGGTCCTTGCTTTAATGCAATATACAATACACTTAGATTTACCATGTTCGTGTAGTTTTACTGTATTTCATATCAACGTACTGACTCAATATGTAAGATGCTTGCTTTATGATCTTAAAACTGTTTTCATGTTCACCTCATATTTGGATTTTCGGATTGATATGCACGAACATGGAATTATTAGTTTGATTTTCTAACCGGTTTCGCTTACTATCATGTGAACCAAACATAGTGAATAGTAATTTGTTATTGTACATGCACAAGAGGATATCTTTTTTAAGTGTATATATATCTAATATTCGTGGTCTAATGTATCTATTTACTTTATACTCAATCTATAGTCGTTATAGAAGAGAGTCCAATTTCTAACCTTGATAAAGTCTATGCTAACGTCAACATATATGATGGCAATTGAAATTTTAAATCTACTTTATTTTCTTATTTTGAAGAGGTGTATGGATTAAAGGTTTTTTTTGATGAATTGATGTGTGCAGATTTTGCAATTGAGCTAATCAAACCTACTAGTAAACCAATCGAAACCGGACTCTATGGTGTCTGTTGTTGTTTCAATATCCTTTCTACATATTGTATATATATTTTTAGGACGAGTTCGTGTTCTAACTCGTATAGAGGACTTGACATGCTACTGTTACTTGTGCATCAGCAGAACTTTGGCTTTGATGATATTTACTTAATGCTAAGCTTATGTTGCATACATATTACAATAATAAGTTATTCCTGTATTTATTCAATTATACATTTACTGTTGAATTCATTAAGAATTAAAGTCTATATCAAATAATATTTGATGTTTATGTGTCCTGATGTGCTGCAGGGAGATCACGAGAGTGTTGGAACAACTAAAAGCGGAAGCAAGAAAAGGAACTGGAAGAGGTCTCGATTGACACCAAGGAAAGTCAGAAACAGAAAGAAGCTATGACATGCAAACTACTTCATTCCATCAAGACTGAAGCATCATTTGGTACAAAATTCCTAAACTAGAAGTCTCTAAAGTATTTAATTTGGTGAGGTGTCCATGTCCACCTGATTGCAAGTGTTTTTTTTTTTTTTTTTTTTTTTTTTTACATGTTTAATAAACAGGTTATGTAAAACGGCTGTTTTGAACTTAACATAGTGTTTAATTTGTAGTTAGGAATAACTATGGGTATGAGACTATAAGTTTGTTAAGAAGGTGTAATGTGAATGGGAGTCTATTGCTAAATTGCTAAACCCAACTTTAAGGATTTGATTTTTAGATTTAAAACCCCTATCCTCTCAATGCTTAGAACGCTTTGAGCTATGCAAACACCACAACCTGTGTCCCACTTCCCACATATTTACATCCCCTACAAATCTGTTGTCAACATCCACTTCTCACGTGTGATTAAAATTTTAAATCACATACTATTATAGTTAACAAGAATGCATTGACATGTGATGTTATAGGAGTCAATTACATGGATCGTTCTTTGACTTTCACATACAGTTGATTATAATTAAAATTTTAAGTCAGGGACACTTTTTCAAGTCTTATTATTGAAATCAAAGATTTGGAAAGTTGTTAGGCATGTTAAGTATAAATCTATCAATTTTAGCAGTCGTTTTGGTATTTTTTATGGAATGGAGCGCTTCACTGGTTTATGGAGGATTGTAATAGTGAGAAAATATAGTAATTATTTCTTTTGATTTATCTCGAGAGGAATTTAAAGTAATTCCCCAACTAGATGACTCACGATATATATGTGATGATTTTTTTTTGGTAATCATGATTTCCGACCTTCTGGCCGACTAATCCACGGGGTTTGAACCCACCGCCACACAGACTCAAACCAGGTAAAGCCCTCCCTTTTCAGGAGGTTGGCATGGCCACTTAAGGTTGTTTGCACCTAGCAGGAATTGAACTTGAGACCTCACACATTTTTTAGTGATAGTCACACAAGTCCTTTTGCCACTAGACCACCCTTAAGTGGTTATATATGTGATGATTTTAACTGTCTAGAGATTGTCGAAGAATGTCTATGTACATTCCGTAACAATCTCCCATATCGGATATGTGTAATGAAAAACTACAAAGATAAAGATTCTTGGGATTTACTATCTTATGATTGTGTGATGAGCAAGTATGATGCTGCACATAAACAGGCTCAAGTATTACACTCCACACCCGCTCAAAGATGACATTCCATTCAACAATTGGTGCTTGTGTGATGAAGATGGTATACGTTTCTCCAAAACTACGGACTATATCTATGCCCCTATATTTGTGAAGAGTCTTGCATCACCTCATATTCATGGAAAACCAAAGAAAAAAAGACGGCGAAATAATCACAACGGGAGTGTTAAAGTGGTATCGTATTATGATGTTATTTCTAGGCCATTTTGTTTTTCCCATAGCATACTCAAGAGAAAGAGGCGGACGAAGAGTTAAAAGATGAATGGTAAGATTGGTTCGATTTCTTATGCTGTCATTTAGTTCTTTCTTTTAATACACACTCTCCAGACCCTTTTCTTAATTTTCTGCTAATATTGCTAGAAACATTTTTGGTATTGAAAATATTGGATGTGTGTACAAGACAGGTCTTTACCGACGGCAATTTCAGTCAGAAATCTGTCGGTAAAAGCTGTTTCCGACGGATTTGTGACAAAAACAGGGTGTCGCTTATTCTTGGTCGCTAATTACTATCCATAGGAATTCTGTCGGAAACACCGACAGAAGACATGCGTCGGAATTCTGTTGGTAATTTTTTTCGTCGGAAATCTCTCGGTATAATTCTGTCAGAAAGTCGTCGGTAACAATTCCGTCAGAAACCCGTCGGTAAAACTTCTCTCGGTAAGGTGTCACATTTCTGTCGGAAATACTTAGTTGGAATATCATCGGATAAACAAATACCTGATTAATGCTCACATATATGTAATCTGTATCTAAAATGGCTTAAAAGAAACTAAATATAAATAAAAAGGATCATTCAAGGTTAAACATACCAATTACAAAAAGTGACCATTCACATTAGAAAAGTTGTGCATACAATTCACAATTCAAATCAATAACATTCAAGATGAATTTAGAGTATCTAACATAAATATTCAGATAATGACAATATCCAACTACCGAGGGGAACGTCGATTATCGAGCTATTGTCATTTATCTTTCATTGCCACTCTCTGTCTCTCTCTCGAGCTTCTTAACGAGCATTCGCCTCTAATTATGGTTGTTGCATGTGTTACAATTTTCTTGTTCTCTTCTAAATTTTGTACCTGCATTAAATTGAGTCCCATTGAAAAGCTTAAAATATAAAGAATATATTATTCAAACACATTATTGGAACATAGTTATCAAGGACTTTGGTATTGGATGATGCAGATTCTATAAGAACTTTGGCCATCAATGCCCAGCGTGCTACAAGTCGAAACCACAAACTCTAAAAGTCTCAACCAAACAACATGCTACATAGAGCGACAATCCATCCCTATATCTTTTTAATAGAAATTTAATTTTGTTATCGTAATGGGCCTAGAGTTGGAACTAACGCAAAGTACTTCATATACAGTAACACCAATGCTTCTCTACAGATAAAGCAATCTATTTTGTAACTATTATCTTTATCATCAACAAGAAACACACGCAAGTCTAAAACCACAACTCTAATGGTAAAAGATTCAAAATGGTGTTCCACTACTAACTATCTTTGAAGTTAATTGTGTTTAATATATCAATATATCAAATGATCATCTCCAATCAAAATGATTCTCTTAATTTCTGTGAAGTGGCATATTGTGTTCAATATATCTAAATTTATTTTCTCATATTAAGCAATAACAAAAATCAAAGTTTTAGCAAACCTGTTTGCTGGATGCTGATCCCAATGTTCCATCCTCGAGTCTACCCTCACAATTCACTGCATAAGCATTATTATTGCAAATGGTTACTTCAAGGCCTACATAGATCTACTCATGATGGTCGAGATATGAATGATTACAAAAGAAATACCTGTAACTTCAACAACTGGAATCTCACAGAAAGATTTCTTTTTTGAATTGTTCATTCAATGAATTTATAATAAGTCTTCCTCAGACCAAGGTCCTTGGGGTTCTCCCACTTCTCTCCTTTCTGTACAATCTTCTTGTAGATGCCACCCTCTTTGCAAATGTCCTTAACACTAGCCCATGAAAGCAGTTCCACATCGAACTGAAGAGTGGCATTTGGAAGGATAGTTGGAGGTGAACCGGATTCACCATACGCAAGTTCAGCAGGGATGGTGAAAAATGCACTTTCACCCTTTTTCGTTGTTTTGATTCCTTTATCCCATCCCTTGATTACGTGTCCTAACAATATACAACAACGTCGTGTAAAACATATCTTCTTATTATCTTATACAAACCAATCAGCCCTAAAATGCCAATTTTCACTACTCATGGTGAGGATTATTTAGCAAATCGCTTACAAGCAGCAAACACGAACACACAATCTATGACATACGGCTATAAGTTATTCTTAATTATAAGTAACGAGGTTTTAATCCTGCGCGTTGATGCGGGAAGCCAGTTAACTGCTTAAAAAAATTACCGTAGCAACAATCTAAATCTTTCTTAGAATCCAACTTCAACTGAGTTCGTAACTCCAGCAGATAAACTCAACCTTTTCTTCTTCTTAGAAACCTGTTCCAACAGAAAGCAACAGTTTATATGTCAAAAACGTGGCAGCACAATCCCACATTAAGTGGTTAATATTACTGATAAAACGACACCAATGTAACCCTTAAATAATAACATCTATCTTACCCCAAAATAGGCAAATAAGCCGGAGCGTATATAACACAGTCCATATAAAACCATCTATATAATCAATTACAAGTAATGGGTCAAAAGTGTGGAATATGGAAGAAGTGAATAGATACCTGCAGTTGGGTATGGCTGATGACGTTTTTTTCTTCATTCCTACAGAATTCTTTTCCGCTTTGGTTGGATCTATGTAAAAAATATATAGGGAAAAAATTAATACAGCAAGTTAGTCCAAAATATTATGTTTTCTGAATGAATTCTATGAAACTTACTTATTGTGTCACGCTTTCGGTTCTTAGTTTTGTAATATCAATTACTTGCTTTGTTGGGCGTCTTTAGTCACCGAATCCAGTTGCTTTGACAATAGGTGTCTTCTAGCGCCGGTCCTGCATATAAGTAAATGAATACAAAATTGAAGATAATGGCTGCCGAATAGGTGATAACGTGACATGGTAAAACAACACTAAGACACTAACTAACCTCATTTCCGAACGTGTCGACTATTCCCTCGTGAATGTGAACTATTGCGCGGAACGTCAGGACCTGTAAATAAGGTACCAAAATGCATGAGAAAGCGCACAGACCACAACTTTTCTGATCAAGGCTTTTTTCATTGTCACATACTGTGATGAAAACCACCATGAGAAGGCTGTCCAGAGTCCGGAACAGTTGACTGTTGTGCGCCTACACCTACCGAAAACACTTATTGATAAATTTAGTGGACGCAAAAATATAAGAAACCATACACATTTAAGGATAAAAGGGACATACGCCTTTAAAGGTTTACTTACCATCAGGCGTTTCAAGATATGAGGACGGGCAATCATTTGAACCTCGATTAGGAGGCTGGTTCTCGTCAAAAAGCATGTCACATTGCTGTTGAACAGCCAAAGGATGTAGTGTTAGAGCATCATTGATGATCATTGTCGAAACTAAAACCGCAACGAAATAAGTATCGAAAACCTAAACAACTTCTATACTAGTTGCGATTTGCGAAAGTGAGGCGGCACAAAAAGTAACGACAAATCCGATCATGAATTGATAACTACAAACCGTATTCCGATATAATGAAAAAACTAAATATCATATACACAATATATCCTTAGCACAACTCAGTTCCACAACTAATCAATCAGCTCATTCGAAGCTTATCAACTAATCAACTCTTAAAATAACTCAGTCAGGCATTTCGTCGATCACTTGGTCTACACATGCAATCAATCAATCAGTTCTTAAAATAACCTAACCAATCAATCAATCAGTCAGGCATTTCGTTGATCAGTTGGTCTACATTATAACATAAGCTTAACCACTATACACTCCAAACAACACATAAGCAGAAACATTATAGCTTATAACAATACACTGCTAAACAACACATACAGCAGAAACATTATAGCTTATAACAATACACTGCTAAACAAGTAAAAATTAGGGCAAAAGTTAGGGCAGAAACAAGTTATACCTTAATGAAAGTAATCGGACGACCGTGGCGGACGGTGGCGGATGGCGGCGGCGGGCGGCGGATAGATGAAATCACGTTTTAGAGGGAAAGTTATAAGAATAAGTGAAAGTGAAAGTTGTTTGGGGAATAAGTGTATGTTTTTTTTTTTTTTTTTTTTTTTAAGTGAAAGTTTTAATTGTAATAAGTGTGTGTCATGGGAAAATAAAAGTGGAGTTTGAAAATCAAGATTTTAATAAATTTTAAAAAGTTTTTGATAATTTTGATGTTAATAAGTTAAAAATAAATGGATTGGGATTGTGTTTTTAGTATACCCGGTCAAGTCAACGGTTCAACAAGTTATCAGTTGAAACGCCGGATCAAACCGGTGTTACGACAAATGAAAAAAATAACCAAATTTAAAGAGTTCGTAGAGAAACACAAATAAAACCGATGGGTCAAACCGGTATTATATTCCTCTAGATTTTTTTATAGTTCTAGCCAAATACGAGTAATGTAACAATTAACAAATTTAGAAAAATAGAAAACGGTTTAACACTCTATAACTCATAATTTGATTTGAATTTACACCGAATAGTGTAATCTCAAAAATGGTTAAGTTGAAACACGAGTCGACATAGTTTAACATACCATATACGTACATAATAAGTTTTAATATTTCCGTCGGAAATCCGTCAGAAATAAATATATTTCCGACGGATTTCCGACGGAAATATTAAAAAATAAAAAATCATTAGAAATTAAAACATTTCCAACGGATTAGCAATAAAGAAATATAGATGTAGGAATGGCGTCGGAAATTCGACGGAAGGTTATGTGAATTGCTGACGGATTTCCGACAACAATCGAATCTCTTGGAATTCCGTCGGAAATTACTCAGATAAAAACACTTGTCACTTTTTCGTTGGAAATTGGTCGGTAAATTAGCGACGGAAAAGTATCCGTCGAAAAATCTGTCGCTGAAAGTCCACTTTCTAGTAGGTTATCTTCGTATTCCTTTTTTATTACTAGCAAAAGTGTTAGTGACTCGCTAACTCATTCATATGTAGTACGTGGAACATGGAGTCTTCCTTAACGTAGTGTACTGAAGTTTTTTAATTATGATTCGTGTTGCTTTATTTTCCTCTTCAAGAACAAAATCTTTTCACCTTAATGTTAGATGAAGGCAAAAAAAGAAAAAACGTGGTCAATTTCATTTATATTCTACATCTTACATTTTGTATTTGATTAGTTTTGTTTTTGTTATTCTACTATATTTTATATTTATTATAATTAGGTTCTTGTTAGAGCACAAGGTGCAGTTAAAGAGAATTGTATCCCTATTCGGATCCCACTTGTGCCACATCACCCAACACCTCAACTTCAACTCTTCACAACAAACTCCTTCATCACCAAACAACAAACCTCAACTTCCCCATTAGGGCCCCACCTCTTACACATTTATTTTTTTATTCATTTCATTAAATAAATTAAATTCATTTCACAAATACTTAAAAATAACACAACTTATTAATTTTATTTCATCAAATAAAAAAGTTACAATACGGAAAAAAAACCATACGATTTGCGGAAAAAAAACATACGATACGACACGAAAATAAAGAAACGGATAAATACGATATGCAACATCATCAATAATTTATAAAGACTTATAATTATCGATGAGTGCTGACTTTTCTTCCCAAACTTGCAATACTTGTTCTCTGACCATTCTCAATGCGACTTGAAGTTCCAAATTTGTTTCATCATTTCTTAAAAGGGTTTGTACACCGACCATGACTATTGGATGGTCTTGAGGCAGCTCACGTAACCTTTCGACCTCTGGAGCACGAGACTCCCTTTGTCGAATAATACGAGCTATCTCACCAACAAGTTGTTAATCAACTTAAGTTCATTTTCTTGTTCATTGCGTAATCGGGCAAGTATTATTGTTTGCACCTCAGCTGGTTGGTTAGCCATAGTGTGTGTGTGGAATTTAGTTTTTACTTGTTTGACAATAAGAAGTTGAGTAAAGATGCTATTTATACTGAAACTAGCCGTTAGATAATTTTATTGGAGAAACTAGCCGTTAAGCCTTTTATTCAAACTGAAACTTAAACTGACATAACATCACAAGCGAAACGGAAATACTTAACATAAACCAACACACGATACAGGAATACAAAGGCCATTAATTCATATATCTGTTCCAGTGAAGTTGTCATTCAAAATCAACCACACTTGAAAATATTTGAAATCTTTCCCACCATTGCGTTCTTTGTAAACGTTCATTGCATCTTCAAGACGAACATCTGGCTCACGTGTAGGCTGCAAATTCAAGTAAATTTCATGAAATTTTTGGCAATCAGAGTTCATTCTTGCTCACTTATCCGTTAGCTGGTTTTTGCTACGAAAAGGACCGTCTGATTGTTCATTGAACTTGTCTGTTACGACTTGCCAAAAAAGTCCTTCGCTGGCATGGAATTCGTGAACGTTTTGCCACATCTTGGCTAGCCAGCATTCTTCTTCAATAGACCAACGATTTGCCATAGTAAATTTCTTTAGAAAGTGAAGTGTGTGCAAAATTGTATGATAATGTATGCTTTATATAGGAGTGTATAAATGTTTAAGATTCAAAACCTGAGCGCGATAATTTTAAAATTTCAAATTTCAAAATTTCAAACAAAACAATAAAAACGTTTGCAAATTCAAATTTCAAATTTCATATTTTACATTCACAAATATAACCATACATTTGTAAAAACATCAAATAATACAACTAAAATTCAAAGAACAAAAAAAAAAAAAAAAAAAAAAAAAAAAAAAAATGGATGTCAGAAGCTCAGCTCTTCGTCGCCACGGGGATGAAGCCAACGGGGAAGAACGGCAAGGCATATTTGGTGTAGTGAAGAGGAACGGCTCGCCGTTGCCTCTTCCACGTCGGACGGCGAGCCCTCCTTCTCCGACTACACCTTGTGCTCTTAACGTTGTCAAGCTGACAAAGCATTGCTGTATGAGTCTTGAAGACCGAATAATCTTAATACATTGCTTTGTTTGTAATAGTTAGAACATGAAGGACCAAACTTGTTAGTTAGAAACTTAATAACCGAAAAGTAGTTATGGTAGTTATTTCGGTTATGTGAATGGTTGTGTCGGTTCATATATACCGATTCAAAACATATATATATGTAGATACATAGATCGATTAAAGGTTAATGAAACATTTTAGATTTTACTTATTCAATTGAATTGCAACTTATTAAAGATCTATTATTGGGACAACAATTGGCATCAGAGCAAAAGGTTTATACACATCGAAATATCTGAAAACGTTTTACAGAAACCTTAACAAAGAGGCCATTTGAACACGCTGGGAAAAGAGACTCTCGCTGGTCTTTTTCTTCAAAGCAAAGGGACGTTTGTTTTTCTTAATTCTTCCAAGGAAACAAACAAGTGTGAATAAGGAACGCGTAGAAGAGATAGTGCACGATCTGTTTTGCGTAGAAGTTGCAAGTGTACAACATCGAGAGTGAATTGGTGTTGAGGAAGAAGAGTGGAGACTTTGTGTTAAGAACTAGTTAAAAAAAAAAAAAAAAAAAAAAAAAAAAAAAAAAAAAAAAAAAAAAAAAAAAAAACCCACACACAAGGCATAGTGATACGCGAATTCTAGAGGCGCGAAGAGACGTTGTTGTTAGATTAATACGTATACGTTTGAAAGAGAAGAGTGTGGAGTTTGTGTCGCAAGAACACAAGGACAACAACAACGTGGGGAGAAAACAAGACAAGTGACTGTCGTTGTTTTTCATTGGAACGAACCAGGAGCGCAGCAAACAGTTTGTTTTGGGTTCGGTTTTGTTACCAAGGCGTGGTAATACAAGTTTGTGTGTAGGAGACTACGTGATCTCAATACCGAGATCAAACACACAAAGGGTGATAACGTGTAGTGTGGTATTTCTTTATTTGCGTGTCGAATTCATTCGACAAACAGCAGTAACAAGGAAAGCCAAGTGAAGGCAGTGGAACGTTTGGAATATAGATTCGTTGGCAAAATTAAAAGAAGATTCGACAAGTGTAGGAGAGTTGTGCAGTTTTTTTATTTGATTCGAGAACAAGGACAGCGACAACAACAAAAGAAAACCGAGTAGTGTTGGTTAATTTTGGGTCGAATAACACTTTGAAAGGGACAACGAGGCACTGAAATTTTAAAAGTGTTTTGGCGCGGGAAAAGGAACAAAGTTGGTGACCGAATTATAACAAGTCGAAACATCAAATACATCTCGTATTCTATACGAAATTAACAAGGTCACAAGTTTCAATTTTCTGGATTTCATTTTATATAGTATAGATCATATTAGTTTATGCTATTAGGAAATCCCGAGAACTATTAATTGATCCCGTAGTATTAAGGAATTTCAAAACTATATTTCATATTAGAAGATACCATACAAAGAAAAATTATTCCCATACGGATTAGAAAGTGAAAATCATAAGAAATACATTTAACATGGCCGGGGATGACGCTAGTACATCTAACGCAACAAAAACCGTAATACCGATTGCACAATACCAATGTCCAAAATTGAAAAACACAAATTATACGGTATGGGCTATACAAATTAAGGCAATATTAGGTGCACAAGGTTTTTGGGAAACTATTGAATATAAGGATGGGGTAGACGTAGATGATAAGAAGGATAAAGCAACAATTGCTTTCATATACCAAGCGTTAACCGAAGATGTAATCTTACAAGTAGCGAGTTGTAAGACGGCTAAGGAATTATGGGAATCATTGAGAAAGAGACACATTGGAGAAGAAAAGGTGCAGCAAGCACGACTACAATCATTGATGATTGGATTTAACTCACTTTATATGAAGGAAGATGAGACGGTGGATGCATTTGCAGAAAAATTGAATGGTTATGTGACAAAAGCAAAAGAACTAGGGAAAACACTAGATGAATCACTTTTAGTTAGAAAACTATTAGATTCCACACCAGATAGATTCATACAAATAGTAGCATCCATAGAACAAACAAATGATCTAGACGATATAACCCTAGATGAGATCATTGGAAAACTCAAAGCATTTGAGGAAAGGATAAAATTACGAAAGGGAGGACAAGTTGAAAGCCAGGATAACTTATTGTTTGCACATGACGAACACTCAGATAAAAAGAAAAGTTTTAATAAGCGTGGAGGTAGATCGAACTATTCACGAAGAAACTGGCATAAAAATAAGAATAGAAATAACTCGAACCATAAAGATAACCAAAATAAGAATTTGAGTAAGTTTGATTTTAGCAATGTAAGGTGTTATAATTGCAACAAACTTGGACATTTTCGAGATAAATGTAGATCAAAACCAACAACTCAGGAACAATCAAACCTTATCTTAGAAGACGATGAACCATCATTGTTAATGACTATGCACGAAACCAAACACGAGGAAGTGTTGTTGAATGAAGGCCAAATTCAACCGGGAAAATATGCTTCAAAGGATGCAAGCATATGGTATTTAGATAACGGTGCAAGTAACCATATGACGGGAACTAAAAGTCATTTTAAGGATATAGATGAAAGCGTAACAGGACGAGTACGTTTTGGAGATGGATCGTATGTACAGATAAAGGGAAAAGGCTCTATATTATTAGGTTGTAAAAACCAAGAGCATAAGGTAGTGACAGATGTATACTTTATACCAAACCTTAAGAGCAACATACTAAGTCTAGGACAACTTACGAAAATAGGTTGTAAAGTGTTAATGGACGGAGATAAATTGACTTTGTATGATAAGAGCATGAAGTTGTTGATGAAAGTAGAAAGATCTAAGAATAGACTTTACAGTATTAGATTACAGATAGACACACCTATTTGTCTCTTAGCAAATATAGATAACCAGGATTGGTTATGGCATGCTAGATTAGGTCATCTGCACTTTGATGTTATGAACAAGATGACTAGGAAGGGTCTAGTGGATGGAGTACCTAGAATAAACCATGCAGGACAAATCTGTGATGCATGTTTATTAGGAAAACAAAGTAGAACACCATTTCCAAACCAAGCTAAATTCAGATCTAAGAACCCGTTGGACTTGATATATGGAGATCTCTGTGGTCCTATAAGTCCAGCAACACACTCAGGCAAGAAACTAATATTCTTGTTAGTAGACGATTGTACACGTTTTATGTGGGCTTACTTTCTACAATCTAAGGATCAAGCATTTAGTACATTTAAGGAATTTAAACAGAAAATAGAAATGGAGTTAAGATTGAAAGTGAGGATGCTAAGAACAGATAGAGGAGGTGAATTTACTTCAAATGAATTCACACAGTACTGTAAGGATAATGGAATAGCACGACAGTTGACAGCACCATACTCACCACAACAGAATGGAGTAGTGGAGAGAAGAAATAGGACAGTGTTATCAATGACTAGGAGTATGATGAAAGCTATGAAACTACCCTTAATTTTTTGGGCGGAAGCAGTTAGACATGCTATTTACATATTGAATAGGGTACCTACAAGAGCCCTGATAGATAAAACTCCATATGAAGCACTCTACAGTAGAAAACCAAACTTAGAGAACCTAAGAATATTTGGATGCACAGCTTATGCAAAGATAACAATACCTCATTTGAAGAAGCTGGATGATAGAAGCATACCATTGGTTTATTTGGGAGTAGAGGAAGGATCAAAAGCATGTAGGTTATATGATCCAATAGCCAAGAAGAAATATGTTAGTAGGGACATAAAGTTTATGGAAATACAGCCGTGGGATTGGAATAAGATTGGAGAAGATGTAAGTACACAAGACACATTTTGGGCTAGTTTTGTGGAAGGCGAAATTGACAATGAAAAACCTATACAAATCAACATAGGAGATACAGACGATACGTATCACCAAGAGGATCAAGTACTAGAACCAACACCAGATCCATTGTCAGAACCAGATTCACCAGTCACACCACCAACACATACTTACGAACCTAACTCAGAAAGTGAAAGAGAAGCTACTATTATTAGTTCACTTAGAAGCTCGTTAGGAAGCTCAGGAAGATATGATCATACACCGGTTAGAGGTTTAAAGGACTTGAAAGAAGTTTATGAAACAGCAAGTGTTGTTGAAACACCTAGTTTATTCTTCATAGAAGAAGAACCTCGTAACTATAAGGAAGCATCAGTAGATAAAAAGTGGATTGAGGCCATGGAGATTGAATTGGATTCAATCAACAAGAACAAAACATGGTTTCTTACTGAATTGCCAGAAAACCAAAAGGCAATAGGACTTAAGTGGGTTTTTAAAACCAAAAGAGATGCAGAAGGAAAGATCATCAAGTATAAGGCACGGTTAGTAGCAAAAGGATATGTACAAGAACAAGGAATAGACTTCGATGAAGTATTTGCACCAGTTGCTAGGATAGAAACAGTACGGTTAATACTAGCGTTAGCAGCATATCATGGATGGCAAGTTCACCATTTAGATGTAAAATCAGCATTTTTACATGGAGATTTGAAGGAGGAAGTCTACGTTACACAACCTGAAGGTTTTGTACAACCAGAAAACTCAGGAAAAGTTTATAAGCTTATTAAAGCTTTATACGGATTAAGACAAGCACCAAGAGCTTGGAACATGAAGCTTGATCAAACATTAAAGTCATTAGATTTTAAGAAGTGTAATCTCGAGCAAGCAGTCTATACAAGGAGAAATAAGAATTCTACGATTATAGTTGGAGTTTATGTAGATGATTTGATAATCACGGGCACTCCAAAGAAAGAATTAGATTTATTTAAATCTCAAATGGAAGAAAAGTTTGAAATGAGCGATTTAGGATTGTTAGCTTATTACCTTGGGATAGAAGTTACACAGACAGGAGGAGAGATTACAATCAAGCAAACAGGATATATTAACAAGATCTTAAAGGAGACAAGTATGACGGATAGTAATGATACGAAGATACCCATGGATCCAGGTACTAAGTTGGTCAAGGCGGAAGATGGAAACTCAGTTGACGCAACTTACTACAGAAGCTTAATAGGAAGTATCAGATATTTACTACGTACAAGACCAGATCTTAGTTATTCAGTCGGGTTACTCAGCAGATTTATGCAAGATCCAAAAGATCACCACCTGAAGGCGGTTAAGCAAGTAACTCGATATATCAAAGGAACAAAGGAGCATGGCATAATTTATAAAAAAGAAGGCGGCTGCAAGATTACAGGTTACAGCGACAGTAGTTATGGAATCAACACTGATCAAGGAAAAGGAACTACTAGCATAGTATTTTACTTTGGAGAGTCACCCATTACATGGAGTACTCAGAAGCAACCGACAGTGGCACTATCATCATGTGAATCAGAATTCATGGCGGCTACTGCAGCAGCATGTCAAGCCTTATGGTTGAAAAGATTACTTAGTGAATTAACTGGAAGTGAAGAAAAGAAGATAACGCTGAAGGTAGACAACGTTTCAGCAATAGCACTAGTGAAGAATCCAGTTTTTCATGGAAGAAGTAAACACATCGACATTCGCTATCATTTTATTCAAGAATGCGTAGAGAATGGACACATCAATGTGGAACATGTCAGCGGAGAACTACAAAGAGCAGATATTCTAACAAAAGCTCTACCAAGATTGAAGTTCACAACAATGCGACAGATGCTCGGAGTTCAAGATTTAAAGAAAAGCAACGATCAAGATTAAGGAGGAGAATGAAGACCGAATAATCTTAATACATTGCTTTGTTTGTAATAGTTAGAACATGAAGGACCAAACTTGTTAGTTAGAAACTTAATAACCGAAAAGTAGTTATGGTAGTTATTTCGGTTATGTGAATGGTTGTGTCGGTTCATATATACCGATTCAAAACATATATATATGTAGATACATAGATCGATTAAAGGTTAATGAAACATTTTAGATTTTACTTATTCAATTGAATTGCAACTTATTAAAGATCTATTATTGGGACAACAAGTCTCTCTCTCTGTAATCTTACAGCATCTTGTGTATGATAGTTTCGAGGAATTTGCAATTGATTAATGGATTCGATAACTCATATATGATGGCTTTTAAATAAGTTTTAACTGTTACTTGGTTTTTTTAGATTCCATATATCTGATCGTGTTCATGATGTCTGATGGTTTAAACATGTGGTTAAAGCACCTTAATTTCTCTTTAGTTTCATTTCATGATGCATGTTAAATAGCTAATGCCTAGTACCTTGTGAACCTTTTGAATAAAAAAGTTTCTTATATTCATCATATCATTAATTAGTAGGTGAAAATCAGTAGCTGTATTGTTGTTATCCTAGATTAGACAATTGCGTTAGATGTTGATTTAATTTTGTAAGGGTAAGAAAACCATAAATCAATGTTATGATCTGATTCCTGTTAATACTTTAACGCAATGGTCTTCTGGATTACGCTTTAGTTGTATGCATCAATGGCCCGTAAGAAGTGCCTATTAGACATTGTTTGAGTAGCCATTTGTGAGCCTGTTAAATTTTCCACTATCTGCACAACACAATCATAATAAGAAGAAATGAATCAGTAGCTTACCCTTGTGTAGGATCAGTGTCCAACACGTAAAGATGCTATGGTTAATTGACCTTGCATTACACCTGATGTTGTAGCATCATAAAATTTACTGTAGTTTTGATCCTATGTTGATATCTCACTTTTTACATATCCATGTGAGATCTAGCGTTACTATAAACTATTTACAGAATACGTATAATCAGGGATGGACCCGGTTGGGACCTAGGTCTAGCACGGGACACACCTGATTTTGAGTTACGAAGTGTAAATTTTTTTGAATCGTGTCATTTTTGATACATGCAAACCCCAATCATATTTTTGTGCTATTCCAGTTTAGCCGCAAAATTTTTATAGTGCAACTTTTGGTACTTACGAAAATATATATATATATATATATATATATATATATATATATATATATATATATATATATATATATATGCATGGATAAACCAAGCCAACTCCTAACCAAAAATTAAGATAAGGAGCTCCAATCATGAGGTGACATGTGTCACTTCTCAACTAACTCCAAGCCTAACTGCTAACCAAAAATTAAGATAAGGAGCTTTAATAATAAGGTGACATGTGTCACTTCCCAACTTAAAATTCACCTTTATTTTCAAATTGAAATATTTTTTTTTTTTTTTTTTTTTTTTAATCTAATTTCACCATATTTTCTAAAATTTTGTGCTCTTTAATTCAACATCCATTTTGATATATTTTTATAAGTTTTTTAGTTTTGTAGATTTTTAGTGGGTTTTTTATTCAAAATTTTACAACTTTAACTTTTATTTCAATCAATACAATCTTGATTCGTTAAAATCATATATTTTTGGGTGAGTGTTTGACGGGAAAGAGATTGCGAGGATCTTTCTATATACGGTAATAATGATGTCACGAGAAAGCTACGAAAAACCCAAACAAACACATATACGTTCGGAGTGTTGTGAAACGAATTCACTAAGCGGGTAGGGAATTGCGGGGAGAGTTGGGCTAGCAATTCATTTACTAACCATATTACTATATTTTTCGCCGCAGCTGTGCGCGAGTATCCGACTAGTATATATATATATATATATATATATATATATATATATATATATATATATATATATATATATATATATATATATATATATATATCAGTCATCTATCTTCTTTTCACCTGAAAATGTATATATATATATATATATATATATATATATATATATATATATATATATATATATATATATATATATATATATATATATATATATATACATACGCGCGCGCGCAAAGACCTTCCAAAAAATTTGTGCAACGCCAACACCCTTTTAAAATTTCTAAGTCCTTCTCTTGTATAATTCTTTATAAGACATGTATTCGCTTTATGATGTAATTTAAGCACATGTATATTGACATATCAAGTATTCCACTATTGATAGAGGAGGATTAGAGGATTTTTGAGTGTGTGAATGGAACATAATGCATTATGGCCTATTCAATATGCACATATTATCTTTAGGGGTATAGACATGACACCCATAATAGATGCATTTTTGTGCGTGTCTTACAACCATTTTACCTTTATTCATTAGGTGTCAAATTATGATCAATTATGGACAATTACCAGTGTAATAGGGCCCTTTATTACTATTGTATAGGGCCACTGAAAAGTATAAGACGACCCTGATCACGTATGTTGCGTTAAGGTTTTAAACACCTTTTTTTTTTTACGAAGATAGAGTTTGCATTTAAGTGCTCAATTTTATAAATTTTTATTAATATGAAAGAAAAAATGTTGACTCGTATCTTCTAAGTTAATTGTCTACATGTATACGTAACAATAACAATAGCATTGTCAAATAAAAAATCAACATACTAGAAGTCTTGTCCCTTTAATTAGTTAGAGTATTTTAGGTTGAGGGCTTGAGGTTTAACTATTTTTACTCGAAAAACTGGTCGAATTTTAAACGAATCATTTTTATCGGGCCTCATCAAATACACGAATCTAAACTTCACTAACATATTAAACTATAAACTTAAACATTCATCTTAATACTACAATATAAAAGTTAAGCAACCCAAATTAAACTCGAAAGCAAATTATTGATTTCTATAACTAACACATTGACATGAAAAAGGCTAATTGGTTTGTTGTTGAAAGTTCAAACTAATATACAATAAGTACATTAAAACCTCTATAAATTAATACTTGATAAAATTTGGACCAGTGCAAATTTGGAGACTAATCAATAAAATAATAAGATAATAATTTTTTTGAAACCCCAGTTTTTATATATTAGTCCTAACGAAACTATAAATTAATAATTACTAAAAATTTCATATATATATATATGTGTGTATATGTATATATATGTACGTATATATATATATATATATATACATACATATATATATATATATATATATATATATATATATATATATATATATATATATATATATATATATATATATGTATATATATGTATATGTATATATATATATATATATATATATATATGTGTGTGTGTGTGTGTGTGTGTGTGTGTGTGTGTGTGTGAGATATACACTTTAAAATCCTAATATTGTTGAACTTCAAATATATAATGAGTTTATCTTAAAATCTTCTTATTGCACTACATAGTTGGTCCATTGTCTTCAATTCTCGTATTTCAACAAAAAGTGTTAATTTTATTTTCATAAAGTGTAAATGTGAATTAATAAAATGTTAATTGAAATTTTTTTTCAAATTTATTTTTAATCTCTAATGAGTAAAGATTGTAACTAGCTAGTATATTAGACTTGAAAATTTAAAAGCTATATATAAAATTTTTTTAAATTAATAAATTATAAATTTATCGATATAATAATATCTCGCTAAATTAATAAAATATTTCAGTCCCAACTTTATTAATTTACAGAGGTTTTACTGTATAAGGGTTCCTTGGTATGTTGTTGAAGGTTCAGGGGCAATTTGTAAATTTCAAAAAGCATACATTTTAGAAAGAAAATCAAAAGATGGAAGCCGATAAAATCGAAAACAGGCGACCATGTACTATTCACCTACATTAACAATTTTGATACGTAATTGTTATACTCCGTACTTCGTATATATATATTTACTAATACGTACTACTCCTTCCGTTCCAAGATACGAGTAAATGTCAAGTTTGACTTTTTGTGGTAATTTTTGTTCAACTTTGACATTAAATATTTTTATTTACGTTATATACTCCCTCCGTCTCAAATTAATTGTCATGAGAGAGAAATTACAAAATTTAAGAAAAATAGGGCCTCTATAAATCTCAACTACTAAATGAGAATATTCGTTTAAAATATTCTCTAGTTTTTACTTAAAAGGGAAAGTGGACAATTATTTTGAGACATCCCAAAAAAGAAATGTGGAGAATAAATTTGAGACGGAGGCAGTAATACTTTATGAAAATTATACTAATAAAAATACATTTGGAACACAATCCATTCATTTATTTTGCATCAAGTATTATACAACACAAATAAAAATATTTACAGTCCAAGTTGAACAATAAAGACCTTAAACTCATATGTTCATGCTTTTAATTATGTTATTTGTTGCAATAACTCATATATATATATATATATATATATATATATATATATATATATATATATATATATATATATATATATATATATATATATATATATGTTTAACGTTTAATTCGTACATTTGTTACAAGACTTACAAATTATAAGGCAGATTGCATAAAAATGCTAAACTTAAGTCTAATTTAAGAGTAAATTACATAGATGGTCCCTGTGGTTTGCTCAAAGTTTCACTCACAGTCCCTCAAACTTTTTTGTTGCACGGATAGTCCCTATTTTTGAAAAGAATAACACTCATAGTCCCTCCACTTAACTGGGGTTAGTGACTTCCGTTATCTTTTGCATCGTTAGTCCTTTTTTTGCATCGTTAGTCCTTTTTTGTTAAATATCATTGCATCGTTAGTCTTTTATAATAACGGCCGTTTATAATTTGAAAAAATCAAAAAAAAAAATAGAAAAAAAATTAGAAAAAATTGAAAAAAAAATTTCGAACAAAAAAATATTAAAAAAAAATTGAAAAAATTAAAAAAAAAGATTCGAACAATTTTTTTTTTTATTTTTGAAATTTGATTTTTTTTAGAAATTTCGAACAAAAAAAAAATTTAGAAATTTTTTTTAGAAAAAAATTTTGAAAAAATTGAAAAAAAAAATTCGAACAAAATTTTTTTTTTTTTTTTTTTTTTTGAAATTTGATTTTTTTTAGAAATTTCGAACAAAAAAAAAATTTTTAGAAATTTTTTTTAGAAAAAAAATTTTTAGAAATTTTTTTTAGAAAAAAAATTTGAAAAAATTGAAAAAAAATTTTGAAAAAATTGAAAAAAAAAATTCGAACAAAAAAATTTTTTTTTTTTTGAAATTTGATTTTTTTTTTTAGAAATTTCGAACAAAAAAATTTTTTTAGTAAAAAAAATTTTTGAAAAAATTTTTAGAAATTGATTTTTTTTTTTTTTTTTTTTTTTAGAAAAAAAATTTTGAAAAAATTGAAAAAAAAAATTTGAAAACAAAAAAATATTTTTGATTTTATTTTCAATTTTTTCAAAAAAAAAATATTTTTTTTCGAAAATTTTTCTAAAAAAAAATTCTAAAATTTTTTTTTGTTCGAAATTTCTAAAAAAAAATCATATTTCAAAAAAAAATATTTTTTTGTTCGAAATTTTTTTTTCAATTTTTTCAAATTTTTTTTTTCAATTTTTTTTATAATATTTTTTTGTTCGAAATTATTTTTTTCAATTTTTTCAATTTTTTTCTATTTTTTTTATTTTTTGTTCGAAATTATTTTTTTCAATTTTTTCAAAATTTTTTTCTTAAAAAAATTTCTAAAAATTTTTTTTTGTTCGAAATTTCTAAAAAAAATCAAGTTTCAAAAAAAAAATTTTTTTGTTCGAATTTTTTTTTCAATTTTTTTTTAATATTTTTTTGTTGGAAATTTTTTTTTTCTATTTTTTTTTATTTTTTCAAATTATAAACGGCCGTTATTATAAAGGACTAACGATGCAATGATATTTAACAAAAAAGGACTAACGATGCAAAAGATAACGGAAGTCACTAACCCCAGTTAAGTGGAGGGACTATGAGTGTTATTCTTTTCAAAGATAGGGACTATCCGTGCAACAAAAAAGTTTGAGGGACTGTGAGTGAAATTTTGAGCAAACCACAGGGACCATCTATGTAATTTACTCCTAATTTAAACTTAAGTGACTAAATTATTTTTCTCAATTTAAGATTTATTTTTCTTTTCTATTTTTTATCTTGGAGAGTTAGGCAATTAATAGATTTCTAGGCTATAAATGTCTAGAAATCTCATATCTCTAACATAGTAGAGTAACTTTATTTTGAATATTTTATGTTGAATGCTTGAGGTTTAACTATTTTCACTTGAAAATCTGGTCGAAATTGAAGTGAAATCATTTTTATCGAGCCACATCAAATACACGAATATAAACTTCATTAACACATATTCAACAATAGACTTAAACATTCATCGTAAGGGGGTTGGCAATGCACCACTCACCCCAAATCCCTTCACTCACAAACAACTAATCCCCTTATGCCATATCACCCTCCCACTTTTTCATTCACTCACTCACTTTTTGTTGGCGGCACACCCCTCACCCTTCACTCACCGTTTGTACCATTAAAACACCCCAACGTTCCAAATATTAAATGCATAACGTTCGAAATGGGCTCGGTAAGCTTCACCGAGAATGAGCCTCACCGTGCGGTAGGAGGGGGAGGGCGGCGGTGTTCCTGTGCGGTGGGAATGCCGCACCGTGCCTCTCCGCACCCATTGCCAACCCCCTAATACTACAATATACTCCGTTAAGCAACCCAAATTAACTTGCACTATATACTAGTAATATTTAACTCATAATTACTTGTAGTTAGCCTAATTACTATTCACCTACATTTTCAATTTTGGTACTTAATATTAAATAATAAATGTCTTCGCCAACTTCCACAACTTAAGGGTTTAATCCGCGCGTACCTAAGGTACTTAATATGAGCATGACAATCAATCATAATATTATAAGCATTAATCTATTTAGAGTACAAGTTGGTTTCGAATGAGCCTTAATGTACTATATATATACACACATATATGATGCTTAACCTAAATACTTGGATTTTATCGCTGCATTCACCCCCTTGGTTCTTCTCACGTTTCAATAATAATGTCAGATCTGATCTTCGATTTAGTTGGAGATATACTTAAGAGACTGGATGTTGAAGATCTGATTCGATGCAAAAGCGTTTGTAAGTCATGGCTTTCTTTTATCTCTAGTTCTAGTTTTGTTCAAACTCATCTAGAATATACTTGCAATAAAGATCACAACAACCATGAACTTGGACATAGAAGAATCATAATGCCAACATATGCGAATACGCTTAATGATGGAAAAGTGCTTAATGACGCTGAGTATTACTCAGATGTTTGGTGTATTGTTGGTTCTTGCAATGGCCTTGTATGCTTCTCTATCTCTTATATTAATCCTCAAGTTATAGTAACAAATCCTTTAACTAGAGAGGTTAAAAAATTGCAAACTGCACCCAGAATACCCAAGATTCCTGACAGGCTATCGTTATGTTGGGGTTTTGGCTATGACTCGTTCACTGATGATTATAAGGTTGTTATGGGGACTAGGATGGGTAAGGCCGGGACACTTTTCCGAGTGTTGACACTGAAATCAAATTTATGGAAAGTTACTAGGCAAGTGAAATATAAAATATGTCAACCACTTGGTATCTTATGGAACGGAGCGCTTCACTGGTTTATGATGGATTGTAATAGTATGAAGAAATTAATTCTTTCTTTTGATTTATCTCACGAGGAATTCAAAGAAATTCCCCAGCCTGATGACTCAAGATATGTATGCAATTATTCAAACTCTCTGGGGATTGCCGAAGGATGTCTATGCATATATCGTAACCATCTCCCCTACCAGAGATGGGTAATGAAAAACTACAATGACAAAAAATCTTGGGAACAACTACCGTATGGTTGTGAGACAAACACGTATGACGTTGCACACATGCTCAAATGTTACATTCCAAACAAAAATTGGTGCCTATGTAATGAAGATGATAAATTTTTGTCCAAGATTGGGAAATATATTCGTTGCCCTGTATATGTGCAGAGCCTTGTTTCTCCCCATCTTAATGGGAAACTGAATATGGAGAGGAACACAGAAAATAACAAGAGAAGTGATAACGTTGTTTCAAGTTAGGATGTTATTTCAAGGTCTATCTGTTTTTCACATAGCATACTCAAGAAAAAGAAGTGGACGAAGATTATACAAATAAATGGTGATTAAGATGGTTTCGAATTATAATGTTATTATCTGACCATCCTTTCTTTTAATTAATTATGTTTATGCTGGTTGTTATATATAACCAGAAACTTGTTTCTGGTATCTATGCAGGGGCTGATGTACATGTAGTTCAGGGGTAGCGGTCGCTACCCCTGAACTTTTACCCGGTAGTGGAATTTTTGGCGATTTTTGGCCATTTTTTTGCGATTTCGCGACCCCTGAAACAAATTTTCGCTACCCCTAAACAAATTTTCGTATTTCGCTACCCCTAAACTTGGCTCCTAGTTCCGCCCCTGTATCTATGTATGACTTTCTTTTCATCGATCACAAAGAAAAGTATGATTAACTCATGTGTCTTGTATGTAGTACATGGATATACTTTAGTAATCATGTATGACTTTCTTTTCGTTACTAATTAACTACTAAGTACATGGAACTCATGTGTCTAGCTAGTATATGGCAATCTATGACTTTCTTTTCATTACTAACAAAAGTATGACTATGATTAACTCATGTGTCTTGAATTTAGAAGGTATGCATGCATACCCTTTGAGTAGCATCTATATTGTGAAAAACAAATTTACAATCTTTATAAAATTTTTGAGAGGTTAACACAAGTGCGTACGTACCTTCTAACAAAATTTGAAGATATGGAGTTGTCCATTACGCAGTGGTATTATCCGTTGAATTATTATTAATAATAAAACCATTGAAGTTCAAAAACCATTAACATATCTAAATCTAATGGCCTGATGTGATGCAACTAACAACACAACAACCCAGAAAGACAACCAAACAAACTCTAACGCTAAGAACTAATGACTAGTCTCTAGCTTTCATTCGTTCCTCATCCAAACCACGTATGCCGACTCTATGAATTTTCGAGACATTAACTTCAATCTCGTTATAGAGAAACTAATATCGAATACTTGATCCACCTGCTGAGCCTTCTTCTTGAAAAGCCTATTGTTCCTCTCTTGCCATATGTAGTACACCGAAGCCCTGAACAAGATTTTGGTTACGACCACACTTGCTACATTTTTGTGAGCAAACGGTTGAATAGCGGTGACAAAAGACCTCCATGAATCACCAATACTAGCTATTGATGGACATCAGCGCTTTCACCTTATGCCAAACCTGTAATGAGTAAGTGCATTCAACGAATAAATGAGAGTGATTATCTTGGGCAGTTTACATAATGGACAACGCAAGTGATACTCGTTGTGGCATCAACATCCCAAACCCTCAACTTGTCTCGAGTCTTCAGATGCTCACCCATTGGAAGCCATATAAGAAATGCATGACGGGGGATACTTTGGCAAAACCATACCACATCGAACGATCCGCCCTTGGGCGAATTGCATGCCAAACTGTCAAGACACTGAAGTTACATAATTTCCCCTCCAAGTCTTTCCACCACAACTTGTCATCACTTTCAGTAAGCACTATATATAGTAGCACTATAGGGTTAAACGAACGCAATATCGGGTACTTGTCCAGCCAGTGGTTAGGCCAGACCATGGCGGAGCCACGATTTTGAGTTAGGGAGGGGGGGGGCAAATTTGTTTAGCGATAACAATAACGACTAATGACAAACATATGACTATTAGTTTTGGTTATCACCAAAAGTAAACAATAATACACAGTAATTTTTGTTTACTTTTTTTTCACTCGTACACAATTTCACATCAATATATGACTGCTAATTTGTATACCGTAATTTAAAAAGAACGCGGACAATAAATTTAAGACACATAAAGTAGCTATGAAATACATGTTAGAAATGAACTCAATGTTATCTTCCAAAAATTCAATTTGATATTTACTGACTTTGATATCTCTAAAATAAGACATGCTAGAAAGTGAACACCATACCACAATATGCCTATTTAATATATTGAAGAATTAATAAGAAACGACATTAAAGTATATAACTGTATAACCCAACTTTGCATAATGAGTTTGAGTCAAGTCAGTCAACAAACCAAAATTTTGAAGGCCAAATTGTAATTACCTTACCTTAAGGGCCAAATTGGATGATGACCCTACAAATTTAATATAAACACTTTTTTACTGTCACTTTTCTTTCTCTCTCTATCCTGTACCATCTTCTTCCTCAAACATGCATCTTCTATTTACAGATTTAATTCTCCATATATTTTTACTTCTATTCCGATGTTACAAGCTGGGTTAGTTGGGTAGGTTAGGGGTGGCCAAGCACCCGCTAGCCACCCCATTGGCTCCGCCCCTGTGGCAGTCCCACATATATATTGTCATAAATCAAGTCATGCACCTCACTATTCACTTCAAAACCACCTCTATAAATATCTCTACGCGTTATTACCGAATCAAGAGGGCCATTATCGTGCCACTTATCAAACCATGCAGAAGTAGAATTATGATTACCTACCATTATCGTGCCACTTATCAGACCATGCACCATACTATTCGCTTCAAAACCACCTCTATAAATATCTCTACGCGTTATTACCGAATCAAGAGGGCCATTATTGTGCCACTTATCAAACCATGCAGAAGTAGAATTATGATTACCTACCACATGAAAGAAAAAACAAAAATGCAACCGAATGGATTGGACTCAAGTGGGTTTTGTATGGGCCTTGTACTTTTGGGCTGAGGACTTCAAGTACGAGCTGAGGTCAAAATGTATATATATATATATATATATATATGTATATATATATATATATATATATATATATATATATATATATATATATATTGTGAACATCTAGGTATACTATATGCATAATAACCTAAATATATCTCTTCATCCGCCCTGCTTCTGCTTGTATTTGATTTGGTTGAAGATATACTTAAGAGATTGGATGGTGAAGATCTCATCCGATGCAAAAGTGTTTGTAAGTCATGGTTGTCTTTGATCCCTAGTTATTGTTTGTTAAAACTCATCTGGATTATAATAAGAAGAGAGATCACAATAATCATGAACTTGGACATAGGCTATGTTTGGCAAGGGTTTTATAGATCCCTAGTTATTGTTTGTTAAAACTCATCTGGATTATAATAAGAAGAGAGATCACAATAATCATGAACTTGGACATAGGCTGTGTTTGGCAAGGGTTTTATAGGGGGCTTATAAGGGCTCGGGCTTTTAAAATAAGTCGGCTAATAAAATAAGTCTCATTTGTCATGTAGCTTATGGAAGGGTTTATAAAATAAATCGGCTAGATACGAGCGTTCTCGAGGTTAGTAGGGATTCCGTATTATTCCACACTTTTCTTGGAAGAGCTTAGATGATCTTGGGAACCCTAGAAGCTCATGGAAGTCCTAGAAGTTTCCCATCATGGAAGTGTGTTGAAATTGTACATAGCTTAGTTGAGTAGTATAAATAGAGGAGGCCTCATTTGTTCAAGGCATCTAAGAAAGTTCACTTGTAATCTCTCTTGTAAAATTCTCTAGTAATACAAAGCATTTCCCTTATTCCACTTGTTCTTTTCTTTGAAGCTTTCTTTAGTTACATACATCGTTGAGTGTTCGAGTAAGGCTGAGCTTAGCCGAGATTAAGTTCTGCACGGAAGACAATTGTAGAGACAAGTCCGTGACAAGTGGTATCAAAGCCAGGTTGATTCGAGGCGATGGAAAGCGAAATCGAGAAGAATTGTGCTAGTGGAAGTACGGTTCTTGACGAGACTCGGGGTCGAGGTGATCAACGGCAAAACCTCAAGAAGAGAGGTATGTCTAAGAACGTTATGACAAGTTTGGATAAGGATAAGAGAGTGGCGGGTGTTGAGACATACTCCTGAATCGTTCTATTTTATTCACGAATGGCCATAGTTCATCATCATGACAGATCATTGACAACATTTTTTAAGCAAATTAACTTCAAACATCACATAAAACTAAACAAAATAAACGTAAATTAAAACTTAGCTCAGCAGCAACGGGCATCGCAAAAACGATTTAACAAAAACAAAAAGAATGACGCTGATTATTCGTTAAAAATGGATTAACATCGGTTTAACTCACCTATAGCCTAAGATGACGTCATCAACTTTGATATAAAAGTGAATATTTATATTTTTTATAAAAAGTGCCTAAAATGACATCATCAAGACAATAATATTATTTTAAAATTTAAAAACAGTTAAAATAAAAAACATGAAATGACGTTATTAATTTGTATATTATCATGAGTATCATTATAAAAAAAATTGTAAAAAAACACACTAGAGTGATGTCATCATTTTATTATTATTATTATTATTTTGAAAAAATGAAATCTATAAAATTATAATATCATAATTATAACTAAAATTATAATATCATAAAATTAGGTCATAATTATACTAAAATTACATCATAGTCATAAAATTATAATATCATAATTATAACTAAAATTACGTCATAATTATAACTAAAACTATAAAATTGTAATATCATAAAATCATAATATCATAATTATAACTAAAATTACGTGATAATCATATTCATAAACTTAATAAACGATAAAGAGTAGTAAATTATACATGCTTAGCAAGTGGATCAATTAGTGTGTGTGAGTAGAAGAAGAGAGTGTGGTTTTTGGAAAGTGATTGTAATGAGAATGAGTTAGGCGGGAATAATTTATATTCCGTTGAGTTTGATTGTGATATAGGCCAGTTGAGTTTACAAGCCCAATGGGCTGGGTGAGTTTACAAGCCCAATGTTGCGACAAGAGCCATCCGGAGGTCTAAGATTAACTAAAACATACCAGTAACTTATTATCAATTTTCAAATATATATATATATATATATATATATATATATATATATATATATATATATAACTGAATAAATCAGATGTGCCGAACAAAAAATTGATAACTAAAAAAGGAAAACTCTAAAAAGAAAAACCATCTGTCAAAAACCATTTTTTTCGATCGGATCAAGATCGAAGCCGCAATATTTGTATGTGGTTTAAAAAATCATAATGGGCCATATGGGCTATCAACACCAAACTACCCATCACATAAAACCCCTAACAAACTCTCATTTCATAAAAAACTCAAAAAAAATCCTCTCCAAACTTCCAAATCATCTCCAAGCCCTAATTCACAAATCACTACAACAATTGTCACATTTGAAAATTTTACTTAATATTCAGTTTATATATTTTGAATAATTGATGAAGATATGATAGTTTTGTTCAAGTTTCTGATTATGTTGATATTTGTTCAAGCTAATGATATAGTTTTTTTTAGTTGTATATAATTCATTAGATATTGATGACTGTTGAGAGTAGTGATACATTGTTGATTTATGATGATGATGATGATGATGATGATGATGTTAATTTTGTTACTACAAATAAATCGTAAAAATGTTTATTAATATTTATTGATCTCTTTAAGTTTTGTCGATAACAAACATAAAATTATGTAAAAGTATAAATCTAAATATTACATGTTTTTACATTTACCATTTACTATTTACTTACATTAGTTAAAATGTTCTTACTTGTAATAAATGAAATGTAGGTAAAAGAGTTGGGTAATCCATAACCCATAACTCATGACCCATGGAGCTTGACCCAAAACCCATGACCCATTGCATGACATCAAAATGGGTAAAACTCATGACCCAAAGTCCTTAACCCATGACCCAAGATGTCTTTGTCATCATGCATGACATCACATGACCCATGGACCTTGACCCATAACCCAAAAACCCGAAATTGTAACCGAAAATCAGGACTTGTACTACCAGATAGCCGGATCCCTGGCTTTACACTAGTCTGATCCCTTTGGGAAGGGATTCGCCGGATCCGGGTGAACAGTGATCATAATTTCATATAAATAGTGAGTCATTTCCCTCTTGTTTCATACCCCACTTAAATATATCTTCTCTTTATATTTTAAGTTCTATAAACTTAGATCTAAAGATCATTCTTGTAGCTTTCTTTCTCTTGTGTTTCTCAAAGTTCTTCTCTCCAATCAGAATTGCTCATTTTCGCTTTCTTGCATACGAGCCAATCTTCTTTCCAAGTTGCTTGGATTCTTCATCACCTCAAGACCACTGAGTTGTCTCTTGTTGTTGATAGTTTCTCTTGTATTCTTTAAGAAGTTGCGATAGTTGTGTTGTTATGTTGGATTGGTTCTTCCGTGTAAAGGACCCGGTATCTAGCTTAGTACCGGAAAAAGTGTAAGCGGTGTTGTGAGGTTTCTCCACCGGTTGAAAGAGCTTGTTGACATAGTGTTTACGAACTCTCGAGTTGAGTACTCGGGGAGTGGAGTAGAGTAAATAAGGTGTCCTTGTAGCCGAACCACTATAAATCATTGTGTCGCGCTTATATCCTTTTATCTCTTTACCATTATTGTACTTATTTCTTTTCATACTAACTTGCATTATCTATATCTCAACATCCAAATATTTCACATACTATCAATCTAAAGTTTTATAAACTAAATTTAAATCGGTAAAAACTATTCAACCCCCCTTCTAATTTTCTACAAATTTTTATAACAATTTTGTTGATTCAGTTATACAATCTGTTTATACTCATACTATTCGTGTCTTGAAATGCACGTCTGTTTAAAAATCACACTTGGTGTCTTGAAATGTGTGATCATCTGTTATTCTATCATCATTTTGTTGTTGATGAGAGTTTCTACTAACTGATGGTTTACAGCTTTTATTATAAGTTTAATATGTTTTTTTCAGTTCATTTTCTTCACAATATCGGCTTATGATTGTAAATGTAAATGATGAACAAGTGCATTATGTGACCTATTTCATGTTTATGCAAATTTTTGTAATCATAAAATCACTTTTTTGTTTCAAATTTGTTTATGAATATGTCAATGAAAGCAACTTAATGTTGCTCGTTTTAATATGTGCTTTTGAGTTCATTTTCTTCACTCGACTGATAATGATGATGATAAGTTTTATAACAAATTTGTTGATTCAATTATATAATGTGTTTAAAAATCACGCTCTCCGTGTCTCGAAATGCATGATCTGTTTAAAATCACGCTATCCGTGTCTTGAGATGCATGATCATCTGTTGTTGATGACATTTTATTTGATGAGAATTTCAACGAATTGATAGTTTACAGCATTAATATAAGCTTAGTATGTGTTTTTAGTTCATTTTTTCACAATATCGGCATATGATTATAAATGTAAATGATGAGCAAGTGCATTATGTGACCTATTTCATGTTTATGCAAGTGTTTTATAAAATCAGTGAAGTTTAATCAGAAAATTAATCAAAATTAACACAATATCACTATACTAACGATGATATTCAAAATATATAAACTGAATGTTAAGTAAAATTTTTGAACATGATCAGAAATGTGACGATTGTTGTAGTGATTTGTGAATTAGAGCTTGAAAATGATTTGGGAGTTTGAAGAGGATTTTTTTATTAGTTTGTTATGAAATGAGAGTATGTAAGGGGTTTTTTGTGGAGGGAATTTTTTTTTGATTATCGAGTTCAAGCCAGGTGTAAGTTGGGTCAAAACCCAAAAATGAGCATTTTGGTTTTGATAGCCCATATTGGCCCATTATGATTTTATAAACCACTGACAATTAAATAAAACCAATATACTATAATGTGCTTAATTAAACTGCTACTGTAAAGGAAATGCGAATGTTTGGGATTACAAGTTGAGACTGCTGCTTGTAAAGGGATGTTTGGGATTGTTTATTGAAACTTCTTATAGAGTTAAGGATTTTTAGTAAGCAATCCCAAACAACTCATTTACAAGCATCAATTTCAATAGGCAATCCTCAGCAGTGTTTTTCTTTTTATTATAGCAATCCCAAACAGCCCAAATTTATTCCTTTCATCTAAAACCACAAAGAGACCAGTTTTAAAGGTATCAAGCAGTCTTTATAACCACTCTTTTAAACCGGTCTAAAAGCCCTTTCCAACATGTCTAAAAGGCTATTTTTGTGATAGTGTACTAACCTGCTGAAGGTGGGCCACAAACTCCTCTTATGCAGTTCCCACAAAATATCCAGATTCATTTTCGCCTTCAATGAAACTCAAAATACAATTCGGGCCTTCGATCTTTCCATCATGATCACATATAACAAAATTTAATAGCCATAATATTAGCTTTTATCTCATAATCTAATGACATTCCTAATGCGAATTTTTTGTAACATTTTTCAAGACTAACCCAATAATTCTGATGATTAGAGCTTTGATGCGTCTACCAATAGAACCAAACTCAGTCTCTCATGCAACACAACTAAAAATAAACAAGGTAATATTTATAAAAAGGCATATCATAAGTGTGGTCAACAGGTTTAAAAAGAGTTAATCATATACCTTGTCGTGTATAAACTTGAGCTAGTACTTAGCAAATCATAAACATGATGATGAGTCTTATTGTGAGCCTTCATGTTTGAAATCAAATAGCTGTTCAACAGAATCTTTGATAGTTCTTTAAATTGGGGCTTCTTTCTGGAAAAACCTTAGAGTAGACATTCTAAAAGCCTGCAAAATCCGAAAAGTTTGAGCACCTAAGTCAAAAAAAAAAAAAAAAAAAAAAAAAGGTAGAATGGGAAATAGGTGGAAGGAGCATTTCCTCAATCTCTAAGAGCTCGAAACCTTGCAAGCGGTATTGTCCTTCTAAGCTAAAATAACGAGTTCTTATTGCAGCAGGATTTTAGCGGTTGGCTTTCACATAGGTAGTCGTAGCTTGAAGACGGGAGTCTTTTAAAAAAACTTACCTAAGTTTCCATATACGAGGATAATAAAAAAAATGCCAATTGACAGTTTGTTTTTGATTCATCAGTTATTAATATAAGGCACTAACAAAGATAGAGTGACAAAGGTAACTAGCTCGACCGGAAGGGAGAGGATAGGCGAAAATGAAAGCTATAGTAACACAGTCAGTTGGAGAACTAACGAAGCTGAGGCGGGAGAAAAAGCATACCTCCCCGGTCAGAAGACTAATGTACCCTCATGTATACAGTTCTCGTACTCGAACTGGCAAGAACGGTCAATTGTGTTATTGTGTTAACTGATAGCATACTTAAAACCACAAAACTAACAAAAAACGGACTCATATGTTCATAGTGTGTAGGATATTCCTAAATAAAAATATTCAAATTCAGAAAAACAAACGTAATAAAGTAACAAATAAGACTAATTTCAGTCAACCTTTATATACTAATGAATAACATTAACCCGAGTTAAAACACATTATAAACAATTCACATCCTATGATGTTTCACTTTTGTTTTAATTTTCATATTAGATCATAGGTTAATAGGTATGGTGCATATCAGCATATGTGTTCATGGTATTTATATTGGAATTGAGTTAGAATTTGGAACTGTGCAAACACCTATTTTTTATCTTGATTAAGCTAAAAAGTTAATGGCTTTTTTATTTTGGACTTGGCGTTGTCATTATCTTCTAAACGGATACAATCGTGTCTTTTGAGTGGTAATGTTCTTTTTTAGTCTCGAGATAGTGAAGGAAAAAAAAAACGTTGAAAGTCATGATGCCTCTTAACAAACACCACCTTTCAGTGTTTATCATATGGCTGATTTGGTCATATGCCTCTTAACAAACACCACCTTTCAGTGCTCATGCATTTCGAGACACGGAGAGCGTGATTTTTAAACACACTATATAATTGAATCAACAAATTTTTTATAAAACTTAACACCATCATAATCAGCCGAGTGAAGAAAATGAACTAAAACACATATTAAAACGAGCAACATTAAGTTGCTTTCATTGACATATTCATAAACAAATATGAAACAGAAAAAAGTGATTTTATGAATAGAAAAATCACATTAACATACAGATTTAGACACACTAACACTGTGTTCTCGAGTTTAATTTTGGAGAGAAATAAAAGAAAAGAAAAGGAAACTGTGAAATACTTGCGTTCTCCAGTTTTTTTAAGGGAGGAAAAGGAATGAAATGAAGGAAATTTGAGAGGAAAATGTGGCTAAAACTTTCCTCCCAAAAATGGGAGGAAATGGAAGTAAAACTAAAGTATTGTATGTTAAATGACAAAACTATCCTTATTTTTTAAACATTAAAAGTTTAAAACTTCAACACATGGGTGTAATTGTAAATGGACCCACTATTTTCATTTTCACTCTTCTATTTTCAACTCAAGAACACAAAGTATTACTAATCTTTTCTTCCTTTTCCCCTCTTTATTTTTCAACTCAAGAACACAAATTTTTTTTACTCTCCACTTTCTTTACTTTTCTTTTCTTCCTTATCATTTTCTTTTCTTTAATCAAAAACTCGAGAACACAGTGTAACACTTGCATAAACATGAAATAGGTCATATAATGCACCTGTTCATCATTTACACTTATAATCATAAGTCGATATTGTGAAGAAAATGAACTGAAAAACACATATTAAACTTATAATAAAAGCTGTAAACCATCAATTAGTTGAAACTCTCATCAACACAAAATGATGATAGAATAACAGATAATCACGCATTTCAAGACACAGAGTGTGATTTTTAAACAAACGCGCATTTCAAGACACAGATAGTATGAGCATAAACATACTGTATAACTGAATCAACATAATTGTTATAAAAACTAACATCATCATCGTAATCAGCAATATATCAATACGCTTAACAATCATCAATATCTAATAATTATATACTACGTATAAAAATAAACTCTATCATTAGCATGAACAATATCAACATAATCAGAAACTTGATCAAAACTGTTAATACAAATAAACCTTGAAAACGTTTATTTATATCTTACGACCTTCTAATGTTTTGTCAATAACAAACATAAAATCATTTTAACGAAATAGATAAAATACATAAACGCTTTGAGCCAAAAGTTTATTAACTCATTTCATTAAACAAACCTTTAACATGTTTAGTTAAAAAGTTTACATGAAACCAAAACTATTTTATAAAAAA
Organism: Artemisia argyi; assembly: GCA_030686995.1. NCBI lineage: Eukaryota > Viridiplantae > Streptophyta > Magnoliopsida > Asterales > Asteraceae > Artemisia > Artemisia argyi. The sequence continues at coordinate 252,888,616 of CM060708.1, forward strand.
ACACAAGTAACATTTGTTACTTACATTTTATAAAATACATGTTAAGAAAAAGCTAGTAAACACTTGCACAATCCATGGCCCAAAACCAAGTCCATAACCCATAACCCATGGAGCTTGACCCATAACCCATGAAGCTTGACCCATAACCCAAAGTCCATGACCCATGACCCAAGCTGTCTTTTACATCAGGCATGACATCATTTATCTATGGATCATAACCTATAACCCATAACCCGGTTTGTAACCCAAAATCAGGAATGGTTTACCCAGTTACCCGGATCCCTTAGTTTACACTAGCCGGATCTCTCTGGGAAGGGATCCGGTGGAAACAGGTGAACAGTAGGCAGTTTTGCCTAAAAATAGTAAGTCATTTCTCTCTTATCTCTTACCCCTTTTAGACATTACTTCTCTTTATGTTCTAAACTCTCTAACCACAGATCCAAGGATCTTTCTATGTAGTCTCTCTTTGTGATTCTCTAGATTCCTTCCAAGGATCTTTCCTCTCGAAGACGTGCAAGCTTGTGATATGAGTTGCTTGGATTCTTCTCTTCCAAGATCACAGAAGTGAATCTTGTTCTTTCTTTCTTCTCAAAAGTGAGTTGTAGATGTGTTGAGTCGATAGGTGTAAAAGGACGTTAGATCCTTTAGTCGAGTTGTATTAGATGTGTTTGTTTGGTCCGCCGTGCTAAGGACCCGGTATCTAGCCTTGTACCGGATAAAGTGTAGGCAACGAGGTTTGGTCTACCTTGTGTGAAAGAAACAGTATCTAGTTTTGTACCGGATAAAGTGTAAGCGACGTTGTGAAGGCTTCTCCGCCAAGTGAAAGGAGTTTGTGTTGTGCAGTGTTTACGAACTCTCGAGTAGGCGACTCAGGGAGTGGAGTGAAACTCATGGGTTTGATTGTTTCTTTTGATTACGTTTTAGGTTTACAAAGAATGACTCCATGGGTCACAACCGAACACAAAAACATAAGATTAACATCAAAACCAACACCAAATCATAAAAATTAACCACTTTTTTACAACTAACATGTAAAAATTGAAATTGAAATAAAAATTGAGATGCGCGATTTATGAATTAGATAGTTGTGATTGATTTTCAAAGTTCGCTTGATTGAATTTTGAATTTGATCAAACCAAAAAAACCTAAATCAGCACATAAATCATTAAGTAATAGATTATTATAATAATTGTCTTATAGAAAGTAATAGTAGATAATTTTGTTGTCTTCGCGTTTTCTTGTCTGATTCCTATTCTACTTAGTTCATGACCCGGAAATCTAATCAAAATAGAAAATCAGATTTGTTCACACGAATAATAAAATTCTTAGCTATAACAATTTTCACTTACCATAGTGACAAAGCAGCAGCAGCCAACAACACACCAGATACATATAATTGAATTTGGAAGTTGTGAGAGTAAAAAGTGTGGAACAAAATATGATGGTCCAATAAGAGTGTCTTAGCCTAGTGCAATCAGTGCACACCATTTCCATGAACTTTTTGAAGGCAAGTTCCAACAGTTACCATGTACACTATGTTCACTCCTACTGGTACTATCAGCTGCTGTGGTATTACTATCCAAGGCCCGAGTTTCTGCCCAAAAGCGTGCATGGCTAGGTCTATGTAGCGATCATAACGAACCTCTTCCAAGGACCATGGAATTGGGTCAAGAGCCAAAATGTGTGCATTACGAGCTTAAAACAATCAAAAAACATATAAAAATTCATTATGTGGACTTCAAGTCGCAATAAAAACATATCAGCCATATTAATTAATTACAATTGACTAGTAGCTACATATTTCATATTTCTGAAACTTTTACCACAAAAGAAACATTCTGAAAAAGTAAAAGCACTACAATTCCTCCTGTGCAAACTAAAGTATAGTGCAGGCTTATTGGTCCATTGTTTCTTTTAATCCTAAGCTATAAGGAGCAAGTCAATAATAACGGCCAAAAATTTTACCGCCATCGGTTATCTTTATAAAATGAAATGGTGCCAAGCAAAATTCACCATCATTTTCGGTGTCGCCTGTTGCACAAGACGCGCTGCATTAACTGTACTCAAAACCCCCTTATTCTTCCCTTCAGTCGCCTTCTGTCAATGTGGCTTACACCCTTCAAACATCTTACACGGCTCCTCTAAACACCTCCTAAACCCATCCTGATTCCTATAAACAAAAATACGCAAACCCTCTACTCTTGCCAATATTAATATCAAACCTCAATGACCCCATCTCAATATGACCAAACCTAAAAAAAATAAAAAAAAAAACAAAAAAAACTTTCAACATCTCGGAATCCACCTCCTGTCCCACATTACTGACATAAACCTTCCTCCCCACATTCTGCCCACCCACCACCATTCACTAACGACACCAACTGACAATTTGCCATTCTATTCCCAATCCTCTTCTTGTGCTCCTACAACGCGTTATTCGCACCTTTCCTACACCTAAACTGATTAAAACCAAAGCCTTTAGCTTTCCCAGTAACCCTATCCATGATAACATTTCTTTAGTAGTTTCCCAAGTTAACACATAAACAAATATTTTTCAATACGATACACCGTTATATGCTGAATTAGCTATGTGGGTGTATAAGGTAGAGTTTGGTATGCGTAAAATAGAGAGTTTACTGCTGGAAATTTAGATGGTGCGAATGGTGGTGGTGACAGGAATGGATGATAGAGTTGGAGATGGAGGCTGAGTGGGTTATTTGGGTTGTTTTGTTTTGTCCTAGTAACTTAATAAGCATTACTCCGTATATATTAAAAGTTACATAACCTTTCACATTTGGCCATTGAAGTTAAAAAAAAAAAAAAAAAAAAAAAAAAAAAAAAAAAAAAAAAACAAAAACAAAACCAGACCCGCTTTTTAGTGGTTTTTTTCTTTTAGATGAATTTTTTCAATTTTGACCAAAATTGATTCAATTTTAACTTTTTATTTATTAATTACATCGATCGATTTCACTTATGCGGCAAAATTGATCTCTTATATTAGTCCATTTTTTTTCAATAAGAACTACTTTTCAAATCACTTATAATTCTTTTATTATATCTCCCACCTATATAAAACAAGGTTGGGTTTTGGCAAGTCAACCCCCAAAAATCTTTAAAACTCGCCACCTGGCAATTTTTTTGATCCAATGGTCCTTACTCATTTTCTTCCAAAAAAAAACGCTATAAATAAATTCAGTAACAAAAAACACCCCTAAACCATGAACGTATAGATCAAAACAACCATCAAACGATTAAACCCTAAATCAATTTAATTTAAATGCATTCATACCCTACAAATCAGTTATCCCTAAAGCAAATTGTTGATACAAAAGTTGGGCGTTCCTGGTTATTGGCTCTTGCTCTCGTATCAATTCGCTTCTTAGTACTTGTTACCTGCGCACTAAGAAAATAAACAGCACCGTTAGGCTATGTACTTGGCAATTGCTGCATTTTCTTATCAGGAAGAGACGTCGTCACCTTATTGGGGATGCGGAATCTACCGCGGAAGAGACATCTACTTCTGGTGCGGGGAAAAAGGTTGCTGAGGCTTCTCCGTTTCTGTAAGTGTCTGCACCTTTATCATTTTTTTTTTTTTTTTTTTTTTTTTTTTTTTTTTTTTTTTACTATATTACTTGTTGTAATATTGACTAACTGTCATTTTTTGTTGCGTAGGGATGATGCTGCGAAGAATGATGGAGCCTTTGTTGATGAGGTTTCCCCTCCACAGAATGAAAACAGGGAGGGGAAAACCAAGGTTGTTGATGGTGGAGAGGCGCAGCAGCTGATGGATGAGCTGGCTGCGACTGCGGCGCGCCAAGCTGAGCTGGTGGCTCAGTTAAAAGAGAAGTATGTCGGGGAGAGCAGTGCTCTTGCCCAGAAGGATGAGGAGTTGGCGAGGCTCCGTGCGCAGTTGGATGATGCGCAGGTGGAGTTGGAGGCCTCGCGGGTGCATGCTGAGAAGATCACCCACGAGAAGCTGTCCGCCATGGCTGAGGTAGTGAAGGCGCGTGGAGAGCTGCACCATTACAAGTCTGACTTGACTTTTGTCGTGCACTTCTTAGAGGAGAAGAAGGTGGAACACTTCGCTAGCATCACCAAGTTTAAGGAGGATATGTTGAAGCTCATCCAGGCACAGGAGGACAAGCTGCGTAGTCTTAGCATTGAGTATGACGAGGAATTATATCCTCATTTGATGTCGACCATTGCTGAGCGCAGGTATTCTTTTTATTTTATTCTTCTTTATAATAACTTTATCGTCATGCTTTTTACTTACACAAATTGTCTTTGTGAATGTAGGTGGTTGATTAGCCATGGGCTGCGCCTGGCAACCATGGGCACGCTAGAGTCCCAAGAGGTGGTGGACGCCTTTGGGAAGGTGGTGCATTGTGCGATGGCGCGTGGTAGATCACAGGCTATGGAGGATCTCCACGAGGCCAAGCTGCTGAAGAAGGACTTGGCGGAAGTCCCTGGGTACAGCCCTACTGCTTATGATGAGTTGCTGCAGGCAATGGCGGGGTTGAAGGTTCTTGAGCTGCCGCACAATGGGAGGCTGGAGCGCGATCAAGATGACCCCATAGATGTTCTGATGGCGGGGTTGACATTGCAGCGCCATCTTGGAGAGAATGGGGAAGGGGAATCAGATTACTATCTGAAACCTGACGTTTCGCAGCTGCAGGTTCCGGTATTCGCGCAGCCTCGCGACATCCTCAAACCCTTTGCTCTTGAGAGGGAAATTCCCTTGAAAGAGGTGCTGGAGCGACATGAGCAGAGGGCTGCCCAGAAGAAGGGCATCAAGGGTAAAGCAGTGATGTGCGGCATTGGTGCTGCGCACATCCCCAGATCTGATGGTGTGCCCGTGAGTGTTCCCACGGTATCTCCCCATGATGCCTTGCTTCTCAGAAAGCTTCAGGAAGCGGGGAGTTCTTCTGCTCCGCAGGATAGTCCTGAGCATCGCCATAGCGTGTAGGTTTTGTTTGTATATTTATGTATCTTTTCCTTGTAATTTTTATGAATAAATGTGGAATAAGATATCTTTTTGCTTAAGTTCGTGACTTAAATATACTTGCATTGTTTGCGAAGTTTTATTATTTGACCAAGTGTCTTGGCTCGTTATGTCGCTAAGCTTGTACAGTGTACTTAGTATGTGCGCATCCGTCGTGGGGTGCGCACGCGAAACTTACCTCGACGTCTCAAGAGTAAGGCGCTTAGCAAGGATACGTGATCCAATGTTGATGGGTTTGCAACCCTCTTACTTAATGCACCTAGCCATGGGTATATCAAATGGATACCTCAAAAATTGGGGGTAGTGTCCACGTGGCCCTCGTAAATCGGGAAAAAGTGCATGTACCGGTTCAGTTCCAGCCATACGTTTTTGTGAGTGGGTTCCACGTGGAGACAAACTAGGGTTTTTTACTCCCTATATAAGAGTCACCGCCCCACTTTTTACGATCACACAGTAAAACACACACTTATCACTATTCACTTTCCTTGAAAGATTTTTGCAAAGAAAATACTTCATTTTCGTAGGTAATTTTGTGTGCGTTTCACTTCGTCATTTAATGAAGATGGTTGCCCAGTTAGAGGATTTTCGCTCCGCGATGACCATTGAGGATGTTACTCAATTTTCGTCTGACTATTTCGTGCCTCTTGATGTCCATCCAGAGGCTCCAGATGTGGACGCGTGTATAGCTGATTTCCCCGAAGGGAAAATAGGGCTATACACAAAATTCTTTGAGTACGCGAATTACCGCGTACCCATATCCATCTTTCTGAGCGATTTGCTCAACCATTATCGCCTTCACATCTGTCAGCTGCACTGTATAGGTGCGGCTAAGGTGTCGAATTTTGAAGTAAACTGTCGTTTACTTGCGATAGAACCGACCGTGGCCTTGTTCCGCTCCTTTTACCACACGACGTGGTCAAATGGTTGGGTTTCTTTTGCGAAGCGCCAGGGGGCGCTTCAGTGTTATACTGAGAAAGTAGATGCCCTAAAGAATTGGAGGGAGTACTTTTTCTGGGTTGATGATGTAGTCTTTCCCTTTCCCCATGAGTTTTATACTCAGGATACATTGCCAAGGGATGGGCGCCCCGCACCCGGTTCCTACAGGCTGGCTGACGCGCAGATTCTGGATGTCAACCGACTGGCCATTAACCCCTATCCGGAGGAGTTTTTGGTGCACATGGGGTTGAGCCGCGCTTATTTTGGCGCTGCGGATGAGGTGCCCACTTTCTTAAGTGAGGATGGCCGGGGTGGGTGTTCATCCCTTCTTCTTCAAGCTTTGTAAGTCTCTTTTTGTGTATGCGCGCTTTTAATAACTAATCCTTTTTTCTTTCTTGCTTGATTGATGTGCGCAGAGATGGATTTGTTTGCCGTTGTTAAGCTGGACAAGCCAAAACTGGTAACTATAGGGGTGCGCCCTCTGAGGGAAGGTGAGCAGCCCCTACTGGAGGCGACTGAGGGTCGCTTGACCGTGTTGCCAGAGGCGGTCCCTGAGAACACGCCACCGCTCCAAGTGACGTCCGTTCAGAGCGTGGCGCCCGATGCGGAAGTGGCGCCCCAATGTGGAGGTGGCGCCCAATGTGGAGGTGGCACACGAGGAGGCGCACTCGGGGTCGTCTGACAGTATAAGGATCCTCAAGCCTGAGGAGGTGCTTAAGGAGGAAGTTGCGCAGAATGTCAAGCGCAAGGGAGAGGCTGGGTGCAGTGGCACCAGGAAGAGACGTCGTCACCTTATTGGGGATGCGGAATCTACCGCGGAAGAGACATCAACTTCTGGTGCGGGGAAAAAGGTTGCTGAGGCTTCTCCGTTTCTGTAAGTGTCTGCACCTTTATCATTTTTTTTTTTTCTTTTTTTTTTTTTTTTTTTTTTTTTTTTTTTACTATATTACTTGTTGTAATATTGACTAACTGTCATTTTTTGTTGCGTAGGGATGATGCTGCGAAGAATGATGGAGCCTTTGTTGATGAGTTTTCCCCTCCACAGAATGAAAACAGGGAGGGGAAGACCAAGGTTGTTGATGGTGGAGAGGCGCAGCAGCTGAAGGATGAGCTGGCTGCGACTGCGGCGCGCTAAGCTGAGCTGGTGGCTCAGTTAAAAGAGAAGTATGTCGGGGAGAGCAGTGCTCTTACCCAGAAGGATGAGGAGTTGGCGAGGCTCCGTGCGTAGTTGGCTGATGCGCAGGTGGAGTTGGAGGCCTCGCGGGTGCATGCTGAGAAGATCACCCGCGAGAAGCTGTCCGCCATGGCTGAGGTAGTGAAGGTGCGTGGAGAGCTGCACCATTACAAGTCTGACTTGACTTTTGCCGTGCGCTTCTTAGAGGAGAAGAAGGTGGAACACTACGCTAGCATCACCAAGTTTAAGGAGGATATGTTGAAGCTCATCCAGGCGCAGGAGGACAAGCTGCGTAGTCTTAGCATTGAGTATGACGAGGAATTATATCCTCATTTGATGTCGACCATTGCTGAGCGCAGGTATTCTTTTTATTTTATTCTTCTTTATAATAACTTTATCGCCATGCTTTTTACTTACACAAATTGTCTTTGTGAATGTAGGTGGTTGATTAGCCATGGGTTGCGCCTGATAACCATGGGCACGCTAGAGTCCCAAGAGGTGGTGGACGCCTTTGGGAAGGTGGTGCATTGTGCGATGGCGCGTGGGAGATCACAGGCTATGGAGGATCTCCACGAGGCCAAGCTGCTGAAGAAGGACTTGGCGGAAGTCCCTGGGTACAGCCCTACTGCTTATGATGAGTTGCTGCAGGCAATGGTGGGGTTGAAGGTTCTTGAGCTGCCGTACATTGGGAGGCTGGAGCGCGATCAAGATGACCCCATAGATGTTCTGATGGCGGGGTTGACATTGCAGCGCCATCTTGGAGAGAATGGGGAAGGGGAATCAGATTACTATCTGAAACCTGACGTTTCGCAGCTGCAGGTTCCGGTATTCGCGCAGCCTCGCGACATCCTCAAACCCTTTACTCTTGAGAGGGAAATTCCCTTGAAAGAGGTGCTGGAGCGACATGAGCAGAGGGCTGCCCAGAAGAAGGGCATCAAGGGTAAAGCAGTGATGTGCGGCATTGGTGCTGCGCACATCCCCAGATCTGATGGTGTGCCCGTGAGTGTTCCCACGGTATCTCCCCATGATGCCTTGCTTCTCAGAAAGCTTCAGGAAGCGGGGAGTTCTTCTGCTCCGCAGGATAGTCCTGAGCATCGCCATAGCGTGTAGGTTTTGTTTGTATATTTATGTATCTTTTCCTTGTAATTTTTATGAATAAATGTGGAATAAGATATCTTTTTGCTTAAGTTCGTGACTTAAATATACTTGCATTGTTTGCGAAGTTTTATTATTTGACCAACTGTCTTGGCTCGTTATGTCGCTAAGCTTGTACAGTGTACTTAGTATGTGCGCATCCGTCGTGGGGTGCGCACGCGAAACTTACCTCGACATCTCAAGAGTAAGGCGCTTAGCAAGGATACGTGATCCAATGTTGATGGGTTTGCAACCCTCTTACTCAACGAGTGAATTAGTAGGTTAACTCATCCTTTATGCCTTCGTGGGTCTTTAAGTGGTGCATACACGCCATGTAGGCAATAAAAATGTAAGATAACAATATTGACATATATTATTATGTACGCAATAAAGTAAAATACGCTATGGAGTTAGCTAAAAACCATAACATTTTATTGATACTTGCAAGTTTTTAAAGAAAATAAAAAATACAGTTCCTAAGAAAGAAAAAACAAACACTTATTGGGCATCACGTAGGATGCGAGGGTGTCTGTGTAAGGGCCGTAGCCTAGAAGTAACATCTTTTAAGATTGCAGATGTTCCAGGTGCGCGCTAGGTCGTGACCTTCCATATCGCGCAGTCTGTATGCGCCGTTGTCGAGTGCGTCTGTGACCTCGTAAGGTCCTTCCCATTTAGGTCCGAGCTTGCCTGTGTCTTCTGCGTGGCTCGCATCGTTGGCGCGGTAAACAAAGTCTCCTGGTCTGAAGGAAGTGTGTTTGACCTTCGCATCATAATACTACTTCATTTTTGCCTTAGCCTTTGCTTCGCGTATAGCTGTACGTTCGCGTCTTTCTTCCAGTACGTCTAAGTCTATGCGTCGTTCCTCGTCGTTTGTCGTGACGTTGACCTCTGCTGTACGTATAGTTGGCATTCCTATCTCAGCTGGTATGACGGCTTCTGTTCCATAGACTAGAGAAAATGGTGTGTCGCCAGTACTGGTTTTGATTGTTGTGCGATGCGCCCACAAGACATGCGAGAGTTCATCTACCCACCTTCCTTTGTGTCTGTCAAGGCGCGCTTTTATTCCTTCACCTAGACTGCGGTTTGCACGCTCAACTTAGCCATTGGTTTGTGGGTATTTCACTGAAGCAAAGTGTTGTGTGATGTTCAATTGTGCGCACCAATCTTTGAATGGGTTATCACAGAATTGTTTTCCGTTGTCTGATATGATCGCACCCGGTAGTCCGAAGCGACAGACAATGTTGTCCCAGACAAATCGTTTGACTTGGTTTCCTGTGATGTTCACCACCGCTTTTGCTTCGATCCACTTCGTAAAGTAGTCTATGGCTACGATGAGGAACTTTACTCCTCCGGATGCTACAGGGAAGGGTCCTGCGATGTCGATACCCCATTTGTAAAATGGCCATGGTGAGGTAATTGGTGTTAGCTCTTGTTGTTGTCGGCGCGGGATTGGTCTATGTACTTGGCAATTGCTGCATTTTCTTATCAGATCGCATGCGTCGCGATGCATTGTTGGCCAATAGTACCCTGATCTTAGAGCGCTTGCCACCACGGATCGCGGCCCTGAGTGCATACTACATGATCCAGCGTGAATTTCTCGGAGTACGTAGTCTGCTTGAAGAGGTCCAACACATCTGAGCCATGGCTGTATGAAAGAGCGTCGATAGAGTACGTTGTCTCGTATTTCAAATCGCTGCGCTGTACGCCGTATTCTTCGGGCGTCTTTATGATCTTGGGGTAGGATTCCCTTGCTAATGAATTCAATGATAGGTGTCATCCATGTAGGATCTTGTTCTTCTATCACTGTGGATATCTCCATTTCCAAGATTGACTTGTTTTTTAAGGTTTCTACCAATACCTGTTTTGAGAGGTGTGCGAAGCTTGTGGATGCGATCTTGCTGAGTGCGTCTGCCTTCCTGTTATCTCCTCTAGGCACCTGTTTTATTGTGAACCTATCAAAGTTTTTGATCAAAGATTTTCTCTTTTCCAGGTATTGGATCATGTGTTCATCCTTGGCTTCATATTCACCTAGCACGTGGTTAGCGACTAGTCGCGAATCTACATTTGCTTCTAGGTTGCGAACACCCATTTGGATTGCGATGCGTAGTCCGGCTAGTAGGGCTTCGTATTCTGCCTCATTGTTTGTGGCTGTGAATTCAAAGCGTAGTGCATAGGTGAATTCCATACCTTCTGGATTTGTAAGAATAAGGCCTGCGCCTGATCCATCTACACATGAAGACCCATCTGTGAACAGAATCAAGGGTTCCTGTAAATCTGTTTTAGCTGCAGATGTCGGGCTGTCGCTGTCTGGCATCTCCACGATAAAATCGGCTAAGACTTGTCCTTTGATTGCAGTGCGCGGTCTGTATGAGATGTTATACTCACTTAGCAGTACACTCCATTTTTGTAAGCGTCCTGATGCGTCAGGCTTAGAGATAACTTGTTTAATTGGCTGATCAGTGATTACATCTATTGGATGCGCTTGAAAGTATCTGCGCAGCCTTTTGGCTGTGAACACTAGAGCCAAGACCAGCTTTTTCATAGCGCTGTAGTTAGTCTCTGTTTTCTTTAGGGCTTTGCTTACAAAATATATGGGTGTCTGGACGGAGTTCCTGTCTGTCAATAGTACTGCGCTGACTACTCCATGGGTTGCCGATAAGTACATGATTAGTTCTTCCCCTGGTCGCGGTGCGACGAGTTTGGGAAGAGATGCCAGATGGTTTTTAAGTTGTTGGAAAGCTTCCTCCGCTTCTTTAGTCCAGCGGAAGTCTCCCTTTTTAGTACACTTCGTGAGTGTTTTAAAGAGAGGAAGAGATTTGTCTGCTGACTTAGATAAGAAACGGTTTAGCCCTGCTAGCTTTCCATTTAATGACTGGACTTCTTTGAGTGTGCGCGGTGAGGGGAGATCAATAACAGCCTTTGTCTTTTCTGGGCAAGGCTTGATTCCATCGGGTTCTATCAGGTATCCAAGGAACATGCCCTCGGTTGCGCCAAAGGTACACTTCTTGGGATTTAACTTCATGTTTATTCGCCCCAATGTTCTGAATGTTTCCTCGATGTCGCGCACCAACTCGTCCTCTGTATGGCTTTTGATGACAAAGTCGTCAACATAGACTTCCAAGTTACGGCCTACTTGTTTTTCGAAAGCTGTGTCCACCAGTCGTTGGTATGTCGCACTTGCGTTCTTCAGGCCAAAAGGCATTTTTGTGTAGCAGTATACTCCTTGACTGGTGTGGAAAGCTGTTTTTCTTCATCTTCAACTGCCATCTGGATTTGATGATACCCTTTATATGCATCTAGGAAGCATTTGAAAGGGTATCCGCACAGGGATTCGACCTTCCAGTCTATCTCTGGCAGTGGATAGCAGTCCTGTGGACATGCTTTATTGAGGTCCGTGAAGTCCACGCACATCCTCCAACTGCCATCGCTCTTCTTTACCATAACTGGGTTAGAAAGCCAGTCGTGGTAGTATACTTCGCGCATGATGCCTGCGTCTACGAGCTTATGTACTTCTTCCAGAATAGCCTTTGCACGATCTGGGGCCTGGCCGCGTTTCTTTTGTCGTATTGGAGGATATCCTTGTCGGATTTGTAGTTTATGCTCTGTGATAGAGCGCGGTACTCCCGTCATATGCTTTGGTTCCCATGCGAAGATGTCTAGGTTCTTTTGCAAGAGTGCGCATACAGCTGCTTTACCTTTGTCAGATAAAGATCCTCCAATCGAAACTTGTTGTTCCGGGTAATCTGGATGAATAGCGACTTTTAAATTTGGCGTTTTTTCCATGCGCTGTTCTGGAATAGTCTCTGCTTCAGTTGTGACCGCGATGCATTCTCTTGGTGGTATCGTTGTGTTATAGAGAGTGACAACTCCTCCTTCCACTGGGAATTTAAGCATTCCGTGCGCTGTGGATGGTACAGCGCGCATGGATGATATTCCCGGTCTCCCAATGATACCATTGTATGGTGAAGGGGACTTTATTACCATAAAGTTTATCCATGTTGCGGTTGAGTGTTGTTCATCTCCTACGACCACCAACAAGCGTAACTGCCCCATGGGCCAGATCTTTTCTCCTGTGAATCCTGTTAATGACGTTGTTGCTGGTATCAATTGACTTTGGATCTCGGGTCGCAGTCTTTTGAAACAGTGATCGTACAGGATATCTGTGGATGCTCCTCTATCAATGTACATGCGGTGGATATCATGTCCTCCTATATGTATTTCAATAGTTAGAGGCTCCACGACTGCGTTGTCCGCACCTATAGTAGGGAAAGATATCTCTTTTTCTGGAGAGAATTTTTGGCTGACTTTTTGCTTTATCTTGCGTTGCCATGATTGTATCATGTATATAGTATCAGCTTTTTCCTTGGAGGGTTCTTTCTTACCCCTGTTTCTCTGTTTATCTTTTCCCTCTTTGATGTTCTTTACGAGGTGGTCCATCCTGCCTTCTCTTACTAGCTTTTCAATAAGTTGTTTTAGTTGGTCGCACTCGTTCGTTGTATGGCCTTTTTGGCCATGGTACTCGCAGTATCCCCTCCCTATGCGCTTTTATTCTGCAGTGCGCATTGGTGGTGGTTTTGGGAAGTTCGCACATTCTGTTACAAATATTTCCCTTGGAGTTTTTGTAAGAGGGGTATATTTGTCATTGTCTCTTCCACTGCGGTAATTCCTGCTGCGGTTGTTATTCTGATCATTGGATTGTCTCCGCGGCTGTTCTTGCTGCCTATAGTTTGAATAACCCTTTTTGCTATCCGCAACGGCTGCTTCTCCTTGTATAAAGGATCTAGTGCACTTTGTTAACTCATCAAAATTCTGTGGAACTTTGTCGTTCAGCTTCCGGATGAGTTTTGGGTTATTGATCCCATTCATGAACCCTGAAATTTTTAAGATTTCAGGACATGCTTTGACTTGTATGCACTCATCCTTGAAACGTTCATAAAAGCGCTGGTTGATTCCCCTTGACGCTGTTTCACTCTTGCTAGCTCCACAGGGTTTTTAGCGCACTTCTTTCGCTGGGTGAAGTTGAGGCGGAATGCTTTTCGTAATTCCTCAAATCCACCGATGCTCCTACGTGGGAGTTTGCTAAACCATGTGCGCGCGTTTCCTACTAACGTGGAATTAAACATGTGGCACCACACAGGCTGTGGCCAGTTTTCGATAGTTGCGGCTGATTCAAAAAAATTTAGGTGATCGTCTGGATCACCTGTTCCATTATATGTTTTCACGTTAGTGGGCATGCGCCTGCGTTTGCGGTCTGAGTAACCGTTGATGCGCCGTGTAAACGCATCAATTTTCTGACGTCGCCATGGGAGAGACATATCTTCATTCTCTTCCTCACGACGTCTTCCTCTTGACTTCCAGTGTCCTGTTTCTTTATCCTCGTTGTCCGAGGAGTCGCTGGAAGAAGGGTAGTCTCTCTTTCGGCGCTTGCGCCGGCTTCTTTCAGAAGAAGAGCTTGAGGGATCTCTGCTTGGGGATCTTCTTCTCCCCAATCTGTCTTGAATCCTCCTACTCCCAGGTTTGGAAGATCCTTGGCTTGGCGAATGCTGAGGCCCTAATCGATCTTGTATTCCTCGACTGCCAAGTCTAGAGTGAACATTAGTGCGCCTCTCGCTGTCTTCTGAGTATAGTGAATCAGATGTCGTACCCAACCTATCATGGATAGTGATACGTTCTGCGCGTCTTCCTCGTGGGTGGCGCAGTGGTGATGGTTCGCGTTCAGGACCAAAATTGAGTCGAGCTTGTAGGCTCGTACTTGCCCTTCTTCCTGCATGAGGGCGATTAGGGTTTCATAATTTTGGGATACAAAGTTTCCCAAAGTTAGATCGGGTGCGTCCTCAGTTGTTGCAAGAATTTCTACCTCAGTATTAGGCGCCCTATCTCGGTCAGGCGCGCCTGGCGGAGCAATGTTGTTCACTGCGGGTATAGTTTGATGAGGAGTAGTGAAGAGGGTGCGTTGGAGTTCCTCAACGCTTGGGACCACTGGGGTGATTTGGGTAGTTCTTATAGGTAGCTCTACCGCTGGAAGAGGTTGGGTTGTCCCCGCCTCTGGGTGACCAGGTGCGCTGGTTGTCCCAGCGACTTGTCTGGAGGTCGGATCTTGTTGATTCTTCCTCTGATGGTCACGTTTTTCTGACTGCAGAGTCCGCTGGCTTGAATTCTTATGCTTTGTCATCCTAGTTCTTAGTAGGGTCCCACGGATGGCGCCACTTGTTGATACAAAAGTTGGGCGTTCCTGGTTATTGGCTCTTGCTCTCGTATCAATTCGCTTCTTAGTACTTGTTACCTGTGCACTAAGAAAATAAACAACACCGTTAGGCTTATCGAGGGATTGTCTCCCCCGATTAGACTCCGGCGTGAGAGTAAGTAATCGATTTTAGGTTCTCGTAGAGAGTTAGGGTTTTGTATATCGTACCTTAAATGAGAATCGTGTGATTCTATATATAGGAGTGTAGAAACCGTGTTTCTTGCTCCTTACTCTTTGCACACGTAGTGCTTATCCGAGGAAAGGATATCTATTCCATGAATAGATAATCCTTATCGTGTACCCAGTGGGTTTAGTTGGGCTTTGGGCCTCGTGGGCCCAAGCTAATGATACTGAGGCCCAAACTATTGTCATGGCAGCCCACTCGTGGTGGACTTAGGCGCTAGTAGTGTGTATTATTTGGACTCGTGGCCCAAATATAGACTATACGTCATCACAAATAATTCCCAATTTCACTTGCAATTATCTGGTGATATTCACATGATGAATAAATCATTCAACCCCTAAATCAAAGCATCCCTAAATCAAATAATCCCCAAATTCAGTTATGAAGATATGATAATCTCCACATGCTGAATAAATCAATCACTATGTCTTACTATTATCATAAACCGAAAACGCATATATATCAATGATAACCATGTTCCAATTTGCAAACAGGTACATTTTTTAAGATTTTTTTATTTTTAATTTTCAATAATTATTTTAAGTTATGTTTTGTCATTGGGGGTTTCGGATTTGTTGTTAGGAAATTTTATTGATTTTCTTAATATTTGATTTAGCAATAAAAAAAATGGTGATATTGTATGAAATGCAGGAAACTAAAATGATGATAATGTAGGAAAGTCATTCAGGTATATATTTAAAATAAAGCAAGGTCATTCAGCTATATATTTAATCAACAATGTTGGTTTTTGACGAAACACATTAGATTTTGAGGTGTAACTTGAATCATTCTTTTGAAGGAACAAAAGGTAATGGCAATGGAAAATTTAGCTTATTGGCAATGCAGGTGCAGATTAATCTTGAGCATGTACTACATCTTTTTGGTAACGCAAATGATCACCTTTTTTACTTAGATAATGCAAATGATCACCTTTTTTTTCAAATGATTTGCTAACATATGCCTGTTTTGATTTGCACTTGCAATAATGAGACATTCTACCTCAGAACACAATCCCAAATACCATACAAGTAAAGCAGGATATTGGTTTGATTAACATTGATATGCACTTCTTCATATGGGGTGTTTGGGATTGTTCTTTGAAATGGATTATTTGATCAATGTGTTTAGGAATTAAAGATGATTAGTTTCGAGTTTTTTTTTTTTACATTCTGATTAATGACAAATGTAGGTAATATCTCGGTGTACAATGCGGAGCCAAAGAAATTTAAGGGGGTAATTGACGAAAGAGATACTTCTGGAGGAATAGTCAAAGGTAAGGGAACTGAATACGTTCTTTTGGTGACTTTGATCGATGAGAGAGCTAATACCAGTATCAATGCCATCATGCTCAAGGTTCGTATATTTGAACATTCTTTTGTGTTCAACAGACTTTTAGGATTCTGCCCATTTTATTTTGCGTTCAGGAATATGGGTTGGGTAAGCTAATGGGTCATAAAAATGAGTTATTTCAGTTTAGCTCAGGCTGGGTTTGTTCAGAACATTTACTATATAAAGAAATTAGTTACTCAGTCCAACATCATTATAAGATCGTATTATCTCAATATAATGATTTAGCAGGCTTTATGTAAAGGTTGTTTCAACCTTTTAGAGTTTTGATGAAATACTTTAGTGGTGAACTCCATAGATGAAAGGCATATCTTTAGTGTTTCGGTCGTAATTTTATATATTTTAGGTGAGATATAATGATTAGATTACCGATGTGTTGATATGAAATTTAGCTAATAGGATGTTCGAGAGGTTGCTTGACCCTCCAATGATTCCTAATATAATTCTTTAGCTCATATGTTATTAAAATTTACTAATGGTATAATGACTAAAAAGGATGAGAATACAACACCTTTCATAAACATGTATATGGTCAATAACTTAATATAGTATATGGGTGTAAAGTTGTAAACAAGCCAAATAAGCTGGTATAAAACGTTTTTGTTAAAATAACTTACTTGAGCTTGAGTACAAGCTCTTTTGTGACGGCCAACTATAAGATAGTACTTCATAACCGAATTATTACCGTAGCAATGCCAATTGAGATAAGATAGTTACAGTTAAATTGAACACCATGAATTCCTCTACTCACATCATGAATTTTATTTGTAATAATCTCAAGGTACACATGCATTAAAAAAATGGACTTTGAACAACGAATATTAAGCTATTTCACACATATTATTGATCATGTAAAATCCACAAGATCAAAATTATGAAAAGATAAACTTTCATGCTCCCTACTGTTGCCACAACAATCTGGGTTGCAAGATAAGACAAGGTATGAAGAATTTTTCAATAGGCCATGATCTTTCTCATACCAACATTTACCATCTGAGCTAATAATAGAAGCTTCTTTTATGTGTCTTAAAGTGTAGTTTCTAACATGTTACTGTTCTCTCAATGGGAATTTAGCAATAAAAAACCTTACTTTAGAATCCCCACATTATGGTAAAGTTAATATTAGAAGCTTCTTTTTGGTTGATAACTTGATACCAAAACATAAGTTTACACGGTAAATGCTGATTGATGTGGATAAACATCTCATTATAATGTTATGTTCTTATAGATAAATACTTGGGAATAAGACGAGGAAAATACATAGAGATCACAAAAGTTACCAAATCCATCATACTAAAGCCATGGAAGTCAAAGGTATGGATAAGTTTTACAAACTTTGAACTTTGGTTTAGCTTAATTTTTATTTATTTTTCATGTGAATAGATCATTTTTATTGTGCAGGAAAAAAAAAAAAAAAAAAAAAAAAAAAAAAAAAAAAAAAAAAGATGAAAGATCCCTTGAATTGATTACCCCATATGAAGAGTTACATAAACAAGGCCTTCATGGCTCCCACTTAGATCTCGGGTACCGAAGATGTGAAGAATGATAGTAAAACGAAAGATGTACAGCAGCAAAAGAAGAAAGTTGGTGCATAATCAAAGGAAGAAAAGAAAGATCGAAAGGTATATGCTTTTGATTTATCTGTGATTCACTTAATCTTATGCTAGAACTGTGTAATATCCCTTTTTCCAAATAGAAAAAAGTTACATTTAACCTGAGATTGGAAGTAGAAGTGAAGAGTTACCTTAGCTGAAACTTAAAGTCTAACGTCTACTTATGTGCGATCTACTATTTCTTAAGATGTTTTCCTGGATTATTTCATCATTATGTGGGATCTACTATTTCTACAGGAGCTCAGTTTTGGTATGCAATCCCAAACAACCTAATATTGTTTTAGGACCGGGTCTATGTTTGAAGTGTTTTATTTCAAACGGGGTCAAAATTACCACCTTTTTCAAAAAGGGAAATGGGTCAAACTGGTCATGTGGGTTGGAAGTTGTCCAAGCTCACCAAAGGGACTAAAGTTGGTTTACGCGAATGTAGTATGCAACAATCTATTTTTTTTTTTTTTTTTTTTTTTTTTTGTTTAATAGGTGAGTGGTTTTTTTTTCTATGGACACGTGAGGTGAAGGCATATCTAGAAGGTAGAAGCCATATGTAGGATGAATATTCGGTTTAAATATATGTAGATGTTGACATGTACACGTTGAAGAAGAGTGCATCATATCTGCATAAATTATGTTCAATTAGACATCTTAATGGGAAGGAAAAAATCGCATGCCACATAAAGAGGTATGTATGATTTATTTTAATGTGAATGCTCAAATATGGATTAGTTAATGTATTGTGGAGTATATAAAAATGAAAGTCAATGATTTCTCAAAGTCTATATTACTATAAAACATAAATGTCAAGATGAGAGGGTGTATTGGTTAAGAAAGTTTAGTGATTTAGTAATTTGAATATGGAAGCAACTAAATGATAATCAATTTAGTAGAATATATAAAGTTTGTCCCAAGTAAAATTCTTTATTAGAACTTGTCACAACTCACCATTTCAGATCATTTCAGGTCATTTCCCGAACTTTGGAAAAACACTATTCATCAAACACTATTCATCAAAACACTATTCATCAGTTTACTATTCATCGTTTTCAAGGTCAATTTGATATTCTGAGAAACTTTTGGGAAATTTACTATTCACGGAACACTATTCATTGCGGGAAAAGATTTCATCATTCACGTGCATTACACATTTCATCGTAAATTTAGTTTACGGATATTCAAATTCGCGTAACCGGATTGGGTTAGGTGCGAATTCATTTCATTAGTGTTGAGTACACTGCATACGGACTGGGGATAGTCTGCATATCATCATAACAGCATTTTCATGTTATACCACTCTTAGGATTTTCAAATTTCCATATTCAGTACATTTAACGTTTTTACGTATAAATATTTATAGTAAACGTTAACACTCGGTTTATACACGACGAATATATCTAAATATTCCCACAATGGTCCCGACATATTTTTATATCCATTTTAACATCATAAAAGTTATAACATTCAGTTACCCAGTATTTTGGAAATTTATTTTATTTATAACGTACGCGTATGAATATAACGACGGTTTTCGTTAAAACTAAACAATAATCACCCGATCACTCAGTAAATGTACCCAACATATTTTTAATATGTTTTTAACATTATTTTAACTTTATTTCATCCCGGTATACTTCGTGAACATTTATTTCTAATAAAACCGATACCCGATCGTAACTAAAAACGCTAACTAGTGCAAATTTCTTACAAGGTTTCTAATTAACTACCAAGTACCCTAACCCCCCCTCCTACCCTTTGAAAACCGGCCCCAAGACCATCCCTTAACCTATTGCATTAACTCCTAAGTTATTAAACTAATAAACCTTACAAAACCTAACTTTACTAATTTACCTAAATCATAATATCACTTTTCACCAAGATCAAAAGTTCATCATCTCTTCTTCCTCCTCTTGAAAGCCACGACCCAAATCAAACTCATTGATCAAGTGATCATTTTTCATGAAGTAAAACACAAAAGTTGTTCATTTTACAAGTCTAATCAAGATACAAGCAACAAAAACACAAGAACATCAAGCATAATCATCCAATAATCATCTCATTTGGTCAAGTAAGTTTTCATCTTTATTTTTTCATGAATCATCCTATTTTTACATGTATTACATAAGAATCATGCTAAAAACCATGTACAAGTAGCTATACTACACTTTATTTTGGCTAAAAAGAAGCATACAAACCCTAACTTATTTGTTATGAATCCCCTAGCTCTAATAACTTGGTTAGGAGTCCATGGCACCCTAAGAAGGTGTATGGTAAGATTAGATTAGTCATGTGGTGATTACAAGAGGATTGGTGATGGTAGAAATTGGTTTTTAACCTTGGAAACATGATTTGGAACTCATTTTAGACATGCTGTCCCATTTTGTAAAAATCTGGAAAATCAGTAAACACCAAGGAAACTTTGGCAAAATTTTTAGAAAATACTTTCAAAAACGAATCCGTAGGCGAAAGAACGGATTAAAAAGAGCTTATAACGAAGAAGTTATGATTTTTGCAAGATTATTGACGAAAAGTATTTTCTGGAAAAATAGTTGCTGTTGGACATTTTTCGTCGGTCAAAAAGAGGTTTTAAACGTAACCCGGAGGAGCCGAGCTTTCCAAAATATATTACTATATACTAAGACGAAACCGTGGATATAAAGAACAAGTAAAACGGACAAGTAACGACAAAGATATACTTGTTTGAATATCGGCTAAAACCCTTTATTAATTGACAGCTTTTATATATTTTGGCGCAAAAACTACGAAGTACATTTTCAAGCTAGAAGTAATATCAAGTACCGAGCTTTATAACTAACGTAGTATTAGTTATTTTGAGTATGTTTTCATCAATTCAAGGATTACAACCCGAGTTTTTCAACACTAACATGGAAACTTACGTTATATATATATAAGTATATATATTATAACTAGCCATTTATATTTTCTAATAGCAATATTTTCCAAAGTCTTGGATTATATATTTTGATAACACAAGTGTTTTCCTAAAGAGTAGAGTGGTATAGTAAACATGTGCATGGACATTCATAACATCATTTCATGATCTAAAGGAGATCATTCATCATTCATATTAGGTTGCGGCTAGTGTGCGCGCCTTGTTTTTCAGCTCAGTACATGTTCATGGTACCATCATATTGGGTTACGACAGCAAATTGTTCATTGGTGTTCATTTCATTTCATCACAGTTTCATCAGTTGAGGTGAGTTTTCATAGCCCCGTTTTCAATTCAACATTTTGATTGTTTTCAAATCCCACGGGGGGAATACATTGCATCAATTATTTCAGTACGAGCCCAAGTATTCAAACATGTACATAGCTTAAGTTACCTTGCCATGTGATAAGTCCCCTGTAACATCATGAACCGTTAATTTACCGTTAAGCGAGAGTGAGTGGATAGATCTATCGAGGGTGACGCCTCCATCCGTGGTAGTGGATACCAACAGTAAGCGGATGCATGTCATGTCTTTTACATTTGAATGTTTCGGCAGAACATTCGGGAGGGGCATAGAATTTCATCAGTCATAGCTTCGGTGTCATGAGCTTAAGGCTATTGTACAATTTTCATGAGATTTTTATCTTGCATTTTACTTGTGGTGGCCGTACATCAGTACATTTTACAAACCTATGGAATTCACCAACATTCGTGTTGACGTTTTAGCAATGTATTTCAGGTTATTAAGGTAGCTCATGTGACATGCATTTGGACCTTCATGGAGTCGCGGAGTCGACGCGTCTCATCATTATTTCATGCACTTATGTAAACATTTGATCTAGTATGACTTGTTTTTCATGAACATGCAACACATTTTGGGGACCTCATTTTGTAAACTCTGAATTATTTCAATGATCAAATGCAGTATTTTCCAAACGACACTTTAGGTCGTTCAATGTAACTGTAACTGTGGTGCTATGACAGACACCCCCAGGTATTCCATTCCGCTGCAAGTCAGGTAAATTGGGGGTGTGACAGATTGGCATCAGAGCTAAGGTTATAGCGAACTAGGATGTATCTTGGACCCTAGACTATAACCACATCATCATAGCATCTCATCATTTCATCATAAGTGCATAATCATGATACATGTTGTTTTATACATACCCTGTGCGAGTTATTTATACTCATATCCGTATATGTTCATCATTTTATTGACCTGGTTCACAAGTGACATGTCTTCAGATACTCACCCTGACATCCTTTTATCGGATTCCGACATTGAAGATGCCTTGTCATCTTCCACTACCATTATACCATCAGTTGCACTTACACCACCATTAGTACTATTGATTTGCCATAGGAACAGGGTTTTCCTATCATTCAGCCCGTACATAGAATGCCTTTTGATAGTGTATTCAGAATTAATCTTAATGGACTTATTAGGATGCTTATTGCAAGGAAGATAGTGTGTTTTCTTTCCATCACTAGTAGGACACTTACTACTCAGGTACTATCACCACCATCAGTTACTTATTACACCATTGGCCTTCCCACAGTGTGTACTTTAGTTTTACCTTTTGGATGTCGCGAGGTAGCGCGAAAGAGGATAGTATTCCATTCACTAGTACCATCATTGTCATTTCCTTTTCCATTCCCACTTGCCATGAACTAGATGACATCTAGTAGATAATACCAATAACACGGACTCAACAGAAACATCCGCAGATTCTTCAGGAATGGTTCAGAACCTACATTATCTAAGATTTGATAGATGCACAACTTCAGATACCACTTCAGGACTATCCCAACCTTATGATGCCACAAACCTGATTTCACACAGAGGGACACCAGGAAGTCCCTGGACCAGACTTATATCCTCCCTCCTTTAGAGGAATTAGAAACACAAAGAAATTTCTCAAATGGTTCGAAGACATCGAAACAATATTTCAATGTGGCGACTATCGTAAGGAATACCAGGTTAAGTTCGCTACATGCACCTTCCAAAAATCATGCCCAGGAATGGTGGACCAAACATATTAAGATGGTAGGAGTTGATGCTGCCTACTCACACTCTTGGGAGAAACTAAGAAGGATGATGGGTATAACATTTTGTGTAGGAAGTGAATTACGAACAAGGGAACAGGAAACACTAAACTTTATCATGGTAGGAAATGATGTTGACAAGTACACTGCTCATTTTTATGAATCAACACGACTAGGTCCTGCAACGGATGAACCGGAAAGCAAGAAACTTGAAAAGTACATTGTCAAAATGGCGATCGAGGCAAAGGAACTCATAGTTCACGCCGAGACATCAGGAAACAACAGTTACAACAAGAGGAAGTGGAACAACAATCTAGGTTGCAATGCTGCTCAACTATCACCCAAATAACAAGAAGTGAATTGAGCCTTTGCTGCAGAACCGCACACAAAGAGAAGGTATATTGGAAAGTTACCTTACTACAACCTGTGTAATCAACATCACCGAGGTCATTGCAGTAAAACATGTGGAGTGTGCAAGAAGCAGGGTCATTGGACTCAAAATTGTAGGAAACTCACGAATCAGAAAATCCCAGGGAGTTGCTTCAAATGTGGAAACTTAGGGCATTTCAAGAATGACTGCCCGAAACTGAGGAACAAGGAAAAATCAGGAACTTGGAATCAAGACTGAATCGCTCAGGGAATAGCGTGAGTTGTTGAAAGAGAACCGTCAGGATATTAGCAACATCAAGGATAACAACAATGTTTCAGCAGGAGGAGCTTTGTTTCGATATATAAACCGTAGTTCGAGCCTTTAGGGTTGTATCTTTCCTTTTGTACTTACCGTTGGTACGATGACATGACCTAGTGGTATTAAGCACTTTCCCATCCAATGTAGTATCTATCCTTTGTTACCTAGGTGATAATCATAACCATCGTTTAGCAACATTTTAGCATTGTCTCATCAGGTATTAGGTTGATTTCGTATTTGACGAATTAGTAGACTATTACCATTTGACAAGATTCACCCACGTATCCAATACACCATTCAAGCTATTTTACTATCATATGGGGAAACTGTTTTACAGAAAAATTTTCTGAAGTAAGCTATTTTATTACCATCCTATACATTGATTTTTCTGTCATTACACCAAGTATTTACTATTATTACGCGAAGCAATTTTCATGTTACTTGAAAGGAAACATCAGGATACCATTTTAATAACAATGCGTTGAACACCATCTAAAACTTTTGAGGAAAGTTATGATATTTTGACAAAATCCAACATCGCATCATTAGTCCTCAATTATACATAGCCTGATCACCTATGTAAAATTCAGGAAGGATTATGCCATGAAGGAAATAATTACCTTTTCAAAGGATTGTTAATAACAATCTTCATCCAAAAGTTTTGTAAACAAAGGAACTCATTCATAAACATCCATTTTTCCGAACTATCCCTGGATACTTACCCTACCTGTCACCCACTTAGCCATTAAGTTGGATTTTCCCATTGACTTCCCTAGAGAGACTTTCCATATCAATTACATGCAGGATTCCTTTATACAATAAAAGCAATGAAAGGATTACAGAACTACTAACCAGGACTAGAAGTATATAGTGAGAGAATTCATAACTCAACAACAATCCTAAGATACTGCGAGACCATCTGAATCACCATCTCTGACTTAGTTGTCCAATGTCATTATTCAAGGGTACTAGCTATACTGAGCTACAGGATTGAACTCAATAAATGTCCGCAGGACAACACAATAGAAATAAACCAAGCTTCTAATTGAGACTGTAGAGCATTTCATTTAAACATGGCCTTATCCATACATAAACTTTCCTGCAGTAAGTTTTCACAAAGGACAATTGTTTGAATCAAGAATATCGATGTAATTTCCTCTAAGGCCTTATGTCACTAGAAATTTCAGATAACCTCACCTTCATACTAAGCAAGGGATCAAACCAGAACATATCTCCTCATCTACATGGGAAAACAGAATAGACATTCATCGACACAACATCAAGTGATACCTTCGTCTTGCCAATTACAACGATGAACTATTTCAGGACTTAAGTTAGTCTAAATGCCTATGCTTGTAGTTATGCCAGATAACCATCAATAGACATTATCCAACTTCAGGAACTAAGTGTTAGACATCTATGCATTTAAGCGAACATTTCCTATTCTACCATTTTATCTTTTTCAGTGTTTTCACTTTTAAATAAAGTTGATGCGTTTACATAAATCACATACCTTGTGGAAAAATGATTTCTGAAATTCCTATTTTGAACAAGTGCGATCCTTTTTGGTCAAACTTTAGCAACACTATTGTACAATGAGAAATATACATAAACATCAAACTTTGGTAAGCAGTCTTAATCACAACATGTTTGAAAACAGTTCCTATTTCATAACTACTGGATTTTGAATCATCAAGGAAAATATTACTCAGTAAATCATTTGCTCCATTTTTCTAAATTCGTTTATTCAGAAAAAGGATTTCAACCAAAACTCACAATCGCGAGACAAATTTCCAGAACCAACTTCCCTACAACATCGCTTATGCATTTAGGATTTGTGACTTGACAATAGAGAATATTTGGAATATGTGAGGAAGGAATTAGGAGGAACATCACAAATTGATCACGAACTTCAGTAGTGGAGACCAAACCCAATAGACAAAGAAGAACATATGTCTTATCATCCGTTGGAACAAAACACAAGGAATCAAATTGTTACCTATATTCAATGCCTTTCAGATAACGCCAAGTTCGAAGGACCGAACGTTGTGGAATTTGTCACAAAGGTTTATTGTACCCATTTCAGTTTTTCCTGTTAAGGAAACCGATTCACCTTGGACTTCAGGTAATCATTTCAGGATTTCCTTCAGAAACCCATTTAGATGTGAACATCACCTATCACCCTCAGACCGATGGTCAAAGTGACAGAACAATTCAAACATAGGAAAGTATGCTCAGAGCATGAATGATTAACCCTAGAAATGGTTGGACTAATCATTTAACATAAATCAAATTCATCTACAACAATAGTTATCACACCAACAACGGGAAACTTGCAGAAGTTAGATTGGTACATAACACACATCATTTGGATTGGATATCCTGAACAACAAACCAACCAGATTCAGGTAGGAGAACAAACTAAGTTAAAAGCATTGCCTTGGATTGGCACGATACAAATTGGATAACAAGAAAGGTTGAACCTTTAGCATATTGGACTATTTAAGATTCATTTTAGAATCGACCAACTAGCATACAAACTTGAGTTCTGGCAGAATTCAGCAGTATATATTACCAGTACCACATTTAAAACATTAAGAAGCGCAGATCATCGATTGATGGGCCAAACTCAGAAAAAGCACAACTCACTAGTTCAGTAGGCATTCATGAGATAACCAGAAATTTTCTACAAGTCAAGAATCAGTTACAAGTTCAATAAGTCGTAAACCATTAAAACTTCAAGTTCTGCAGAGTTATGCAGAAAGTTCTGCCTAGGAAAGGCATGTTATCATTCAGAAAACTTGGAAAGTTACACCAATATACACTGGACCATTTATATTTCAGACAGGGTAGGCCTAGTGGCCGTCAAGATTTGAACATTGCAAGAGAACAACAGGATTACACGAACATATTTCACATTTTCAGATCCCCAGAAATGACTTACAGATGAGTCACTCATGATTCCATTGGAAGGGATCCATCCCAAATGACAATCTCAGACCTTGAAAGAGAACCAACAGAAATCATGGACCGTGTGGTCAAACAGTTGAAACAGAGTCAAATTCCTATCGTTAGAGTTCGCTGGAATTCTCGAATATCATCACCTTTTCATCAATACATTCTCAGAGACCAACATAAACTGAACTTCGGGACGAAGTTCCTTTTAGAGGGGAAGACTGTCACAACTCACCATTTCAGATCATTTCAGGTCATTTCCCGAACTTTGGAAAAACACTATTCATCAAACACTATTCATCAAAACACTATTCATCAGTTTACTATTCATCGTTTTCAAGGTCAATTTGATATTCTGAGAAACTTTTGGGAAATTTACTATTTACGGAACACTATTCATTGCGGGAAAAGATTTCATCATTCACGTGCATTACACATTTCATCGTAAATTTAGTTTACGGATATTCAAATTCGCGTAACCGGATTGGGTTAGGTGCGAATTCATTTCATTAGTGTTGAGTACACTGCATACGGACTGGGGATAGTCTGCATATCATCATAACAGCATTTTCATGTTATACCACTCTTAGGATTTTCAAATTTCCATATTCAGTACATTTAACGTTTTTACGTATAAATATTTATAGTAAACGTTAACACTCGGTTTATACACGACGAATATATCTAAATATTCCCACAATGGTCCCGACATATTTTTATATCCATTTTAACATCATAAAAGTTATAACATTCAGTTACCCAGTATTTTGGAAATTTATTTTATTTATAACGTACGCGTATGAATATAACGACGGTTTTCGTTAAAACTAAACAATAATCACCCGATCACTCAGTAAATGTACCCAACATATTTTTAATATGTTTTTAACATTATTTTAACTTTATTTCATCCCGGTATACTTCGTGAACATTTATTTCTAATAAAACCGATACCCGATCGTAACTAAAAACGCTAACTAGTGCAAATTTCTTACAAGGTTTCTAATTAACTACCAAGTACCCTAACCCCCCCTCCTACCCTTTGAAAACCGGCCCCAAGACCATCCCTTAACCTATTGCATTAACTCCTAAGTTATTAAACTAATGAACCTTACAAAACCTAACTTTACTAATTTACCTAAATCATAATATCACTTTTCACCAAGATCAAAAGTTCATCATCTCTTCTTCCTCCTCTTGAAAGCCACGACCCAAATCAAACTCATTGATCAAGTGATCATTTTTCATGAAGTAAAACACAAAAGTTGTTCATTTTACAAGTCTAATCAAGATACAAGCAACAAAAACACAAGAACATCAAGCATAATCATCCAATAATCATCTCATTTGGTCAAGTAAGTTTTCATCTTTATTTTTTCATGAATCATCCTATTTTTACATGTATTACATAAGAATCATGCTAAAAACCATGTACAAGTAGCTATACTACACTTTATTTTGGCTAAAAAGAAGCATACAAACCCTAACTTATTTGTTATGAATCCCCTAGCTCTAATAACTTGGTTAGGAGTCCATGGCACCCTAAGAAGGTGTATGGTAAGATTAGATTAGTCATGTGGTGATTACAAGAGGATTGGTGATGGTAGAAATTGGTTTTTAACCTTGGAAACATGATTTGGAACTCATTTTAGACATGCTGTCCCATTTTGTAAAAATCTGGAAAATCAGTAAACACCAAGGAAACTTTGGCAAAATTTTTAGAAAATACTTTCAAAAACGAATCCGTAGGCGAAAGAACGGATTAAAAAGAGCTTATAACGAAGAAGTTATGATTTTTGCAAGATTATTGACGAAAAGTATTTTCTGGAAAAATAGTTGCTGTTGGACATTTTTCGTCGGTCAAAAAGAGGTTTTAAACGTAACCCGGAGGAGCCGAGCTTTCCAAAATATATTACTATATACTAAGACGAAACCGTGGATATAAAGAACAAGTAAAACGGACAAGTAACGACAAAGATATACTTGTTTGAATATCGGCTAAAACCCTTTATTAATTGACAGCTTTTATATATTTTGGCGCAAAAACTACGAAGTACATTTTCAAGCTAGAAGTAATATCAAGTATCGAGCTTTATAACTAACGTAGTATTAGTTATTTTGAGTATGTTTTCATCAATTCAAGGATTACAACCCGAGTTTTTCAACACTAACATGGAAACTTACGTTATATATATATAAGTATATATATTATAACTAGCCATTTATATTTTCTAATAGCAATATTTTCCAAAGTCTTGGATTATATATTTTGATAACACAAGTGTTTTCCTAAAGAGTAGAGTGGTATAGTAAACATGTGCATGGACATTCATAACATCATTTCATGATCTAAAGGAGATCATTCATCATTCATATTAGGTTGCGGCTAGTGTGCGCGCCTTGTTTTTCAGCTCAGTACATGTTCATGGTACCATCATATTGGGTTACGACAGCAAATTGTTCATTGGTGTTCATTTCATTTCATCACAGTTTCATCAGTTGAGGTGAGTTTTCATAGCCCCGTTTTCAATTCAACATTTTGATTGTTTTCAAATCCCACGGGGGGAATACATTGCATCAATTATTTCAGTACGAGCCCAAGTATTCAAACATGTACATAGCTTAAGTTACCTTGCCATGTGATAAGTCCCCTGTAACATCATGAACCGTTAATTTACCGTTAAGCGAGAGTGAGTGGATAGATCTATCGAGGGTGACGCCTCCATCCGTGGTAGTGGATACCAACAGTAAGCGGATGTATGTCATGTCTTTTACATTTGAATGTTTCGGCAGAACATTCGGGAGGGGCATAGAATTTCATCAGTCATAGCTTCGGTGTCATGAGCTTAAGGCTATTGTACAATTTTCATGAGATTTTTATCTTGCATTTTACTTGTGGTGGCCGTACATCAGTACATTTTACAAACCTATGGAATTCACCAACATTCGTGTTGACGTTTTAGCAATGTATTTCAGGTTATTAAGGTAGCTCATGTGACATGCATTTGGACCTTCATGGAGTCGCGGAGTCGACGCGTCTCATCATTATTTCATGCACTTATGTAAACATTTGATCTAGTATGACTTGTTTTTCATGAACATGCAACACATTTTGGGGACCTCATTTTGTAAACTCTGAATTATTTCAATGATCAAATGCAGTATTTTCCAAACGACACTTTAGGTCGTTCAATGTAACTGTAACTGTGGTGCTATGACAGACACCCCCAGGTATTCCATTCCGCTGCAAGTCAGGTAAATTGGGGGTGTGACAGAACTATAAGAGCAGGACCCCTAATTGTTGTTTACATAATTTTTTTGTAAAAGACATGTAGCATTACTATACTCTTTCACTTCTTTTTCAATCATATTCACTTGATCCTGCTTTCTTATATTAACGTAATAAGGAGATTCACTTTTACTTGGGTTAATTAATACAACCTGAACACAAACAATGATAAGCATATTGTTTGATACAACTTGAACAAAAACAAAGGTTTATTATTAGGAAGGCTAAAGTGTGGAGTGATTTGCTACACTTTTGTGATAATATTATTATTTATTAGGAAGGGTACGGAAAATAAATCGAGTGAGGAAACACATTGGATACATTTGATTTATTGAAATGGGATCAATTCACATGCAATACACAAAGTATCATTGGTCTTGCAGAACTTGCAAGATAATATCATAGAACAAAAAAAAAAAAAAAAAAAAAAAAAAAAAAAAAAAAAAAAAAAACATTGTTTAGAGACTTTTATAAGTCATGGAATGAATGGATTCTTATTGGAAGCTACTGCTTATAAATTAAAAGTTTTCTCGATACTAAAGGTGCAAGTCATTTAGTAACATTGTTTTTTTCTTCATTATAGGTTTGAATGAACATGATAGAGTGTTGTTTTGTAAGTATGTTTAATTAATGGGAATACAATTCATTACTACTATATGTTGCTTAATGCTCAAGTCAAATGTTGAAAAAGCATATTTACTAATTCTATTATGTTACGGAATGAAACTATTATAATGTTGTTCATTAACTTTCATAACAAACTTAAATGATTACTTACTGCAATAAGATGGTTTATTGCATCAGGGTAAACCATACATGAATATTGGAGCTCAAATCATGGAAAAAGATGATTCACTATGATGCAAATGGATCTGATATGAACTACTTGGTCCATTTATAAAGAAACTATAATGGATATGTATTTTTTTCCTTTTACGATTATGACCCACAAACTTATTTTTATTGTGAGCATTATATTAAGTTAACCTATATGTTAAAAACTATGTTACTAATTTTATCTTGAATAATTCTTAATAGTACAAGGCTACAAATAGTTAGAATGTGGGTCAATAACATTGAGGTAAAGATAATAGCCGGTGGTATATTGGTGGTATATTAGGGACAATTGTCGCTATTCCTCGCATGAATATAAAGTCTTATGTTGGACAAGGATGACAACCATTGCAATCACACAACTAACATCGTGTACAAAGAAGTCCTTCATCGACTTTAGTTTTTCCATTTTTTTATCTTTTAAATAATACACTCAACGTTATTTTGTAAGTTATTTATCTTTCAACATTACACATTTAGCGTATTAAACTTTTACATAATGTTGGTAATACATTTTTATATTTAATAATGGATTGGGGAGATATATTGAGGAACTACTGTCTACCAAGTTTATTAATTATTAGTGGAATATGTTTAATATTTATAATAATAACTTTTATATGAAAAGGTGGTTGAGATATCAAATTTTGACTTAACAATTATTCAAAGGGGATATTTTTAAAAATCTTTTCTTAACCAGTCAAGTGGATGTTTGCGGTAGAGAAGTGATACCATTGGAGCTATACTCCAATGGTGGTTATTCAGAAGGGCCTATATGTAGCCGTATCAAGAGTAAAGAGCAAGAAGGGCCTCAAAGTATTGTGTTGTGACAGTGATGGGAACCATTGCAATCACACAATAAACGTTGTGTATAAAGAAGTCCTCCATCGACTTTGATTTTTCCATTTTTTTAATCTTTATTTCTTTTGAACAATGCATTCAAGGTTATTTATTTTTATAATATTTATTGTTCGAAATTATACTTTTTTGTTGTTTTTAACTTTAACATCAAGTTTTGTAGTTATTTTTTATGTTTAATAAAAAAAAAAAAAACTTTAAGCTAGCCGGCCAACGGCCGGGCCTTAGGCTAGTAAATAAATAAAAGATATCCTTATATAACGTTTAATCCCACGTCGTTTTGATGCCATCATGACATCACTTTAATGTCACCTTTTGTTAGCCCAAATTTTAGCCCGGTAATGTCACGTTGTCAGTTTTAGCCTATGTTTTCATTTTTCGTAGTATTTAAGGGCCAGTTTGGTTCGCGGGTTATGGGCTTGGGATAATATATAGATTTAAGAAAAGCCATTTGGTTGAGGGGGGTCGGTTTTAAAAATAGGAGTGAGACCCGAGTATTTTACTTTTGACAAATCCCACCACATGACCCTGGATTACAACTCCAAATCCTTATCTTTTTTACAATGATTTTTTTTTTCTCTCGCTTTAATCATCTCCTATCTTCCTTTTTCTTCTTTACCAAAATTTCACACATACTTCTTGATGATTCTACAATTCCACCATTGTAAATCTATCAATTAACAGGTAATCACCTTAACCCCTATTTTTTTTTTTTTGTCGATTGAGTTGTTTGTTTGTTTTTTTTTTTTTTTTTTTTTCATTTCATTTCATATATATCAAACTCATCGGTGGATGAATATAAACTAAGTTTAGATTCTTGATTAATTCACATTATTTTTGTTTGCTTCTAATGTTATATGCAAAGTTTGTTTTTGGAGAGGATATATTTGCTTGTTAATCTTTTAATGTTGTCATAGAAAAATTAGTTTTATTATGATTATGTTAATAGCCCTTTGATGAAAACTTATGTTATAGCATTGTGTTGATATTTATTTTATTAAGAATCATATATATAATCAGTGTACACATAATCTCATAGTTGTACACATAATCTCATCGGGAGGTATTTTAGTACAGAACTACAATTATGTACAATGAGATTAGTTATGGTTTAAGTTACATTGAGGCATGAGAATGGATAACATGATTGGCCGAATGTCTAGATGTGGGGACTTGTGTTTTCATTCCTTATATAAACATACTACTGTCAAGAGATATTTCTGGTTTAAAAGGCACAAGGAACATGACATTAGAAGAAATAGTGGTTTTGTTTTTATATGTACCGGCTCACCACAAAAAGAATAGAACTATCAGCTTACTTTTCTTACGAAGTGGGGAAACTATTAGTCGACAATTTAATCATTGCCTCTTAGCCATCTTGAAATTGCATGATGTGTTGCTTCAAAAGCCACAACCTATTACCGAAGATTGTGAAGACAACCGTTGGAAGTCTTTCAAGGTAGTATCTAATTCATTTATTCAAAATTGTGTTATTATTTTATGAAAAATATCATTGCGTGTTTACTATTTACTGATGATTATTAAAATTAAAGGGTTGCTTAGGTGCTTTAGATGGGACTTCAATTAGAGTCACACCTCCATCAGATCAAAAACCAAGGTACCGCACAAGAAAAGCAGATATAGCAACAAATGTATTGGGTGTTTGTTGTCCAAACATGCAGTTTATATATGTTTTGCCTGGTTGGGAGGGTTCTGCACATGATGGTCGAGTGTTAAGGGATGCCATAAGTAGGCCCGATGGTCTTAAAATTCCTCAAGGTATAAGCGGAAGATATTTCCTTGTATATATCTTTAACAAGTCTTTAAGCTAAGAAAACTTTTATTTTTTGAATTTTGAAGGTTGTTATTATTCAGTGGACGCTGGATATTGCAATGCTCCGGGCTTTCTAGCCCCCTTTCGAGGTCAAAGATATCATCTCAACGAGTTTCACGGTCATCGACCACAGAGCGCTGCAGAGTATTTTAACATGAAACATTCAAAGGCTAGAAATGTGATTGAAAGATGTTTTGGATTACTAAAAGGGCGGTGGAAGATATTAGCTTCCCCTTCGTTTTTCCCAATTGCTACTCAAGTCCGAATTATTCTAGCATGTTGTCTTCTACATAATCTAATAAGGAAATACATGAGAGTTGATCCACAAGAGTTGGAACAAGATGAAGAAGACGAGATCGATGAAGAACATTTAGTAGAAGAAGCTTGTTTATCATATATCAGTCTGACCGATGAATGGTATAACTTTAGAGATGGTTTAGCACATCAAATGTTTAATACGTGGAGAGAAACATCAAGTCCCTAATGGTTATTCAGTTTCATGTCTACTTGGGGCATTAAGTCAAATGACCATTAGCTAGTTTGTATGTGGCCTGTGATCCGTAATACCGTCTTTTTGCTGTAGTTTATTAAGACTGTAGGTTCTAAGGCGTTTTTGTTACCTTTTGGAGGTTTATGTTAACTTTTGAGATCGAAAGTATCTGATGGTTTTGAGGTTTTAATAGCCTATTTTGTTTTTTCTTATGATAAGTTTGTCCCAGGTGTTTGCAAGATATATATTTGGTTAGTTCAAATCTGCCATGGGTCCTTTTCTTTTTATGTATTTTGTGTTCAATGATGTAATGGATATTTGGTGTTTATATTGTATCAGTTTTATAATAAATATGAGATGGTAGTATTGTATATTATTATCCATTTGACTTTTTCTTTGTAGCATTGACTTATAAAATATGGTAAACAAACAACATTTATGGAATTGTCTTTCACATCTGGTAGTAACCAAACATCATTTTTTAAAGAGTCACTTTTAATCCTAAACCACCCACCTTTAAATCCCACACCCAAAGTGAACCCCAACTTAAATCAAACGGGCCCTAAGTTCTTTTTCTGATTTGGAATTTTATTTTTAATGAATAAAATTTAATTGATTTAAAAAAAAATAATAATAAGAGAAAAATAGATGACGTCACATCAAAAAAGTGAGGTGTGATGGATTTACTACACACGTTGCTCTAAAAGTCTAGTAAGTACACATGGATCGCTAAACAGGGACGGAGCCAGGGGTTCTCGCAGGTGTCCGTGCACTTCATGGAATTTTTTGATATAGTGTTAATTTAAAAAAAAAACGTCAATTTTTTCTAAAGTCATCTTAAATGCACCCGGTCCATCGAAATGTGTTTCTAGTATTATTGTTCAAACTTTTTTGTGCACCCGGCTATATTTAGTCTTGGTTCCGTCATGTCGGTAAACAATATCTAGAAACAACAAATCAACTCAACAAACACCTAAAGCGAGTCCCTAGGATGCTTCATAACATAGCAAAATCATAGCTGGCTTTTTGTATTTTACTCCCTCCGTCTCAAAATATAAGTTCATTTTGACATTTTCAAAGTCTTTCTATTCCAACTGTGACCTTAATTATTTTTTGTTGTGTTATATAATACTTGATTCAAAATATATAAACGGACTTGTGTTTTAAATGCATTTACATTGGTATACTTTTTCATCAAGTATTATATAACATGAAAAAAAATAATTAAGGTCAAAGTTGAAATGAATAGACTTTGAAAAATCAGAAATGGTCTTATATTCTGGGACGGAGGTATTATCATTTGTTACCCATGTGTTAGAAACTTATTGGTGTTAGATAGTTGTTACCGGTATAGATTACTCGATGCAAAATAAGCTTATTGGTGGCTTTGTGCCGGTTAGCTCCACCCAGTATAGATTAATTTTGGTGCAGAATAACTTGTAGCATAGTTCACCCAAAATTAAACAATAATCATGTTTATTGAGGGTGACCTAACATCAATTTTATAATTAATTTGGTTTATACAAAAATATTCATGAAATGTCGCAAAGAAACCTTCATGACCAAGTAGGTTAGATCGTAAACTTATCAACATTGTACTCGCAGTGTGATTCTGAAACATAAAACATGTTCTGTGTTCTTTGATAAAAAACTATCGCAAGTGTGATTATAAAGATAATTTGTCATTTATGTAACAAATATATAAATGGCAACCAGACAAGACAAAACAAGTGGTGGATGTGATTAATGGTTCCTAAAGAAACTTCGATAACAAAAGAGCCAGTGAGATATAACTCGCGTCTTAACTGTCACGCTATATCGTACCACAAAAATGAGCCTAAGCTTTACGGCCACCTGTTCACATGCAGTTCTTGCCAACTATATCCTATCCATGTTAAAAGGGAGAAAAACTCATCTGAGAAGGTTTCAACTAGTCTTCAAGACTCCAATATGACAAGATCCTCGGTTTGCATGTCATAACATCTAGACCTGTAAATAGAGACAAGCATCAAGTGTATTGGCGTGTTTAAAATTCTACTTTACCTATATGAAACAGGGTATGGAAAATAAAATGGCAATGGAAAGAAAACAGCATTCAACAAATCTTGATGTTCAAAACTTTAAATTGTTATAAAGCTGGTTGTTAAAGTAAGTACTTATTCACCTATCACAAATTGTTTAGTCCGTTGCACTAGTAGGAATTTTTTGCTTACGAGACCGCTTCCTTTTCTTGCTCCTGCTCCGTATTGATTCAGCATTCTCATTACTTTCCTGCCGGTATACAAAAAGGAACACGATAAGCAACAAAATAGAACAGTAGGCTCTCAAAAGTGGTTAAAGATAAATTAGTACTACATTACTTACTTGTTTGGTAACAGGTTTTTGATTCTCCTTTTTCTTCTTCTTACAAGAGAGCGGATTTGGACCCTGTAAAAGGTCCACAAATGATTGATACTTTGATAGCAAAACTCGACAATCATGAATCAAAGAAAAATTCAAAAGAAACTATGAAGTAAAAAGGTAGTAAATCTATCTGATGAATATTACTTAAAAGACCAATACCTTAGCTCTTTTTCTCTTGAATTGCACTCTGTCCTTCACATCCGTTTTCCTACTAGCAGCATCTTTCTTCAAATCTTTAATGATATTATATGTCGAAACATCATCTGCTTGAGCCGAATCCCCTGCCTCATCTTTTGTTGAACTTCTTTTTGTCATATTAAAAAGCATTTTAAGCTCCAACTCACTCACGTGTGAGCGTTCTTCTTCAGCAGATTTAGCAAATTGTTGTTGAGAAGGAGATGGAGTCTCAAGAAATAAAGCATTTCGAAGAGCATATATTAAAGGCACAGCTGGTACCTGTAATCATAGAACATATAAAATATTATCGTAAAAAGAATCACATATATAATATAAACGAAACATATAAAATTAAGTATAAACCTCTTGAAGCTGCTTGCGCAAGTCGGCATCTTGACTAGCAACAAAGAAATGCTCCGAATTTTTTTCACCAATAACATCTGTTAGACAATCCACAGCACTTTTCCTCTTCTCATGATCACACCTACATATAACAAAAATCTCTTAGTTTAGTGGTGGAAAATATAATCATAACTACACGTTGAAAAGACAAAACTGACCTTGCAGGTGCAAGATCACGAGCCACATTAAGCGAATCAGTGCAGGCTGCACCAAGACTTTTCAACTCCGCAAGAACACATCTAATGGATAATATCAAGGAGCATATAAGCCTTAAATTTAGCAAAATGTGATAAAAGTTGTAAAAGCATTATACATATAAATGCATCTAACCTGGTAGTGAACAGTTTGACAGGAGCACCCAAGATATTAGAAATAGCAGTATCAGCTGGAGTAATGCGATTAGTAAGAAGATGGTGTATAAACGTCCCGTCACACAGAATCTTGAAGGGTGCTCTGAAATTATAGCACGTTGTAAAGAATGCGACACTTCTGCGATGACGCTTCTGCTTTTTCAGTTTCATCTGTAAGACAAAGGACGCCGATGTTTACTCTATAATTCATACATGATTTATTAAGAAGGTGAACAACTGTAAAAGGATGCTTATCATGATGTCATGTTAACCGTAGAGCAGGAATAGAAATCCAAGGTTTTAGACCTTTGTTACACTAACAAAGTGCCAAGCATGACCACTACTAAAAACATGGACTGACATATATAAATATTCACAAAAGCTAGCGATGAGCTAGAAATGTTTACCTATGAGGTGAATAAAACCTATCTGATACTAGTACATGCTTTACGGAGGTCTACAATCTAGTCAAACCATATCAAACTAACTTCCGTGCACTTAGTTGTAATACAAGTGTAAACCACTGTTAGAAGCTAATGGAACGAAACAAATGGAGCCACATCCTGAGTTTCTAATAACTTTTCATGTGGATTTTCTCAGTACATGGAACGAAACAAAAGCCCATGGAACGAAATTGAAGTTATAATTTCTCCAATGTATTCACTATGTGGATTTTCTTCTTGTAAAATGATTATGGCCCTCCCAACAAAAGAATTTAAAAGTTGTTTTGTAGACTAAAAATACGTTTGTTTTTCTTCACTATCTCGACACTAAACAAGGGCATTACCACTCAAGAAACACGATTGTATCCGTTTAGAAGATAATGACAATGCCAAGTATGAAGACTGATAGTCTATGGGTCTTGTCCAAAATTAAAAAAAGCCATTAACTTTTCAACTTAATAATCAAGATAATAAAAGACTTCCAAATTCAAACACAATTACAATCAAAATACCATGAACATATACGCACAATACCTAGTGACCAAAAAGCTTCAAGTGGCTAAAAAACAAACAGGGAAAAAGGTACAAACTTATAAAATGAGGTATAGAGTTTGTTTTAGCAAAGTCACAAACTTTAATAATATGTAAGTGAATACAAAAAGAAGAAAGAAACATAGATAGGCTAGGAACTAGTATAATTTAAACATTAATGTGTTACTAACCGCGGAAGAAGAGGGAGGAACGGTGGAGATGCGATGGGGAAGGGCGGCGACAGGAGTAGGAGGAGGAACAACCGAGAATGTTCTTTGACACAAAAGGGTTTCACTAGGGTGGCTTATACCAGTACTATTTTATTTTAAAAAGAGAAAAATTAAATTAAAATATTTTTGCTACAATTAATAATTTCTTTTCTCAATTTTTGGGTTTCACTAATAAGTATGATATTGGAACAAAATTTAAAAATTTGTAGCATACGGTAAAACAAAAACAAGTACACGAGTTATAATGTATAATGAGGTGATGCACTCGCGGGTTGCGGCGTTTTTTATTGCGTTTAATTTTTATGCTAAACATATAAAATAGCTTAATGATTTGCTCACTCTAAAAAATTAATTGCACACTCAAGGTACAAGCAGTTGAAGCAAAATGTTTAATACTGTATAAGTATTTTATGCACAGATAGAGTGTCTCAATCAATCCTCAAAGTGTGCAAATCAATTCCCTATAAACTAAGATTGGTTTGCAAAGTGTCGCATACGTCGAGGGTACTTTTAGCCATTTTGTTGGTACTTTTAGCCATTTTTTCAAACTTTAGGGAAAAGGACGTCGTCCAAGTGGGCACTGTAGATATAAGGCTACTCACAATGAGTCGGAATAGATCGGTCACACCCACTGTGATGTTATGGTCAAATATCATATCGATCGAGGAAAAAAGAAAACAACTATTGTTCTAAATATTGACCAATTACACACAAACTTTTTTTTTTTTTTTTTTTTTTTTTTAACTTGGTCACCGATTGTGGTAACTTTGTCTGGTCACCGGAGAGAAATTTGATGTGGCAGGAGATGACCCGGGTCATCACTGTGCCCAGCCTAACGTGTTCGCACTGTAGCAAGGTCAACAGTAGCACAGTTGTTTTTTTGGGTAAAACGTCGTCGTTTAGTACGGTGTTTAATAATAATGTATAATAAAACATAAAACCAATTACGATGTTATTTTATAGCCTAATTTTTTTCAGTAATGTCTCAATTTTTTGATACTTTTAGTTTTTCCATTTGAATAAATCATTTTAACCAATTAGTTAAGTATTTGTTACTAACATACATAGCTTTTAGAGGTAAGTTTAGCACCTCATAACACTAGTGTGTAAAATACTAAAGTTATATCAAGTAGTTTAACAAATGGGAGATGATTTGCACACTCTCTCAATTGATTGGGGCACTTCAATTTAATGTGTTTGGACATTTATACCCTTACAGTTACCTTTACATTTTCACCCATGTGAGGGTAAAAATGTCCAAACACATTAAATTGGAGTGTCTCAATCAATTGAGAGAGTGTGCAAATCATCTCCCTTAACAAATAAGAGGTGTTTATCATCAAGCTATCATCAAGTACATAAACGGAGCACGACAAGTTTAATTGGAGGGCCAAACTGCAACGTATTTATTTTAAAAGGGTCAATTTACATTTTTATTTAACATCCGTACTCATAATGTCTACCACTACAAAGTGTAAGGGTTAAAAATATACATGTGGCTAAAAAATTAGGGGATACGACCCCTCCGGGCCCCATTAAGTTCCGTCCCTGATCAAAGGACGGAGATGATTTTGTATTACTAGCGCATTGATTTAGTGGTATCACTCATCAATCACAAATATCTAGTTGACGGGTTAAAGACATTTTTAAGGAGTTGATCATAGGTTCAATCTCAACTATTTGCTACAGGTCAATAAACAACTGTTCATTGACTAAGCTAGGTCTTTGGGAAAGGGAAAGTCGGCACTCAAAACGGGTGCATGAGGTCACTGTTTCTCAGGTGATTTAAACCTCTTTTATGAGGAGTTATGATTTTGTACACGATTTTAAGTGTGCCTCAGCATATACATAAACTTACTATTAGCAAACCCGTATAATAATATGATAACCAGTGTCCAACTATGTAACCAGATGTATGCCATTCTTCGCATAACTGAAGCTAAATTCAAGTTGAACACGTTTATCTTATCCAAAATAGCCAGAAAGAACATGTTAGATAGTGACATTTTGCACATAAATGACATAAATAAGTAAATTTGGGATTCAAACTTTCCCCGAAAAGAGGGTCTCAGTATATCAGATAAACATCTAAATTTCTTTTTGAATCGAATCAAATGGATATGCGACAACATACTACTAAATTACAGCTTCCCTAAAACATGTTTAAGGCTATTCATAATGTGCACTTGCAAGTTACAACTACAGCAGTGTAGTCGTGTAGATTCAAGCTGGACCCATCTTCCACTTGAAGGCTCCACAATCAGAATAACCTGTCAACAGGGTGCTCGAGACCCTTGATTGCAGACAACCATTCGTGAATAATTTATTAAAATAACTGCACATACAGAAAATGCAAGAAAATACCTCAAACATTCCTTTAGAAAAAAAAAACAAATTTGTATAATAACATGTAATGATTGTCAAGAATTTGATCATTACTATTACATAGGTAACTGTAGTATCTCAATCACACCTTTGAAATCTAGATCAAATACAACTCCTGTTTACTCTACCGATCCTCTAAGAACGTCGCCTTTGCCATTTGGTGGCGAAATGATGCCAAGTATAACAAAACCGCCCAAGAAAACAATCAAAACACCTAAAATATTCACTAATATTGCTTCTGCAGAATAGCGTGAAATTACGTTGTTGGTCTGAAGAAACGTAGCTTTTTCCAAAAGGCCGGTAGCACAAGCAGCAACGGCAAGCGCATAAATGTAGACTCCAAAAAACACATGCCAAGGCATCAGAGAAGCCCTGCTGTTTCTTGAACCACCTGGGTACCAGAAAGTCGCGAATCCAGCTCCCCACTAAACAGTCAAAGATATGAGGTTCAATAGTTGACTTTTTCATACCAAAATATGTAGTAATAGAAATTGGGATAAAAAATAACCTGAACAGTAAACAAGAATAGGCAAGCTAAGCCCAACCATGAGTGTAAGCTATAAAAGTTGTCGATGCCTTTGTCATTGTGAAATTTCCACGCAGCCCATAGACCAATTATTCCAAATAAAAACGCAAGGAACTGAAGGGAAAGATGGACAAGCTTTTTGTAACTTTTTGTTCCTGATACTGTCTTGTATGCCAGCATGGCTGCATCCACCAAGAATTAGGAATTATATAGAGTCTTGTATAGTAAGTGTAGTATGTTATACCCTACATATATGGTAGATAACAGGATCTGAGAGAAATGTGACAGCAGAAGTTGTTGATATTAGTTGCAGGACACTAGGACCACACTTTAAGAATTTCTTTCAAGTTTCTCTTCTGTTAAACTCTAGGTGGCATGCCTAGACACATAAATCCAGTGAGCAATACAGTTTAATAATGTGTTATTCAACTTGCAGAAGCGAAAATTATAAATTCTCGACACAACATTGGACCACTGATCCATAAATGACTTAATTTATGTCCTAATCATGATAATTCTG
This sequence comes from Artemisia argyi, assembly GCA_030686995.1. Lineage (NCBI taxonomy): Eukaryota > Viridiplantae > Streptophyta > Magnoliopsida > Asterales > Asteraceae > Artemisia > Artemisia argyi. Next base: position 252,930,152 of record CM060708.1, read on the forward strand.
CCACTAAATGAAGAGATTTAGGGAGGAGGGATCTTGTTTAAATCTTGCCTCATAACATCTGATTGACCTCCTATTACGCAACAATGTTTGAAGTTGTTATATTAGTCTTTATGTATGCATCTACCCATTATATACACTTCACTTGCTCATATTGCCATAATATCTAAGTCAAAACACGGGCTTAATAGCAAATATCAAGGGATTAAGACATTAAGTAAGTTCAAAGAAAGTAGGTAACAAGTAAACAACCAACGTAGATTGTGCCGATGTTGTAACAGTAAACTGCCTACACTTTACACTTTCAGCCATCCGGGTATTACTTAAAACTATGGCACCGTCATGTAAGTATGCCCGGTTCCACTTTTTTGAAGTTGTTATATTAGTCTTTATGTATGCATCAACAATGTTTGAAGTTGTTATATTAGTCTTTATGTAGTCTTTATGTATGCATCTACCCATTATATATTAATGGCACACTTCACTTGCTCATATTGCCATAACATCTAAGTCAAAACAGGGCTTAATAGCAAATATCAAGGGATTAAGACATTAAGTAGTTTAAAGAAAATAGGTAACAAATAAACAACCAACGTAGATTGTAACGACGTTGTAACAGTAAACTGCCTACACTTTAAACTTTCAGCCATTCGCGTATTACTTAAAACTATGGCACTGTCATGTAAGTATGCCCGGTTCCAAATAAACCTTTAAACACCGAAACTGCATTCTATGTGCATCTAAGAATCCCCAAAACGCCTGATACACTAATACACAACACCATTAATCTACAGTGTTAGCACAGACACCTAACGCTCAAGCAAATACAATCGTAACTTTTCTTGTAGACAATTAAATATAAATCCAATGATGATCCTAAATACTCCCTTTTAACGGAATACGGTTTGCATAAAATGTACAAAAGGCGAGGGCACAGGTAATTTTCTTAACGGAATAAGGTTTGCGTAAAACGACCTTAAGAAGACGTTCCTTGCCTACGGACTATGACGAGATGCAACAAAAGGCGAGGGCACGAATAATTATTTTGCATACAAACAATGATTAAAAAAAGTTTAATATTCTATAAATAACAAACAAGCATACCTTAAATCTTGAATATTTATAGCTAAGTGGCTAAATATACAATAAAAAGAAGTTAAAACAAATTCTGAAAGTTCTCTTGTGGCAGTAAAGAGTATCCACACAATAATGTAAGGCGTTGATACGACTTTATATAGCAGAGATGAATGGACTTCTATATTCTATATTCAAAGTGGACTCAAAACCCCACTATACATCAAATAACTATATGACAGGAGGAGCATTTTTGTGTTTCAAGATAAAACTAAAAGGTTGAATGGATATAACATCAGACCACATCACGCCTCATAGACAGAGCACTACGCCTAATAAAGGCAAGGCCTCGTCAATATAGGTGAGGGCCCGAGTTACGTGGCCTGGCCATAAGACGGGATGGCTGCTAGGGCCTAGCCAACCCAGAGAAGGCCTTTGACTATACTGTTGTCAACGGTATGGTCATGTAAGCATGCCAGTTCCAAATAAACCTAGAAACACCAAAACCTTTATCCTAATTCCTATACACATTCATGAACCCCCAAAACGCCTAATAAACTATGACAGAACACCATTACTCTACCGTGTTTGCACAAGAGACCTAAGTTGCAAGCAAATACAGTCTATAAGTCAGTCAAATACAAATGCAATGGCGATCTTCGGATCAACTAGTAAGATTACTATTTTGCGACTATAAGATTATCATACAGAGTAGATTATATCAAGTTAAAACATTTGCATAAAATGTACCTTCCCCGTTGAGCAAAACAAGGCCAATTACCATCAAAACAGGATGAACCTGCAGTAAAAACATAAAAGTAACCCACTATAAATACTGAACCGAAAGATCACTAATTTGTCACACTACATAAATACTAGAAAATATTTACATTAAAGATGAGATTTTTATCCTCTGAGATTAGAGCTAATCCACCTCTGTAGCGAATATTCCAAATGAGAACCAAAGTAGCCACAAGTAAACCTAGTATCCGTATACATAAAAATAGTGGGAATTTCACCACAGGAACAGTCATGTCTATGTTAAAAAACACACAGTGGGAAAAGGGTTTTATAAATGGGGTTCCGGTGAGGTTATAAAAAGTGATCGGAGTGTGATGATTGATTTATTAGTATCAAGGAAGGGAAGGTGAGTTGTTTGGATTGGGGAACAAAGATGTTGACTTTTCAGTTTTTTTGGCAAACGTCTTCAACTACTGCAACTTTGTTACCATTGTTTTCAGTTTTCACCATTCGGTTAAAACTTAAAAGCATATTTGCTTGAGGAGAAGCTAAGGTGGCGTTTAGTTGGAAAATATTTTCTTTCATTTTCTATTTCTTGTTTTGTAGAAAAAGGGAGGGGAGTTTGATTTCCACAAAACAATGAAAATTTAGAAAACGCGTTTAGTCTGAGAAACATGTGTTTCTGTTTTCCATTTTTCAAAACTAGAAAACATGTTTAAGTATCGTTGTTTTATATCTCAATTCACTATTCATCTTAGTAATATTATAAAAACATCATCAAAACACAAAAACAAATATTACAAACTAACCAACTAAATTAAAAAACAACTAAAAAAATCTAATACGAGAAAATAATAAAACTAAAAAATTAAAATATAATATCAAATAACGTTTTCGTCCGATATTATTCATTTTTGTTTGTTTTTTTTACGTTTTCGACTGTATTCTTACGTTTTCGTCAGATTTTTTACGTTTTCATCCCTTTTTTTACATTTTCGTCAGCTTTTTTACATTTTCGTCTGTTTTTTACATTTTCGTCCGATTTTTTAGGTTTTCGTTTGTTTTTTACGTTTTCGCCCGTCTTTCAACTTTCTCGTCAGGTTTTTTAAGTTTTCATCTGATTTTTTTTTCATTTTCATCTGTTTTTTTACGTTTTCGTCAGATTTTTTATGTTTTCGTTCAGTTTTTTACGTTTTCGTCCGTTTTTTATGTTTTCGTTAGATTTATTACGTTTTCGTCCGTTTTTCTACGTTTTCATCCGATTTTTTATGTTTTCGTCCGTTTCTTTACGTTTTCGTCAGTTTTTTTACTTTCTCATCCGATTTTTTATGTTTTAGTCCGTTTCTTTACGTTTTTGTCAGTTTTTTTACGTTTTTGTCCTATTTTTTACGTTTTCGTCTGTTTTTTTACGTTTTCGATAGACTCTTTACGTTTTTGTCCAATTTTTTATGTTTTCATCCGTTTTCGTCCATTTTCTTATGTTTTTGTCCATTTTTTACTTTTTTGTTTGATTTTGGATGTTTCCATCTGTTTTTTTATAACTTAAAAAGTCTGGCGAAAAAGTAAAAAAAAGGGACGAAAACGTAAAAAACCGGACAAAACGTAAAAAATTTGATGAAAACGTTAAAAAACGGACGAAAAAGTAAAAAATCGAATGAAAACTTAAAAAATCTGACGAAAACGTAAAAAAAACGAACGAAAACGTAAAAAATCGAATGAAAACTTAAAAAATATGACGGAAACGTAATAAAACGGACAAAAACAAAAAAAATCAGTCGAAAACGTAAAGAATCGGACGAAAACGTAAAAAATCTGACGAAAACGTAAAGAATAGGACGAAAACGTAAAAAATCTGACGAAAACGTAAAAAAAACGGACGAAGACGTAAAAAATAAGACAAAAACGTAAAAAACGTAAAAAATCTGACGAAAACGTAAAAAATCTGGCGAAAACGTAAAAAATCTGACGAAAACCAAAAAAAACGGACGAAAACATAAAAAATCTGACGAAAACGTAAAAAAACGGACGAAAACGTAAAAATCTGACAAAAACGTAAAAAAACGAACGAAGACGTAAAAACGGACGAAAACATACGAAATCGGACGAAAACGTAAAAAATCAATCGAAAAGGTAAAACAACTAACGAAAACAGATTTTGAGGTATTTTAATGGAAAATAGGGGAAAACAAAAAAAATTTGTTTTGTAGTTTTGTGTATTAAAGTTGGAAATAGGAATTTTGTGTTTTGTAGAGAATTTTATTGGAAAACACTAACTTGAACGCGATCTCTGTTTTCCTTATTTTCCACAAAACATTTTGTGGAAAACAATGGTGATTTCCCTCAACTAAACGCACCCTAAGGATTTTAGACATGGAGTACATTTTTAAGCGGTTATTTAGTCCCTAAATTCGTATGTATTTGATCAACTATTATCTTAAATCGTTTCTTTTTGCATTTTAGGTATTTTGGACGCGAAAGACAAAAACCGGCAAAGTTTTGGACTAATTTGGACAAGAAAGTGAAGAAAACGACCAAGTCGCAAATCTGTTAGGAAAGGAGACCTGACGTCATCACATATTATCAAGTGATGTTGTCACTTGTATTTGAAGATGATGCGAGATTTGCAACCTCACAAGGAATTTTACTTCTCGAGAGATCTCAAGAAGTTTTGCAATCCTTCAGGCAGTGTACCTGATCATTGTAGTGTAGTATAGGTGAATTCGGAGGATTGATCATTCTCTATGTGAATAGTGTCGTTAGGTTGAAATGTATGTCGAGATAAGTTTAGAGGTGAGGGATGATTCTTTTTGTGTTTTTATATTTTATGAAAAGCAAGTAAAATCTCGGTTTTGAAGGGATGGGCGTAATTAGTTGTTAATCAACTAACCCAAAAACTACTTATAAACTAAAATTAAACTAATAACAAGAAAAAGTAAATTGTGATGAACTCTTATGGTAAAACAAATGTATTTACTTATACTTAATTACTCCCTAGTTATCTCTTACTGATTGTTAAACTGTCACGTCCTTGTTTTAGTTGAAGCGTTGTATTCCTTAATATCGGTCGTAAGGAGATGTCGAAGTTCCCAACTTTATGAATATTAATCTTCCCTAAAAACCTTAAAGTCTATTAAGAATCATTGACCTCAATTCATGCAATAAATACAACGGGAAAAATCAATAGTACAGTCTACAGTTGCATTTTCTAAGACGTTTAAGCTAGTTACATATAAGAGGTCAGCCAGTTTTCATAGCCTAACGCGAGGCAATCAACTAAGCAATAGACAACAAATCAATAATCAATAACTAGGTTTTATTATATCTAGGCAAACAATAATAAACTTAAGCTAGCATGTTAGAAAGAAGAAAAGATAAAAAAGTAATCAAACAACATGTATACATATTGAATAATTAAACAAGTAACTTATCTTCAATTGAACATGGATGAAAAAGGCTGAAAAAGCCTTACAATATTTCTGAAAATCGTTTAGGGTTAAGTGTTACCCTAAAAGTGTCACACCTTACAATGACAACAATCGAAAGTATATATAGTTTTACAGGGTTGACGGCATCAGGTTATGGGTTCTGACCCCGTCAACGAGCCTTGAATTAGGGTTTCGTCTGTGAAAGTCGCCACTCTGACGGCGTCAACATTGGATCTGAGGCCATCACTTGTAAATTCCTTCTGGGCCGTCTCTTGTTAAATTAAAGTGTGACGCCCATCACTTCATAACACCTGACGGCGTCAGGTTATAAATGCACAAAATTCTTCAGAGGCGTCTCTTGTTAATTTTATATGTGTAACACCCCAACCCGACAAGGGTAAAGATGTCACAATATGGTTTCATATCAGAGCATACATAATTCAACAAAAGCGGAAGACTTACAAAATATCCAAAAGAAAACAATGAATGAAACAAAATACAAAATCTCTGAAATACAGAAATAACATAAATTCTAAGATGACTATGGTCAAAACTGCACTCAGCTCTACTCTCAATCCTCAGAAAGCTATCCCATAAGCTATCTTGAATACCTGCCGCGGAGAAAAGAAAATACGGCTGAGCTTAAAAAGCTCAGTGAACGGATATAACAATAATGAACAGAAATAGGAATACTGAAATATAAATGATATATATATTTTTGGAAAACATCTTTAGGCATAATGGATAATACGGAAACAAAATGTGTGTTAGGTCAGGAATTCATACAGTCGCCTGTATAAACAGAGTCAGAAACCAAATTAATACCATGAGCTCAGACAAACATATCATATCATATCACCTGTCAAATCATAAGTTGTACAAGGAGTAGCTAGCTCCAATGTACCGGAAGTGAAAGGAGTACATTGCACGTACATCCAGTCACTAAGCAGAATCATATCATAATCATATCATAATAGAAAACAGATATAGGATGCATCCATACGCCCCTGAAGATTAGTGCACATTTATACATATATAACGGAAGGGACGTGGCAGAACATCACTCTACTGCCCTAGAGTCATGCCATAGGTGCATCTATGACACGGACATGGAACCCCATGTCTAGTGAAGCTCATGTAACATATGGTTCATATCAGAAAGTTCAAATCTTAGTTTTCAAAATCAGAAAGCTTAGCATATCAAAAGTTCATATCAGAAAGCTTTTTATATCAAAGGTTCAAGCAGAAAGTTTCAAAACAGAAAGTCCATAGCAAAGGATCAAACACATAGGAAACCTTAAGAGTAAGGTCAGAATATCTGTACCTTAGCAGAGCAAAGAGTTCAAAAAGAAAGAATCACGAAAAAAGGGAAAAGTTCACTTCCTCTTCAATGTATACACCTGAATTAGGGTTCATTTTATTGTTAATAACTTTTCCTTCAAATCAGATTACTCTTTAATTGACTTTCCATTTTTAGATAACTTTCCAGAATTAGTAACTTTCCATTTATAGAAAGTTTCTTTATTTAGCAAGTTTCAAAAAATAGCAGGTTTCTCTTTTCAACAGGTTTCCAAAATTAGCAAGTTTCCATTTTTAGCAAGATTATAATTTAAGTTAAGTCATTTAAATAAGTATTATTATGGAAATAGGATTCTTTTTATCAAGTTATAATAGTTTAGGGTTAAATTTGACAACTTTTCATATTTTAGGGTTCTAAATGCAAATATGTCAAAGATAAGGTCTAAACTGCAAATATTACAAGTTATTCATTTTAATCCATAAGTTATCCATAATTACAATTCCAATCCTTTAACTTTACCAATTTTACAAGTTAAACCCTTTAGTTATATAAATCACAAAGTAAACCTTATAATTAATTAAGTTACAAATTAATCCTACAATATTCATAATTACACATTAAGCCTTCAATTATTCAAATTTACACATCACACCCTTTATATTAAATATTATACGAATCAACCTTCAATTTCCAGAATTTACAAAACAAGTCCCTCCATTTTAATTATTTCCAATTCGATTTAAATAATTAACTAATTTACCAATTAAACCTTTTATTCACAAAATTAACATGTAATACCCCTATATTATAATTTTTACGAGTTACCCCTAGTCCAAAACACATTACAAAAATAACCCCCAAGTTTATAAAATTACAAAACACACCCTACACTTTTAAAAATCCAATCGGTTAGTTTTTAAAATACACAAACCCTAACCCTAATCTATCCAATCATTATCAATCATCAAAACATCATTAAAACATCATCATTACATCAGATCTAATCCCAAAACCCTAACCCTAATCTCATTCGATTAGGTTTTGCATTTTTTTCCTTTATTTTCTTTAAATCCGATTGAAACACAAAACTCCACAAGGATGATTTAGGCTCTAAAAATTCCAATAATCATTTTTACAGAGTTATATGATGCATATAGGACTCAAATAAAATATGTATTCAACCCATAAAAATCGTATGAACAGTTATAGATTTTATTTACGTTTTTGTTACTTATAATTATCATGACTTGTTTTAACGTGCATGATTCGATTTAACTATTTTATATGAGTCATATTAAATGTAAAGATCAAAGGAAAAATACCAGATGAATATTAGAACGTGTGGACAAGTCGTGGGAGTTTTTGTTCTTCTCGGCTAAAACAATTCGACACACCAAAACTCCTACGATCAAAACTAGCGACCCAGAACCTTAGCACTATTTTTCCTGCCTTCCTTGGACGTGTATGAACTCGGGAAAAATAACCACAGCCTCCAGAAAAATCGTGAGATGAAGAGAGGATTTTGTGTGTGTTATTTTAGGGTTTCGGTGTAAACTAAAATGGGAATTAATTAAAAACCGTGTGATAGGGAGGGGGGCACATGATTTTCGGCCCATAATGATAGATGGGATCAATTCTACTGATTTTGTAATTGTTTCCCTTTTTACTTTGATGATTATCTAATTTAAATGATTTAAATACAAAATAAATAATTAAACATATTTACTTGTGTATATTCGACCTATATTGTAAATTTGTGGTGACAAATAATTTTTGGACATGGTAAAATGTTAAAATGTTGTAAAAAAAAATTTCCTTACTTCATAAGTTGCTCATCTCCAAAGGTTTGGGATTTATTTGATGCTTTATGTACTTATTAATCAAATTTTAAAGTTACAAGGGCATTTTGGTCATTTTGCATGATTTCAAATTTTAGGTATTACAATATGAGAAATCCATCTTGAATAACAAATGATGGCATCACGTTATAGCTTGTGATGTCGTCAGCCTTCCATATCTGACGTACTTTTTGCGAAATCGTTGTTTTCTTCGCATTTTCGTCTAAATACGCCCAAAAAGTGTTGTGATGAGGCGAAAAGTGTACTGCTTTTAAGGGGTCATTTAAGCCCGAATTCGAGATTATTTGATCAATTATTGCCCTAAATCGTTCCTTTTGTCATTTTAGGTACTTTTGAAGAGAAATCTGGAAAATGAAGCATTTTGAATGTTTTTGGAGCATAAAAGTGAAGAAAACGGCAAAGTTTCAAAATTCCTTGTTGGGAACAGTACCTGACGACGTCAAGAGTTTATACATGACGGCGTCAAGAGTGACAAAAGAGGTAGAAGTGGAAAATACACGTGACGGTCCAGAAAGTTTTTAGGCTTATTGGCCTGACGGCGTCACCAAGGCCGTCAGGGTCCAAATACATGTGACGACCCAGAGCTCATTCCTACATGACGGTGTCAGAAGTGGATCTAGGAAATACAAATTTCATCATGGCAGTGAGTTGACGGCGTCAGAAGTTAATACATGACGCCGTCAGGATGCAAAGTCTATATATATTTTTCCAAATTTTCATTGTAAAGTGTGCAACTTTGTGTGCAACTTTGAGGGAATAAAACCCTAGACGAATTTTCCAGCTATTTGAAGGGTTTCAACCCTTTGTTTCTTCCATGTTCAATTGAAGATAAGTACTTATTCAAATCATTCAATATGTCTATGTGTTGTATGATTATATCTTACGCTTGTCTTCACTTTAACATGTTAGGCTAGGTTTTTATTATGTTTGCTTAGATGTAGTGAAACCTAGATGTTGATTATGGGTTGATTGTTTGTTTATAATTGTTACGGATGATTGTATTCGATGTTAGGCTTAAGAAAACTGACAGACTTCCATTGGTAATTTACTTGAACGTCTTAAGAAACATGACCGGAGGTGTACTACGATTTTTGGTTGTATTTAATGCATAAGAGAATTCTAATGATCCTATGTTAGGAGCTTCTAACGGCTCGACATAGGAGTGAAGTAGGATCTTATAGAGTTAGGGAATATTGTACACGGCCCTACGACTGGTATTAAGGAATATAACCCGTCATCCATGCAATTGTAACAAGCTAATCAACCTGTAAAAGACATCTAGGGAGTAATGAAATCTAAGTAAACACAACTTTTCTCATTATTGTTTCCACCACATTAGTACATTAGTTTAATTTTCATTTCTTTTATTTTATTTTGATTACATTAGTAGTTAATTGGGTTAGTTGGCTAGCAACTAATTCCACCCACTCCTTCAAAACCCGAGATTTTACTTGTTTTCCATAAAATATAAAAATACAAAAAGAATCATCCCTCACCTCTAGACCTAGTTTAGTAGGTTTTCTAACCCTAGTGACACTATTCCTGAGTTGAACAATCAATCTCCCGGTACTTGTCACTATACTGTACTACAACGATCAGATACACTGCCTAGTGGGGGTTGTAAGCTTCTTAAGATCCCTTGAGAGGTAAAACCTGTTGCGAGGGCGCAATTCCAACGTATCAAGTTTTTGGCGCCACAGCCCGGGGAATAGTTATTTTCTAGGTTAGGATTTCTTTTTATTAAGTCTACTTGCTAGATTCCTTTCTAGTAAGGTTTTATTTTTATTTTTAGGTTTTCTTTAGTCTATCTTATTTCTTCGTTTCTTTGTTCGTAACCTTTACCATCCGACATCATGGAAGGTGGTAATATCTTTGATCCCATCAACCCACCACAACAAAACCACCCACAAAACCCACCACTAGCAAACCAACCTCTTAGGCCCTGAACTTTAGGAGAATATTCCCGTCCTAGCCACCAAGGCTATCGAAACACCATTGAGCTCACTCAAGGAGCCAATGTGTCCCCTTGCGATCCGACACCATCCGGTTGGTGCAAAGCGGATGTGCATTCCATGGACTTCGTTCCAAAGATCCTAATCAACATCTCAAGGATTTCCTTAAAATCGTAGATTCCATAGACCTTGATGTTGCAACTAGAGAGTCAACCCGATTGCGTCTATTCCAATTCTCTCTACGTGATCTCACTTCTCGTTTCCTTGCTCAATTTTTCCCACCGGGGAGAACTACCAAGCTTAGAAATGATATCTTGATGTTCTAACAACGTCAAGGTGAAACTCTATATGAAGCATGGACTCGTTTCAAGGACTTACTCCAAAAATTCCCTCATCATGGCATATCTTTGGCTCCAAGTCCAAATCTTCTATGACCATATCGATCTCTCCACAAGGCAAACCATTGACCAATCGGCCGGTGGCAAGCTACGTGATCTAAGTGCGGAAGAATCATGGGAACTCCTAGAAGATCTTGCTCTCTATGACAACGAAAGTTGGAATGATCCCCGTGATTTGAACAAAACGGTCAAGGCAATATCTTTGCCTTCGAACAATTCTAGCACTCCCGACCGTAGGATCATGGAACTTGAGGACCAAGTCAAGTTTCTCATAAAATCCTACGAAGCTCTTAAGCCTTCAAGCCAAGTGAGCAAAATCACTTCTTCATGCGAATTATGTAGTAGTCCCCATGACACTCGTGATTGCGTGGAACTCCCCGGACAAGCTTTTGCGGATTACGCATCCTCACGTACCGACGAAGCGGGAGACAAGTGTTACACTTTCAAACCAGTGCCAAACCTTTACGGTGATTCCTACAACCCTTCTTGGAAAAATCACCCGAACCTTAGGTGGAAACAAAACCAAAACATGCCCCAAAACAATTCTTCCAATCCACCTAATCGTTACCAACCAAACGGTCCACCCTCTAACCGTACTTTCAACAACAATCCTTCCAATAACTATGGTAGTACCAATAATCTTGAAGGATTGATGTCCAAGTTTATGGCATCTCAAGAGGCTCGCATAGCTAAGTTTGAAACAGAATTCAATCAACAACAAACGGAGATGACCAATAAGATTGACAACTTATAGAAAGCCCTCAACAACCAAGTGCTAACTACACCTAGGAAGGACACTAGGGACACTAGTAGCGGAATCCAAATTAAAGACCCGTCATCATCCAAACACGTCCACTTTGTCAATATTGTTACCGTTAAGCCAATAGATAAGAATATAGAAGAAAGTGACAAGGATGAAGTTGGAATAAAAACTGGAACTAAGGATGAGATTAAGGAAGTTGAGGATATTAAGGAATAAAAGTTAGAGGAAGTAGAAAATGTAGAAGAATACTTTGATAAGTTACCCACCAAGGAAGAACGGGAGTATCATAAGGATCTATTCGATGACCCTGAGACACCATACGTCCTTGGTTCACCACTTATCAAAGCAGGAGATCCCTCTAACATCAACATACCATGCAACATTTGGCATATGCATGTGTGGAAAGCTTATATCGATCTTAGTTCTCCTATAAACATCATGACTGGGACCTATTATAACTGGGTAATGAAGAAGCAACTTGGATATAGGATGATGCCTAACACGAATTGGATGAGCAACTTTGTAGGAAGAGTGAAAGGATTACATGTCTTTGTAGGAAACTTCACTTATATTACCGACTTTGTGATTGTAGAGGATATTCATACGGTAATAGATGGTTGCTTAAGTCAAGTAGTATTCGGAAGACCGTTTGTTGAAGCCTCTAAGATGAATTATGACCCGTACCTAATGATAGTTAGATTCAAGGATGAGAACGATGAGATTGCTTACCAAATGCCCTATAAGATTGAACAATACCGTCTTCTATCAAACCTTGAAAAAAGGAACACAAGCAAGCGGTTTACTATAGGAATGATGAGGATAGACGTAGAGGAGTAGATTATGTCATGAGTAGAATACTCGGTTTCTACAAGGAATGTTTGCAACTATGTCCGGAATACAAAACTAAGATTGGAGATGACCTAGAGAATGAAACCAATGCCAAGGTCACGTAATTGCCCATGACCTTGAGTCTAGCTACAAGACTCGTAAATAAAGAAAAGCGCTTATTGGGAGGCAACCCATATTTTGTGTGTTTTTATTTGTTTGATTTTTATTTATTTGATGTTATTTGTTTCCGTATGCATGTCTTATTTTTATTGTTGGTAGATCATGTTTCAAACTAAATTGTAAAAATGCTTTATTTTGTTGTTTAACTTCGTCTTAACTTCATATAAAGGTATTTTGCAAAAGCTAAGTGTAAGGGAAACCCCAAATTTGTTTATAAGAACGAAAACGATTATGATTCGCCACAATATTAAATGAACATGTATATTAGTAATTGTTAGAGTCAAATTCTTGTATCGAGTCATAATGATGTTTTGCAGGATTTTCCAGGAAATAGGACATAAGTTTTTCCAGAAATTTTTCGGAAACTTAACATAAAGATTTCTGCAGGTCACTTCTGACGGCGTCAGGGTTTAACACCTGACGGCGTCACGTGTAAAATTCTGGAAATTTTGCGAGTTTTGTTTTTCTAACGGAGTCTTAAAGTTTTTGTTGATTATTTAGTTTTGTAAACTCCAGAAAATCTGCAAACATTCATTCCACAAGCATTATATCTTAAATTGCTTTCTAGGATTTGTTGGTATATATATAGATTGCCGCCGATTTTACGCGAGGTTGCCTTGATTGTTTTCTCAGGTTTAACAGGTTATATATGACAAGAAGATGATTTATATTTCTGGAAGGGAAGCTTTGAACGTTCATTTTCTTGGTGGAAGATCTAACCTTGTTAACACACTATCCACATCGAACGAATCAGGGGAGTATTTGTGTTTATTCTTTTACCTATTTTACTTTTACATCCTTTAATTGAACATTGGGGACAATGTTCATCCTAAGTGTAAGGAGAGGGTAAATGATGATACCTTATAGGATACAATTGCACTTGAGTTTGTTTGTTTAATGGTAAGGGTATTTGATGAGGCGAAAAGTGTATCACTTTTAAGGGGTCATTTAACCCCGAATTCGAGATTATTTGATCAATTATTGCCCTAGATCGTTCATTTTGTCATTTTAGATACTTTTGGAGAGAAATTTGGAAAATGAAGCATTTTGAACTTTGGAGCATAAAAGTGAAGAAAACGGCAAAGTCTCAAAATTCCTTGCTGGGAACAGTACCTGACGACGTCAAGAGTTTATACATGACAGTGTCAAGAGTCACAAAAGAGGTGGAAGTGGAAAATACACGTGACGATCCAGAGAGTTTTTAGGCTTATTGGCCTGACAGCGTCACCAAGGCCGTCAGGGTCCAAATACACGTGACGGCCCAGAGCTCATTCCTACATGATGGCGTCAAAAGTGGATCTAGGCAATATGAATTTCATCATGGCGGTGAGTTGATAACGTCAGAAGTTAATACATGACGCCGTCAGGATGCAAAGTCTATGTATATTTTTCCAAATTTTCATTGTAAAGTGTGAAACTTTGTGTGCAACTTTGAGGGAATAAAACTTTGTGTGCAACTTTGAGGGAATAAAACTAACAAATGGTTTGGTATTTATAGCAAACTATTCTGCAGGTCTGGCGGATACGACGGAACCCTCAGATGGGTTCCGCCCGTGTACCCCCAGGGTTCCGTCAGGGCTGCAGTTGGTTTTGCAATAAATCTTCCAAACCAAACAAGGTCACATCTCATTACACCTAGTCAAACACAAGACTTGCAAGCAAACATATGGTTAGTCAAACACTCTTTCTTACCATAAATGTATATTGACAAAACTTGCCCTAAATGTGATGTGACATTACTATTTTAAGAAATAAATGTGATGTGACAAGACACTTTCTAATTTAAGAAATAAAAACAATATTTTGTTTAAAAGAAAACGTAAACATTAGTTTAAACAAGACTTAAACACTTAAAGTGATGATTTACTCTTAGCTAAAATTCATACTTTGTCATTAACAAAACTTAGCAAAGATCGTAAAATATAAATAACGTTTTTAGGCGATATTTGTATTAACAATCTTCCCCTTTTTGTTGATGACAAAACATAAACTTTATTTATAAGTAAGTCACTAGTTTTAGTGTTGAGTCTTATAAAGTTAGTATAAAAACTTGTTTTTGCTAGGATGATGTGATTTGCAAAAAAAAATTTTGAAACAAGTTTATATATAAATTCTCCCCCATTTTGTCGAAACAAAAAGAAGAGTAGCGAAGCGGAAGTAAGCACTTGCTCCCCCTTGGACGATACTCCCCCTAAATGGAGTGCTAAGAGAGGAGACATGGATTTTGAACCTACAAAAAAAAGGTTAGTTGTCACACAAAACAAGTCATGAAAGCATTTCATGTCTAAAACACAACTAAGAGTTGTGAAGCGGAATAATGTCATACTCATGCTCCCCCTTGAATATTACTCCCCTAAATAGAGTATCAAGGAAGGAAAACATGGATAATAATCCTACAAAAAGAAAGGTTAGTTTAAAAAACACAAGATATATGTATGCTACCATAGCAAGGTATAGTTCACTTATTATACTTAAATGGTCAACAAACAATGCAAACCTTGTAGTAGAATGAAATTCATTTCATGTAAAATTTTGACTCTTAAAAAGTCAAAGACAAGAAATTTGGATGACACCATCCTACTTCTAAAAAAAAATAAAAAATAAAAAAAAAATAAAAAATAAAAAAAAAAATAAACTAAGAACATGAAAAGCTACAAGGAAATCATCGTTTTCCTTAATGAGAAACATTTTCCAAAAACAAGGCTAAGGTTGTTTAAGGATAAAAATGTGTGTTGAGGGTTGTAGCGGGCTTTATTTTGAATGTTGAGAGGATGATACGGTTTTGGTTTGTTGGTTTAAATGGGAAACTTTTTCCAAAAGAAACGGTTTTGTTTCATTTTGGAGTATCTAAGGTTGAGGTGTGTGAGACACGGATTGTAGACGATCCAAAATGTGGTTTAGTATAAACCTCATTTCTTCGGATAGCTCACGAATTTCCCTTCGACACCCTTCACTAATGTGAGCGGTTCTTTCGCAATGATTGCAATCATGGCGAGGAAAGTTTGGTGGAAGAGTGGTTTAGTTTGTTGGTGGTGGATGGTTTGAACTTGAAGGAGCAAAGGTGGATGGTTGAGTGGTATTTTTGCTTCCTTCATTAGTTAAGTGTAGTGTTGTTTGTAAAACCATAATATGGTTGATTTGAGAGTCAACCATACGTTTGAAGGCATGAAGGTGGTTTAAATGAGTGTCAATCTCATCATTAAGGTTTGGAGGTTTTTCCCATATGGATGCTTCTATTTTCTTATAAGAAGAAAGTAGAGATTCAAATTGTTGGGAAGGTACTTATGGTGATGGTTGTTGTTATTGTGGTTGTGGTTGTTGATTTTGAACAAAATGGCGGAAGCTTGGTTTGCCAGAAGGATTACCATGAAGGTCTTTGTAAATTGGGTGAAACACAAATGATTGTGAGTGGGTATGACCTTGATCATTTGGAAAAATGGATGGTCTAGCATAACGGTAAGCCAACCGTTCTACTAATGATGGTTGATGTGGTTCATCATCTAGTTGCTCACTAGGTTGTTGTTGGGTTTCCATTTGAGCAATGGTGTCAAAAAGTGACAAGGATGGTTGATTTGATGATTTAGGTGATAGGTCTTCGAGTGTTTCCAAACAGGGTAGTGGTGATGTTGGTGGTGTATGGAAAAGTTCCATTGGTGTAAGTGTTGGTGATTAAGGTGATTGAGTTTTTGATGGTTGAGCTTGTTGAGAAGGTAATGTTGAATCACTTGAAGGTCTAGTTGTTGGAGGAATGGTGGCTATGTTTGTGTAGCAATGTGTTGGAGAGGGTGTTGGATTATCAAGATTAAGCAAATCTTGAAGGGTGATTACATTGGTATTGCAATGTGTTGAGGATGGTGATGAGGCGAAAAATGAACCACTTTTAGGGGGTCATTTAAGCCCGGAATTGAAATTATTTTATCAAATATTGCCCTAAATCGTTCCTTTTGTGATTTTAGGTACTTTGGGAGTGAAATCTGGAAAAGGAAGCAATTCAGACGTTTTTGGAGCATAAAAGTGAAGAAAACGCCAAAGTCTTAATTTTCCTTGCTGGGAACAGTAGGTGACGGCGTCAAGAGCAACACCCTGACGGCGTCAAGAGTAAATTCCATGACGACCCAGTACAGAATGGACGGCGTCACGAAGTAGGGCGTCAAGAGTAAAATTCATGACGACCTGGAAATGCTAACACATGACGGCGTCAAAAGTAGATCAAGGCAGTCCGAGAAATATTTTGGCGGCGAGGTGACAGCGTCACAAGCTTTGTCTTGACGCCGTCAGACCCTATTTCCTATATATAGTTTTCTAATTTTCACATTAAGAAAAGAGAAGTTTTGGAGAAACCCTAAGTACGAACTTGGTGCGAATTTTACAGGTTTTTCAAGGGTTCTAAGCCCTTGATACCTTTCATGTGTAATTGAGATAAGTATTCTTTTAATTCAATCAATATGTCTATGTGTTGGTTGTCTATATCTTATTCTTATCTTAATTCCATCATGCTAGGCTAGATCTATCTTGTGTTTGCTTGGATCTAATGAAACCTAGATGTTAATTATGTGTTGATTACTTGTTTATATTTGTATTGGATGAATGAATTCGATGTTAGGCTTAAGAAAACTGGCAGACTTCCAATTGGTAACATGCTTGAACGTCTTAGGAAACATGAACTGATGTGCACTAGGTTTTATTGGTTGTATTTAATGCATGAGCCACTGTTTATAATCCCTATGGTTGTGATGGGCATGGTATAGGAGGAGATAAGAGCTCATAGGATTGGGGAGTTAAGTGCGCCACCCCACGAATGGTATTAAGGAATACAATCCATCATCCATGCAACTATAACAAGTAATTAACGTGTAAAAGATGTCTAGGAAGTAGTGAAATCTAAGTAAACACATTTTCTCCACTTATTGCTCACAACCTTAGTATAATTTAGTTTATTTTCATTTCTAGTATTTTATTTTGATTGCATCTTTAGTATTGGGTTAGTTGACTAGCAACTAATTCCGCCCAAATCCTTCAAACCCGAGATTTTTACTTGCTTTCTAAAAAATATAAAAATACAAAAAGAATCATCCCTCACCTTTAGAACTAGTATTTAGGTTTTCTAATCCTAGCGACACTATTCCTAGCTGAACGATCAATCCTCCGGTACTTGTCACTATACTATACTACAACGATCAGGTACACTTCCTGGTGGGGGTTGTAAGCTTCTCGAGATCCCTCGAGAGGTAAAGCCTGGTGCGATTCTCACGTATCAAGTTTTTGGCGCCGCAGCCCGAGGAATAGTTATTGTCTAGGTTAGAATCTCTTTTTATTAGGTCTACTTGCTAGATTCCTTTCTAGTAAGATTTTATTTTTTTTTATTTTCTAGGTCTTCTTTAGTCTATCTTATTTCTTTGTGTTTTTGTTCGTAACTCTTCACCACCCGACATCATGGACAACGGGAACATCTTTGAACCCGTCATCCCACCACAACAAAATATACCACTAGAACCTCTTAGGCCCCGAATCTTAGGAGAGTATTCCCGACCTAGCCACCAAGGCTACCGAAACACCATTGAGCTCACCGGAGCCAATGTGACCCCCTTGCGATCCGACACCATCCGGTTGGTGCAAAGCGGATGTGCATTCCATGGACTTCGTTCCGAAGATCCAAACCAACATCTTAAGGACTTCCTCAAAATCGTAGATTCCATAGACTTAGATGTTGCAACTAGAGAGACAACCCGATTACGCCTATTCCAATTCTCTCTACGGGATCAAGCTAGTCAATGGCTTGAGCGTTTACCCGCGGGATCCATCACCACATGGGATGATCTCACCACTCGTTTCCTTGATCAATTTTTCCCACCGGGGAGAACTACTAAGCTTAGAAATGACATCTTGATGTTCCAACAACGTCAAAATGAATCTCTTTATGAAGCATGGACTCGTTTCAAGGACTTACTCCAAAAAGTCCCTCATCATGGCATAGATCTTTGGCTCAAAGTCCAAGTTTTTTATGACCATATCGATCTCTCCATGAGGTGAGCCATTGACCAATCGGACGGTGGTAAGCTACGTGATCTAAGTGCGGAACAATCATGGGAACTCATAGAAGATCTTGCTCTCTATGACAACGAAAGTTGTAATGATCCCCGTGATTTGAACAAAACGGTCAAGGCAATATCTTTGCCTTCGAAAAATTCTAGCACTCCCGACCGTAGGATCATGGAACTTGAAGGTCGAGTCAAGTCTCTCATGAAACCTTACGAAGCTCAAAAATCCTCAAGCCAAGTAAGCAGAATCGCTTCTACATGCAAATTATGTAATGGCCCTCACGAGACTCATAACTGCATGGAGCTTCCAAAACGGGCTTATAACGAATTCACGTCGTCACACATGGGTCAAGGTCCTCGAACTTCTGGCGAGGCCTATGAGGCATGGAAGGGTAAACCTAATTTCAGAGGGTACCAAACGCGGAGCGTATCTTTCAATGACTCCTCACCACTCACTTGGTCCGAGCATTTTCCATCACAAGGCATTCCTAGGCAAAGCTGTGAAGATGCTCTAAAAAAATTCATTCTATCTCAAGAACTACAGCTCTTTACGCTCGAGGCTAAATTTAGACAACATCAGGCTGATATGAACAATAAGATTTTTAATCTGTTAACTACTATCAAAGAGCATGTTGTTAATAAACCCATTCACGTTGATGAGGTTAAGTCTGTTACCGTCATGAGTCCACCAACCTCCCCTGTGAAAATAAAAAGTCCTAGCAAGTTATTCAAACATCTATCCCCTAAAGGAAAAGAACCTGTCAACCCCCTAGCACCAATCCATTTCGTAAACACCATCACCACAATATCTGCTTCTACACCCAACCCAACCCAACAACAAACTAACAAATCTGGTCATACAGCTAAAGATGAGACCTTAAGGGTAGACCACGATTCGGCCAGAAAACCTACCAACTCATCCAAGCAGTACACCGCGCGAGAATCTGGCAAATCGGATGAAGGAAAAGAGAGATCGGAAGAGCATGAGAGAAATCCAACAATTTTGGGTAAATCCATTATAGAAGAGCCCGAGAGAAAAATGGAGGATGTTACTAGTGGGAGTAGCGATAGGACTAAGGAAAGTCACCCTAAAGTTTTCAAGATCTCCTGCACCATTAAGGAAAAGCTCTTAACCGATAGCCATATAGATCCTAGCCTCCCAGTCAACATAATCCCCCTTTCCTTACACCACGAAGCCTTCCCAGAACGCATTGCGAGCGATAGAGTAATGAAAAATTTATCAATCAGGATTGGAGAGCTTGTTTACGATACTGACTTCACCGTGGTCGATGACGTGGACCCTCTCACCAATCAAACGTTAACCAACCTTGTTTTTGGGAAACCATTTATCAATGAATCGGGAGTGATCCTTGATGAGAAAGATGGCAGTGCATTATTCACCAATGGTGTTAAGAAGGTAATTTTTCGTAGGGGTAATGAGGAGGTGTATGAGTATCATCCTTCCCTTGAGGGGAATATATATGGGTCGAAGGATGGAGAGTCGGGGAAGATAAGACGGCGTAATCCGAATAATCTCAAAATCCCTTACATGATCGGTCATAAGTACTTCGATAACGTCTACATTAACGTATTCCTGCCAAAGAATTTTATGTCCTTATTCCATTATAACAATATCTGCATATGGGGAATGATTTACAAGGGAGAGAAAGTGGTTGGTAAGGATCATGAAATCCAGGTGTTTGTAGGAAATATGGCATTTACTATGGAATTTACGATCGTGGACAACATCGAAGACTATGTCGACCCTAGATTATCACAAATTGTTTTTGGGGCGCCATTTTGCGAGATCACTAATCTGATAATTGATGACCGGAACGGAATTATGACCTTCACTGATGGAATTAGGAGGGTTTCATACCAAACGCCATACAAGAGAAGAGACCTTAAGGAAATTGATTATGACGGGCATGATAAGATAAGTTCCCAACTTATTTTGTGCGATGAAGATGTTCGGAGAGGGTGTAGGAACACTTCTGATTTATCACGTGGATTCTTTAAGGATGTTAGTAAGCTTAGTTCTAAGTATCGAAAAGATGTCTTCGAGTTCGAAGACCCGAAGTACTTACACTATGAAAGCGATACTAGTTTAAAAGACGACCTAGAGAGTGGAACCAACGATGAGGTCACGTAGTAACCCATGACCTTTAGTCTAGCTACAAGACTCGTAAATAAATAAAATCGCTTCTTGGGAGGCAACCCATGTTTTGTGTGATTTTATTTTGTTTGTTTGATTTGCTTCCGTATGCATGCTTTGTTTTTATTGTTGGTTGATCATGTTTCTAAACTAAATAGTGGAAATACTTTACTTTGTTGTTTTGGCTTAGTCTTAACTCCACCTAAAAGTATTTTTGCAAAAGATAAGTGTAAGGGGAAACCCCAAATATGTTTTTAAGAAACACACCGATCATGATTCTCCACAATATTAAATGAACATGTATATTCGTATTTGTTAGAGTCAAATGCTTGTATTGAGTCATAATGAAGTTTTGCAGGATTTTCCAGGAAGTAGGACCAAGTTTTTCGAGAAATTTTCCAGAAACTTAACATAAGAATTTCTGCAGGTCACTTCTGACGGCGTCACGAGTTAACTCTTGACGGCGTCACATGTAAAAATCTGGAAATTTTACCGGTTTTGTTTTTCTAACGGAGTCTTATGGTTTTTGTGAATTATTAAGTTTTATAATTTCCAGGAGATCTGCAAACTTCATTCCACAAGCATTATATCTTATCTTGTTTTCTAGGATTTAGTAACTTATATAGGATGCCGCCGATTTTACGCGACGTTGTTTTTGTCTATTTTCTTAGGATTTACAGGTTATGTATGACAAGAAGATGATTTATATTCTGGAAGGGAAGCTTTGATTGTTCATTTTCTTGGAGGAAGATCTAACCTGGCCACCTAATTATCCATACCAAGCGAATCAGGGGAGTATTTGATTTCATTCTTTTTACTTTTTAACTTTTACATTCTTTACTTGAACATTGGGGACAATGTTCATCTTAAGTGTAAGGGGAGGGTAAAATGATGATACCTTACATGTACACTTTCGCTTGAGTTTGTTTTGTTTAATGGTAGATGTGTAATAAAACTATGAGAAATACTTGTTAGTGTAATTTTAGCGCCAAATTTAAATTTTTTACAACATTTAGGAGTGAAACTTTAGCCATTGCAAGCGTCTCATGGATAGGAGATTGTATGACTAGCACATAACCGTACTTTCAGAAAAAATTTTCACCCAAATATGTGAGGTTCGCCTTTAGATTTGATAGGAAAAGCATTCATTATTAGTGCTTATGAGTGTACCGGTAGCATTTAGATTCTAGAACTTGCGTTAGTGATGCATTCCGAGACCGCTAGTGAGACTACATTCGTGTAGTAGGATTTACTACATGATAAGAGGCATTAGGATCACCCTTTTGTTAAACCCATATCATGATTACTTGACCATTTAAGTCATATTACTTGGCTAGTTAAGTCAACTAATTTTTCCCACACCTTAGCGTTGTACTCATTTTTAGTACACGAAACCCCTAGTACACCCCTCTGAGCCTATCTTTTCGTTTCTAACTTTAAGCATCTTACTTAAAGGAAGAATTTGTTACACCCCACTTAAATGTACACCCAAATCGCCTTAGCCTTCCGTGTATGCGCTCATTTTTAGTGCATTATTGTTATTTGTTAAACCCTAAGTTAACTATCTAATTGATTACATGGCTGCTAAGTCGAGTCATATCCTTGTACATATTGTTTTGGGACGATTGGGACTCATGGGTAAAGTACTTATTTTATGGAGTAATGGGGAGGAACATCATTTATTACGCCTGTATGAACGTTAATCTTAAAAGTACTCCAAGTGTTTTGATTTTCTTAATCCGAGTCATTAGTTTAGTTTATTGTAAAGTATGTAAAAATTCAAGTGTAAGGGGAATTCACATCCTCTATGCTGTATTATTTCGGATGGTAGGGTAAGAGTGTATGCAAAAAAAAAAAAAAAAAAAAAAAATCAAGAAAAAGAAAAAAAAATATAGAAAAAGGAAAAGAGAAAAAACATACGGACTACAATCCCTTTTTATTCTATGTTCATTTTATGTTTTTGTTATTTTTCATTTATTAGCTTAAGTCGAGTCTAGTCTTGGCTTAGCAACGCCATATTGTACATGTAATTAACCAAGATTGTTAACTCGCCACCAGTAAAAACTTCCTTTATCCAACAAAACCGTGTATTTTATATCCCTACACCTAACGTTACAACCCTTTAAAAGACCTATTTGATAGTTTATCCTTGGTGCTTACGCCATGTGGTGGAGGTTTGATCATTTCCCAAGCCTATGGTAATCTATTTTGCTATGACAGGTAGTGAGAGATATCTTCCGTTTCCATATTGTAGTTTATACTTTATTACACCCGAGAGATGTGAATATCTAAACACTATTTGTAAGGTACTAGTATATGACCTCCGTGCTTGTCTATTGGTCTTTAGTGGAACGATTATTTGTTGTAATTACTTTTATATTAGTGTTAAATGACCCCTAACTTGTATTTTTACTAGAATAAAAGCGCATTTGCTTGAGGACAAGCAAATCTCAAGTGTAAGGGTATATGATGAGGCGAAAAATGAACCACTTTTAGGGGGTCATTTAAGCCCGGAATTGAATTTATTTGATCAAATATTGCCCTAAATCGTTCTTTTTGTGATTTTAGGTACTTTGGGAGTGAAATCTGGAAAAGGAAGCAATTCGGACGTTTTTGGAGCATAAAAGTGAAGAAAACGCCAAAGTCTTAATTTTCCTTGCTGGGAACAGTAGGTGACGGCGTCAAGAGCAACACCCTGACGGCGTCAAGAGTAAATTCCATGACGACCCAGTACAGAATGGACGGCGTTACGAAGTAGGGCGTCAAGAGTAAAATTCATGATGGCCTGGAAATGCTAACACATGACGGCGTCAAAAGTAGATCAAGGCAGTCCGAGAAATATTTTGGCGGCGAGGTGACGGCTTCACAAGCTTTGTCTTGACGCCGTCAGACCCTATTTCCTATATATAGTTTTCTAATTTTCACATTAAGAAAAGAGAAGTTTTGGAGAAACCCTAAGTACGAACTTGGTGCGAATTTTACAGGTTTTTCAAGGGTTCTAAGCCCTTGATACCTTTCATGTGTAATTGAGATAAGTATTCTTTTAATTCAATCAATATGTCTATGTGTTGGTTGTCTATATCTTGTTCTTGTCTTAATTCCATCATGCTAGGCTAGATCTATCTTGTGTTTGCTTGGATCTAATGAAACATAGATGTTAATTATGTGTTGATTACTTGTTTATATTTGTATTGGATGAATGAATTCGATGTTAGGCTTAAGAAAACTGGCAGACTTCCAATTGGTAACATGCTTGAACGTCTTATGAAACATGAACTGATGTACACTAGGTTTTATTGATTGTATTTAATGCATGAGCCACTGTTTATAATCCCTATGGTTGTGTTGGGCATGGTATAGGAGGAGATAAGAGCTCATAGGATTGGGGAGTTAAGTGCGCCACCCCATAAATGGTATTAAGGAATACAATCCGTCATCCATGCAACTATAACAAGTAATTAACATGTAAAAGATGTCTAGGGAGTAGTGAAATCTAAGTAAACACATTTTCTCCACTTATTGCTTACAACCTTAGTATAATTTAGTTTATTTTCATTTCTAGTATTTTATTTTGATTGCATCTTTAATATTGGGTTAGTTGACTAGCAACTAATTCCGCCCAAATCCTTCAAACCCGAGATTTTTACTTGCTTTCTAAAAAATATAAAAATACAAAAAGAATCATCCCTCATCTTTAGAACTAGTATTTAGGTTTTCTAATCCTAGCGACACTATTCCTAGCTGAACGATCAATCCCCCGGTACTTGTCACTATACTATACTACAACGATCAGATACATTGCCTGGTGGGGGTTGTAAGCTTCTCGAGATCCCTCGAGAGGTAAAGCCTGGTGCGATTCCCACGTATCAGATGGTGTTGAGGTAGCGAGGTTAAGGAAATCTTGAATAGGTGAAGAAATGTTAAGCGAAGCATCACTTGGAGATGATGAGCTTGACTTGACGGTTTTGTTGAAGCAACAAGGTTTGACACTAATCCTAGTGGTTTTTGAAAAGGATTTTGATGACTCGGATGATGTGTTGGATTTAGTCATTTCAAAGGTGTGGTTTTGATGTTTTGAGAGAAGAAGTTTTGATGGTGATGGTGTGATTTGAATTGTTTCAAAACTTTCAAATTTATAGGATGGAAAAGATGTTGAAATGGGTGTTTGGATTTGATGTTCTACCATTCAAAGATTGAGGTTTTAAATGATTTTCATGACCATGTCACATCATTTGATGTCAATCCAATGGAATAGGGTGGAGTGAAAGACTAACATATGCACTCAATGCTTTGTGATCATGGGATGTGATTTGGTTGAAAATGTTTCAATGGTTTGAAGGATCCTTTAAAAAGGTTCCTTGAGTTAGTTATGTTTGAATTTGAATTTTTGGATGGAAGTGACTTCCTAATTGTTTTAGTGAGTGAGAGTTGTTCTAATATGGTTATTTGAGTTAATGGAAGATGTTTCTCACTTAGGATAATGGTTTGACACTTTACAAGTTTTGGACTTAAGAAAAATGTAAAAATTTTCTGCAGGTGACTGGCGGAACCTTCAGAATACACAGGCGGAACCCATTTGAGGGTACCGTCTGGTCCGTTGGGCCAATTCTGGGTTGCCCAGAAAATGCACTGGCGGAACCCAATTTTGGGTACCGCCAGATCCGCCAGGGCTGAAAAATTTGGCAGTCCGCGATTTTGACCCGCGAGATGATTTTCAAAGTTTTCGAAAGCTCCTAAAATCAAAAAGATAATGCATTTCTGGTTAGGCAATGCAAAAATTAGACACGTAAACACACATATCATAGGACTTTGACCTTGAGGTCGAGGATTTCACTATACTTAGTAAGAATTGCCATAAGCATAAAAAATTGACAAACACCTCAAACATTGTCATTATGCATAAAAGCTCATACAAACATAATCCGACAAACGTAATAAAACATGAAAGTGAAAAACAATACAAATCACGTAGTTTAACACATAAAAGGTTCTAAAAATTCATAAGCCAAACACTCCTTAATCTTCTCACAACCGGTCTATCTTCTTATTGAGCTTGTTTAGGTACCTTCCAAAGCACTTGAACATCCTTTGGTTTGCTTGAACTCTTCGGATGCATTGTCAATGATGGGGAGTGCTTGAAGGTATTCTAAAGGAGGTAACTTAGAGTTAGGAAGTTTATCGTCGTCACTCATGTCGGATGATAATGATGATGGTGTAGGTGAGCGAGTACGTTTGCCCTTACATTTGAAAACTCGTTTATCACTTAGAGGAACGAAGATGTGAGGAACGATAGAATAGTCAAGGCGCATTCCATTATCGTTAGGAGGAATGGGTGAGATTGCTCTAAAGAGGCGAGTAAGAAACATTCCATAAGGAAGAGCGGTTGTTCCAACTAAGGGTATGTTGGCCATTCTTTTGGCTAGGTAGTAGGCTAAGTTAAAGGGTTGACCGGTAGAGATGCTATAGAACATGTAGCAAAGGCATGTGTTGACATGATCTCTATTTCCTATGGTACTTATGACGTTAGCTCTAAGGATTTCTTCCCACTTCTTAAATTGTGGTTTAAGCTCATTGACCTCCATACCAAAAGGATCCTTATCCACAATATTCCCGGAACGATTCTTCCTAGTGGTAGAGGTTCTAACGAATATATGTTCCTTAATTGTTTCCTTACTCGCTAGAGGGGTGTCGTATGGATGAAAACGCTCATTCGAGTCAAGGCTTGGAATGGGCCACTTATCCGTGTAGAGACAAGTACCCGTATTTGGGACACCAAAAATGATAGCTAAGTCTTTCAAATCTATGAATTTGGTATATGATTGGTTGTGAAGTTTAATGATATCTTACCAAAATCATTTGTGGAAAGGTTTACGGTTGCATAGAATTCTAAGATGAACCCAGGACAAATTGGCTCATCGATATCAAGGAGACAATCAAAGTTGAGATGTTCCTTCTAGAAAGGATGGATCAATTGTTCTACCTTCGTGAACATAGCATTTTTCTAATGCCTTAAAGGTTTCTACTTGAACTTTGTTGAGACCTTTGGTCCTATGGTGTTTGGGCAAGTACTTAAGGGTTTCCTTGTGATCGGATTTATTTGCATGAGGCATGTTGATTCCTATAAAACACAAAATTATATGTTAATGACTTTTAATCAATGTGGATGTTCTAATGTGTTCCTATATGCAAACAATGTGGAGACTTGGTTATCTTGACTCATTTTGATGCCCAAATTGTTTTGTTTTGCAAGTTTTGTTATAAAAACAAAAGATAACCAACACTCTCCTAATTGAATGTGTCTTCAATTGAATGTACCCGAAAATACATATTAGTTATGTATCCCCTTTAGCATTCAAGAGATAGTATGCACGTGACGTTTTAATGATGTTTTTCATTTGTTTTAACAATGTGGTGATGAATCATGTTCTAGTCTTTGATTTTAATTTTTGAAAGACAATGCACTTGGTGTGTTTGGCAAATCAAAGTAACAACAAAAAGGATACAATTCTTAACTAATGGAAGACATGATTGGCTAGCCACCAAGCTTTTCATAAATCAAGAAGTTTTATGCATAAACCCTAAGATTCTAGTTAATGAATGTAAATGAGAATGTTATACTTGAATCAAAAATGCAATTGTGATTAGAATACTTACAAAATTAGTTGGATTTGAAGAGATTGGATTGAAAGCCCTAAATTTTGTATGGTTATGTGTTTTTGAGAGGGTGATGGCTATTTGAAAGTGAATGTTAAAGTTAAGAGGGTGTTTGGTTTTGAAATTAAAAATAAAACATTCTGTAGCTTTGGCGGACCAGGCGGAACCAAAAAAAAGGTTCCGCCCGTATGGTCTGAGAGTACCGTGGGAGCTGCAGGGAAAAAATCAAAAGGGATTGTCTTGAATTTTTGTGGTTTTATCCTAATGTTCAAAACTAAGGTTTTAGGTCTTATGAGTCTTTGACTAAGCCTAGGAATGATGAATGCTTCATATTCAAGAGGTTTTGTGAAAAAGTTGATAGAATGGTTAACGTAGAAGACTTTCTTAGTTAAGACGTTCCTCAATGAACAATCTTACCAAGGCGATGATGATGGATCACAATATGTCTCTTAAGACCATAATGGATTGAATTGTTTGCTGAAGTCGATGATTCCTTTGTTGAAGGGATAACAATGTTGACAAACGAATTCCGTTGTTGACACAAATTTGCTTGTTCAAGCGGAGCTTGTTGATGTGCTTCTCCATCCGAAACTAATTTGAGAACCTTACATGTTTTGGAGAATCATTGAGTAAGTAAGTATAAAAGTGCAAGTACCACTTGTGCTTTTCTTATCAACTTATTACCGGCATAATTCCATTTGGAATACACTATGGTTTCTATTCCCGTTCTTTTGGGATACCATAATCCTAGTTGTGTAGTACCTTATGATGTATCCAAACAAGCTCAACTAAAGAGTTGTTTTAGGATCTTCTTTAACACGAGCACATAAATAAATGCTAAACATAATGTTGGATCTAATTGTTATGAGAACAATTAGTCTTCCGAACATTTCTCTACGTTTAGTTTTACCTACGGATTTACTAATCTCATTCTTGATAAGTCATCAATAACTTAACCATTGAGAACAAGAGAGTAACTAGGAATGTCTTTAAGTTAAAATCCCTTGCTTTTGGAGCTTGCTTTTATTATCAAAAAGACTTTCAAATATTGATGCTTATAATCACATGATTACTTCGAAACATTTATTTTATTTCACTAGTTGTTTTACTCTAAATTCCAAAAACTGTTATTGTTGAATTTGTTTAGACATAACTATGACCTATAAATCAAGTTTTATAACTTATGTCAATTTTGCTTGATTCAATGTTTGACTCAAGGTGAGAAGATGTTATTTTGTACTTTTATTCTTAATGTTTTACACAACATACTTGTCTTGCCATCATTGGACTTTCGACTAAGTCATCATCTACCAAAGATGATATCTTAGAAGGAGGAGATCACTCGTTAAATGTTATATTCAACGACTCCTCGACTCTTTGGGTTTTCTTACTTAAGACACTATGAACTCTATTTGTTTTGAAAAAGTCCAAGAGGTACAACATCATGAGACTAAGTGTCACATTTGATGTGTAAATCCTAGATGTTGAAAACTCATTTTCTTCCACACATTCTAATGTATGCTAATGTAATTTATTTCACCTTGTGTGTTTTATGTGAGATTATCATAAAGGAGTGATTGAAGAAAAACACAATTTAAGACTCAAAGTATGGTGTTTGAGAATGTTGTTTAACAAAGGTATGTTTTGCAAACATCACAAAAGTGTTAGACATTTTAACACTTAGGAAATTCTTAGTTAGCTCACTTGTAAGCAAGAGTTGAGTGAGACTCACTCAAGAGTTTCTCGTGTTTATCTCTTGATGGTTAAAGAACCAAAACACCTTATATCTCCTACTAGTACTAATGACGAAATTCCTTGTTGCATAGAATCTAATCTTAGTTATTACTAATAGCAGGTAAACACTTTAGAGTATTACTAATAACACATATTCCAACACATAATGCTAGAAACAAGAGACAATCAAAGTCAAGTTGAAGTAATGCGTACCTTTTAAATTGCATAGAGATGCTATCAAGAGGATAAACACTACGCGTAAAATCTTGGTTTGACGACACGCTTTGAAACTCAATTACTCATGTATCCAAGAAGGTTAGATAATTATATAAAAGCATAGAGCATGATAATCTTAATCCTTTTATCATGAGTTTCTATTAGAGATTAAATTATCTCTAAATCTCTCTTCTAGGTTTGACAAATTTTACTTGTTTTGTTTTACTAGTTGATGGTGCTTTTGAGTTAAATCCTAATCCGGTTTTATCTTTAAACAACCTTTGACTCCTCAACAATCTTTCAAGAGATTTTGAGCTTTCATCAAATTTAACTAATATTTTTCCTTTCTCATTTTGCTTTTTAATCTTATGTTTGTAATCTAGACACAATTTACATTCTAGATCAATTTCAACATTACTCTCAATTCTAGACATTTTATCTTCTAACAAGATTTCCTTTTCAAAGATATTCTTAAAAGATTTTGAAGACTCGTTCTTGAAGATAGTTTTTAGGTCCATGTTGCATAAACGTTTAGACTCATTTTCTAGTTTAGAAAACTCTAGGATAAATTTGTCAAAGCAAAAGTGTTTGGTTTTAAAATGTACCTTGCTTGATGTTTTATCTAGTTGAGAATCACAAACCAGATGGTTGGCTTCATCTTCATCCGTGTTATTCCATGAATCGTAAGTAAGTCCACTAAGAGCTCGACGTGAGTAATCATCTTCACTTACACCTTCATTTAAAACATTTAAACTAGTAGTACATGTATTAATCTCAACTAAATGTCTATCTATTAATATTTCTAAGACTTCTAATTCATATGTGAGATCAAATTGATCATCTTTGACTTGACACATTTCATGATGAAAGTTTAACATATTTTTCCAAATATCATTAGCCGTTTGACTAAAATACATTCTTTCATATTCGGTACTAAAGCTTTATAAATCATTGTTTTAGCTTTAGTATTTTTATCAAGTTTAAGATAGTTATCTTGGTTTTCAAAAACTTGTTTTCTTTGGTTTAAAATTACCAAAAGAAATAATATGCCAAAGATCTTGATCAATTGATTTCACATAGTTTTCAAAATTACTTTTCCATTCAAGTGAGTTTTCTTTTTCAAATAGCGGTGGGTTTTGAATAGGTTGCCCTTCTTTGAGATTTTCAAAATCCATGGATCGATCCAAGTTTTAAAATACATTCTATTTTAAAGATCTTGAGTAACGTAGCTCCTGATGCCAATTGTGGAAAACTAGAAGGGGGGTTGAATAGTTTACCGCTTTTTAACTCATTTTTAGCTTGAATATCCTTTTAAAAACTTTTACGTTTGCTTAAAGATATAAACACAACGTTATATGTTTGATTCTTTGAAAAGCTTTTCATGTGAATAACTATTATAACTTTACTTGTTTCATATTTTGAAAAGCTTTACTTGTGATGATCCTAACTTTGCTTGTTTAGTTCTTTGAAAAGCTTTACATTTGTTTGAAGATATAAACACAACTTTACTTGTTTTGATTCTTTGAAAAGCTTTATATGTGACTAGCGATTCTACCTAAAAGACAACATGTAATAAGCAAAGATAAAGAGAGAAACAATCAAACCACAACACGATTGTTTATCGTGGTTCGGCTACAAGGAATCTTTTTCCTTGCCCTACATCCACGCCCCGAGTTTCCAACTCGAGAGTTGTAAGCACTAATCAACAAGCTCCTTTCACCGGTGGAGAAAACCTTTACAACGTCGCTTACACTTTTACCGACACTAAGCTAGATGTCGAGTTCTTTTATACGGGTACAACCACTCCCATCGTCGCTTACACTTTTACCGACACTAAGCTAGATGTCGAGTTCTTTACCAAGGGTACAACCACTCCCGTTAGTTCTTTTACAAGGGTACAACAACTCCCGACATACTACGTATTTTGAGGCCTAAAATACTAACCAATCACTTCTACATACATGATACAAATGAAGTATAAACTACCAAAGCTTATACATGACAAAGCTAACAAGACTTGCAACTTTAGAGTTGAAGCATGTAACTTCTTGAATGAACTTGTGAAGTCCCTTGCTACATAAGAGAATCACACAAGTCAAAATGTTACTGAGTTAGTTGAGAGAGTATGTGAAAATATGTCCTAAAGTCATCACACAAAACTAACAAATGGTTTGGTATTTATAGCAAACTATTCTGCAGGTCTGGCGGATACGACGGAACCCTCAGATGGGTTCCGCCCGTGTACCCCCCAGGGTTCCGTCAGGGCTGCAGTTGGTTTTGCAATAAATCTTCCAAACCAAACAAGGTCACATCTCATTACACCTAGTCAAACACAAGACTTGCAAGCAAACATATGGTTAGTCAAACACTCTTTCTTATCATAAATGTATATTGACAAAGCTTGCCCTAAATGTGATGTGACATTAATATTTTAAAAAATAAATGTGATGTGACAAGACACTTTCTAATTTAAGAAAAAAAAACAATGTTTTGTTTAAAAGAAAATGTAAACATTAGTTTAAACAAAACTTAAACACTTAAAGTAATGATTTACTCTTAGCTAAAATTCATACTTTGTCATTAACAAAACTTAGCAAAGATCGTAAAATATAAATAACGTTTTTAGGCGATATTTGTATTAACATAAGGTTTTTTCCACTGAATGGGAGCTTGTTGATGTAGTGCCTACGAATTCTCAAGTTTGGTACTTGGGGACTGGAGTAGCGTGAGGAAGAAAGCTTCGTTCCTAACCACTATAAATCATTGTATCTTTGGTTTGGTCTTTCCATTATTTATATTGCATTTACTTATTTACTATTGCATTTACTTACTTGCATATCGATTTGATTTTACATCAAGTAAACGAATCTATATTTCTTAAAACAGACTTTTAAATGGTAAAACTTATTCAACCCCTTATAGTTTTTCACAAAATGATCTAGAAATTCGCGTGCACAATGTTCACCCATTTGTAGATATTCATCAAATGTATTAGGTGTTGTGTAGTATGCCAATTGGTGTATAACGGAAGTGCATTTTATAATAACACTAAAACACAGTTGACCCGTACAATTGGGTCAGACTTCAAAGAATTTAAAATGGTCAGGAAGAGGATCATAAGTATAAGTTTCAATATCTTTGACTATTTTTAAAAATAGTTTCCTGCTCATATGATAGACGTCTAAAATACGCCTCCGAATATTTTGAATTATCACCAAAATAGTCGGCCAACAAACTGCTTCAGCAACATAACATTCATGGTATATTGGATTACAAGAACGAAAACTTTTAGCTTGTTGTTGTTGCAATGATTGGTGATAGCTTGCGTCAAAAAGAAAATGTCACCTTCATCGGAATTGTAATCAACATTATTATTCGGATCCATAGTTTACAAGAATGTGTTTTTTGGTAAAGAGAAGTAAGAAATTCATATGAAAAATAGTTAAATGAAGGTATTATATAAATAAGGTGGGAATTAAAGGAAAAAAACTCTAATCGTTGAACTAGCCAACGACTATTTTCTTTAAAAAAAACGTGCATTGATAGACCAACACCGACAACAACAACGTTGGTTTTGGTCATTCCTCGGTGTGGTAATGCTGGCAACGCCAACGTCACGTCGGCAGTCAACCCCGACAATACCACTCCTTGCACTCCAATAAGAAAACAAGATCTGAGGGGAAAAAAAAAAAAAAAAAACACTAAGGCTAAAGGTAATGGGATTAACATATTATGCTTGCGCAATTTCTCACCATTAACACCATTACTTGTGCATCTCGTGACCTCCTTTACACCGGGCAATAAATATTGCCTGAGCCTCAAACTTCTCGGCGTTTGTGCATTTTGTTTGTGTTTTATTATTATTATTTTTTGGTTTGTGAGTATGTATGTGATATTTAGTGGAATATATTTATATAAAGTTAATATTTTATTGAAATATGAGTGAGTGGTGTGACCATTAAGATTGAAAAGTGAGAAAATATGAAAGAAAATGAAAAAAGAAAGAAATGTAAGATGACACTGATGTAAAAAATATCTGGTATTACAATTACATTTAGGCTGGAAGGAGCGGTAGTGACTTGCATTGTGAGTGAGCAAGTCACCATGGTGAGTTCCAAAACAGATGGTCCAAGTCACGGTGCAAGGATGAGAGTAGGGATGTCACCCGTGGGTAATGGGCACATGTACCTCTAACCCGTCACCCACCCACATAGTTTTTTTCTCACCCATCACCCACCCGTCACCCACCAATGGGTATAAATTTTTACCGAGAGGACTGCAAAATACATCCCTGTGGTTTACAGGTTTTGACATCTTACATCCATGTCAGAAACTTTTGGCAAGATACATCACTCGTTAGTCAAACGTTTGCCACCCTACATCCCTCGTTTACAATGAGGACTAACGGTGCAATTTTTTTTCCGTTATCTCTTAACGAGACAAAAAATATTACATTGTTAGCCTTCGTTAGCCAAACGTTTGCACCGTTAGTCCTCATTTTGAGTTTTGTTTTTCCATTTTTTACGTTTTATCCGTTTTTTGTCAGTTTTTTCCATTTTATCAAGTTTTTTACGTTTTATCCGTTTTTTGTACGCTTTATCCATTTTTGCCTTTTTTTTACGTTCTATCCATCTTTTGTATGTTTTATCCGTTTTTTTCCTTTTCCTTTTTACGTTTTATCAGTTCTTTTACATTTTTATCCGTTTTTTGTCAGTTTTTTTTCCGTTTTTTGTACGTTTTTTCAGTTTTTTTACGTTTTTATCCGTTTTTTGTACATTTAATCCGTTTTTGTACGTTTTATTAGTTTTTTACATTTCTATCCGTTTTTTGTACATTTTATCCGTTTTTTATCAGTTTTTTTTATGTTTTTATCCATTTTTGTACGTTTCATCCGTTTTTGACATTTTTTTTAACGTTTTTATCCATTTTTTGAACTATATCAGTTTTTTTACGTTTTGATCCGCTTTTTGTACGTTTTATCCGTTTTTGTCAGTTTTTCAGTTTTTTATACGTTTTATCAGTTTTTATCCCTTTTTTTACGTTATTATCCGTTTTTTGTACGTTTTATCCATTTTTGCCATTTTTACGTTTTATCCATATTTTATTTGTTTTATCCGTTTTTTGTCAGTTTTTCCTTTTTTTCACGTTTTATCAGTTTTTTGTACGTTTTTATCCGTTTTTTGTACGTTTTATCCATTTTTTGTCAGTTTTTCCCATTTTTTGTACGTTTTATCAGTTTTTTTTACGTTAGAAACGGATGAAACGTACAAAAAACTGATACAAAATGGATGAAACGTACAAAAAATGGATAAAAACCTAAAAGCTGATAAAACATACAAAAAACGGAAAAAATTGACAAACGGATAAAACGTACAAAAAATGGATAAAAAGTGATAAAACGTACAAAAAACAAGAATAAAACTGATAAAACACGGATAAAACGTACAAAAAACGAATAAAAACGCAAAAAAAAACAGATGAAACGTAAAAAACTGACAAAAAACGGATAAAATATACAAAATACGGATTCAAATATAAAAAAGCCGA
Source organism: Artemisia argyi (assembly GCA_030686995.1). Taxonomy (NCBI): domain Eukaryota; kingdom Viridiplantae; phylum Streptophyta; class Magnoliopsida; order Asterales; family Asteraceae; genus Artemisia; species Artemisia argyi. The sequence continues at coordinate 252,965,013 of CM060708.1, forward strand.
TAAAACGTTCAAAAAACGAATAAAAACGTAAAAAAACTGACAAAAATGGATAAAAACGTAAAAAAATTGATAAAAATGGATGAAACGTACAAAAATTGATAAAAATGTAAAAAAAACTGATAAAACGTACAAAAAACAGAAAACAACTAACAAAAAATGGATAAAACGTACAAAAAACAGATAAAAACGCTAAAAAACTGAGAAAACATACAAAAAACGGATAAAACGTACAAACAACAGATAAAAACTGATAAAACGTAAAAAAAAAAAGGAAAAAAACTGACAAAAAATGGATAAAACATTCAAAAATGGATAAAACGTAAAAAAATGGCAAAAAATGGATAAAACGTAGAAAATTTTTGATAAAAATAGATGAAACGTAAAAAAAATGGATAAAAACGTAAAAAAACTGATAAAATGTACAAAAAACGGAAAAAAACTGACAAAAAACGGATAAACAACAAAAAACTCAATAAGAGGACTAACGGTGCAAATGTTTGGCTAACGAAGGCTAACGGTGTAATATTTTCAGTCTCGTTAAGAGATAACGGAGAAAAAAATTGCACCGTTAGTCCTCATTGTTAACGAGGGATGTAGGGTGGCAAACGTTTGACTAACGAGTGATGTATCTTGGCAAAAGTTTCTGACAGGGATGTAAGATGTCAAAACCTGTAAACCACATGGATGTATTTTGCAGTTCTCTCAATTTTTACCCATGCCCTTGCCCACGGGTATTTGTTGCTCATGGGTAAACCCATGGGTTAGTGTTATACAACAAAATTACAAAACGATGATATGAAAACTAACTATAAAACTGCGTAATAAGATATCAATCAATTTGACAAATACAACTTTGATTATTTGATCTTTCATACTCTCATTTTAGTCTTGAAACTAAAACAAACTTTTAGATTAATGTGTTTTTTTGAGACTTGGTGGTAACTGTTAAATGTATACATGCAACATCATAAATATTGTAATTAGTATAACTAATTTTAACATGGGTTTATAGGTTCACCTACGGGTATTTTGACGGGTATACCCTTGGGTATTTTAAATGGGTGTCATGGGTTTACCCGCGATGGGTATGCCTTACCCGTCACCCACCCACCACCCACTGACGGGTAAAGATTTTCACCCACGACCTACCCGTGGGTGAAAATTGACGCATTTACCCACCCATTTATGGTGGGTACCCGCGGGTTGTGGGTTTTTTTCTCGCCTATTGCCATCCCTAAATGAGAGTGGTGAGTTACTCACCAAAGTTTAAAGAGTGACAAATGCGCCTCACTTCAAAAAGTAATTGTTTTATTATTTGTATCGTGAGTGTTTGTGAGTATTTAGTGAGTTATATTTTTATAAAAGTGAGTGAGAGTGACCAAAACAAATATATAATGAGTGAAAGTAAAAGAAAAGAAAAATTTAAGATGATGCTAAGTGAGTCACCACGACTACTTTTAGTCTTAGTCAAGCACCTAAAGTGAGTCACTACTTCACCAACATGATAGGCGGCTATCTATATGGCCATATGTCCCACGCATTGGAAAATGAAATAAGTTTGTATTACTTGTAGACTTGTAGTTCATTATTTTTATTTATTTATTTATTTTTTTTTATTTTTATTTTTTTAAACTTGTTCGTCTTTGACCACTTAACAACCATTCAAAAATATTACATGTATGATTCAAACTTCAAAGAATATGTTTTTAGTTTTGTCCTGTCTTTTAAAGAGACCCATAGTCGTTTTCCCATTTCTTTTGGTATTTTAATGGCTTACATCTTGTCATCTTTATAGTAATGTGATAATCAATGTTCTTAGATGATTTTTCATACATTATGTACCATGTAAACACCTAAACATGTATTTAAACATCTGATGAGTAACATGTTTATCATTTGCATGCTGACAGTTTAATTTGACATTACTTGCATACCCAACTACATGTGAACAGAAACTTTTAATTTGTACCAACTAGTTCTCAATTATTTTGTCTACCCAACTACATGTATTGGGGTTATATGTATTATCGACCAAACATCATCTTTCTGATTGATATTCAACATGTATTTATCTGACTCTTATATATACGACTTGCTAACCAATTTCAGCCGCACATTTTTATTTCGTGCCGGCTAAATCTATATAAGTTTACATGCATAAACGTTACAATTAAATCGAAGCTGAACAATTACTTGACTAATACAAACCTTCATTTTTAAAATGAAGAAGATACATGATATTACTGAAATATATAATCCTTAAGAATCAAATCAATCATTAAGAATATATTCTCAAACGTGGATAAAGGTAAAACCATGAGATTTAAAAGTAACAGGAAGTTGCCGAGTTACTTGCAATGGTGATTCATTCATTAAAAAATATTTCTATAGGTTGGGGACTTGTAGTTAAGGATCTTTAAAAAAAGTCATGGGTCGATTTCCAATTTGGTAGTTCAATAAGAGAAAGTTATACGTAGTACTTTATATCTTCGATTGGTAGTATCCAGAACCGCATTTTGGTGGTCACAATTGTTACAAGTACATATGTCGTAACTCGTACAGAAGTACTAGCATGAAATATGACTTAGAGTGAATTTTTTATTATTATTATTTTTTTTTTCTTTTCTGAAACGTAGTCTAAAGAAAAGGAGATTATTGTAAACTGAAAATTAATTTATTGTGTTTTTAAGTTTTTTGGGGAAAAAAAAGAAGAAACAAAAAAGAAATAACATTAAAATTCCTAACATTTTTTTTCTAAAATTTTCGGTCGAAATACACCGAAACTATTGAGTATATAATAACCAATATAACTCTCATTATTTACTATTATATGACTTTGTGATAAAATAAGTATGTTTAAAAGAATATAAATGTAATTATATTTTATTTTCTTCCCAACTTGAAAACAATAACATTTTTTTCTTTCATTTCATTTTAATTCAAAAACATGAAAAAAAAAAAAAAAAAAACAATTTTCTTTTATTTCTTTTCTTTTCTCTTTCTTTACCATCATTTCTATCATCATAAACTGAAAACGCATCAAGTGTTAATTGATAAAGCCAGATATTCTGAACCACTAGAGATCAAACCATTAAAGGCCTTATTCATTGTCAAACAATAAAAATTCAGTTATGGGTATTGTTTCTTTAATAAGGAGCCATAGTTATCACTCTAGCTCCTTGAGTTAATTATTAAACCAACTATAGTAACGTATTTTAAAACAAATATTTACTCCAAACATTGTTTTGTTGTACGGAGAATAATATCAAACTTGTAAACTACTCTTACATCTGCCCCATAAAATGACTAGCATTTTAAATTAAGTAACGTGGAGTAAATTTTGTATAGTTTTTACTCTTGCACATGTGGTGACCTTTTTCAAAATTTTCACAAAACTAAAAAAAGCCAAAAAAAGGAGAAAATATGACTGTTGTAATTGACCTTATCCACTCATGTTGCTTGGCTTGGAAGATGACGAATATGCTTTGTTTATATACTTTTACAGATCATGGTACATCTTTACAAAAGTAAAGTACAACTATTTGAAGCAGGCTTTTTTTTTTTTTTTTTTTTTTTTTTTTTTGAAATTATTTAATCAAATTTTATTCCTACACTTATGGGGACAATATGGTCATTTTATGTACGCTTTTCAATACCCACGTTCTTTCTCACATAGGCGGCCTGTTAAATTTCCGAAAAAGACCCTGCTTTAATGGAAGATCAATAATCTCACAATTCCAATGAAAACATGAGATCTATATTTGGATTAGGATCCTTTTTGAACGGCAAAGCAATTTTGTTACAAATTTGACTACAAAAGATATTGTTTCTTTCTACAAAAGATACGCTAGAAAATGTTAAAGTTAGGTATACCATTTAACTTATTTCAGATTTACGATAACTAGGACGATCTTGTGCTCTTAACTACGTTAATACAAAATATGGACGTTAATAACAATCACTTGATTTAAAGTATACAACGTGTTAAAAAAAATGACCTTAAGCCTATAACAAGCCTTTGGTATAGTAGTATTTTGATAATATCTCAACTCAGTAACTGTGCGTTTAAATCACACATGAGACAGATGTAAAATTTGATTATAGTGAGTTTGTTAAGTTAAATCCTAAAAATGAAACAAAAAAGAATGAATATGACCTTTTGAACACAAAGACAAAGTTAGGTAGTATCAGTGTTTTGAAACCGGGTCGATTCGGCTGGGTTAACCGGTTTGACTGGTTTCGGTAAAAAAAATGGGTCAAAAAAACCCGGGTTTCTAAAACAGGGTTAACCGGTTAGACCCGCCGGGTTTTGAGTGACCCGGGTCAAACCGGTTCTCGAAACCCGGTCGGGTTTCGGTTTTTCAAAAAAAAAGTCTCATCTTTTTTAATTAGACTAGAAAGGTGCCCCGCGCGATGGGGGGTGGATTGTTGGGGTGAATAGGTGGGAGGTGGGGTGGTGGAAAGTGGTTGTTGGGGTGGTTGTTGAGGTGGTTATAAATTGTTGAGGTGGTTATAAATTGTTAGGGGCGGTTGTTTCCATAATTAGTAAGTAAAAGTCTGAATTTTTAAGCCTTTCTAATTATAGAATAGTCCCAAATACATTATATAGCAGTATAGATACTACATTTAAAAAAAAAGTGCCAAAAAAATTGTCATTCATTTTCTTTGAAATATTGGGTAGTAACATTGTTAAGGCAAATATAAACATTACTAACATTGTTTAAATTATTATGTGACATGTAGAATTATATATGTATGCCCAAAAAGAAATAATGAAAAGCAATATCATGTTATTTTGAATATTTGATACATTTTTTTTTGGGTAGGTTAAACACATAAATTATCTTAAAAAAAAAAACAAGGGGCAAAAAGGTAATTTCCGAGAGGTACATGGCTGTCAGATACCAAATAAATTACAGTAAAATAAAAGAAAATAAAAAATAAAAAGAATGTGATGATATTGCAAACGCATCAGCGGTGGCTTCACATTTTTATTTTCAAGAAAGAGAAAAAAAAAAAGTTAGTTTGGAGACGTTACCACCCAAACCGGACTTGAACTCCTTTTATTCACCGGAATTTAGTAATCCTTTTCAAGTCCGCTTCAAACTTTTTTTTTAAAAATTGTTATTAGTGAGTCAGTTTCTTTTTATGAGTTTTCATTAAAGAAGAAGATCTGCAGTAGAGATGTTTACGCCTCAGAAGACATGGTCGGGTTGGCTTTCACCCAAGATTGGTTCTGCTTCCGGGTCGGACCCTAATAATTCTACTCCTAAACCAATTGGAGATATGAATCAAGATGATGTTATCGATAAAATTAATAACCTTGAAAAAGAGGTTAGTTAATTACTTAATTACTTCACTTTTTATATGTTAATTTTTATAAAGTTCTGTAATTTATTAATTTTGTGAAGTTGGTTATGTTTCTTGATATGTTGAATTGAGTGTGACATGGGTTTTTTGTGTGGATAAGTTTAATTAGTGAATATAATGTTGTATTTTTAAGTTGAATTTGATATAGGTTTGTGGTAAATTACCTAGTTGGTTATTTTTCTTGATTTTTTGAAGTAAAAAAAATAAGGTATAAAAAGGTTTGTATTTTAGTGGTTTTGGTTATGTTTCTTGATTAATTGATTAATTTAGATGATATGTTGAAGTCAAAGTTGGTGTCTTTTTACTAGTTTGTGATTGGGTATGACATGGGTTTTTTGTGGGTTGTAAGGATAAGTTTAATTAGTGAGTATACTGTTGTAAGTTCGCGTTTTTAAGTAGAATTAGTTCGTTATAGAAGAAGGGTTTTTGGGTATTGAGATGTGTTATACACTAGTTGGAAAGAAAGTTGCTTGTACTGAAAAGTTCTGATTTTTAAGATCGGCACCTGTCGCTCAATACCAGACACTAGGTTAAAAGAAAATTGTCAACTAGTATTAGTGCGGCCGTGTACATGTCAATAGCAGTTGAAACTTTGCGGACTTGCTATATACCAGACTCTGTATATGTTGATTAAGAAGACTATCGGTCTACCATACTCATTTTTTTTGATAAATTAGACTGCTTGATGAATCCATATTTGATTTTCGATCAGTTAGTTTTGTGTGAAAGTATACAACTAAGTTACTCCCTTTGTATATAAAACATCACCTTTTTTTGGAACAGACTGAAAAGAAGACCGTTAATAGGTTTTTTTTGTTGATTGAAGGAGGGTTTTGTTTTTTGGGCAAGTTTTGGTAGTTTTGTTTTAGTATAATGTTCTTTCACCAAATTGGTTATTATGGATTGGTGCACAAAAATGAGGTAATAAGAAATTTTCAATCAGAAGACTTGTCTTCGCGATAATTAATGCCAATTAGGGAGTTTATTAGAGAGTCTACATCAGAATTATTATGCTGATGTAGAAGTTGAGAAAACTATTGATTACTTTTTACTTAACTGTTGCTTGCTGATTATTTCTTATTAGTAAGCATTAGTCACATGAAAGGATCCTTTTGTTTAGTTTATTTGGCAGTTCAGTGTAAATGAAGCTAATTTGATGATTGGTCTTTGTAACAGCTGTATGAATACCAGTATAACATGGGCCTTCTCCTCATTGAGAAAAAAGAGTCGGTCTCTAAGAATGAACAATTTGAAAAAGAATTATCCGAAACCAAGGAGCTCCTTAAGCGAGAGCAAACTGCGCATCTTATTGCAATGTCGGAAGTGGAGAAGCGAGAGGAGAAGTTGAGGAAAGCATTAGGAGTTGAAAAACAGTGTGTCAACGAGGTAGCATCCTAACTTAGTTATATAAGTTTTTGTTAACTTAACCGAATCATGATGTCATTAGTAATATTTATATACACCTTTTAAGAACTGCCAACACTTGTTCAATGCTGTTACAGTTGGAGAAGGCTTTGCGTGAAATGCGGTCAGAACATGCAGAAATAAAGTTTACTGCCGATTCAAAGTTGGAGGAAGCACATGCTCTGTCTACTAGCATTGAAGGGAGATCATTAGAGGTAGAGGCGAAGTTACGTGCTGTTGATGCCAAGCTTGCTGAGGTCAACAGGAAGACATCAGAGATTATAAGAAAATCATCAGAGCTTGAGGCGAAAGAAAGTTCACTCCTGAGAGAGCGCATGTCATTTAATAATGAGTATGCTTCACCTTCTGTTAAATATTTGCACTATGACAACATTATTTTCTGCGTACTGTTTCTTACATTTTTTTTTGGGTTGTCAGGAGAGATGCACATGAACGGAATTTATCCAACCAAAGGGAGGACTTAAGAGAATGGGAGAGGAAGTTACAAGAGGGAGAGGAAAAGCTGGCTGAGGTTCGTCGACTGCTCAACCAAAGGGAAGAGCTTGCGAATGATAGTGATAGAGTATTTAAACAGAAACAACTTGATCTTGAAGAAGCACAGAAGCGGATAGATGTGGCTAATTCCGAGTTGAAAAGTAAAGAAGATGATATTAGTGCCAGGATCGACAACCTAGCTTTGAAAGAGAAGGTAGGTCATCGTTAGGCTTTTGGCTGATTGATATCTTAAAGTTTTCAGATCAACTGTATGACTAATCTGTGTTCTTTTGCAGGAAGCTGCTGTTATTAGCAAGAACTTAGAGGTTAGAGAGAGGGAATTACTAGAGCTAGAGGAGAAGCTTAACGCAAGAGAACAAGTAAGTCGATTGAATGTCATCACTGGAAAGTCTTATACATGATAAATGTCCAACCACTCACCCTCACGGCACTTTAGCTCACACCAAAACTTACAATTATAATTACAGGCGCATTCCTCTTATTTGTTTACTCAAGAAATTTTGTATTGTAATGATTGTTTTCTTCTGTAGTTTCTTCATTGCTCGTAATTTTTTTCTCATGGACCATCTATTCTGCAGGTAGAGATTCAAAAACTTCTGGATGAGCACAAGGTCATGCTGGATGCGAAAACACATGATTTTGAGTTGGAGATGGAACAAAAGAGGAGATCATTGGATGAGGATTTCAAAATCAAGGTTGCTGAAGTGGAGAAAAAGGAAATTGAAGTCAATCACTTGGAAGGAAAAATTGCTAAACGAGAACAAGCACTGGAAAAGAAACTCGAGAAAATCAAGGAAAAAGAGAAGGATATTGATTTGAAGTCAAAGGCTTTAAAGGAGAAAGAAAAGTCCCTTAAAGCCGAGGAGAAGGACTTAGACAAAGTAAGGAAAGAACTAAGCACTGAAACAGAGAATCTGTCGAGTCTCAAGGCTGAGCTCGAGAAAATAAGTATTGAAATTGAAGAACAAAGATCAAAGGTGAATGATGAACGGGAAAAACTTCAAGTAACAGAAGAAGAAAGGTCTGATTTTGTCCGTCTACAATCTGAATTAAAACAAGAGATAGAAAAAAACAGACAAGAATGGGAAGCCGTTCTGATGGAACGAGAAAATCTGAAGCTGGAAAAGGAGAAATTCGAAAAAGAGTGGGAAGATCTTGATGAAAAAAGAGCTGAGATACAGAAGGAACTGGATTCTTTTGCTGCACAGAAGGAAAAGATGGAAAAATTGAATCGTTTAGAAGAAGAAAAGTTGCATAATATGAGGTTGGAAACCGAGAGTTATGTAGAGAGAGAGTTGGAATCACTTAAGTTGGCCAAAGAATCGTTTGCTGCTAACATGGAGCACGAGAAATCTGTCTTAGCAGAAAAATACAACAGCAAAGAATCCCAAATGCTTCATGATTTTGAAGTGAAGAAACAAGAACTCGAATCCAAATTGCAACTCAAAGAAACTGAGATTGAGAACCGCATGCTCGAACGTGAAAAATCATTTGAAGAAGAGAAAGAAAGGGATTTAGCTAATGTGAGTTACTTGAGAGATGTTGCAAATAGAGAAATGGAAGAAATGAAATCAGAAAGAATCAAATTAGAAAAAGAAAAACAGGATGTATCTGCTAATCAGAAGCATCTAGAAGGACAACAGCTTGGAATGAAAAACGATATTGATAAGCTCGTTTCACTCAGCATGAAGTTGAAGGACCAGCGTGAACAATTCGTTAGAGAACGTGAACGGTTCATTGCATTTGTTGAGAAACAGAAGGGCTGCCAGGACTGTGGAGAGAGAGTTTCAGAATTCGTCTTGTCTGATCTTCAATCTTTAGCAGAAATTAAGAACACTGATAATTTTCAGTTACCAAAGTTATCTGACAGTTATATGAAGGAAGCTGTTCATGGTGCATCTGAGAGACCAAATGTCGGGACCTCCATGCCTATGATTAATTCAGGATCTCCTGTTTCTGGCGGAACCCTGGCATGGTTAAAAAAATGTACCTCAAAGATCTCTATATTCTCAGCAGGGAAAAAGAACGAACATGAAGCTGGTGAAACAGAAGCACAAGAGAAGCTTGTGGATGTTGGTGAAATACCTGAATATATACTGAGCTCTGAGGATGAACCGGAAGTGTCAGTTAGAGTTGTGTCAGATTCTTATGATGTCAAGAGACAGGTGGAGCAGTCACATGATATTGAGAAAGTTCCTCAGCAGCCTGAAAATAGTAAGCCGACTAAGAGGCTTAGACCTAGGGCTACTAGAGCACGTATTACAAAGGCAGCTGTTGGAGATCATAATGCTACTAGTGACAATAATGCAAGTGAGAGCGCCAATGGTGTTGCGGAAGACTCTGCTTACACAAATGAAGTGAGTCAGGGAGTATCAAAAGGTGGAAAAACAGAAAGCCGTAAACGTGCAAGTGAACAAGAACCTGAGTACAGTGAACAGTCTGTCAGTGTCACAACTGGGGGTCGCAGGAACACGAGGCAGAAAGTTGCTAGAGGTGTAGAGGCTCCTCCAGTAACACGATACAACCTTCGGCGAAAGACGTAAGTACCTATACCCTTGCACCTTTGTAATTTTTGTACTAGGTTTTTGATCGCATCAAACCATACTTTGCTAAACTTTTAACATATTAGCTTCTAAAAAAATGGACAAAAAAACGTACTAAAAAATAACTTGTAACAATATTGTTTTATACAGAAAAGAGTCCATGTATGGAAAGTGTCTCTGGTAGATATTGCACCAAGGGATTTATCTAGGACCTTCATTACTCTTGTCTTAGTCATCAGGGTTTTATGCGTATGTTAGCATTTCTTCAGTTGTCTTACTTGTTTTAATTATCCTTTGAATCAGTGGAGGCCCCACTGCTGTTAACGGAACCCTGTCTAATCAAAGTAAAGAAGATGGGGCTGATGGCGTCACAAATAAAGAGAACGGTGCTGCTGGGAGAAAGAGAAGATCCCGTGGCTCTTCAAAGGTTCAGCCTGGAGCTTCAACAGCTTCTGCAAATGGAGATCATGACATAGACTCGCAAGGCCATGTATAACATAACTTCACTTCTATTTATATCTAACTCCCTCTGCCCCAAAATGGATGTCCACATAAAAAAACAGGAAAGTAATAATGTACTGGTTTTCCAGTTGACTGAAATTACCGTTATCTTGCAAAATTTTCAAGTTAATTGGTATCTTAAATACATCAATGTAAAAATAATAAATAAATAAATAAATTGTGTGTTTTTGTTTGTGGACAAATATTTTGGTGATCTCTTCAAGCGATATTGCTTCCTCATTATTTGTGTTTTGTTTTCAGAATAATGCAGATGGGGAGAATGAGGTAGCAAACAAGCGTGTAGAAGATATGGCTTTGAGCGAAGAAGTCAACGGGACACCTCAACAGAATAAGGAGCATCACAATGATGATCAAGAGCTTGGAACTCCTGCTGCTCCCCAGGAGGAGGATGATGATGATGATGCGGATTCTGAAGATGAAGAGGAGGTTGAGCATCCTGGTGAAGTTTCCATAGGACGAAAGCTGTGGACTTTTATCTCAACATGATGAGGAGTGAAATAAAGGCTTTATATATGCATGCATAGAGTCCAAACAACTCTTTCCTTTTTGGTGTCGAGAGTTGTTTGTTGTGTTAGTTGTGTCTATTAATTGTTTTTACGTAGTCAATGTAGCTAGTTTAGAAGATTGTATGGTATGGTATATCTTTAGATTGTTTTGCATGATAAAATTGATGTAATGCAGGGCAGGGAACCTGAATGGATCGGATCGGATTCTTCACACTTGTTTTTCATTTTGTTGCTTGTCGTTTGTGGCCACTTTTTATCATTCTTAGTTTGTTACCAGATTTGGATTGTTAGCCTTCGATATATGCCCCCTTCTTGTCTTTGTGACATCTTGTGTATGTATACGAATTGAGGCAGGATAATGATCAAATCATAATAGACCTCTACATCTTGGTTAGTATTTTCTTTTAAGATAACCCAAGACTATACCTCCAAATTTCTTGAAATGTCTTTCTGCTCATCGACATACTATTTCTTACAACTTAGATCATGAGAAGCGCATCAGAACACATTCAGATTTGCATTTGATGAAAGAAAAACTGCAGTTTGTGTCCAGACAGGCGGCTGGAATATGTAATTTACAGTCCATAACAGATTTAAGCAACAAGCAGAAAATGACGTTAAACATCAAAATGCCACTTCTCTAAAACTGAAAATTTGATTTACAACATGATAGGGTTTGGGGCAAAATCATCTCCAGACCAAATGGTCCAACTACCAGTTAACCTACACAAGTCAAGTTAACCTGTTTGCTATCTTGAACTACTCTAGACCCTATATATCAATGTTGACATTACACACACAGGGAACCAAACATCACCCATGTTCCTATCACATATGATTCTACAAAACAAAAGATCTAACCAGATCTATTCAGGTTAGCTATGCAAAACTGTGACCTCTTAACCTTATTTCCTTTACATTGCTATCCGATATGAACCTCAGGTACTTCCTGTTGATCCTTCATAGTAGCTTGTTGATTTGTGGTGAGAGCCACACGTTCATTTGTGTTGTGAGCTGCACGCGTCTCCTCCTTAAACTTCTTTATATCCCTGAATAATTAGATTAAATAAAAAATACAAGAGCATATTAGCCGACACTCTTTTTCATCTTTAGGCTACTCATGGCACTTTTGTAGTTTAATCAACATTTTTAGCAACATCTTTGTAGACTTATATATGTTTGTACATGAAATGCTCTGTAAGCAATCAATTTAAATGCATATGTATGTATCACTTACATGCAGCGAGGTATTTTGCAATCAGAATCTGTACAAATTTGTGAGTGCTCTTTTAGGATCCTCCATACTCTGTGACAATAATTGCAACCTCCACGAAATCTGATACTGCATCTTTTAGCATGATAGAAAAGTCTTCTAATAGTTATACAGTCTTTATACGAGCAAGTTATCACATCACACTGAGAGGCATGCATTAGAGTATCCAACACCGCCTTTAACTGCATCAGATTAACAAAATAGTTTTTTTTCTTAATTAAGTTAATTGGATTAATGCATCAAGAAATATGGTAGTTGATGGTTTGTTCTTACCGCTAGGGATTTTTGTTCTATCGAAGGCGGATATAACCTGTGAGGATGATAAGCTCCAAGTCTCATCTTATAGCATGCCACACATAAATAATACTTAGCACATGTGTCACACTGCCAACATTGTTCAACCACAACATCCGCAAGGCAAGCAGCGCAGGCCGGCTTAATAGGAGGCTTGTAGATTAGGTGATACAAGATCATCATAGACGAGTATTTGGCACGAGAAAGTGTATCAAACTGAAAATGGGATTTCTGGCACTTGTTTAAAAACGCATCACGAGTCTCGAAGAAACTGTTCACAAACACATCATCTTTATCAGTAGTATCAAGAGTCACATTGTTCACTGCAACCTGTAAAAACATTCGATTTAAAATTAGAAAATGTACGAAGCAGAAAAAAGGATTTCTATTGAAGCTTAGCTCACCTCAGAGAATAGATTTGTTTCACCAGATTGGCATGTGTGCATTTTACTAACGGAATAATTCTTATCAGCATTGAAACATCTGCGAAGAATAGACACAAGGATGAAAATTATGATGATTTTGAAAAGCCAAATAAATAGTAATTAGTAATAACTACAAAGAGAAAAGATCAAAAAGACGAATAAAAGAATGAGCTCATTTACCTTGAACACAGTTGAATCTTTTTGCATTGGCTGCAAAACCATCTACTCCCGGATAAGATTACTTCATGGCAATGGGTGCATTTATGTTGTAAATGGACAATCATAAAGTTTTCCTTCACAGGTAAAATGGTTTGGCCCAGCTGTAAAGAAATCAGTTAACAATGTTCTGGTAATAACATAAAATGAAGGAAAAAGCTAAAGGCATGATTACTATCTTCCCATCAGTCGATACTGATAAAGAAGCCTAAAAAATTTACCTTTTGCATGACTAAGACATCTTTCATGGCAACATCAACTTTGTCCTGTCCCATTGCTTTCAAAATTCTCTTGTTAGGTAGCTTGCTCTGCAATCCAACACCCGCACTTTCTTCCAATTCAAGTTTCCTAATTATATTTTCAGCAGCCCCTGACCAATAATCACCATCAAAATAGGGCAAACGAGCTGCGGTAATTTTAGAATTGGCTTCTCCACTAGGAACAAAAAATTGATTGTATATATTAGTGTAGTCCACAACCACATTATCTTCTGTTGCTTTCTTTAGCATCAACTTGTACCTACAAACGGATTAATATAAACGTTATTATAACTTTAAAATCAGATAAAGTTGACTTTTAGAGAGAGATACATACCACTGGCGTAGCTTATCCTGCTTTGGTGTTCTTTGAGTCTCAGGATGACAGTAGAAAATGTAATCTTCTCCTTTAATAAGAGGACAAGCCCATATGTAACAGGTCGCAAAACCTCGATTCTTGCAATACTCAAGGTATCCAATCTGATGATCATAACATATGCAAAACATAAGGCGTATTTTCAGCAAGTTGTTGCTACATAAATCCACATAATTAGCATTAGGAAATAAAGAGAGAAGGAGACACCATTTATAAGTTTTTTAAAACAATACAAGAAAAAGTGAAGTACCAATATTTCATGATAAACAACAGTTCGAAGAGATTCACCGGTCACGCTTTTTCTCTCTGGTCTAAAGTACTTAACAGAATCAAGATACGAGATGTACACACAACGCTTATTTGGGCCACCACATTCTGATCCAAACTCCTGAACACACATTCCAAAGAGACACACATCTACCCCTTCTATTTTCTGGAACAGAAAAATTAACTGATGGCAAAAACGATATGTTAGATCGCGTTTGAAGCACATAACTACAAAAATGAGTAACCATAATATCTTATAGGGATAATTCCTATCTTATATTACCTTGGATCTGTATGAAAATCCCGATGGATAATCTTCTCCATGAAGTATATCGATAAATTTCTGCCTCACTTCCAAATGTTTCTCAACAGATACCACAACCCTCACAACAAGACCCTCAGCTCCAGGTATCTACATATATGGTCAAAATTCAAGATTAATAATAACATCCAAAATTATACAATAGATTATACATGAAATGTGTTCTTGATCTTACCTCGCTTGGTTCCATTCCAGAAATCTTGGACATTTCTTCTCTTTCTTGATTGAGACGTTTAAACAGCCTTTCTTCTATGTGATCACTGAGATTGGTTCTTGGTAGATCTTTTGCTTCAGAAGCGGTGGCTTGTGGTAAAGGAACACGTGTTCCACTTTCTATTTCTTCTAAATAACATTTAGGACAAATATATTCTGCTTTCCCTTCAACATCTTTTTCATCATTGTAGAGACCACATGTCCTATGTTGCCAGCATTGACACTTGTCACATTGAACCCACTGCAAGAATCGACAGTAAATAAGTCAACAAATTACAGGGACTAAATTTGTATAAAATAAAATCCCAAAGGTTAGCTTACCGAGTCCTCTTTTTCCTCATCATTCTTAGCCTTTTGCAGGTGTGCTTTCGGAATACATAACCCGCGCAATAAAATATTATTCCCATGAGATCCCCTGTAGCATGACATACAAAAACAATGGCGTATACCCATTTCATTGGTGGTGCGATAATATCCAACGTTTCTCTTAATTCGTATCTCACAAGATGAGCAATATATGGGTGCAGGGGCAAACGCCAGCTTTTCCATGGAACAGACTTGGCATGTGTTGTGACCGTTTGAAGGTGGTCTGTTTCCTGATGCATCCTGCATCAAATATTAGTCACATTAGGAATCTATTAATTTACTGAAACTATTTGAATGTATATTGATGTACAAACCTTGTGAGAGGTAAAACTTAACAAATGTTGTTTTATTTGATCCGCAGTAAAAAAATCAGCCAAAGATACACTCTGTATCTTGATCTTCTCCGGCTCCAACCCTGAGTCCTTATCAGTCAAAGATGCTACCTCTATCTCGGTGTTCTTTGATTCTAACAAGACTGAGTCACAATTAACCAGAGACCCACTTGTCGTCTCAGGTTGCTTTGAAGTTAAATCCAACTCATTAGCATCTGGTGCCAGATTTAAACCATTTATCGCAGTCTTTGATTCTAATACCGAGTCACAATTGACCAGGGACCCATCTGGCGTCTCAGGTTGCTTTGACGTTAAATCCAACTCATTAGCATCTCGTGCCTGATTTAAACCATTTATCGCAGTCTTTGATTCTAATACCGAGTCACAATTGACCAGGGACCCGTCTGGCGTCTCAGGTTGCTTTGATGTTAAATCCAACTCATTAGCATCTGGTGCCGGATTTAAACCATTTATAGCAGTCTTTGATTCTAATACAGAGTCACAATTCACCAGAGACCCATCTGGTATCTCAGGTTTCTTTAAAGTTGAAACCAACTCATTAGCATCTGGTGCCGAATTTAAACCATTTTCAGTCTTTGATTCTAAGTCCGAATCACAATCAACCAGAGAATCACTTGGTGTCTCAGGTTTCTTCAAGGCTAACCCCAATCCATCAGCATCCGGTGAAGAATTTAAACCATTATTCTCAGTCTTTGGTTCTAAGACCGAGTCACAATCAACCAATGACCCACTTGTAGTCACAGGTTGTAAACCCGACTCGTCAGCATTATCTGGTGCCAAACTTAAAACATCATTTTCTTCAATTATGGCATCGCTGGTCCTTCCTTTCAGAGATACATTATTACTTTGATTTAGCCCTGCTAATTTCTGTTCACCATTTGAATCATTAGAGTTGCTTGGGTCCTCAACCATAGCATCATCATCCTCATGTTGATTAAGTGAAGCAGCATGTTCTGCAACTATTGAACTTCTCTCCAACTTCGGATATTTTGTAGGCAATGCATCTACAAGAGCTCCAGTGCTACTGGAGTCCACATTATTGGTTGCCTCTGATTGGACTAATTTTCGTTTTCTAGAATCCAGGCGAAAACTACCAGACCTTGCAGGTCCACAAATATCGCAATTTAAATCATTACACTTATCAAAATGTGATGACAATTCAAGATACAGGTGGCACTTGCATACATCGGCCTTGCATTCCGCATCATGCATATAAACCCCGAAAGGAATTTCTCTTCTTAAGTCTGCTGGCATATCCTTGTAACAGACATATGCATTAAGAACGTGAAAATTAAACGCGTCTCTTGAATTTTCCAAACCAACATGTTGTGGATCAAATTGGTCATTAGACTGCACTGAAGCTTGTTGGGAAACTGGGATTTGAATCTGATGTGATATTTGAGTATTACATTTGCTCTGTAGACTATCATTCTGTAGCATATTGCACGAATTTGGATATGGCGATTGCACATCATCAGCCAATAACAATGTTGAATCCATGTTGTACGTGTTTCTTTTGTTTTCAGTAAAGCTTGTGTATTGGCCTACAGTTAACAATTGCAAAGGAAAGTCCATGTCATATAGACAAAAAAATAATTTAAAAAGTCGAGCTATAGAAAGTAAACATACTGTTATGAAAAGGCTGCGGTTGGAAGGAATATGTTGGTGTTCTACTATCAAAAGCTTCAGTATCAGATATCACATCCCCGTAAGAACATGCAGTGATAGATGATACTTGTTCTGGTGAAGTGATAATGTCAAGATCAGTCTGCGCTACTCCCAATGGTGATATCAAATTCATCCCACCACAAGCAACATTCTGGCCATATTCGTTATATGCAGATCCTGCAGATGTTCATCATTGCATATAATGTCAAATACTAATGATGACAAAAAAGATTTTAGTCAAATGGGAAAGAGCCGGAAAACACACACCTCCGTACGAAATAGGATTATAAATGTTTACGGAAGCATGATTGTTGTAAACATTGTATCCCAAATTCATATAACTTTCAGGCTGACAGAATGAATTTGAAGCCAACAAATGAGGTAAAGATGAATGCGAGGATACTATCTGATGAAGATTAGTATCCTGCAACTCCTGCTTTATAAATGTCTGCAATCCCTGTGCAAAGTAACTTCTGGTTATTATAAGCTTACAACAGTTATATAGACTCGTAGAGCATGCAAGTTCAAATATAAAAGAAACAAGGCCCAAATACGTGCTAAAAGCATTTCCTCATTAAATTCTTTTGGACAGAAATGACCTAACTACACACGTTTTAAGCACACAATTTCAAAGTCAACGCGCATGTTATAACCACTTGTCTTTTCCCCCTTTCTACTAAGAGTATATGATTTCTTTACATGGAAATAGCGTAAACCTCCTAAATTTCAGGATTTATCTCCAAAACTATCAGAACCCCTAAATTTTGTACGGATATCGACACTTATGGTATTAAGAACACGCGTACTTCAACTACCGAGCCAATCATCCACATGTCTAAACACTAAACTCAACACAACTCAACTTAACAAAAACAACAAGCACACTCACCTTTCAACGTATCTACAATAACAATCAAACAAAAAAACATCCACATGTCTATACTCAACACAACTCAACTTAACAAAAACAACAAGCACACTCACCTTTCAACGTATCTACAATAACAATCAAACAAACAAAAAACGATCAAAAATCATATCGCATAAAACCGATTTCACAAACTTTTTCTCAAAAATAAATCTAGCACAAATCACATATCACACACCGGAACAAGTCATAAAGCAAACTACCACACAATCACATACATTACAACTACGATTTCTACTTAAAAAAGGAAAAAAGCAACGACCACACAATCACATACATTACAACTACGATTTCTACTTAAAAAAGGAAAAAGCAGAGTAGCAGACTCACCTTCCGAGTATCTATACCAGTCGGATATCGGCTATTCAAATGACTAATAAGGTTTGACGCCCAATTCTCACCCTCAGTTGTCTCCATATAATTCTCGGCACTACAAATATATAGGGAAAAAAAATCATTAATTACACAAAACTTAAATGCACAACATAAATTAAACTCCAAATTAACAAAATCCTTATTAAGTACACATTTTATTATTACACCCCATAATATATGTACTATTATATTACCAATCAATATCCAAACATCCAAAGCCATCCCATTGCACATGCTAAACTATGAATGGGGCCCCGTAAATCACGAAAAGCTTAACTATTATGGAAAATTCAAAACATAATATACTTAGACATGTATAAATACTAATGGACATATACTAAATCGGAGGACCCCTCACAAAATATTTAAAAAGGGCTATAAATATTCAAGTTAGAACCATATAAATATACTTAGACATGCATAAATACTAATAGACATATACTAAATCCGAGGCCCCACACAAATGGTGGCCCTGTGCGGCTGCCCCACTTGCACATGCTAATCTCCGCCACTGAGCATATCATTTACACAAACATATCAAAATGCAAAACCATAAAAATAGAATAAAAAATAAAAAATAACCCAAAAAAATAATCAATTAACACTAAAAATCAATCTTTATACAAAATTAAAACGAACCCATTAATAAAAATGAAAACTTTAATAAATAAATAAAAAAATAAAAAAAATAAAAAAATAAAACTTACATATGAGCGATAAACTTGTGAACATTATTATTATGATTGTTGTTATTGTGCAGAAGGTGATCATGAAATTGATCTAATTCGTAAACCATAATATCATAATTTCGAATTGCTAATTAAAACAATGAATTGGTTTTCTTTAATTTTGAAATTAAATGGAAGAAACCCTAATTTTATAAAAAGAGGGAAAAATTAGTTATTTTTGTGTTTTTTTTTTGTTTGGTTTTTGTTTTTGTGTTTTATAGGTTTAGATGATTTTGTGGGGTCATGTCTTTTTTTTAGTAAGAAGTGATGCTACTTAGGTTTTTGTCTTTTGATTAATTAAGGATGATTGGCGCCAAATTTAGTGTTTTTTCTTTGGAATTGTTTTTTAATTTGGTTAGTTGGTGATTAATAGAGTTTTATTTTTTGTAATTCTTATGTTTTATTGGTTGATTTCTGGCCGCTGACATGCAATTTAAGGATGAAGGTTAATGATTCAAATCCTGATTCCGGTATTATGTGATTCATGTTTGATGTGAAACCTGGCAAAATAGACGATCTTCTATTTTAATTGGTTAGTTGCAGATTAATGTAGTTTGTTTGGAATTGTAATTAGCATGTTACATCGGTTGATTTCTGGTCGTTGACATGCAATTTAGAGGTGAAGGTTAATGGTTCAAATCTTGATTCCGTATTGTTTAATTATGGTATTATGCGATTCATGTTTGATGTGAAACCTGTATTGCAAAATAGATGATGTTCTATTTTAATTTGGTTAGTTGGAGATTAATAGAGTTTGTTTGAAATTGTAATTAGTATGTTTCATTGGTTGATTTCTAGCTCCAGACATGCAATTTAAAAGTGAAGGTTAATGGTTCAAATTCTGATTTCGTATGCTTTAATTATGATATTATGCGATTTACGGTTGTTGTGAAACCTATATGGCAAACTAGATGATGTTCTATTTCAAACTTATCATATTTGATGAGATTAAGGAGTTATTGAAATTAATAATTATTGATAGTCCTATGCATTGATTTGGGTATTCATGTGATAAAGTAGACGATGTTTTATTTTGAACTTAGTATGTATGATAGAATCCATAAATTATGACTTATTATTACCATGGATAACAATGTTAACACGTTTGATTTTGTAAAAGTGAATGTTTAAAAAGAATTCTAAGACTTTGTAATTAGAAAAGGTAAGTTTCCAATCTTTTATGTTAGCATACTAAACTTTTTTTCTTGCAATTATGAATAATTACGATTTATTAAATGCGTATTTTGCAAGTTTTCCCGATAACTGTTTTATGGCGATATACGTATTAATGGTTTGTCTTGTTATTCTTTTTTAAGGATAATATTTCTCCAAAATACAAGTTTTCAATGCATTATGTAAAATACAAGTTAAGCATGCTTTGGGTATATATATGCAAATATGCAAGTTTTAGTGGGTATATATGTAACTGCCCCTTTTAACATCTAGTTTGTAGTGTCCATTAGAGCGAGGGGTATGGAGGCGCCATCACTCGCGTTTTCCCCACCAGCCCAAAATCGTTGATGGCGCACCGTACCGTGGGTGGCGCCACGGTCGCTTGCGCCGTAGTGGCCAGCCCATGCGGTGGCTATTTTTTTCTCCTTTTTTGGTGGGTTTGTTACTAAATAGATAATTTGAGAATAACTTTTTCACTTATGTTACTAAGATGGATCGGATCTCAAAAAAGGATTGAAACTCCCTAGTTGCAGGTATGGAGATCGGAGAAGAAGACCAAAAAGTTTTTTGAGGTTTTTGGTGTGTTGCAATTTTAGTCCTTATGGTTTTCTTTTATGCTTCTTTGTGTTTACAGTTTTAGTCGTTGTGGTTTTTTTTATACAATTTTATGCAACTTTTTTTTTAATTATTTATTATTATTTTTTTAATTTATTTTAATTAATATTGTGTAAAAAAAAGGCCGACGACACCATAATTTCTGGTGCCAACGATTACAGCCAGAATGTGGTGCCGTGAGATTTCTGGTGCCATAGAGATTTTTGCTGACATGGCAGCACTTGTTGCCCACGACACGAGCTCCACGGCTCAACCATACCTAATGCTCTTAGAGTGGTATGTCACTCTTTTGTTTCTGCACGGAAGTACAAATGACGCGTGTGTCTGTATAATCGATTTGGTGCTTTTACCATATCGCTTGAACTTCTTTGATATACACTATTTACCAAGGTAAAAACACGTTACCAAAAAAAAACAAAAAAACATTCGCTACCTCAATTCCAGTGGACAGTCACTTACAATTTAGTGAAACCGAGTTACTTTTCTTTGATAAAATTCACATGAAATATCATGGAAGTTTTGTCGTTTGTGATGAATATCTATACATCACTTAATATAATGGGAAAATTACACAGATATGTAACGAACTTTGAAAAATTTCTAATGTTAGGTAACGAACTTTCAAAAATATTAATATAACCCACAAAACTTGTTGTAACCGTTAAAGTTATGCAATATGACCGAGTAATTTTGTGAGTCCCACATGTGGCCCAGATAACCACATATATCCTCCCTTTCCCTATTTCTAACGCCATTTTTTTTTCAAAAACCCTAATTTGTAACGGTCATTACCTTATCAAAATCAAATCTAAACCAATCCCAAATCAAAATCAATTACAAATCATGTCTTCCTCTTCTTATTTATTGAATGATAACTGCAAATGTGGGAGCCCTTCGATGGTTGTTACTTCATGGACAGCAGAAAATCGTGCTCGTCGTTTTGTTTGCTGTCAAAATCGCTGGGCAAGCATACAAGACTTGTTATATTTTTAAAGTGTAGTAATTTTAATTAGTAAAAACCATTTATTTGACTGTAGAGACATGGCACAAAGAGGTGTGAGCATTTTGATTGGTATGTCCCCGAGGAGGAGTGTGACTAGTACCGAATGCATCTTTTTGAGATGTACAATAAACTTAATCCAAACCAAAGGCGTGAAGTTCAAAGAGAAGTAACAAGGCAAAGGAGGATTGAACAACTAGAAGGTGAATTGCAAAAAGCTAAGAAAAAAGCCACTGCTTGGAAGTATGCATTCATGATTGTCTTTGCAGTTGTTGTAGCTTTGATCCTTGTGTTAGGTCATGGTTTTAACAACATAATCACTTAGAGATCTAGAGAGAGAAAGTAGGTAGAGAGAGAGAGAGTGGAAGGAACACCTAATATGATAATAAGAGACTAATGATATTACTAGAGAACCAACCCCCTCTAAGGAGGGGTTTCAATACTATTTATAGGTGGGGACTAGGGCTTCACCATACTTACAGAATATTACATATTAAGGCCCTAGACCTTTACCAAACCTATAAACTTAGCATAAACATTATAAAACATATAAAATAACTAACGTATTAACTAAATAATGCAACCTATAACAAAATTCAATGACCGATACTTGAAATAATAAAGTCTATTCCCAACAATCTCCCCCTAAGTGTTAGTCATCAAAGGTTGCTCGACGTCGTCATCTTCTATACTTTGACTTTGTAGTTGACGTCCTCAAAAATAGTTAGCAAAATCTTTCATCGTTCTTTGTACTTTGTTCTTTGTTGATGTGATGGTGATCATGTTATGAAGTTGTCTGCCGATCGTCACTTCTGTGTCTGTGGTGGTTGTCCGCCATTCCAACATGCTCATACATCTTAGGACTTAGACTTTCGAAAGCACGAGGTTCCTTTGCATACACTTTGATCTTTAGTCTTTATACTTTGTAGATTCTTCTTTTTGGCGTAGAATCTTTCTTTAAACTTTGTGGTGCTAAGATCTTTGGGGGAGCTTTCATTTGCTTCAAGATGTATGTATAAGCATGTTGGAATCTACCATCATGGAGGAGATGTACCTGCAGATAAACAATTAGCAATAATCAACCGGTACTTACAGATAAGGAATTAGAGCTCGTCAACAGCATATTGTAAAGACTCCTTCTAATCCTTATCCAGGCCGTTCCCATATCAGATACTCCCGAAGGAGCTTACGAGACCTACTAAGTAGCTCAATGACTGGGTGAGTCGCTGGGGATCACTCCACGACTGTAGATCGCTAAAGAACCACCGCGAACACTAAGCGTAACCCTTGTGGGGTTACCGAAGTGACCTGCTGTCAGGGCTGTTTGATGTTGAACCTGGCAGGAATTTCCGTTCAATCATTGAGAAATACATATGTAATTCTCTCATAAACGTTCTCAGCAGATTGCTAAGATTTGCGAAGGACTCGATAATTTACAGCTGGTGCCCATTGATGCAGAACACCAATTGTAGAAATACTAAGTGTTCCTAAGAGATCTTTGATGTATCTCATGGCTCTAGACTCGATAAGTGCTCACTTAGGTTTCCTATACGGAGACTAGGGAAGGGTCTCCTGCTTCAATATCAACTATCTCTAAGAGATAAGTCGATAGATTACACTGGTTCCCCGTGAGAATGAAACAAGCTCTTTTAAGAGAACTTGAGTGGTTAAGAAGGTTTAGTGCATTGCGTCACTGGGTCCATGACGACTTTCTCTTCAATACTGGTGTTGCCTTAGCAACAACCAGTAGCATACGAATTGAACCCGGTGTCTGCCCTAGGGTTGAACATATGGAAGGCTATTTCTTTTCACCCTTTTCTTTGTTTTTCTTTTTAATTCTTCAACCCCTTCTTTCTCCTTTCATTCTTTTCTCCTTTTTTTTTCATATCATACCTAAGGACTTCTAATTCTAACTATTGGAGATGTCCTTGGGTAGATCCCTTCGGCTCTGGCGGATCATAGGACGGTTTTTTTTTTTTTTTCTAACCTTAGTCACCTTATCACTCCATGACTATCCTATAGTTGTCATTGAAACCTTTGAAAATCTCTCAAAGTGTTTGTGTTTATCAAACATTTTTTTTAACACTTTGAGAGTTTTGTGTTAACTTATGAAGGGCTCCCCCTTCACATGTGCTCATAAGTATTTAATAAATTTGCACATGCGGGAGGAGCGAGCACTTTTTGAATTGATCCACTTTCAGTGAACAAGACCGATTCGAGACACGCTTACATCACTAGTTAGACTAGCTTGAAGTTATTACCCGGCCTGGTCAAGTCCACAGAAAGTTTCTCGAAACGGTACATTTCTACTAAGACAAATCCTTTTCGAGACACGCTTACGTGGCTAGTTAGAGAGTTCCATTGTCAGCTTTTAGGTGACAACTAGCTCTAGTAACTAACTTGATGTTATTACCCGTCGAGGATAAGTCTTTTCTATTATAAACTTTAATGTTTCGTCAATTCCTGGGTCAATCCTGAGTCTAGCTCACATGAGATTTGACTTAGAGCAACTTAGATCTTTCATATTTTAATCACTTTTCTTTTGTCCCCCTCAAAAATAGCATATAAGATGTTGTTTTTGAGAAATATTTGATTAAAATATGTTTTTTTGAGTCTTATGGGGAGAAATCAACAAGAACTTTTGATTTTGAGAACGATGAGTTTTCAAGTGCTCCCCCTCAACAAGTGAATACTCATTGAGGTGAAATACTTGTCTTTTGAGCAGAATTATGAAAATCAGAAAATGTTTGATTAATTCTACTCAAAAGTAAGAAGCCTTCGCTCCTTATATAAGGATTGAGGCACTGATGCGTACCTCAGGGTCCTTTAATTACAAGCACGGGTTGTACACTGTTATGTGTGCACAAACCATAAAGCATGATTTTGACGGAACATTTTGATCTGGAAATACTCCCCCTCAAAACTCGCATATTATTGAGAATTTAAAACTTTTGAAGCGAATTGGGGAGTAAAGATTTGAAAAATCTTGAGCAAAGTTTTGAAAAGTTTTGAAAAACCTTTTGAAAAATTTTGAATAAATTTTTCTCAAGATTAAGAAGTTTTAGTTAAGCTTAGCATGAGAACTTCTTCTGGTTTTCAAAGAAAAGTGCACGTTTGATTTTAAAGAATGGTTTAGCAAGGCACTTTCCTTTCTCTGAAATCCGAGTTGTACACTGAAATGAGTGCACAAGTCGTTGTTTTCATACAAGATTAGTTTTCTTTAAACAAAATACTCCCCCTCAAATAATGAAGTTTATTCAAGAGATAGTCTTCTTGAGCAGAATTTTGAATTGTATTTTAAAACACTTTTTGAAAAATTCGTGAGATGATTCTGCTCAGGGTTTTAGAAAATATAATCAAGTATTATACAACAAAGAATGCTTGAAATTCAAAACTCTTTTACTGTTGAAAGTTGTTTGAGACCCGGAGTCTCTCTTGTGAGTTTTTAAAATCTGAAAAAGATTTCTATCTAAAGTTGAACCTCATGGGTTCTTTTTGAAGATTCGTTTTTGTGATGAATGGAAAACATCCGGTATTTGGGATGTTCAGATCAGAGACATTCTTATGTAGAAGCCAAAGCATTCCAGATTGTGAAAATTTGAAAGGTTTTGAATGACTTTGCTTTGGTCTCCACACTTGCTTTACCGGTGTAAAACGAGAGTGTAGAGTTTGGAAAAATTTGTTTCTCACCATTTTGAATCCTTTTACCAGTTTAGCCTTTAAACACATTTTGCCCTTTATCCTAAAAAATATGTTTCATAAGAAACATTTTGTCGAATGTTGAAATTTTGACTTTCAATGGGATGACATGTACTTGCACACAGAGAAAATGCATCAGGCACAAACAAGTATACAGATGAATCAAGAAACTCATTCTAAATCTACCAAAATGCTCAGAATTCTCTAATTAACACACAAGATCACAGATTAACTCATCCTATCACTTGATATTTTCCAATTATGATAATGGTTAGGGGTTATGATTAGAGACATTGCACGCATTTTAGCATCATAATGCATGAATATTGTACAAATTAAACATCCTAGTAGCAGCAAAGACATCGAAATCTTAAACCCTAAATCACTTGATTTCAAACCTATGTTGTTTCTAATCGTGCAAACACACCAATCGAACATCCTTTAGTGTTCTCTAAAGCTATATGAAATAATAAATTAGACTAAACACATAAAAAAGAAATGCCCCGATCGATAATTACATTAACCGTAGTTTCTGATTATGCCTTTTTGACCGTTGAAAACGCTTGAAACATTTAGGTAACGATTGGACAACAACAATGAGGAAATTAGAAACTCACAATTATAGAGATAATTGAGGAAAAAATCGTTAGTCTGATTCGTTGAGGTTTTAATCATGTGTGCAACTTTTGAGAACATGTGAGAAAACATAGATTAGAGCCTGTTTTATTTTCCTTGCAAGGTCCTTTTACCTAAGTTTATGACTTTTGTGAACTTTATTCATTAAAAGGTTAATTACTTTTCCATTTGAAGTCCAAACTAGATTAATTTGGGATCGTTGCAGAAAAAATTCCTTTTCTCCGCCTCGAATTAGCATATATTTTGTGAAACCTTTTTGCACTTTTTAATTCGAGAGATCGTAGAACTTTTTGAAAAAATGAGTTTTGATCCGAATGATGAAGAAACATTTTATCCTTGATGAATAAAAATGAGGTGTGCAAACTTCATGATATTGTGAAAAGTTTTCTCCCCCTCAAAACATGTTCCATTTTGATAGAGTAAAGCAAAATTTGTTTAAATGGAAGAACATAGTTTTGAAGATTCGAAGTTTGTACACAAAGAAAGAGGATTTTTTTTTTTTTTTTTTTTTTTTTTTTTTTTTTAATATAAAATGGGTTTGATGTTTGACTCTCTTAGGTTTTAAGAAAATTTTGCAAATCATCTGGAGTCAAGCACCTCATACCAATATGGTGAACTAAATCAACAAACCTTGATGGAGGTAAAGCCTTTGCAAACAAGTCCGCCAACTGGTATTTAGTGCCTACAAAATTTAATTCAATGGTACCCTTTTCGACATGCTCCTGTGATTGGCACTTTTGGAATCACAGTAGATCGGACTCTTTGAACTAAGGGATGATCTCAAGTCCAATTGTGTGTCGAAAGGTGAAGTTGGTAATAATCTCGCATATTAGTAGGATCCAAATTGCGTGTAGACGACTCAGCAATGTCAGGAATGAGTTGAGTCGGTGTAAATGGGTTAAAGAACGCCTCTGGGTCGTGCTTTGTGGTTTGTGGAACTGATATAGGTATGGAGTCTCCAGCTGATTGTCGTGAGTTGGACCCGGTTTGTTCTGTGGTTGTTGGAGATGCAATTGGAGGACCGTCTCTCCCAACAGTTGTTGTTGTTTATTGAGGTGAATCAAGTACTTGATTGTGATCAAGATGTGCAGCGGAAATTGGTGAGACCTCAGAAAGACGGTTTTTCAATCGTATCATCAAACAATGGAGCAAACAAGGTTTCCACTTCTTTACAAGAGAGAGACAAAGGTTCAGCCGAAGATTCTGGAAAGTTTAGACGGTTGAATGCGGGTCCTAAGCTGTTGTGCTCAGAAGCCATTACATTAAGCTCGGGTCCGAAACTGATTTGTTCCGAAGCATAGTGTTGAAGAATCTGCAAAGAAAGAAAGAAGAGACAAGAAAACAGAGAACAAGGATCCCCAAGAGTAACTGGGTTCCAGATGTTAGAAGCATAAAGATGTAGTGTCAATTATCTTCTTGACACTCGAACACACTATATCAACGATTTCTTTTCTCTCCTCAGGGATAGATGTTGTGGGTTTCACATTAGTTTTGGTGCAACTGTCTAAAATCTTTCCTGTAGGAATCCACCTAAGACCAATTGATTTGAAAATTCTACCCGTGGGTACCCACCTAGTGTTAGATCTAGGAGATGTTTTCCTTTTAGATGCAGTTGAATGAAATGTGGGAGCATCACTTCTTTGAGAAAACCTACGTCCTATGTTGATCCACTTCTTAGGTTTCTAACTTATGACTTTTGGTTCAACGGGTTTGTTTGTCTTAGTCGATTGAGCCTTTTCAAGTGAATTTCCCTTTTGAAGATATTTTAAAGCACAAACAATATGATTATTTACGCAACTACTCTTAGAAGCTATCCAATTCCTATTAGTTTGTTGATTACTCTTAGGTTTTGGTGTGCAACTACAAGCAGTGTTCTGTACTACAGTGGAAGGCATCACATGAGGTTTTGAACCTAGAATTCCATCCTTTTGAAGTAGTGCCTTTTTCCTAGCCTTTTCTATATCATAGTTCTTGTACATGTCATATTTGCCATAAAACTCTTTACTTTTAATGCTTGTTTTAGACACTGTTTTCGAACTGATCCTAGATGAGCCAGGTATAATCACGTGTTGAGATTTAGCAGACACAGATGCATTTTCCTTAGGCCAAGAATGTGGAGTGACTGGTTTTGTCAAATTGTTATTCTCAACAACTTGGGAGTCAAACCGAGGTTTTGAAAATTTAGGTCGTTCAGATTTAAATTCAGTTGGTTGTCTAACCACTGATTGTTTTCTGTTTGTTTGAGAAGGTTGTTTCCCCAAGATTGATGGTTTTGCAAACTTAGTATCCATACTCTGGCCAGTCAGTCTTCTTAATTTGTTTTGTAATGCAGCATGTGCAAACACCTTTTCTTGAATTTGACCTTTTAAAAGCTCATTTTCTTTAACTAATGTATGCACACGTTTTCTTTGTTCATTCAAAAATTGACCATTGTTGCCCGAATTTAGAGATTCGTCTTGCAATTGAAGTTCAAGTGAGATGCAATGTGCCTCTAGTTTTGAAAAATCTTTATGACACTCGGCAATGGTCTTTTTGAAAAGAATGTTTTCTGACTCAAGAGTTTTGTATGATGTTTCAGCTATTGGATTATCAGGTAAGGACTCAGACTCATAACGTTTCTCAAGACATTGTACAACATCCTGGTCAACCGCTCCTTCATTACTGAAGTTAGGTTGCTCAGATTGTTGTTTCTCATTTGCAGGCATAATATGATCAACAGTAGATTGTACCTCAACCATCTGTTCTTTGGCAAAGTTGGGCTCTGAGTCATAAGTGGGTCTGATATCAGCAGAATCAACATTTGTATCATTCCCCAATCTGCTGCTGTCATCTTGCTCTTCCAAAATTTTATCCTGATAGCTTGTATTACCGACATCTGCAGTATTCCCAACAGTCCTTTCAGCATTCCTTCCTTGTCTATCAACTCTTTTACCTTGCACAACAGCTTGATTCCTTATGTTAGAAGAAGAATGAAGACGGTTGTTTGTCTTGTTGGAGATTATGCTGAAGGTACGAGCAATAATTGCGAGTTCTTGATTCAGAATTTTGAAATCCTCATCGTCATCTTCATTGGAATTTGAATAGTACACTGCATCACTGTTATCATATGGAACAAGTTGAGTTGAAGTTTGCTGCGGAGATGAATCATATTGGATCATGAGGTTTGAAGTAGCAGGTTGTGGATAACTGAAGTAATTCTGTTCTTGTCCATAATCCTGATTTGACATTAACATCACATCTGCTGTATAGGCATCCAAATCTGCTGTATTGGTTTCCAAATCTGCATATTCATCATCAGATGGAATATCTCCCATGAAACTTTGCAAAACAGCATTGAGATTACTCCCTTCAACTTCCATTTGACTAAGTGTGGCATTGTATTCAACATTATCGTCAAATACTGGAGTTGAATCATAATCTTGAGCTTCCACATTTGCAATATTTTCCGTATATGCCAAAAATGCCATGCTCGGTTCGATAAGATCTTCTTCATCATCAATATCTTTCATTGTGTTTAAGCATTCAGAAGTTGAAGTCATATCGCCATTGCCTTTCTTAGAAGATACTTGACTAAGCTTCACTAGATTTTGCAGAAGAGATTGCACATTATTATGTAGTGTTGCAGGATGATACTGTGGAATGAAGAAAGGCTCAGGTGCATTCGGAGGATTGAAGAAGAGACCATTTGGAGTGTAAATTAAGGATCCATGGTCAACAACTGGAGATGGTGGAGCAGGGAGAATGGTCTTCAGTGGATTCATGCTTAAGCAAGATTCAAGAATTTGCTTCATTCTGTTGTGATGAAGTTCTTCTGTACGATGCAAAGCTTCAAGATATTTCCACATATCATAAGCACTGGCTTGAAAGTCCATATTCATGTAAATTGAATTGGGAATGGCTAATGTCATGAATCATGCAGCCTGATGGTCAGCATAGTACTGAGCGAGTTCAGTAGCATTCAAATCTGCAGTAGTTTGTAACCTCATAATCCCTGTAGAATCAGCAAGAAGTATCATTTGGTATGGACCATTTTGAATGGAATTAAGCATGAGATCTGCAGCAGGACGATCTGTGAGCCATTGTAGAAATCTCCGTTTCCAATAAGTATACGTTCCTGGTAGCAACATTGGAGGCCTTGATTCATTGCCAAATAGCAGAATATGATCAATGAGGGAGTTGTTGTTTTGTTGTTGATGATACTGTTGCTGATGAGAATATTGGTGAGGAAGGTAGTTGGATGAGTTGATTGAGACATTGTAAATGACATTTCTCTCCCCCTTGATTGTTGCGACGTAATCGAAATAATTAAACCAAAATGTCATACGCAAGGTCGAAATAGTGAATTCAGATTTTCCCTCCAAAATTAATTTGAAAAAATTTCTGTTCCAAAATTTTGAAAATCACTATAAAATGCCATTCTAATGTCACAGGAAAAATTTGAGTTTAAAAAATTTTGTCGCCAAATTACACCGAAAAAAATTTTAATTTTGGCCTAAAAAGTTGAATTTTGGGCCAAAATTTTCAACGTTATACCAAAATTTATATTTCGCGTAAAAATTGAACATTTAGTCTACTGTAGAAAATAAATTTTACTCAAAATTTCCCGCCAATCTTTTTTTTTTTTTTTTTTTTTTTTTTTTTTTTTTTTTTTTTTGAAATCAAGAAGAGAAAGATAAGAAGGAGAAACTTTGATAAGAGTAGTGATTATGTTAAACTTTTGATTGTTAAAGATAAATAAAGGTTGTAATTTTAAGTTGATTTGAAAAACTTGATGAGTTTGGAGATAAATAAACTCGGTATGACTTAAAACAAATCTTTCAAACTCGATAAGTATTCTGTCTAACTCAGTAATGGACAAATTGTCTAACTCGGTAGTTTTTAAGAAATTGTCTAACTCGGTATGTTAGGAAAATTGTCAAACTCGGTAAGCAAGAATAAGTCTCAAACTCGGTAAGTAAGGATAGAACTCAAACTCGGTATGTAATGATCAATGTCAAACTCGGTATATTTATAAATTTGAGCAGAGTTTCCCCTAGTAAGTTACCACAAATAACCTTACTCGATGAACGATAAGGTAAAAGGCTAACTCGCCAAACTTGAGACCAAACTCGGTATGTCTTAAATCTCCTAACTCGATAGGATTTGATTCCCAAACTCGGTAAGTCTTAAATCTCCTAACTCGATAGGATTTGATACCCAAACACGGTAAGACTTTATATCCTAACTCGCAAGCTTTTTACCCAAACTCGGTAACTACCTAACTCGACAAAATATCCAAACTCGCTATGAAGGCGATGAACAGTAACGAAAAATCACAAAAATTACTTTTTAAACCTATTTTTTCAACCAAATCAAACCTAAATCAACCTTTATTATCCCTTGGCGAATGATACCACTTGTTAGGTCATGGTTTTAACCACATAATCACTTAGAGATCTAGAGAGAGAAAGTAGGTAGAGAGAGAGAGTGGAAGGAACACCTAATATGATAATAAGAGACTAATGATATTACTAGAGAACCAACCCCCTCTAAGGAGGGGTTACAATACTATTTATAGGTGAGGACTGGGGCTTCACCATACTTAGAGAATATTACATATTAAGCCCCTAGACCTTTACCAAACCTATAAACTTAGCATAAACATTATAAAACATATAAAATAACTAACGTATTAACTAAATAATGCAACCTATAACAAAATTCAATGACCGACACTTGAAATAATAAAGTCTATTCCCAACACCTTGGCCTAAAGTACTGTTAGGGTATTATGCTTTAATGGTTGTCATTAGGATTGTGTTGTTTTGTTGTTATAGGGTTGTATTTAGTCCTAGTTAAACCCTTGTAAACACAATCAAATGTATGCTGTCATCATGGTTATATGCAATAATATTATGGTTATGTACATATCTTTATTACTAAAGAAAGTTAATTGTCATTGATAGAGATTATGGTTACAATTGTTTTATTTTAGGGTGGTTTTAGTTATGCACTTAAACCACAAACATACCTACAATGCTTGCAACCATAAGCAGCCTAGTACATGAAAAAGCCCTTAACCCATCTTCTTTTTGCCCTTTCCTGTTGAATCCTAGGGGTATTTGATCACAAATGGTTTGACACCATGTTGAATCCTTGGGGTATTTTCCCTAGAACATATGTGTTTAGGCTTTAGGGGCTTGATTTGGAAAGACATCTCAGTGGACATCCATGATGCA
Source organism: Artemisia argyi (assembly GCA_030686995.1). Taxonomy (NCBI): domain Eukaryota; kingdom Viridiplantae; phylum Streptophyta; class Magnoliopsida; order Asterales; family Asteraceae; genus Artemisia; species Artemisia argyi. The sequence continues at coordinate 252,997,276 of CM060708.1, forward strand.
AATAATCTAAAACCACAAACATCTTTATTCTCATCAACTGCCCTAAGAGATTTCCTTTTAAGCCTACCATTTTGATTACCTTGTTAGGTGACTTAGAAGTACCCTTACCATCATTTGAACAACCCACCACAACTTTAGAACAACCCTCCCCACCTTTTGAAATACCCTCACCTTTGTTTTTATTCCTATCCTGTTGTCTTTTTTTTTTTAATAGTGGGAGCTCCAGCACACCTACCTGATTGCACATCCCTACCACAATAAACTAGCAGTTGCTTCCAATCATTTCTCAAAAAACACAGTTGATACCATTTGCTACCCCATAATTAGCTAAAGCAAGTTTGAGTTGTTCATTGGTCTCAAACCTCATACCTAAAACAGGTTCCATTTTATCCCATTGTTGTGTAGGATCATGTCTTGGATATATGATACCTGCCTTAGCTCTATACTTAGGATCTATATTATCTGGGTCATTTATCACTTCTATTTCAGGTTCATTGACTTGTTCATCAATAAAACCTTTATAGTGACCACTATTAGAGCACAACTTCGACAGAAATGGGTCCTTGGTAGTGACAACCTTAATTTGTACATTTCATCACCTTCAATAAAAAAACTCAACATCACCATAATCTTCTTCATCACTAGAACAATAAGCATCATTGGATTCATTTCCTAAATCAACATTATTGGCTTCTGCAATGTTCCTAACATCAAAGGCATCATCATCTAGATGTTCAGCATACATATCCACAACCCATTTTGTTTCATAACCTACTGTTAAGAAAGCCTCAACATTGTGACATTTCGAAAAATTCATGTCATTTATTTAATAGTTATTATTCAACTATCTTATTTTATTTATAATTAAATTCATCAGAAGTTATCCGTGTACGTTCAATTCATTCAACCACGACTATACTATGTCTACTCTACACTTTCTATGCACCATTATTTCCTTACAATCCTATTTATAAAGTCACAATTCACTTTTTCCATTTTTACGTCAACTTTCCACTTTTTACGTATTGCGCGGTTTAAATTCATGTTTTCACGTTTGAACCTCAAATAAATCCTCTGATGAACTCACCACTCATCTATACTTCAAAATATATTGTGAAAACGAGTTTTAACACTTTTACAAGTTTTACATTTTATTTTCTACCCGGTATCACGTTACGCATCTTAAAACTCCACGTTTTAAGTTACCGGGAGCAAAATAAACTACACAATACATCTAATAACAATTTACTCCTAAAAATTCAGCACTAACTTCACTAACTTGGTACTAACCCTTCCTAGGTGGCACCAAGTTGTGGTTTGCATTTCTATAATGCACAAGTGTCCTAAAACCTTGTCCTTGTGTCTTCCACTAACTCTAAACCACCAAGATAACTCATAGTAACTATCACCACATGCAAAAATCTTCATCGACTCTTCCTCTCCTCCTCTTGAACATGGCTAGGTAAACACAAAACAACCATGGTTTTGATTTTTCTAGCTAAAATAATTAGTACAAGATGAAACTCTCTTGGTGCTAACTTGTTCATTGTTCTTTTATCTCTTCAAAACTCTTGTTTTCAAGAGTTTTGTTGATGATCTCCTAGGGTTTTCTTGGTGATCTTCCTAGAGTTTTCAAGTATTAAGGAGTGGTGACTCTCAAGATCTTCCAAGAATTATTGGTGACAAGAAGTGTTGGTGGTCATGGATTAGAAAAGAAGTACAAGTAATGTAGTCTTAATCCTTGATCTCCATTTCTCTTCTTGGTACTCTTCTTCCTATATATTTTTGGCTCACAAAATGTTTTTGTGGCTGTAGGTAGCAGATCTTCATGCTCCCTTGAAGTCTTTCTTTCAAGCTCCTCCTTGGTGATCTCAAAAACTTTCATTTGGTGGTGATATTGATAGCCCTAAAGTCCTTTCTTCTTGTCATCAAACTTGTCCATCTCTTTTTGTAAGAAACTCTTTTATAAATTTTCATTGTATTTATATTTTTCACTCCTGTAAATTTATTATATATTGATGTAAATGATTATGGTATAAGTTATTATACTAAATTAGGCTTGGTACATAGGTTGGATCACAATAAAAACCCTAAAGGACTAGACATGCAACTGTGATTCTGATTCAGGGGCAAATATGGAATAAACTATACTAATCAGTAAACTTTGGACATAAACTAAAAATATGGGGTTCTAGGTCTGTGTCTTGTGGTCATTTTGACGGGTATTTCATTAAATAACTCATTACGATGATTAAACGAGAAATATTTTCGTAAAACATGTCCAGTTCTGAGTAACAGATTTGAAACCTGCAAAAGTCGATTTTTTTGTGAATAACCCTCTGTTACTCAAAGAATAAAAGTTTTAGATAACATCTTAACTTAAACGTGGCCGAAAACGGGGAATTAATCGGGTTTGTAAAACACTAGATATTGCACTTTTCGTGGGACTGATGCAATGTTAAAGTTTTCTGAAGTGAATATATTGGGTAAATGGGTAACTTTGGTACTGTTAAGTAATTTTTGGTTTAGTGAGACCTACAAAACTTGTTGGTACAGATTAATACCTTTCCGTGGATATAAAGAACGTACTTTTTGGACTTACGGTGTACAAATGACGGAATTTCTAAGATGAGTAAGTTATTTAAATTTTTGACAACTTTTACGTCAAAAGTATAAAAAGGATTTTAAAACTTATGTAATTGTACCTTTAAAATTTGTGTTTGAACACTTAGAATATATGTACCAAGCATAATTAAGATTATAATTTATATAGTATAGTGATTGTACAATAATTCGCACTACCAGGCCTTCAATGGTGATCAAAGGAAATGAGGGGTGTTGTGATTACGCCAAGCTTGGATATAACCTGAAATAAGAAATACTAAAACACTACGTTAAGTGATTGCGCAGGGGTTGGACCCTGCGAACCACCTCCGGCGTGTGAATAAGTGATCGGTATGAGAGTTTAAGTGTAAATGTAGTAAAGTAAGGTGAGAAAGATTGCATACGAGATTTGTCATCGTCCAGGACTATTTATAGGTGAAGAAAACGATCCTGGAGAGTGGTCACATGTTTGAGAGAGATCATGGGGGCGTCCCATGATTTGTGGTAACCGCTAGGGTTTAGTGTCCCACTCCTCGTGATTTAGCGTGGGAGCTAAAGAGAAAGAGGAGACGTGGGTAAGACTTGGTCTCACCAATACTTGGACTTGGCATCGTTCCGTCCTTAAAACTTATCGAGAGATACCCCGAAGGGCTTAATCCTTCAATTGGCGAATTCTCACTTGGTAACTAGATCATTGATGATTAGTTTTACGCCAAAGAAAGTTTTAGGAGGCTAGCCAGAGCCTTCGATTATGTAAGTTATGATCAGAATCGAAGGGGAGTCCTTCGGAGGGTACATCATCATATAGAGACTAAATTACATCAACACTTACTTTCAAAAACTAAGACAAGCGTATATCTATTTAGGTTCGTTGTAGAACTTTCGCGGCTAGTTTCTTCACTTGCTTTTCCGTGCTATTTCCTTTACTCACGGTGAGTTCATAGCCTCGCCTTTACTTACTTAAATGTTTTATAAACCTCGCGAGGGGGATACATGCTAGTTTTACAAACTGAATACAAGTAGTTTTTTTTTTTTTTTTTTTTTTTTTTTTTTTTTTTTTTTTTTATGCTTGACCCAATTACCTGATTATAGACATTGAGTACCTTTGCCATCCAAGTCCCTAATTTCATGAACCGTTAATTACGTGAGTAAACGCTAATATTATAGATATGCATATTTGGCCAGGCAGGCCTGTTCGGGTGAGTAGCGCTCACTTGGAGCCTTTATTACCAAACGGACATATAATATTGAGAATTGAGGTAAATGGCAATTAAATACCATATGAGGGGCATTTATACTTGGCCAAGGTTCGGTGTCATGAGCTCGATGCTATAAATTTGATTTTTCCCGACTTGTAAAAGGCCTTTACATGTCTAACTACGATTTATGCTTGTATTCAATTGCTTAGTTATTAAACTCTATGAATTCACTCAACGTTATGTTGACTTTTAGCATGTTTATCTCAGGTCCGTAAGTTACTTCAGCTTGGATGGACGACGCAAAGAATGGATATCTACTTGGTGGCCCATGTTTAAAAAAAAAATAAAATTTCCATTCGATAATGTTTCAAACTTTCAAACTTATGTAACTTTGTATTATGTTAAAACCTTTTGGGACCTTTGTTAACTCTGGTAATTTATCGAATGTGAAAGTTTAAAAACGACTTTGTTTTGAAGTTGTTACTATATTTGTACAATGTGACTAATATATAGCATCCCATGTCCCTTTCCGCTGCGATCCTAAAATGGGGGTGTTATAAACATCATCATCATTTTTAATTTCTTTGATGCCTAATCTTAACGGTGTGCCTACTTTGCAATAGTACAACCTCCTAAGTAAATTATGCACTAAATGCTTAACCAAATTAAATAGATGATCAAATGACATACCTTCAAACCTAACACCTGTGATTTGCTTGATATCCCCTCCCAAATAATCGAAAGGTTTTGTTGTAAAATAGCCATCGTGGTTTAAATTAACTGTGAAAACACGATTCTTGTCCGGTTTATGTTTTCTCATCTTGATTAATACATAGATTAGAAAAATATGATTTATGCAATTGGGAATTAGGGTTCTTGTGGAATTGGGGGGGGGGGGGGGGGAAACGATTTTGGGAATTAGGGTTCTTGTGGAATTTGGGGGGAAACGGTTTTTGGTAAAGTATTGGAAGTCAACACTTTTTATAAAAAAATTTGTCTTTTTGTAAAAGGTTACCGGTTTAGCCAGTGACCAGTTGCAAAAGGGCAACTTATTGCATAACTTTGAAGGTTACAAAAACTTTGGTTAGTTATATTAATATTTTTGAAAGCTCGTTACCTAACATTAGAAAATTTTCAAAGTTCGTTACCTATCTGTGTAATTTTCCCTAATATAATCTTTTGATATGACTAAATGAGGTCACAATTTGGTGTTTTGATAAAAATACTAAGGTTTTCAACATTGAGATCCTATTCAGGAGCGTTTTTGGTTTTATAAGATCGAGATCTTAAGATCGGATCGGGATCCTAAGATCCTACTATAATGTCAATTCTTAATAGTTTTTGTAATATTATTCAAATCTACAAATTATTATATATTAGAAACACAAAGTTATATGAATGTTTCATGGAAATGTTGTCCTAAATTATGAATACGAGATGTTTAAAAGATTAACATGTTGTTTTTTAAATTCGATAAAACATAATCCCTTACTTTGTACTCCCTCCGTCCCAAATTATTGTCCCCTTTTGATATTTTCGGTATTTACTTTTCAACTTTGACCTTAAGTATTTTTGTTTATATGACATAATACTTGATACAACATATATGAATGGATTGAGTTTTATGTGTATTTTCATTTGGTATAAATTTTATCAAAAATTGTATAACACAAACAAATATATACATAGTTAATGTTGAGAAGGAAAGACCGAAAAAGTCAATATGTGACAATAATTTTGGGACGGAGGTAGTAGTTTTTTAGTTTACCATTCGAAAAAAGTAAAGATCGGATCAGATTAGATTGTAAGATCCTATGGTAAAGATCAGAATCTTATAAGATTTTAAGTTTGCTAAGATCCTATGTAGGATCTGGATCATTTTTGTTTCGTAGTATCGTAAAATCGTAAGATACTAAGGATGCGTTTGGTTTGAGGATGTCACCGGGTATGGAATCAAAGAAGAAACAAAAACTTTGTTTGGTTGGTTTTGGGCCCACCACTTTGGGAATCAAGTAATGAGATTTCATTCCACACAAATTTGGTGGGTTTCACCCGATCCATCCAATCATTTTTTTTTTATTTGATAGAATTTTTTCAACCACACATTATTTATTCTTTTTCTTATTTTATAATTTTTTCAACCACAAATTATATATAATAATATATTTTCTCTCTCCTATTTTTTTCTCAAATCTTTTCCACTTCTTTCAAACCTTTCCCAAATCCAAATCCAATTCCAATCTCACTTGCGAACCAAACGCACCCTAAAGTCAGGATCGGTATTCTCACAAAAATACTAACATGTCGTTGACTTTTATTTTACTTTCATCTTTCCCTGTACATAAAAAAAGAAAAGAAAAGAATAAATAATAAAATAAAGAGGAATAAATGGATGCTAACTATTGACACTTCTATCTCAAATGATGTAAAGACAAAATCCTAACTTTTGACAGTTCTATGTGGTTGAGTATTCAAATGATGTATGACATACATATATATATATTTTTTTCGAAGTTAAATTAACTATCGATTATTAAATGAAAATATTTTAATCTATTCTTTTTTGGTTGTACAGGTGGATCAAATGACGTTAAACATGTATGAAAATAGTACACAATCATACCCCTATGTACCGGGTATGATAAAACGTTACATTTGTAATGGCCGGTGAATGGTAGCAAAATTAATGTTTTGACTCGTCTAATGTAAAGATAATAGCAAAAAATATGCAAAATTGTTTCAATTTCCACAAGCAAGATCATGCTATTTAAACTACTAGTGAAAAAACATTATTAATGCCTTAGAAACCTTTAAATGTTGGTCCAATCCTAGGTAAAGATAGCGATCTCCTACGAAGACCCATGCCACCACTATGCACATAATCAACTACATTCACTCCTTGCGCTGCTTGCACAACTGGTTCATGATCACTACCATCATCACTCGCGCTTTCTGTTGCCATGGGTTCCTTCCCCTTCGATTCTGCGTTGTCCTCTTCTTCATTGTTGTTTCCATCCTCTGAAGAAGTGTCATTGATGGTATGGAAGATGGTGACACTCTCTTTCGGGAGACTTTTAATAGAAAAACTCTTGTTGTACATATTAGAGAGCGGAATGAGGGATTTTGATTCTGAGCTTGTTGCATCTTTTCCTAAACTGTATGTGGTTGAGAGTTTGCGCTTTATACCATCTCTTTCTCTCACTAAATCATTGAGTTGTTCCAACACTTCGTTGGTTGATGATCCCTCTGCTGCTGCTTTTTTCTCGAGCTCAGAGATTGTTCTATCAAATACTTTCTTTTGAAGCCGAAGGGAACTCTGCAAAACAACATATAACACTTAACATATATGCGGTCATCAAACTTAAAGAAACCCAACATGCCATTGGCCTAGTGGTATCGAATGTGTGATTCAACTTACTCTCTTTTCAAGAAAGTTTCCAAGATTTTGGTTTCGAAGCTTCTTTTTCTTCCAAAATACGCAACAAAATCGGACCAAGGCTGCTACTAATATCAAAAGAATTGTTTCTATGAATAGAAATAATCGAATTGCTTTCTCGTTACCTGTGAAACAGAAGTATAAATGTTAACTACTTTATTGGTATGTAGAGTCTCACATCAGTGGTTTCTTTACCTGTATAGATGCTAAGGCGCCTAATTTCCATCATGGAACAGCTTGATTCAAGCTTCCGAGCTGTTGAAATAAAATTATTATGACAATATACAAAGCAAAGAAGCAAATTATACATAAAGTTATGAGGTCGTTACGTGTGCTCAAGCATGAAAGTGGATTGCCAGTATCTGCATTAGATAAAATAAGATGTTGTAAGCACAATCATATTGATTCTACATAAAAGTGGTTCAACAATATCTGCCAAAACTTACTTCGGATAGAAAGAAAAGCAAGAAGTATACTTTCATCCACTGTGTAGCGCCTTAGATCAGTATTGTAGAATAAGTTCCACAATGAACCTGTTTCAGTGTTGAATAAGGAAAGTCAGATTATGTCCCACATATAAATTTTCTTTAAAAGCAAAGTTTTTATCACGCAACGAAAATAGATCACCAGGATAGCTTTCAGACCAATAAACAGTTCCTGTTGCAGGAACCAACAATGTGACAACAGATTTCAGTGGCTTCTTTGCTGAAACATAAGTGTATTCATCAATTGTCCGGCTAATCTTGCCATCCATTATTGTCTGAGATATATAAACTGCATAGCCAGAGCAATCAACAACCGGTTTAACTTGAATCACTGCATCCCGAATGTCTCTTCTGGGAAATTTGTTAACAACCCCAGAAGGCGAAATTGAGTATAGAAACCCATCCAGTGAACCAATTGATATCCAACCTGCAACTCAACCGACATAAAAAAGATCTTAAAAAGTACTAAGATTTTTTACATAAAATAAATATACTTTTTCATTCGTCCCATTTTAGGTGTGTCTTTTTTTTAATTGTAAATTTGTCATTAAGAGATGGCTTTGTGTCTTGTTTGAGTTATTCTCTAACCATGTTTTAATGACTCTAACATGACACAAAGCCATTTTCAATTACTTAAATAGTCAACTGGGATGGCAAGGCCCCTTTTTAGGGATTACTACAAAAGAAATAGGTACGTTGGTGTTATATGCAATTCACCTAGTAATAATGATCATTCAAGTTGGAAACTGAAGGACATATGCTAAAATTACCATTACTATCAGCAACTGGTGCAGAGTCATTGGTACTCAATGGCCCAACACTTTGTTGCCATAAAACGGTCCCACTCAACACATCAAGAGCAAGAATCACAGCTTTAGCTGGCACAGTGACATACAGGTGACCGTTGTTTCCAGCAGTAATAGTGAAGCTCTTTCCCAATGAGCTAAAATCCTGAATCCACTTATACTGAGGACTACGAATCGATATTGAATACAGTTCTCCATGATTATTCGATATCTATATATAAAAAACATTCACAATTCTCAATTACATATATGTGGATACTTAGAAAATAGAAAAGTTGGCAAGAGAGCTTACATATAAATTAGATTCGCAATAATCAATAATGGGGACTGAAACGAAATAGCAGTTTGTGACATTTTTGCTACAACCATAAAGGTATCCCATTCGATTAACTACAGGCTCAGTACTCCATTTCAGTTTCCCCTCAAACGTGAAGGCAAATAGCCCCAGTCTATTAAAGTTGATAAGAATACAAGAACTTGATATACTAACTGCCAACCCAATAATCTCATTCAGCCCTTTTAAACCAGTTTCTGGACCCAACAACACCTTCCCAGCGGCTGCAGGAGGTCTAATGTTCCTAGTATCTATTTTTAGTAAGCGGTTCTCAGCAACCAAATATACCTACCAGCAAATACATTTCATTAATCAATACTAACAAAAGTAAACAATATTACTACTTTTGAAGTTTTAGCGTTATACTAATACTACCATTCTTGCAGCTCCAAAAACCGGGCTTATACCGGCATTGCATGTGTAGTTGAGAGGAATTCTTTTCAAAATCGAGCCGTTGCTTTGGAAAACCAATAAGTCCTTTTCTAAGCATATGTAAACGTTCCCATCCTCGCCCATCAGAGGATTTGACAGCCTTATGTTGGCGTGATGTGACTGTCTTTCTACATACAACAATAAAATTGGTAAAATTTAAAGAATAATCAAGGCTTTTTTCCATATAATTCCAACTATCTTTTACTTCTCGGTCGTTTTAGCCATTGCACTTTTTGAAGTGCATTCAGGATTCAAATTCTTTGACAATCCATATAAGCACAAATAAAAGTACAAAAGCATTGATTTCATTATTGGAAGAGGCCTTAGATGCAATATATCAGTTGACCGTGTAGAATTGAGATGTGTTTCAGAGTATTTCTTTCTTGATAGATGGGTTGTTTTCTAATGAAGAGTGAAAAGCTAATCTTTGGTTTTGTTAATTATGTGATAATATTTGTTGTTCCATGCTTATTTTAAAAAAATTAGTGCTGATGTTTTGTAAACAGATGCTCTCCAAATTGTCTTAGAAAGTGAGTATAGACGTATAGTACTAGTAATTTTGTAAAGGGGTACTTAACAGAACTTAGGATCTTTATGTTTTCAGTAAAATCAGATATATTTGTGAATACATTAGTTGATTACATTTGTAAATCCATCTTTAGTTCTTATAACCATTGGTAGTACTTAGGTGGCTAGAGAATATGTGAAAGCCTTTACTAAGCTACATTAGTGGAATATAATAATATGGAAATCCATTGTGTAGAACCAACAGATTAACACAAACGAGTATCAACTAATATATACCAAGACGAGATCACTGCTATATCATGCATCAGTGTTCATATCTGCTGTTGAAACTCAAGCTTATATAGTTAGTTATATAATGCGATCAGAATATAATGTTAAACCATGATGTTGTAGGTTGAAAAATGGAAGATATATTATTCACACGAGTTCAGTTCACATCTGGTGAAATTGAGGACTGTAAAGCTCTTGTTGATACAGTTAGTGGTACGTCAAAAGGTTACGGTTTTATATTGTTTTAACATAGGAGTGGATCGAAAAAGGCGTTGAATGAACCGTAAAAGAAGATTGGCAATATGGTGACAAATTTCTGATGTAGGTATGGCAATATCGAGTATAATTATTTATTGATATCGGTAAGTCATCAGGTTATCGTTTTTAAATAAGCAACTAACACACATATTTTTGAAAAAGGCAAGTCAAAATTTCTGATATATATATATACTTGCTGGTGTCATTTTTTTCTTGTTGTCATTATTTTTCTTGCTGTAATTTTATGGTTGTTGTATTTGCTTGCTATCAATTTATACTTGCTGAATAACTGGTAGAGTGGGATACAAAAGTTTATTACTTAGCTATGCAGAAATGTTTTATTTAGTTGTAGGATTATTGAATGAAATGTATGAAAGTCATATACAAATGTGTATTACTTAGAGTGGGATACATAAGTGAAATGTATGAAAGTCATATATAAGAGGCTTAACCAATGTTCTGAAACGAAAAAACTCATTTGATTATTAAATTGAAGGGACAATTGCATGCTCGGTCCACCATGTCCGAACCCAGGACTAAACCGAGTGACCCGAGGAAAGACCAACCCAACCCGACTGGCCATCGGTCTGGTCTTGGTTTCTATAATTTTGGATTTTCGTTTTTCTGTCTGGTCCGATTTTAGTAAAATATATGGTTTTATATTGCTTAGATTTTCATGGAACAAGCCCTTAAATCTAGTTTGTTAACTTAATATGGTCCTCTTCGATTTATAAAGAAACACGCCACATATAAGAACAACACTAATCATCAACTTAAAAAACGCCCAATTCTAAAATAAACCGTACATCTAATAACAAAATACAGCAAATCAAGTGATATGTAGTGTAAATAAACAAACCTGATATGTAGTGTTGATGTGAAAAACCAGGGTCCGAAGCAGCAGCCGAAATTAATCCGAACATGTATAGTGTTAAAATGCAACTCAACATTCTAAGAATCTGGGACATCTTTGTGTAAAAACCAAAATTTTCCTAAGATTATTATAATGATATTATGAAGATAGTTCATGTGTTTGAGGAACGGTTATTTAACCGCCACAAGATGGCGGGAAATGTATATAGATGATTTGCAACACGCTATTTTTTTTTATTAAGTTTTAAGTATTTGGTTATGACACAAAGATTTTTTTCAAATAATATTGGCACATCGATCGATCGTTACATTTTTATAGATAGTTTTATAGTTTTGTAAATGTACCTTTGTAAGTGGAATTTTAACTTTTTACGTGTAGTAATGTAAAGATTTTTGTCTCATTAATTTAAAAACTTAATTCACTTTTAACTACAAGTTATCTAAATAGTTCATTGTTTTCACGTTTTTTTGGTTCCAGGAAGAGACAATTTTTATTCGTTTTGTTAAAGTACTTTGGCATACTACGAAAATCTACATATAGCACAATAACTTTGTGTTTAGTGTGATTACTTAAGAGATGCAAGCCATACTGTTTACTTTGAAGAATTACAATGAATATAGAAACACATTATATTTACCATTTACTATCCACACTTAAGAAAAAAGAAATGTGGCTGATACACTTGTTTTCTTCATATTGTGTAACTCATAGTTGCAATATTATCAGTTCCTAACACTTTTTAACATGTACCACACTGGACTGGATCTTATATATAGGCTTGAACTGTTGAGATTTATGGTTTCACTTTTCGTTATTTTTCAAGCATAAAATATCTCAAGTGTCAATCATATCGTATCCGTTTTAATCAAGCGTTTTAGGCTAGATACGAGGGTAAGACAGTAATTATAATCTCATCTCAAATAAGCAAATTGGAATAGGCAGTTTGACATGTACTTAAGAAAACAAGCCCGGACAATCTCTTATATTGGTAGAAATTTAATATCTTTAGCTTTCATCACAAGAAATAGTTTTGTTTTTTAAGGAGCAATACCATCCTGGGCAAATTCATTGGCCCAAATGAGATTGAATATCGAGTGAACTTAACTTAGACTACTTTGTGTTTAAATACCGGGGCAAATTCTTTGGCCCGACACAACCCTTCAAAGAAATGTGTATACAAACTTTCATGGCCTTCAACTTGAGTAAAGGAGATCAAGCAAAGCCGATTTTAATTACCGTATTAAACAAGGTACTATACGTACAACTTTCATAAAAGTAAATGCACCATATATAATATCAAATACCAGCGTTCATTTCACAATGTAGCAGCTACTATCCGCTCATAAGAAAGCAAGTTCCTTGTTAAATCTACAAACTAGGAAAGCCTAAAAGGGGCTTATCATGCCAGCTAACTTCAACAAGATTTCTGGGCAAAGTCGTTCTCTTGGAGGTGCCATAGCAACCTTAGCAAGTGCATCAACATCACCAGCATGTATGTAATCAACTATATAATCAAATAGCTCGTCTTTACCACCTCTTAGTGGATCCTGTACAATTTTACAGAAAACCAAACTTTTTGAGCTAAAAATTGTCATAACATCATGATCAGTATAGTTAGGTTCACAGATTGATTGCAATTACATGAGATTTCTCGTGAAAACCAAAGCATTTGATTTTTGGCTATTTTAAGAGAAAGGATGCCGATTTACTTGTCAAAATAGTCATAAAAAAATGATCATATGCATATGAGTATACATGATTCACCGACTTTTGGTGTTGATTAATTGATTAATACTGTAAGAAAAACTTACTTGAACAAATAAATCTGTATGGGATTTTCCATCGAATAGTATCAGCTCAGCCCGCGCACCAACTCTCTTTAGAGTGTCCACGAAACTTATACTGCGCAATAATATTTAGAATTTTAGTTTGTCAACAACATAACCTTTCTTATCAATTATTTTTTTAGTAAATGAGCTAGCCACATCATTAGTTATTAATATATTATCCAAAATGCAATAGGGTACTTTAAGGGAATCAAACCTTGCATCTGGCGGTATTGATAAATCTTTAGTTCCATGGAAAAGAAGAACATGGGGTAGGATAGAAACCGCGTTCCTAACATTAGGATCCTCAATAAAAATATCAGGAGAAAACTGTTTCAAGGAATCTTCGCCTTCCATCATACTGTCATGACATATGCTTAATAATTTATCTGCTTGTAAAACAAATGACGAAGGCATACCATGTTATTTATTACCTTAAAAATATAGAGCGATGGAGACCTCGTCTATCGAAATGTTCAACCAGATTGAGTAGGTTGTACCTGCATAATTACAAAAACTCATAATTAATTAATGAAAGATGTCTAACGGGAGTAGACTATAAGAACAAAAATGCTTTAAGAGATGATTTTTACCCTCCAGATAAACCAAAATAAGCTTTTATATGTGACACACTCCAAGATGTGCTCTCTCCTTTGGATTCCTTTATGGCCTGCTGAAAGAGTGCACAAGAAGAGATATATGCACCAGCAGACTGTCCCATAAGATAAATCCTATTTGGATCCCCTCCATATTCGGCAATATTTTTGCAAACAAACGATATTCCTTGAGAAACATCTTCAACCATATCGCTGATTGTACCCTGAGGAAAGTTCCTATATGCAAGGAGAAAATTCCAGTTTTAATTAAAAATTTATAACTGCATGCACCGAAAAATTTGATGTAAAAGTATGTTTGGATTGATTTGGTTACCTGTAATCAAGGGATGCCACAATGATATCTCTTTCTGCTAACTGAAGGCCTAAAAGAGCACCCCATCCTTTATACCCTATGATCCATGCTCCACCGGTCACAAACACAGCTACAGGTTTCGGACCATCTATATTTTCTGGTAAGTATAAATCCAACCTGGAAAACAAAGTTTTCATTCACTTAAATGATTTAGCTGTTGTTCGGGTTTCACAGGTTTGGCTTGGAGCCAATTCCTCTTGAGGATTTGATTATAGTTTACCATGGGACGAATTGATAAAACAGTAAAAGTAATATGGGTAAATAACTTGATAAATGAAAGTAATACTTTATAACTTTGATAAGATTCTGTAACCTTACACTTGACTCGATTCTAAACTATATATACTAAGTTGAAACGTTGTGTCCCTTCATGAAACATTGCAACGTTTCAATACTAACTGCCTTAACCGAATATAACTGTCAAATAAACAAACGGGGTGTTTGGATATGGGTATAACCCAGTCCATTAGTTTTTACCCGTTTTGACCCATAAGACTAAAGTACTTAAATTACATAAATAACATACTAATACAACATTCTAAGTGATCATTATGCTACATTAGCTAAATGCATACACAAACAGAATGTGGCATCGTATTTGAAAACTAGAATTACCTATTCCTTGGCTGGTCACCGTAAACTATACTTCTACGGACATTGTTTGAGTAGCAAAATTTATATACAACTGCAAGAAGAATAAAGGAAATAGTTAGCTTGCAGATCTTAATAACTGTCAGTATCATTGTAACATGTAAGAACTTGATAAAGTGAAAATGGATGCCAAAAAGTAAAGTATTATAAAACGAACCTCTGAGTAGGCCAGGCAATAACAACATTGCATAAAGGGCAAGGGCAAGAAGCCTCAACATCCATCGTCGGCCTACCCTGGTTGAAAAATTAATGATTAGGGAAGAATTCTGAAATATATTTGCATCTACAGTTTAGTTTACATTCACCCTATTGCTTCAAGTTCAGGGGTTGTTCTAGTTCCAGTAATAAATGTGATTTCTTCATACAATGGCCATGAAAGATCAGCCAGTCATCTACTACAAACTATTGAAGGCCACCTTCTAAAGTACAAAAGAAAGTGATTTTCTGAAGTATAGGATGATTTGATGGATGCAGTTCTTACACCAATAAATATCTCAACATTAAACTGCTTTTGTAAGTTATCCTAAACAAAGTTATGTATGCTAATTCTTATCTACTTCAATTTACATTTTTGGTGTTTTAGCTAGTGTGATTCTCTCGCCAATGGTGGATCATGGTACACATAAAGCTTAATTAAACATGTGTTCTTTATAGCAATCATATTTAATCCTAGTCGTAGGCCATCACTTGCCTAAATCATGTATTTGGTTATCTGTATATTTGGTTGAACAAACTATTAGGACCTTCTGTTGTGCAATCCTTTATTCCGGTTTACTTTTAGCCAAAGAGTTGGGTAAATGACTGTCCACTTTTCTTCTTTTATGTTCATGATCCCACATGGAATACATATGAGGTATATTTACCAACTCTAGTTGGGTAAAACCAATTAAGAACAGGATAATTTTTAACAAACTGAAACATGTAATAAGGATACCAAAATGTCATTATGTCGAAATCAGAAGAATTCATGCTTTGTTCAAGTGTGTGCGTGTGTGTGGCCACTTGAGAAAGAGCTTGTAAACCGATCTAATCATCCAAAACAGATTTACAGTTTTAACAAAGTAACTACTTAAATACTTAATTCTATGCCAAGCAACATTTATATCAACACCAAGTAACAGCTCAGAGCTCCTTAAAGATCCCATGTGTCTGCATAATCACAGCATTCATAATTTACAGCTCCTCAATAATTATATATGGACAGTTTTCAAAAAATCATAGCAGCAAACATATTCGTCATCGTATACACACCATATATTTTGTTTTCTTACATTGTATCGTAAGTAACATACTTATAATTGCAACATACTTTAATTTTTTACCAATCAATATAAGGTAACCATCCCACCTATGTTTTATACATTTTGATGCAACTTTAAAATAACAAAAAAACAGAAAATGGTTCAACACGTAAAATGAGAGAAAGCAATTCTACCCAAGATAACGGAGGAGAGTGAAAGTAAGGCGCGTAATCAAATAAGTTTCGCTAGCAGCATGTCCTACATCCCGACTAAACGATTGTGATCTGCTTAGACAAGCAGAAGAATTCTTTTTAAGCGAGTTTATCCTTGCGGTGGTTCTAGAACGTAAGGAATCCGGGGTGGTCATATCTACACTGATAGAAGAGGATGTGGATCTAACTGGAAATAATGTGTCATTCATAAAGCAATATAATTCAGGGGGGAATATATTTGAATGAAAAGAGAATAAGGAAATATTGGTTGGTGTTTAATAATATTAATAATGTGTGGGTTACTTTACGTAAGCATTTTTTTGTTCTTGTATTGTCTGGCATTTTTCATTATATATATATGGTTGTGGTGGACAAATTTGATTCTAATAGGGTTTGTTTGTTTTTCAAATCAGATTTGTGTTTTTTTTTTTGTGGTTGTTAAAATGTTATGAAACAGCTGCCTTCCAAAAAAAATTGATGACATAAAAACAGGTTGAGGTTGTTATAAGATTAACTTATTTTAGATAAATAATTGCTAAGTATATATTAAGAATTTCCACAATTTACTCAAGAAAAGTAATATATGTATGGATAATGGATCCCTAGTGGGTCATTGATTAATAGTAAAAGCAAAAAGAGGATTACTCCATTCCTCTAGAGCATGTATTGTGTTCTATCATCTCATCATTTGTTTTCGCACTTTAGTGTT
This sequence comes from Artemisia argyi, assembly GCA_030686995.1. Lineage (NCBI taxonomy): Eukaryota > Viridiplantae > Streptophyta > Magnoliopsida > Asterales > Asteraceae > Artemisia > Artemisia argyi. Next base: position 253,014,110 of record CM060708.1, read on the forward strand.
TAAAAAAGTGTGTTGTCTTCGCAAGAACCGAGTAGAAGCATTAGCTTATATTCGTCTTTTTGCTTTTTCTTGGTTAAAAGTTAGAGGTTTAAAGTGTCATGTTGGAATGATTGGTTAAGAAAATCTTTGTATTCTTTTCTAGCTACTTGCTAAAGTTATTTTGTTTTATATCAATTGCCGTTCAAAAATAAAATAAAATAAGCATTAGCTTACAGACCTTTTTGACGCATACACCTAAAATACAGTCTATGTCTTTTATGATTTGAACCACATGATACAAACTATTTGTAATGTAAACAAGATGCATAAACTTATGCAATTCATGAGCTATGTTGATATCAGTACAACATAAAGTCATGCAGTTATCTGCAAACAAATGATTTTACACGTTGAGTGGATACTTTTTAATTGTCAATCATATTCCATGCCACCTTCACCTCATGCTTCTGCCAGCCCACAACACATGGCCATTGGCCGCTGGACCACTAGACATACAAAGACAATTTTGATTTCTAAAGTCCAACTCATGAATCTGTTAACATAATACAATGCAGCTTAAGTTCCCTAAATGCCCTTAATAAACATTTCATTACACCATAAGAATACCAAATCCTCAAACCAATACTTAAGATATTTAACTATTTAAGAGTATCACGTTTGACTTAAACGGTCAAAGTAAGGAAACACTAAATCATAATCAAAGAGAAAGATCCAACTTGCGGAATCAGGGGCAATCCCGCCAATATAACTATCAAATACCATAGGTTGGGTTAAGTTAAAACGGTTCAGACAAAATGTCACAAGTCAACTGCAAGCGTTTTACAAAATTGGATGATAAGTATTCTACATGGATCCTTATTCTTATCTGCTTCTTCTTCTCCAACGTTTGCTATTAGTATCATTGCCTGAACCACCATTTTTGTATTGCAGAGATGGGACTGTTTAAAAATGGTGCATATTTGTTGATGAGAGGATTAACCGTCACCCCAACTTTGACCCACACATTCTGATGGTAACCAGCAGTAACTGGTGCATGATACATAAGTTTCAAGAGCTGCACATAAACAGAGTTGCACAAACGGATTAGAATCATTTAATAGACGACTGAAAATGAGCTCATGTACAACAAAACAGATAATACACAGTTCAATGTAATGAGCCTTATAGCATGACCCTAGTGCAACAAGGCTCCTTTTATTGGCAAATGTGTGAACCCAGAATTACTACTGCACCCATTCATGATCTTATAACATTGACTTTTTCTACATAAATCAAGTTACATTGCTGTTATTAGAGGATAGTTAACTCTTAATATATACATATAAATTAACAACTGCTAAAAACTGTTCTGGTGACTCACTTTCCAAGTTATTTCAATTCAGCAAGTGAACTACAAAACATACATACTAAATTCACATCAGCATGCCATTGTTTTGTTTTTGAACTGGAACAAAATCGATTTCAAGTATATCTATCCAGTAACCCAATTGCAGCTTCTGGTTAACTAATCTTCTATTAATTTCATGAGAGATGATTGGGAGACCTAAAAATTATGCCTAATTTTGTGCCTAAACATGTGTGGCATCAATTTATTGGTTGTATCTACCGGACCCACTTCTTCACAATCCAATCAAGTAATGACATGTAAGTTAGGCACACAATTAGTCATGTCTTTTAGGTCTCCCAATCTTTTTTCTAATTTCATTAGACTATATTGAAGTTTGGATGTTAAACTTTCTCCACATGCTCTATATCACGAATAAATTAGACACTCAAGATTTAGAAGCATCAAACTAACCTGCCAGTACATGAAAGTTTGTATGATGTTACGCTGCCACCTGCATGAGCACATTAAAGATTTCAGATATAGCAGCTGACACAAAGACTTCTTGAACTAACATAAGAACATGCAATAGCTGGAATAATAAAAGCAAACTGAGTGTAGATACTTACGATAAAAGAGATACGATCAAAAGGAATCCAATTCCGATCTCAGCTTGTGAAGACAGTATGCTAAGTGTAGTCGTGTTTGACTCCACCCAAACACAAGGCTCTTCTAAGTACTTCCTATTAAAAAGCCATGATTAAGTCACTAAATAATGATATATACTCTTAAGATCAAATACAATGAAAGGAAGATAATCGAGATACAGCTGCTGGGAGGTTTACCTGTACCAGGACGACTGACTGAAGTTACGTCTAACAAATTTTGCAGAATGTTCCAAGGTGCGACATAAGATTGGAAGCAAAGCAACTACAAAGACATTTAAAGTTGGAAAAATATTAGGTGCAAAATACAAAGAGATATAAAACATGAATCATCATGTACTACTTACATCTGAGTAGAAGATTTGAAGAGACAAACGTGATACAGTAAATGAAGTAGATAAAATCCTTTGTTGCGACTACTGACTGAAGCCACACTTGCAGTGCCTGCAAATTCCATGCCCTTGGTTTCTACAAACAATTAACAGTATCAGCATCGAGAAGTCAAAATCATAGAAAGTTCAATTAGAATGAAAGTATTACCCCGTAGAGAGAGTAAAGGGAGTATAGTGAAGAGCATAGAGTGCCCATAAATGACAGCCGATATGCCCTACTAGAAAGACTTTTAGGTAGGAGCGGGAACATAGCCAGCACAGCCAAAACAAGGACCTGCAGAAAGAAGCATCTTATAAAAGCTCAGGCAATATGCAGACTCTTCTCTCAATACTACACCCCTTTTCATTGTACAATTATGACGTGTCATTCATCGTATTTTCATCTCTATATCATTTACCATTTCACTTTCTGCAATTCTCAATGTCTGGTTAAATTTTGTGTCCAACCCGTACATTTCCTACCTCTAAGTCATTTGTCATTTAGCATAGCTTCAAACGGTTATTACATCCATGTGTTGATTCAGACTTAAATACTAAAACCATGATACATAAAAGTGGCAGAATACGAAAAAGAAAATGACAACTTAGATATAAAATATGGGCTATCTGAATGAAAATTGTTAAGATTTTGTGTAATTCCAGTCTGTGGAATGGATTCATAATGGGATGCAGGCCTAGGATCTAAAACATAGACATAAGATCGTGCCATAGGTGCTATATCTAAGAACTGTTTGAGCATTTAAAGTTCTGAAGTTGATAGCCAATACGTCTTTATCTCAAAATGTAAGTATATATTAAGTTCTGCAGATAACCAAATATGGAAGTAACTGGAAATAACCGGTCAGGTTATGCATCCATAGTGACATACATGCATTATCATTGCCAATGAATGAAGAAAAGATTGAAAGAATACCCAAGCATTGACAGAAAATTGTATAGTTTGTCGATCCCAACGTAAAGGAGTTGAACTTTGAGTCGATGCAGTTGATGCCCCTGTTGCTCTTGTAGTTGATCCTACAAAGTTTAACCACATTAAATCACAAGGGGATGCAGAATTAACGACGCAGTTTACATCGAAAGTTCGAAACCATTAACCCTAGTTCTCATTCTGTCTATAATAAGCAAAGATACTATACAGTAGATGATAAATTAAGGACCATCCATGCCACAATGCGAACCTCTCCAACTAACCAAAAAAGACAAACAAAGAAACAAACGTGATGATATTTATCTACCTGAGTTGTTAGATGGCCTACGTTCAGTCGTAGACGATGGTGGTGGTGGTGGTGTTGATGACCTTGCAGACTGAGAGGTACTTTGTGCAGTCATTGGTTCCACAACAAAATCAGGGTCCTGACAAAGAATACATATGCCAAGCCGTATCAGAAAACAACACAAAAGAATTAAAATGTGTTATATACATTGCAATCATTGACATAAATCAACTCCCGTTTAACTCCAACCCCCTTCTTCTTGTGTTTGTTCTAATTTTGTTTATTTATCCACCTTTCTAGTCTCTGTTCAATGTTACGAAACTAAATATGTTGGTGTTGACAAAACTAGTTCAAAATGTCAAATTTTGCTTAATAAAACTTACCCAGCTATTGCTTTTTCAAACAGAGGCTAGTTTAGGGGCGGAGCTAAGAACTTTTGGAGGGTTTTGCATCATAAAGAATCTTTGGGCTAAACTAAAGTTGCACCATAAAGATAGAAAGTAACACACAAGTATCATCAGTGATTGCACATACCAAAAACAACACATCCAGAAAAAATTTACACTCTGTGACCTATAATCGGGTGCCACACTCGGCACCCAAGTGCCTCTGTCCATGGAGGCTATCATATATGTCGTAAACAGCATATATCATAATATGCAGCAAAGGCAAAAAAACTTATTTTTTCTAACAATTTTACCCTTTTATTTATTTTATTGCGAGCTAACTAATCCCAAGGCAACTACCCTTTTCGATAGCCCGGAGTCGGGGCAGGTGAACCTCCGTGGCCACAAGTGGATTAATTTTCTCCCCGTTGGATTCGAACCAATTTAAACCTTTTAACGTTCTTATACCCTCTAATTTAGCCTTCACATATAAAAACGCAACAGTTTGAATAAAAACAATATGAATCTGAATAAGCAAAGTATTGGATAAATTAAGGGCCAAAAGGTGAAGAGACATACAATGTAACGCTGGTAGAATTTGCGTTTGTAATGATCAATAACATCGGATCTGGAAGCCATCTGAGGAGGGATAAGAATGTTGGACCAGTAATCAGACCATCTACTGTCGTTTTCATAATCATATGATGCTGCTCCTATCTTCTTCAACTTTTGTGTATCTTTTTCTTCGCCCATTTTTATTTGATTGATTTACGAATTTGATCGCTTAATTCACAACCCACCCAATCGTCCTTCGTTACTAGTTTTCTTTTGTGTGTGTTTTTTGGATAGCCCCCTACTTCCAGTATCGATGTTTCCAGATGTCGTTCGTATACCAAAATGGAACCCCTTTAGATTTTTATATATGTGATCTACCCCTAATAGATTTGGCACGCACATGCACCAGACTATCTTGTCTGAACCGGATCCATACTGACGCAGTGGAGATTAAACGGCTTCCGCCCGGAAACCATAACGCCTCCACACGAGTAAACTCGTTAAACGGCTTCCGCCTGAAAACCGTAACGCCTCCACACGAGTAAACTCGCTGGAGTAACGGTCGGATGAAAACCGAGGCTGGCTCGAATTCGAACCTCCACAAATAATGGCTCAACATATCATTAGAGCTTGTGGTCCCCACGTGAGGACTTCCCGGTCGATCACCCAAACCAGTACTACTCTCACCTGGGCTCACTTAACTTAATAAGCTTTACCCATTGGACCACAAGCCCCATGATCCCTAATAGATTTACTTAATATTCAATTCTATACATATAACTTAAAAATTAAATAGCAGGTTTTTTCTTTTTTTTTCAATCACACCTATACATTTATCTTACAAATGACTCTAGCGAAACTTGAACCCACAACTTATAAGTTGGTGGGCAACTCACAACCACTATTAAATAGCAGGTTTTGATAATCACACACATCAACAAATTTGGTTTACAGAATTACAAACTTAAAATTCTGATAAAAAAAAACACATGAATTAGATGAAAAACTTGTGTATAAAAAGGTGTCTAAGCTTCTTTGATTCTTTTGAAGTTTAAAAGATAGAGGGATTATTTAGCACAACCCCACAACCCCTCCCTTGCGTCACTTTTTTTTTTTTTTTTTTTTTTTTTTTTTTTTTTTTTTTTTTACATTACAGCATGTAACAACTTGAGCAAAATAAAAATTGGGATAGGATTTCCCCCCCCCCCCCTAAAAATCGGACGTGAAAGTTTCCTTTCGTAATGGTGGTGCCACATAAGCAGACAACGAGTAGTGGTGGCCATTACAGCAAGTCTAACTCACTACCAACTCACCGGTCACTTTAAAAGAGTGTTCCCTCATTTTGAAAACGTGACTGATAGTTTTTGTGACTAGTCTAAGAACTCTTGTCTATGAAATTTGAGCTTAGATATCACCTAAATTTGTGACATGTTACGCCAAAGTATGTAACATGTATAATGAGGCGGACATACTTAAGGCAGAGGGTATGCACGTGCACACCCTCCGAAAAACACTTGTAGTGTAGACTTTGTTTTTCTTTAGGGTTGAGTTATAATCACGGTGGCTACTTTTTTGGTTTAACGGGGTCTACCCCCCTAGGGTAGTACTTTTTGTATATATTTTTTTTTTACTTTTTCAGTTTTGTCGTTTTTTTTTTTTTTTTTTTTTTTTTTTTTTTTTTTTTTTGTGTTGTGTTTAAAAAAATGTATTGTATATGTATAATATTTTGTATATTTGTGTTTAATAATGTTTTGTATAATTATTTTGTTTGTATAATAGCACGTTAAATATTACCACGTTAAATAACTGCAACAACAACTGTTATTATTAAATTAAACGACAACGTTATACATATTATTTAAAAACAACAATATCTACGACATATGAAGATTATTCATCTCATTTAAAAGATCATGGAGCCGGGCACTTGACTGACAAGCGTGATCCTCAGGATTCCTTGCCATTTCTAACTCCATTTCCAGCGCATTTATTCTTGCCTTCAACAACTTGTTCTCATTTTTTGTAGCAACGCAGTTTGAGCAATGCGTTGAAGAAGAGGGTTGATTAAAGTGCTCTGCTTCAAATTCATCTTTCCACGCGAAGTATCGACACCCATAGTCTTTTGTACCTGGCTGTTACATGTTAAGAAAATAATAAGAAATGTATTTTTAACAAACAAATTATTTACATAACTAAGCAAACGTATGATTATTTACCACTGAAAGAGGACATGCATAAAATTGTCGCCCACGACTACCGTTTTGCCAGGATGTCCGTTCTATAATAAATCATCTATCACATCGACACCAGAAAGGATTTTTTTGGCCCACCTGACAAAAGAATTTGCATAATAAATCAATAATGTTATTTACTAATTTAAATAAATATTTAATCATCTACTATATAATACAAACAGTTATTTACAACATAAAATCAATAATTATTTACATTGTTTTACAAGTACAAAAATTACAAAGAATGCATTTTTACAAATATAGTAATCATTTACAATGGTTTTGTCGGTGTCTCTATTAGTTACAAATACAAATAACTTTTACATTTGATTCACTATGTTTTGTCGGTATCTCTATTATTTACAACATAAATCAGTAATCATTTACAATGGTTTTGTCGGTGTCTCTATTATTTACAACATAAATCAATGAACCATTAGTCGATTTTGATACAAAGTTGCCCATTCGGCTGCAACTGGCTCTCTGAAATGCCTCCATTGTGGGTGGATATAGGGTAGTCGAAAATCTCTGTCAAGCGTCAGTACAATGTAGTGAGCACCCACACGGGCAATCACAATGGGGTCGGTTCCTTGTGATGAGTTTGGCCCGGTAAAAAGCGGAAAACATGTGTTCCAACCTGCATCGGATATAAATACAACAGGTGTAACAATTCGCAATTTCAGGTTAACTTTTATTCCCGAAAATTTCACTATTCACTTTTCACTATTCATCTCAGAAATTTTTATTTCATATTCTCGTAAGTTAAACTATTTTAACGATAATTCGAGAGTTTGACGCTCGTCGGATCATTTCTGCAAAAATCACAAAGCCGTGTCCGAGATTTACTTTTAGGTTTAAACGTCCTTCCAGCATCCCGATATATCCATAAAACATTATAAACAATAGAAATATGATTTTCTATCATTTTAGGACAATTCCAAAAGTTTCGGAATTTTACGTTTTTTAGTTCAGCGTTTTACGCGAATTGCGCATTTTAGACCCGTGTTTCCAGTTTTTAGCAGGGTTTTCGCACCCGATAGAACCTACCACTCATTTTATATTTTATTATGGACTATATTGACATGTTTAACCATATTTATAAGTTTCATATTTTTAGGATACCCGGTTTTACGTTTCGTGACTTAAAAACTTACGGTTAGCGATTTACGGAGTCAAAACTAGCTACATACTTAGGATATTATCATCCAAAGACCATGACTACTCATCTAGTCACCCTTATCCTTGGAAAAACGACTTAGGAGGGGGGGAGTCACCATGTGTGGTTAAATCTTGACTTTAGCCATTAGATCTTACTTAATTACAACTTTGTCTCCAAGTTTTAGCACTTTCCTAGTCACCTTCCTAACCTCCTCATTTTTAGTATAAAAGCATGCTCATGTCTTCCTTTCTTCACCACAAAAATGCCACAACACAATCCCTAGCTCCATGATCCTTTGATCTTCAAACTACAAGTTACACTACAAAGTTCAAGGTCTTAGTATTCTCTACCTAGTTCTTAAGTTTGTTTGGTGATTCCATGGTTGAATTAGGAGCTACACAAGGTGATTAGGGGCTGAAGTTAATGGGTTTTATCAAGGGTTAGATCAAGGCTAGCAAGGGTTACAAGAGTTATGGTGAAGGGTTTGCAAGCATAGGTTTAGTGTCCTAGTTCATACTTGACTTCCTTTCTTAAGAGAAAGCCAAAAGTTGTAAGAAACCCTCATACACTTCCTTGCTCAATATCATTTTCATGCTTATTATGTTTCTTTCATGCTATATATGGTCTTTGTATTGTGTTCATGATGTTTAAAAATGGATAAAACGAGTATTGGTATACATATGTTAACTTATGACAAGTAAACAAGCAAACTAGTGATTTTTATGGAGAACCACGACCACAATAGTATAACTTTGATATTTGACACTTACTTACTGTTAAAGAGGACTTAACAAGGAAAACATAGCAATTTGAATCACCCAAAACGAGTACACGAGTCAAAAGTTATGACCATTTGAAGTTAGGGAAACCAAAACGGCAAAACTGCCTAAATAACATTCTGATCAAATTATCATTTTGAAAGTCCCACTTCTGGTCCGATTCATCAAAAAGTTAAAACACGAAAGTTGTCCGGAACGACGTTTTCGTTCAGGAATAAAGAAGCTCGAGCCCTGAAAATGCTTTCTGAGTGATAATTTTCTTCAAATTCTTAACAGCCCATTTTAGACCAAAGTTACTATATAATCATTATAATTAGATGAGACCAAGAGGTCTAATGACCTAAAGCCAAGTCCACAACCATGGCTAAAGCCAAGGTTGAGTCTCAAGACCATGGTAACAATGACCAAGGTCACGGCAAAGTCACGGCTAAAGACCATATAACTTTTAAAGATCAAAAAGCTTATATATATATATATGTTATCAAATACTACAATAGTAGGGAGCCTCATGTGAGGAGTTCATTAAGTAAGCCGTCGAGACGAGTTGTGGATTTACGAGTTAAAGTGTCCTGGCTCCTCGAACGTTTACTTCATGACTTCTGAATTATGTCGGCCCAAACGGTAGTAAGAGATATACAACCTATACATGTTTCATAAGCCATTTATATTCAAAGACTTACACTATATACTAAATACTACATCATGAACATTATGCAAGACATATATTGGTAATTCTTCGTATTCTTAGACGTTACTCCAAACCTAAGTCGCAACGTTCTATTATAGGCTGCTCTTAGAGACTTTCGCGATTCGACTACCACTTTCATTTCTCATTACATAAGCTTAAGGTGAGTCATAGCCCCTACTCTTTTCGTACTTGTTTTAACTCTTGGGGGGGATACATGCTCAACTACTTGCTTACTTGTACAAATACTCAAAACATTTATACTTGCTTGTTTTATACGTGATTGTCTTATACTTGATGGCATTATACTTGATTTCATACATACATGACTGTCTTTTATCTTTGGGAAGTGGCTCCCAGTAAACTTATATCTTTGGGAAGTGGCTCCCAGTTTTTCTTTGGGAAGTGGCTCCCAGTTGTCTTTGATACATCCTAACATTTGCGAATGTTTGGATACATCATAAAAGTGAGGTCTTCGGAGATGAAGTAGAGACTCACTACTAATTGCTTAATTGTCTTGATGAACTTATACATGTCTTTATTATACTATATGTTAGCAGTGGGTTGTGAACACACAGGTTACAAGTCTCTTATGGCGGGACTTGTAACTGAGTGGATTCACGATGCCTTTGCTGTGTGATCATTCTTTAAGGCTTTTTCAACTGTTTTAAGACAAACTCTATGAACTCACCAACCATTGTGTTGACACTTTAGCATGTTTATCTCTGGTTAGTAAGGCGATAGCTAGTGCATGGAACTTAGAGTCAAGCTGCATATTCTGAAGACTTACGCTTTTATCATTTACCATTCAAAACTTTGTATACATTTATGTATCATACTTTGGAATCTCATGTTTGTAACTTTGAATTCATTAATCGAATGGTAACTTTTCAAAACGTCTCATTTAGAGTTCGTTTTCTATAACTTATACTTTGTATTATGAAGTAGCACCCCTTTGACACAGTCTTCCGCTGCGGTATTTTGGGGGTGTTACAACAGGTCGGTGAATGCTTGAAGCGATAACCAGCCCCGTGAGTGGCATCACCATCCAGTGATCGTGTGGTGCAGGTCCATTGAACCAGTCTATTGTATACCAAAGTCGGTCAAAGTCTTGTTGCTGCCACATATCTATGTATCTTTGCCTATGATAATCTAACTCTTGCAACAACATACATCTGACTTCGTCCCACCTATTTTCGTTTTGAACAATACAGTGGGCAACGCACCGAAACCCACAATTTCCATCACCCTCAACATTGTGTATGCTTATTACGAGTGGACGGAAAACAGGTGGAATATGCTTAATAAACGCATTGCTCGCACTATCTCCGGCATAAAATCTGTGGCGTAGAGTATCACCCGTGTAAGAGCTATGTCTTGCAGGTTCTTTCCGCATGTTCGGCACTTTTGTAGATCTTGAATTTGTACTTCTTCGGTGATCTACGATTGGTACTTCATCAAAGTCAGGGACTTCATTCAAGTCAGGGACTTCATCAAAGTCCGGGACTTGTGTAGCCTTGCCCTTTTTGTCCTTTGCGCTCGGACGTCCACGGGTATTTTTTTGAATAGCTGGTTCACGTGTGTCAGCAGATTCAGGTTGGAATATATCTTTTAACTTTGTTAACATATTCTTCTTGACAAACGATGTTGATTTGCTAAAAATATTCTTGAATTGTCTCATGCCATCGTTAAACTTAGTATTGTCATCATCATCATCATCATCATCATCAACAACACTACCATCATCATCGTTAAACGAAGAGCCATCTTTATCCGGGGGCCTATTGATAATAGGCCACGGAACAGATAGAGTTCTCCAAAAAATATCAACTCGTTCCAGTGGAATGGGTAATCCTAAATTCAATTAAAGTGACTTGTATAAATTACTGATATTAATGTGGAAAACAACTTGATAGTTATAAATTTAATATATTTACCTTGAATAACATAGATTCGCATCTCGTGAAAGCATGGTAGTCCGTATATTGCCCGATTATTATGACTACAGTCTTCTGGGGCGATCGACAAGTGGAGTTCTTTGTGTATGAGGTTCAAAGCATGTTTAGAAACTTTATACGTTAATTCGTGAAATAGTGGTACATCACACTTAATTAGTTTCTCGTTCATGCTTCTGTTGAAAGTCTCTTTTATCGCATCTTCTTGCGTAATGAGAATCTTATCGACCGACCTCAACAACCTGTCTAATTTGGACTGTGTGCCGTCCAAATATAATTTCAACAACGCGTGGTGAGCCTCAACTCTGCACGTTGTTGTCTGGCCGTAGGATTTATATCGGTCGGTAATATACGAGACAAACATGGGTGCGTAATCTTGCACCCAGTTATGCAGATACAAAGCGACATCTGAAAAAAACAATGAATTAATTAAAGGTCATTCTGGTGCATATTTAAAAACAATCAATTAATAATTAAGTACCCTGATGGTTGACCAATAGCTCTTGTAGGCGTCGATAACGTCGCTCGAACGATTCGAAGGTCGGAGCTTTAACCATCCAATCCCATCGTTTTTTAACGGAGTCATAGTCAATATCCCCACCTGTGAATTTATTTTTGCAAAACTTAAGTATGTTTTGCTGTATATGCCATTGACAGAGTAATTGGTGAGCGTCAGGAAATTCTGCTCTTATTGCCCTAACTAACGCTAAATCTCTGTCAGTGACGATAACACGTGGGTAATATCTTTCGCCAATCACTTGCTTCACACGTTGAAATACCCATCTAAAATTATGCCCTTGTTCACTGGATAAAAAGCTATACGCCATTGAAAATGTTTTGTTTGTTGAAGTTAGTCCAACAATTTCCAACAACGGCAATTTAAACACCGTGGTATTGTACGTGGAGTCCATCAGCATGACTTCAGGGAATGTACACCATATAGCATACGACGTGGGGTGCACAAAATATAGCTCCTCAAGCTCGTTGGTATGCTCATTTACCCTCGGGTACCATGTATACCCTGATTGTTGCAAATGCGAGTAAAGGACTTGAATTGGAGTTCTATCACCTACTCTGACTCTCCGGAACTTATCTTGTGCGTTATATATAGTTCTAACGCTAGACACGTTATCCGGATTACGACCCTTTATTGTCGAAAGTATATTAAGTGGTCGTACGTTATAATCTGTCAATTCTCTTACCAAACCCAACTCATCATCCTTTAATTGCATTGCATATGGGACACCTTGCAACGTCTCTAGCATTTCATGATTATGCGTATCATCCTTCACCCTCAATACCCAATAATTTTTTGTTCGATGATATTTCGCATTTAATCTGAATGGACAACCGGTTTTACTTGTTTTGGTTTTCCGTCTGCCACTACCTTGAGATGTATACGTACCACCCTTTGTACACCTGTAATTGATTTCGTTCATATGACCATGTTCTGATGTGGTTCTATCTTTAACAATTACAAAACCTAGCCCACGAGCTATATTTTGCGCCCACTCAGTTACTTCATCGTGAGAACCGAAAACCTGAAAACACATAACTTTTACATTTTTACATTTTTATAACTTACATTTTTACTTTTTTTATAACATTTTTACATTTTTATAACTTTTTTTTTTCATTTAAAATTTTTAAATTTTATAAGTTACATTTATAACATTTTTACATTTTTATAATTTTTTTACATTTGTATAACATTTTTTATAACATTTTTTTTTACATTTTTTTTTTTACATTTTTTACATTTAACATTTAAACCTTTTACATTTATTACATTTTTACATTTTTATAATTTTTTTACATTTGTATAACATTTTTTATAACATTTTTTTTTTACATTTTTTACATTTAACATTTAAACCTTTTTACATTTTTAACATTTAAACCTTTTTTATAACATTTCACATTTAAAAAAAAAAAAAAAAAAAAAAAAAAAAAAAAAAACGCGTTTTACGCGTACACCTCACCCTCACATACTCACCCACTCACTTGTGTGTGTGTGTAATTCTCTCTCTCTCTTTTCTCTCACTCTCTTTTCTCTCTCTAATTTCTGGGTTAGATTTATGATAACTTTTTGAGGGTTTTTGTCAATTTCTGGGTTAGATTTGTGATGTTTATTGTGATTATGTGTTTGTTTCATGTTTAATTAGCCAGATTTATTTGATTATTAAAAAACGCCCAATTTTTTTAATTAGGGTTTGGGAAAAATTTATCTGTTTCTGGGTGATTTGGTGATGTTTATTGTGATTATGTGTTTGTTTCATGTTTAATTAGTCAGATCTATTTGATTATTAAAAAATGCCCAATTTTTTTAATTAGGGTTTTTGAAAAAGTTATCTGTTTCTGGGTGATTTGGTGATGTTTATTGTGATTGTGTGTTTATTTCATGTTTAATTAGCCAGATTTATTTGATTATTAAAAAACGCCCAATTTTTTTAATTAGGGTTTGGGAAAAATTTATCTGTTTCTGGGTGATTTGGTGATGTTTATTGTGATTATGTGTTTGTTTCATGTTTAATTAGCCAGATCTATTTGATTATTAAATAACGCCCAATTTTTTTAATTAGGGTTTTTAAAAAAGTTATCTGTTTCTGGGTGATTTGGTGATGTTTATTGTGATTGTGTGTTTATTTCATGTTTAATTAGCCAGATTTATTTGATTATTAAAAAACGCCCAATTTTTTTAATTAGGGTTTGGGAAAAATTTATCTGTTTCTGGGTGATTTGGTGATGTTTATTGTGATTGTGTGTTTATTTCATGTTTAATTAGCCAGATTTATTTGATTATTAAAAAACGCCCAATTTTTTTAATTAGGATTTGGGAAAAAGTTATCTGTTTCTGGGTGATTTGGTGATGTTTATTGTGATTATGTGTTTGTTTCATGTTTAATTAGCCAGATCTATTTGATTATTAAATAACGGTCAATTTTTTTAATTAGGGTTTTTGAAAAAGTTATCTGTTTCTGGGTGATTTGGTGATGTTTATTGTGATTGTGTGTTTATTTCATGTTTAATTAGCCAGATTTATTTGATTATTAAAAAACGCCCAATTTTTTTAATTAGGGTTTGGGAAAAATTCATCTGTTTCTGGGTGATTTGGTGATGTTTATTGTGATTATGTGTTTCTTTCATGTTTAATTAGTCAGATCTATTTGAATGATTTTGTTCTTGAAACTGCTTTAGCAGTTGTGATTATGTGAAATTGCCGGAGTTGTGTGGGTGCAAACGGGTAGGTTAACACCTTGATCTGCCACCTCTGAGAGGTATGAAAACCTGCTCTGGCCTACCCCAGTCCACAGGCTCTGTGTGGTTTCTTGGCAAACTGCTTATGTGCTTATGATAAAAAAAAGTGCTTATGTGCTTATTGCGCACAAGCAAACCATTTGCACACAGGCTCAGATTAGACCCCGTTATTATATACTTTACGGGTTGGGTTATATTCACTGTGGCTACTTTTTTAGATGAAATTGCTTATGAATCTGAAAATAACAAACTGCTTATATGCTTGATAAGCAGTTTGTTATTTAAAAAAAAAAACTGAGATAAGGCAATGATGATTTAAATAAAACATGATTTTGGCGTGGCATTTCCGACTGGACGGCAAAATAAAACTTAATTTTGCAACTTTCGATGTTGCAGCCATATATGAGTTAACTTGGTTATGTGAAACAGCTTATAATCTGAGCCTAATGTTATCTCTTATTAATGTATAAAATGGTGATTACCTGTTGTGTGTAAAATGGTGATCGAGACATATCTGCACTTGTTTCTTTGTGGTTTGTTACTTGCGGCTTTCACTTGCAGCTTGTGTTATAACCCAACCCTATCTGTAACTTGATCTATAAAACTAGCCACCGTGTTTATAACCCAACCCTATCTGTAACTTGTTGTAACTTGTGGAATCTTCACTTGTTGTAACTTGCTTAGTTTGTGAATCTGCTTGTGGTAAACTTGGGGTAGTACTTTTGTTTTGTTTGTGGTGATGGTTACTTTGTGAATATGCCTTGTGGTGGTGATGGTTACTTTGTGAATCTGCCTTGTGGTGAGGCTCAATATATCATGGTTATTTCACTACCTACCTCCCCTTGTGACTTCCTACAGTTTGGGAATCTTGCTTTTGCTGTTGTTACTTGGCTTGTGAGGAATCTGTGCACAGCCTTATGGTGGTATTGTCACTTCCTGCAGTTTGGGAATCTTACTATTGCTTTTGTGCAATCTGCACTTGGAAAAAAAAGGCGATGACGAATGGTTTTTAAAACCGAATGGCATGGCAAAGTGATATTTTTATCACTTTGCAACCTTCATTATCCGAGCCTAAAACTTTTTTGTAATTTGTGCAAATGGTTTTCTAAATCGGCGATGATGATTACGTGTTAATCTGAGCCTTTGTGTAATCTGAGCCTTTGTGCAATCTGCTTGTGTGCTAAATGAAAGTGTGTAATCTGCTTGTTGCTTGTAACTTGTGTGCTTATGCACTTGGACAAAAACTGGTTGTGTGCTTATGCACTTGGACCAAAACTGCTTGTGTGGAATACTGCTTGTGTACCAATTTCGGCAATGATGATTGTTAATCTGAGCCCATGTGCAATCTGCTTGTGTGCTGCAAGTGTGCAATCTGCTTGTATGCTTATGCACTTGGACCAAAACTGCTTGTGTGCTTATGCACTTGGACCAAAATTGCTTGTGTGCTTTATGCACTCAGACAAAATTACACAAAGTAATATTAAAAAAAAAAAAAAAAAAAAAAAAAAAGGTACCATGAACAGTAAATGAACAGTACCCCCTAGAAGTTTTGCAGAAGGGTAGACCCCGTTAGTTTAGGGGTCCCTTTCTTTAATGAATTTTTGATAGTTTAACATTAAATGCATACCTTCTTCAAAAAAATAAAAATAAAAGTGCATACCCTTAATCAAATGTCCAAACCATTAATTAGAAGAAGGGGATAGAAGAATAAGCTAACATTTTTTTCAGATGGATATGTCACCCTTCTATAAATCTTTACAGTATCATTTTACGATCAGCTGTGTTTGCTCTTCTGTGACAAAAAATACTCCGTAGCATATTATCTCTTTTAGCTATTTGCTTTTCAAGCAGGAAAATGCAAGTATGTCTTATATTAACCATAACTCGTATTCTTTATAAAATTATGTATCAAAGTGAGAAAAACACAGGTAGAGGTTGTGGTTGTAGTTGTGTGTGTTGTGAAGTACTGGTGAAGGATGGAAGGCGCTGGACGCAGTGTCATGATGGTGGTTGCTAATAAAAACGCTAAATCGACAGATCACAAATACAAATCAAGAGAAGATGATTACCAGCAAAAGATTCTTACAATGTTAGAATATTTGACAACAAAATTTACATGGAAAACTTGGCACCAGATTTCCCAAAAAGAATGACCAAGACGGCAACCCACCATGCTAAAAACCTCAATTTTTCTATACACCGACAACGTAAAGAATTCACACAAGCAGCTCCTAAATCACGGCAACTGTCCCATGGCGTGTCATCTAGTGTGTAATCTTATTTATACGGACAGTGCATAATAGAATATAATTTCGTTTGTTATGAAAACGTGTTTCATGTTTCTCGACTCTTCCAGCTGCTCTGAGTATTATTGTAGTATTCAGAACTGAAGTCTTGACTACCAAACGCCATCCTCTGAAACAATCTAATTTGTGCAGATTGTTCTCTTGAGTCGAAAATTTCACTCTGTCCTGGTTTCATCCCATTTGACAGATCTGTCGTGAACTCGACTATCGAGTCGAGAGCTCTCACCACCTGCACAGATCAGGTCAGTTTTTAATTGTCATTTCATGCTCAATTACTAGCATGTCCCATGAAACAAGAACGCGATAATTACCTGACTCATTTTTGGTCGCTTTGGGGCTAGATGGCGTATACAAGCTGCAGCTGCTTCGATCATCCGAAACATTTCTACCTGCACATAGTTTTTTTCCAGCCTTGGATCTACCAATTCGTCGAAGTTCTGGTTTTCAAGTGCCTGGTTAAGCAAAGGTCGAGCCTGAAAGTATAGGATGAAGGTGAACTTTTAGAAGATTTCTTTTTACTTCAACGTTACAGAAATCGAGTAGTTTGATGTTTGATATATGAAGACGGTGTAGTGAGTTAACTCCAGTAAAAACCTACCCATTCAACCAGGCTCTCGTCACCAAGAGGTTGAGACCCGTCCACAGGCTTACGCCCAGTGATCAGCTCCAAGAGTACTACCCCGAATGAGAAAACATCAGACTTTTCAGTCAACTTCCCGCTTGAAGCATACTCTGGAGCCATATAACTGAGCCAATCATAAGAATTCATTGTCAGGCTTAAAAAACGTTTAAAAAGTGACACATGGTCAAAACAAAGATGAGTTCAGCTCTTAGTGTTTTTTTTTTGGGAACTGTTATAACTCTGGCATGAGGCTTATTTGTAAATCTATTCTAATCAAAAAAAAATTTATGCCACTAAGCTTATACAAACAACCTTAGTGAACTAGGCTAATGTGCAAGCCTATACAAGTCCATATGAAGCGATCTTAGAGGAGCTGTATCAAGGCTCATGTAAATGCAATCCCATAAGAGCAGCATCAAGACTCATGCTAATACGAGCTCAAAGGAACTAAGCCTAGAGAGTTAATCAATTAAGTCACTAGCTCTAAGGAACCCATCCTACGACTAAGTTCCTAAAGCTTGGCAAGCCAAAAGCAGAGCCCAAGCCTAACTTCTTCATTTGACAACCAAGAATGAGATTAGATCAACTCATACAAAACCAAACAGCCAAAGTCCATACTCCATAAAGCACAGACATCCTAACATTGCAAATTAAGACTAATGTTCCCATGGTAACCAGATCCAATTCCTTGGAAAGGAAAAGAGACATCAGCCCAAGAGATGCAGGTCTAACAGATTGAGTACAGATACTTACCCAAAGGTTCCCATGACACGAGTTGTCACATGTGTATTTGCATCCATTGCTAACTTTGCTAGCCCAAAATCAGCTACCTGTTGATGACAAATATACATTTCAAACGGAGTTATTAACTTCAGCTCGTTGTAGCAGAAATGCAAAGAGAGCATTTCTTTGGTAGAACAAGTGATTTCCACGTAAATTGTAGAAATCTTACATGTCATAAGCTTAGTGTTATCTCTTTTATATAAAATTTCACAAAAGCAAGAAGTTTCATTTGCAACAAAAAACCAAGTACAAATTATTCATACAGTTAACCACTCAGTCTTAGTGAACTAAAAGACAGACTTAAATACAACTGCTGAATGAAGTTGAAAGCATTAATTACCTGGGAATCAAAGTTTTCATCCAATAAAATGTTGGATGACTTAATGTCCCTGTGAATGATGCGTGGATGACCTGATACCCAATAAATATGTCAAAAGAAATATACTTGAACATAAGAAACAAAAGATATTAAGATTATGAGCTTACAATCTTCGTGCAGGTAAGCCAAACCGCGAGCTGCACCAGCTGCCACTTTAATTCTTGACGGCCAGTCCATAACCGGCCTGCCTTGGCCTACAAATCGGGAAAAAAAATCATGATATAACATAAAAAGCAATGAGCTTATAAGTAAGTTAGATAAGAAATAGAATCCAAAACTTACCATGAAGATGGTAATGAAGGGTATCATTTGCGACAAATTGATAAACAAGCAATCTTTGATGATCAGAGATGCAATAACCAACAAGGGAAACTAAATGGCGATGGTGAACTCGACTAATAATCTCAACTTCAGCTCTGAATTCTCGCTCTCCTTGTCCACCACCAATTTTCAACTGTTTAACTGCAACTTCTCTCCCATCTGGTAACAATCCCTTGTAAACACATCCAAACCCACCTTCACCTAAAAGATTGCTTCCTGAAAATCCATCTGTGGCGTCAGATAATTCCTCATAGGTGAACCATGCCCTGGTATTTGCTACACCACCATTCTCTGGGGAGTAGACGGAGTTGCTTACTGACGGGCTTCCGGCTAACTGATGAGTTGATTGTTGGGACCTCAGAAATAATGAGTCTGTAAAGTAAATATAACAATAGTCAATTTTGGGCACTAAAGAAATTTAGTGAGACATGCCAACTAACCGTAATAAAGACACACCAAACATTATATATAGTTGTACGATAATAATGAGGTAGTTTAATAAATCACCTGACTTTTGAGAGGACGCAGATGGTGATGGCATAATGTATACATGAGAATGTCTATGTCGTCTCTTATGTCTTCGTTTAAACCACACAGCCATTATCAAGAGACCAAGTGTGACAAACCCAACAACAAGCCCAATTGCCACCACAGTTCCGTTATTTGATTTACCACCCGACCCACCTGGTGAACCATTTACTATACCAGTTGAGCTAGTATCTGTTGATCGTGCTGTAGGTTTCGCTGCAGGTCCAGGTGGCAGCTGTGACGGGGTTCCAGGGGTGGATGAATTGGTTGGAGGTGCTAAAGGAGGAGGCGTTGATGTTGAAGGAGGGGAGATAGTGGTGTTTGACGGGGGAGGGGGTGGAGGGGGTGTTCGTTGCTGACTTGGTGGAGATTTTTCGGGTGGGGTTGCACGTGGTGGAGGTGGAGAGTTGGAAGGTGGCGGAGATGGGACGTTTTCTGGAGGAGGTGGGGAAGGCGCAATTGGTGCAGGAGGCGGTGGAGAGGGGTCGGGTTGGGTTGGAGCCGGGGGAGAAGCCGTTTGGTCAGGTGGAGGAGGAGAAACATCGGGTGGTGGAGGTGGGGAAGAAACCGGAGGAGGCGGGGAGTTTACAGCCGGGGGAGGGGAAATGACGGGTGGCAAAGGCGGAGGACTAATATCCACGGGTGGAGCGGGTGGGGGCGCAGCAGGTGTAGCAGGGGGAGGAGCATCAGGTACTACAGGTGGAGGGGGCGATACTTCATCTGGTGGAGGGGGCGATACTTCATCTGGTGGAGGAGGGGACGATACATCTGGTGGAGGCGAATTTACACCAGGCAATGGAGGCAACTGCAAAGGAGGGGCAGCAGTCGCAGGAGTAACAGGAGCCGGTGGTGATACATCAGCCTGGTCATTCGACGAAACAGGAGCAACCGCAGTGGGCGAAGAACCGGGTGAAGCCATCAAAATCAGTTCAACACCAAAAAAATTCTCACTTTAAATCTAAATTCCCATCACTAATGTCCCAATGTAGCATACATACATAAATCACCAATAACCCTATATATAATTCTTCACTAAAAATCTCAAGATCTCATAAAACAATGTAACAAAATCCTAAATCCTAAATCCAAAAACAAAAACTTAGATTCAAAATGCAGTACAAAATTTAACAAGTCCTAGAATAGACTAAAAAACCCAAAAACAAAAACCAAAACTTAAGATATAATAATTACCTAATCTTGTTGTAATGAACAACAGTCACAAAGATTGAAGATGTGAATTCAAGTGGGTATAGAGGAAAAGTGGTAGGGTTGGTGTAGGGGTAACGTGGGGGCGACTTTTTGAACAAAATTAGTGATCTTGTAAGTTAAGTCAAATAAAAAAACATGATGAGGAGCATGTTGTATGTCATGTCATGTGGTTGTTTAATTGTGTTCACGATTTCCTTTCATTTATGTCTGATTTGGTTGATGGAATTAAGTCACGGACTAGGGTAGCATTTTACTAGTACAATCGGTTTATGAATAATTATACGTGGATGTCCATATCTCAGACTTATGGCTCATTTAGCTATTAAGGTTTTGCCCTAATATTTGTTTATATATACTCTTTGTAAATCTTATAGTTAATAATTAATTGATGATTATTTTCATTCCATCTATTCTTGTTTATAATAAATACATTTTTTTTTAAGGTTTTTCTAACTTGTGTCATACAGGCACATAATGAGTATACTCTGGTCCACGAAAAAGTACACATGAATTTATATAAAAGTAAAGACAAATGTATTTTTATATGAGTCCCTATGTACTTTTGGTGTACTTATTGTGTGCTTAACTTGTGCCTCTAGGGCACAAGTTAGAAAAACCTTTTTTATGCCATTACATTATTTTTAGGGAAAAAATGTAGTAAGACTGTGTTTTCGTATTAATTAAGAAAATAAAGTGAAACAAAAAGGATTTATGTTTTCGAGTATTATTATTAAAGAAGAGAAAAAAATGACTGAAAAAGAAGCCTGATTTAAACTAAAATGTTTTCTTTCAATTTTAAACTGATAATATTTACTTTTTATATTTTTACTTTTACTTATTAAAAAATCTTGAGAACTTAGCATAAGTTCTTTTCATCCAAAACAATTCTTTTGAATATGAATGTCTCTATCATTCTGCTTATGGGTCTACTGTTACATGTCAATTTTTCTAGCCGTGAATGAGAAAATGAGTCGGTTTAATAGATGCTTTATATCAAGATACTCATTATTCTACTTATTCACCTACTATCACATAGACATCTTCTAATAAGTAATGAAACAAATGAGTCTTTTATAAAGTTATAACTTACAAAATATAGACTTTCGTTTATTAAGACGTGTTAGAAATGTATATAATCTTGTTTGTCTGCTTATTTTCTATAGAAAATTTGTAAGTGAAATAAGTTGTGTTTAATTAATAACTTGGAGATATTTAAAATTGCTACCCAATGGCCAATATAAAATTGGGTTCATATGTTTTTTAGCATTACCAAAACTATTCCAGATATAGAGTTAACATGTTGTTTGATAAAAAAAAAATGCAAATGCATTCTATATAGTGAGTCGACATAGGACAAAGTCTTGCTGAATAAATGGACAGAGTACGTTCTCAAAATAAAAATATATATTGCCGTCTTTTTATTTGTTAACCACGTTCATATTGATATATTTATTCGTTAATATTCGCACTTAAGCATCAGGTAAGAAAATTATTAAAAACCTTTTAATAGCCGAAGTGGTTCTCAATTTATTAGTATCAAATAGTGATTAAAATAGTAATAATATCAAATCACACAGGCTATTCTACGGCACCCCTACGACGCGTTTCTAAACTAGTAATACTAGACGAGTACCCGTGCATAGCAACGAGATTTTATAGCGACAGATAGTTTATTGATAAAAAAAGTTTATAGGTTATAAATGAAAAATAATAAAAGTTTGAAGATTTGAGAATTAAACATAATGTTATGAAACCCGGTTCGACCCAGGTGGTTGAACCGTTCCGGCTGAAAAATTGGTCGATTTAAACCGGGTCAACTTGCTAGGTTTGGTCGAAAATGGGTCAAATTAAACCGGTTCAACCCGTCGGGTTTGAAGCGTCCCGGGTCAACCCGGTTTGTGATTTGTATTAATTGTTTTAATTGGTTATAAATGAAAAATAATAAAAGTTTGAAGATTTGGGAATTAAACATAATGTTTTGAAACCCGGTTCGACCCGGGTGGTTCAACCGGTTGAACCATTCCGGTCGAAAATTTGATCGATTTAAACCGGGTCAGCTTGCTAGGTTAGGTCGAAAACGGGTCAAATTAAACCGGTTCAACCCGTCGGGTTTGAAGCGTCCCGGGTCAAACCGGTTTGTGATGTGTATTAATTGTTTTAATTGGTTGTATAATGTGTATAAATCATTGTACTTTTAAGTAATTGGGTGTTTTCATAAGAGTATTAATTACATTTTTCACTTTTCCACTTTGACCAATTTTGCTTTATAGGTAGTATAGATGAATAAAGAATTTGAATAAATACAATTTGACTTCAAATTTAATCAAAACCATAAGTATGATGATGTTAGAGATTGAATAAATGAAGCATGTTAGTTGAGATCTCCAGCTAAATAATTGGTTCCTCACTCTTTCTTCTCCTCCTAAATGTCCCTTTTCGTCATTTCAATTGCTTTGCTAGAAATATATTAGTATACGCATGTTCTTACATGAAAAGGCAAATATACCCATATACATCCAAATGCTATAAAATGATAGGAACCTCGTGTATATAATATTGTAATTAGGGATGGCAATGGGCGAGAAAAAGCCCACAACCCGCGGGTACCCTCCATAAATGGGTGGGTAAACGCGTCAATTTTCACCCACGGGTGGGTCGTGGGTGAAAATCTATACCCATCAGTGGGTGGCGGGTGGGTGACGGGTGAGGCATACCCATCGCGGGTAAACCCATGACACCCATTTAAAATACCCACGGGTATACCCGTCAAAATACCCATGGATTTACCCGTAAACCCATGTTAAAATTAATTATACTAATTAAAATATTTATGATGTTATAGGTATACATTTAATAGTTACTACTAAGTCTCAAGAAAACACATTAACCTAAAAGTTTGTTTGAGTTTCAAGACTAAAAAGAGAATATGAAAGATCAAATAATCAAAGTTGTATTTCGCAAATTGATTGATGTCTTATTACGCAGTTTCGTAATTAGTTTTCATATAATCGTTTTTTAATTTTGTTGCATAAAACTAACCCATGGGTTTACCCATGGGCAACAAATACTCACGGGTAAGGGCATGGGTAGAAAATTGTACCCATTGGTGGGTGATGGGTGGGTGACGGGTGAGAAAAAAACTACGTGGGCGGGTGACGGGTTAGAGGTACCCGTGCCCATTACCCACGGGTGCCATCCCTAATTGTAATGGACACTATAAAGACAGTACAAGCTCGATATGAAATAGTAGTGTTTATGCAATAATCATAATAAGATACTACAAAAGAATTACTTACAATAAAGATCAAATAAAAAGACAAATTTCTTTTAAACAATATATATATATATATATATATATATATATATATATATATACTAGATTTTAGGCCCGCCCCGGTGGGGCGGCTAGCTTTAAGAATTTGATTATACGTTGAAATGAATAATAATATAATTATGAACGTGTGCCAACATAAATCCAATAAAAAAACATGTTATTATTAACAAAATAATAATGTTGTACAAACAATAAAGTTGAAAAACAAACTAATAATAATATAACATATTTTTATAATCTATGA
The DNA here is from genome assembly GCA_030686995.1 of Artemisia argyi. Taxonomy (NCBI): domain Eukaryota; kingdom Viridiplantae; phylum Streptophyta; class Magnoliopsida; order Asterales; family Asteraceae; genus Artemisia; species Artemisia argyi. Next base: position 253,038,442 of record CM060708.1, read on the forward strand.
AGAACTTCTCTAAATAAAACGTTGGTTGTAGAATTGGTGTAGTTGCCGTCTTTGTCACAACATAACACTTTTAGGCCTCTCTTGCTTTTTACTCTTGACACTGCGACGTAAAGTTGTCCGTGAGAAAAAACAGACCGTTCCAAATATAAACCAACTTTAGACAATGTTTGGCCCTGACTTTTGTTTATAGTCATGGCAAAACAAATGGAAATAGGGAATTGTCTCCTATTAAGTTGAAAAGGCATCTTCTTGTCGGATGGACTTATGATCATTCTCGGTATAGAGCGAATCTCACCTACTTTACCACCGGATATAATTTTTGCCTTGATGTTGTTGATTCCCATTCTCAATACTTGTAACCTGGTTCCATTACACAATCCCCCTCGTTGATCAATGTTACGTAAACACATAACAGGAGTGCCAATCTTCAAAACTATTTTATGGTGCGGAAGTCCTGACATTTTGATTGTATTCAAAAAATCTGTAGTGTACATATTCTCGCTATGATTAAAATCCACGTCTAAATCTGACACTGTATATGTGCTAAAATATTCTTTCCCTCTGCCTTCAAGTTTAGAAAGCATCCGGTCATTCACTTTGTCTACTTCCTCATGCGTTGGTGCCAGAATCGCTCGATCTTTCCAATAATCTGGATCCCAAAGATTATCCTCCCAATTCTCATAAGTTTCTTGTATCACAGCCCCGACATGATCATCAGAATCATGTATTAGCATTTCTTCTGGGAATATAATGTCAGCAGTACCATCTTTAGTTCCACCTATTGTCCCATCACCAATACTCAAAATCCATTCAGCAAAATCCTTAATCTGATCTACATGTGCAGGGTTGCAGCCAACACGAAGCCTCATATTCTCGGTAAGTTTAAGAACCTTGCAACTATTCCATAGATAAGATTGATTTAATGAAGCATGTACGACATCTTGTCTGCTACCTTTTGGAATAACTGGGAGTATTTGCCTAAAATCGCCACCAAAGACAACAACTTTACCACCAAACACCTTATCTGAAACTGCCATATAAGTTCCTGTTTAAAAAAAAAAACATTTAAACATGTTTATATACATATGATACATTGAATTGTGTTTATATTGGCTGAAAGCTACACAATATAGAAAAACATAATTAAACACAGCTAATAAGGTCACATTATTATGCGTTTTTTATGAAGCTAATATGTAAATAAAGTTTGTATTATATTTTAAGGATATAAGTAATAGGAATGTAATAATAAACAAATGTAAATAAATTGCAAAACATATAATGTAAAAATTACCTGTTGATATATCTCGTAAAGTTCTGTCAAAAGCTTCAAAACAAAGTCTGTTAACCATAGGTGCTTCGTCGCATATAATTAACTTTGTCTCTCGAATCAAATCAGCAAGATCACCATCAGCACTAATACTACACATTGAATTTTCAACGACATTTATAGGGATTGCAAACCGAGAATGGGCTGTTCTCCCACCATCCAGCAAAAGAGCAGCTATACCACTCGACGCTACGTTTAAAATTATTTGAGATTTGGATCTTAAAGCAACTGTCAATGTCTTGTACAGGAATGTCTTCCCTGTACCTCCGTAACCATATACAAAAAACATACCTCCTTTGTCATTATCACAAGCGTCTATTATCGTATCGTATATTCCTTTTTGCTCATTTGTCAAACTTCCATCTAGTGCTTGATGTTGGAGTATCAATTCAGGAACATTATAACCACGTTCATCGTAAATCAACCTATTGTATCCATCCATTGTGAACTCTTCTTCCGGATACGGCATTTTGACAATATTTTTGAGGCTTTTTCCATTACTGAGTAGCTTGTCCTCAATATATGTTAAACATATATTGTACTTTTGTCTATCCGTTAGCTTTAGTCCTGCACAAAAGGTCTAACTATTAGTTGAATGACTTTGACAAATATAAATGCAATCAAAATCAAAATTTGTCTATAAAAGAGTATTATTATATATGCTTGATGAGAGGAATGTTATGATACCTGGATGATTTCTTTTTATTCTTTCCAAAATTTCCACATCTTCTGCTAAAAGAGTCCACGACTTCTCCCAAACGACCTCTGGTCTCGACATAGTATCCGAGAGTATTAACATAACAAAATGGTTACGAATGTACTCTCCAGTTCCCCAAGCACTTACTTCGAGAATGCCTTCAATGTATTCCTTGTCATCCTGTAACAATCCACGTGCGTCGCAAGCATCTTTATACGTAGGATATACTACATCGTCGAATGTTTTAAAGTCGTCCCATTCTGTTGCTGCTTTAACTTTGTTTAAAAGCATACGCAAATAAAATAGCTCGCCCCAAGATGGAGGAACATGATGGATCCGACCTATGCTTTTGCCTTGCTTTCGTTTTGTCCATCTTTTGTCTTGACTGTTCCAAACAAAATGTTTTGGGATATCAACATACAACAACGATTGTGCTAATGTATCTACTTTATTGAGATCCATATAAGCCAAAAACTTTGTAGTATTAGCTGAGGCCTGCTCAAGTTGAAAGTCAATACTTTCAGTGGGATCAAATACAACTTTGTAGTATGCGACTTTGGACACGAGGCTCAATCAATAAATTCCTCAATGGGTGGCACTGGTGTTGTCACTGACAAAGATTAAAATCAGTTAAATTGTGAAAATTAATCTTCATATTCTTTTAAAAGCTGTTTTTTAAAACTTATTTTTCTAAAATAATTCACAGTCAAAGATTAGTTTTTGATCAAAGCTTATTTAAAAAAAAATAATAAAAAAAATAAAATAAAAATCTTAAGCCTCCATAATCTCTCGTGCCAAACATGCCCTTAATTAGACCGAACTAGCTTTTTTTTTTTTTTTTTTTTAATCAAACCCGATCCGATTTTTTATTAGTTGTACTATAAATGAAATTTCTTAACATGTTGGTTTCATCACATATTCTGGCTCCGCCACTACTCATTTGTCGTTCCTTTCCTTGTCATGTGTTTTTGTCGCTCCCAAAAATCAGTAGAGCAAATGAAGAAAACATGCGAGAAATTAAGTCAAAACAAAGACCGAATTAACAAATTAAGGACTATCCATGTTCAACTTTTGACCAAAAACTACTTTCTCGAATAGAAATCCACATAACAGAAACTGCTAGCATAATTTTATTTAAATTAAAATAAAAAAGCACCCATGAGATACTCCACACTTGTATATCGAAACTTGAACGCTTGAATCATCCAAATATTTCTTCTTCCATGATAGAAATCATTCAAAAACAACACTCAAACCAGACATCATCACATTTCCACAAACTCAAGTTCAATCTTCTTTCAGAATATTCTCCGGAGTATTCTTCTTCCTGGTAAAATTGAAAATCCATGATGAGTAATTTTAATTTAAGCCAAATAAACAATGTTTTCCCGGGTACCTTTGGTGTAGACTTCATAAGATGTGCATACATACGGTCCAGATTATTAATCTTGAAACAACACTGGCCGTGGTCTTCAACTTCAAGACATGTTTGTTTTTTACAGAAAAAAACTTACGTCTCCTCATTAAAAGCCTAGACCTCTTCTTCTTCTTTTGTATGACGCTCCTCTCTGGGGAAAAATTACTAGTTAAATGGCTTTAACATTATAAAAAGATACACTATGCGTGAATAAATAAATTCTGAAGAAAACATGAATATTTACTTTGTTTGCTTGACATTCTTTTCTCTTTTTTATTGTGCAAACGTGGACGATGATTCTGCAGCGCAAAGATCAAGTGAGAGATATATAAAGGTCTTATTATATGTGTTTTAAGCACAAACAACAAAGCAAATATAACATGGGTATCAAAGAAAGATAAATAAACATATTTTGTAGCAGTAACTAGATGATAAAAGGATGCTGAAATATTTTTATCAGCTACATTAATAGCAGTTACGGAGTATTGCTAAAGTATAGACCCAATGATAGATTTTAAAAATCAACAAAATTCAACTAGCTACATCAATCAAAACAAAACAGAAAAACAATAAGAAGAAGAAAAAAAGAAAAGAAAAAGGTTAACCTGAGCAGCAATAGTGCCTGCAGTGACATCAGTAAGGTGCCAAGAAAAAGTTTCTTTAATAGTGGGATCAGAAACCTTATTGCAAATTTCTTTAAGCTCTTTCTCCACCTTTGATTTAGAATGCTCGATCATCCTAGACACGTCAAGGTGGTACCACTTGTCCTCCTCCTCATATCCGTAGATATTATCCAAATTCTGATAACCCTTAGAGATGTTATGGAAGGCGTCAAGGATGATTCTTTCTTCATCGATGACTTCCATCGTGTTGATAAATCTTTCCATGAATCGCACTGTTTTTTTGGTAATCCCTGGAAAGTTGTTTAACTGCCGCTTGTTTTTCCAAGCAAACGTTTAGTTTCTTTTCATCATCTTTCTGCTGTTGCAGCTCGTGTTTGGTAAGTTGCAATGCTTTTCCTTTCTTTTTACTTGTACCTCCTTTACCCGTGGTTTGAAAAGCAAAGAGACCATCCGTATAACTTTAGTATTCTTTCTTGGAAGCAAAACTGCAATACATATTACGCAAAGCTGTACCTTCATCTATCTTGTTAGTTAACATAATCTACTGATACCAAAAAAAAAAAAAAAAAAAAAAGACAAGATAATTAATTAAGGTTGTTTATATAAATGAAATAATTGTTGGTTTTATAGACAAAATAATAATAGTCGTGTGTTAGGATCGAACTTGAGATCACGGGATTGCACACAATACGTATAAAGAGGAAATGTAATAATTATTTATAAAATGTTATAATTAATTATTAAATACAAAACAATTAAATAATAATTAGTATTATTGATTAATGACTAATTAATTATTAAACGAAGATTAGGAAACTAACTACTAGACATTACATGGAAACAAAAGAAGGTTCCGGAATCCCTCTTGGGACACCAAAACCGATCGGCCCACAAGGAGGATCCACCTCCTTTGTGCCTTGAGCTCCAAGTAATGACTAGTATATAAGCAAACCCAAGGTTAAGAGTTTTCACATAACTTGTACACACACAACTTGGGTTTTCTCTTCTCCTTCTTTTCTTTGGTCGAACCAAAACCGAACACACATTAGGGTTTCGTTTTTCTTGAGTCCAAAAAAGGTTTTGTGTTATTACTTGCATAAACGTTTTCTTGAATTAGTACGTGTGTACAAGAACGTGAATCAAACACACTATTGTTTGATTCTTGGATTGAATTACAAAAAGGTAAGGGGTAATTCATATAATCCTTATAAACCCTAATTAGGGTTAATTGGTTCCGGAAGATTGCATTGATTCTTGTTCGGGCTAGAATCACTACGGTATGTTTACTATTTAAATTAATGATTAATTAATTACATGTTATTCGATCTATTATAATTGCTTCCGCTCATGCTCACTTTGATGTTCTTGGTTTATTAATATGATAGTCATGATATAATAATTCCAACAGTGGCATCTAGAGCCGTTATAATGTGTAATTAATTATCACAACGCATAAAAAATTGGATTTTGATTCGTATAGTTACATGTTTTTTTAGGGTTTATGTGTTTTTTCCCTAACCCTAAATTTTGGGTCGATTTAGACCTAAGGGGTTTTTAGGGTTTTGTTTTTTTTTATAAAATTTGACTAGAAACCCTAAGATGTCATGTAATTGTTTATGCGTTTTAGTAAACGATCTTGGTGCAATTTGTTAATTGTTAAGCTAAATCCATGAAAAGTGCATGTTTGCATGGATTTTTTATTGTGTTATTTAAATGGTTTAAAATTGCTTATATATATTAATGGTTAAGTTATATTAAAACATGTAAATTTTAATAGATGTCGAATTGGGGAAGACTCCAATATTAAGTAATCAATTATGTGCTATGTGGTATTTATTTAATTTTGGCTTACGCAATCGATTTATCGATGTATGTGGCTCTTTTTCTTAGAAAAAGAAAGCCCTAATTGAATTAATACGTAATACACCTAGATTTGATTATTAATAGGACTTTTTAATAAGATTTGCATGTGGCTACATGTTTTATACATTTTTAATTGTTATGATTATGTATAAGTGTTTATTTAGTTGTTTTATTTTTTTTTTGTCTATTACTTGTTTTGTTTATTTATTGTGTTAGACATGTTTATTTAAACGAAAGGGTAATTTTTTTGAATAGAAAAAATAATACGGACTAAATAATGGCGAAATTGTTTTGGTTTTTAAGAGTTAAAATTTCAAAGAATTGGTTGATTGATGTTTTTGTACGTAATGGTTAAATAGGCTCGACCGAAGTTTACACACTATAAGATGGGTATAAGGATGGCAACGCATTAAATTGTGGCCTTAGATAGACAACATTCTGTCTTAACGCTCGTTTGTGTGTAAATTAGACTTACCGAACAACCATTACATGTACATTGTCATCTTAAGGGTGAATAATCCACAATTCCACAATGATTATCCGAAACACTAAGCTTTCGAGCTTATGCAAAAGTACGATATAGTGGACGATAATTGATGGTTATTCTTTAATTGGTGAACCCGATACCTCAATCAAAACTTTGTTATTTTACTCTTAGCTAAATTGGTAATAAAAATGTTTTGTAAAACCAATGTTATGAAGTTGTATGCATGCTTCTTCATACATTATTTTGATCATATCAAAATAGTAATACCCTTATAAAATTAAGTTGAATGCCATCTAATTAAGAACACTTGAAGTTGTAATTTACGTTAAGTGAGACTTGGCGAGATTGCAATGGAGAGGTAAATTTCATAAATTCATTGCTAGCAGATCAACTGATGTGATGGATTTGTGAGTTTACAGTTTTTAAGTTAGACGACTTAAATTGAGTAGGAAGTGAGACTTGGACTCAAGGCATTAAGATGGGGACTAAACATGCTTACAATACAAATGTTTTGTGATTGTAAATCCCATATATCTAGGAATTGGACAAATGTTATGCCAATTACTTGTACGACAAGTTACCTCATATTATACTTTCATTACTAGCAGATTAACTGAATGTGATGAAACTATGTTTATGGAGGATCCTAGTTTTCAAGATTATTCTATGGATTTATTTTCCTTGGGTATTTTAATTTTCTTGAAAAATTGTATTATCAAAAATACTAATGTTTTGAACTTTCTTTATCTGTAGAAATGACTCAAACTGATAACACCAACTTACGTTCTGTGTTCAAAACTTATTTTGAACGAGAAAAATTGACTGGCTCGGAAAATTTCAATGATTGGTACCGTTCACTAAGGATTGTCCTGCGAGTGACTGGTCAACTCGAAATCTTGAAAACGCCTTGTCCTGCTGAACCTGAAGGCGTGGCAGCTACTGAAGCTGCTAAGGCCAAATGGAATCTTGATACCAAGGAACATATTGATGTGGCCGCAATGATGTTAGGGGGAATGTCCACAGCTCTTCAAAGACAGTTTGAGGAGTATTTTCCCAAGGACATGATTGATGAACTCAAGAAACTTTATGAGAAACCATCAAATGTAGAGATTTACGATTTGATGGAAGCTCTACATGGTTGTAAGCAAGGTCCTGGTGAACCTGTGAGTGCTCATGTGTTGAAAATGAAAATTTACATGGATCAACTACAAACACTTGGGAAACCCTATGACAATGATATGGCTGTGCACTTAATCAATAGATCCCTTGATAAGGAATTTAGTGGTTTTGTGAGGAACTTCAATATGCATTGCGTGGGGAAGACTGTAAGTGAATTGCACGCACTGCTCATTGATTATGAGAAAGGTACACTACAAAAGGCTCCTACGCCCCAAGTACTAGCAATACAAGGGGGTAGAATTAACAAGCCAAATGCGAACAAGAAGAAGGGTAAAGGAAAGAAGAAGGATGATAAGAATAAGCAGGTTATGGCTTATCAACCACCTCAACCTAAGAAGAACCCTCATGTCAAGAATAATCCAAAGAAGGATCAAGGATGCCATTACTGCAAGGTGATGGGCCATTGGAAGAGGAATTGTCCTCTTTATCTCGATGACTTGCGAAACAATAAGGTTAAGAAGACTGGGCACATGGGCGCCAGCACTTCAGGTAACTTATTTGCCATTGAATTATTTACATTATCTCGTGAAATAAATTCCTGGGTATATGATACTGGATGTGGTATTAATATTTGTAATACACTGCAGGGGTTTAGAGAGGAAAGGAGACTAGCTTATGGGGAGCAATTTCTGCATGTGGGAAATGGAGCACAAGCAGCAGTTGAAGCCATAGGAATGTTTGATTTAGTTTTACCTTCGGGTTTAGTACTTTGTTTAAACAATTGTCATTATGCACCTTCTATAATTAGAGGTGTTGTTTCCTTTTCATGTTTGTTGGATCTTGGTTTTACTCATACTATTGATGGCAATAAAATTTCTGTTTATTTAAATGGTGTATTTTATTTTAATGCTGTTGCTGTGAATGGTGTGTTTGAAATTGATATGAATAATTGTGTGACTTCCAACAATAATAATAATTCGATGTACAGCATAAGTAAGAGAATGAAGTATGACTTGAATTCGTCTTACCTTTGGCACTGTAGACTTTCCCATATAGGCAAGACTCGCATGCAAAAGCTGCAACGTGAAGGGCTTTTGAATAATATCAATGATGAGTCATTTGATAAATGTGAATCTTGTATTTCTGGGAAGATGACGAAGAAACCTTTTCATAATAATATGGAAAGAGCTTCAGATCTACTTGGTTTAATACACACGGATGTGTGTGGACCACTTAGACATGTGTCAAGGAGAGGTGCTGTCTACTTCTTAATTTTTACGGATGATTTCAGCCGTTATGGTTATGTTTATTTACTTAAGCATAAACATGAGGTGTTTGAAACATTTAAAGTTTTCAAAGCAGAAGTAGAATTGCAATTGGGAAAGAAGATTAAAGCTCTTCGTTCTGATCGAGGTGGTGAATACCTTAGTCAAGATTTTAAAGATTTCTTAACTGAGAATGGAATTGTCCAGAATCTCACATCTCCATATACTCCACAACAAAATGGTGTATCTGAGAGAAGGAATCGTACATTGTTGGACATGGTTCGATCAATGTATAATCTTACTAATCTTCCTTTGTCTTTTTGGGATTATGCTCTTGAATCAGCTGTTCGTATTTTGAATATGGTTCCCACCAAGAAGGTTGATAAGACACCATATGAGATATGGACTGGAAAAGCTCCGAACTTGTCTTATTTAAAGGTTTGGGGTTGTGAGGCGTATGTTAAACGTGACTCACAAGATAAACTCCAACAAAGATCTGTAAAATGCATTTTCGTAGGATACCCTAAGGAAACTATGGGTTACTACTTTTACTATCCACCTGAGAACAAAGTGTTTGTTGCAAGATATAGTGATTTTCTTGAAAGTGAATTTGTCGTTCAAGAAATCAGTGGGAGAGTATATGATTTAGAAGATGATCTAAATAATGCATTACCTTCAGAAAACACTAGCACACTTCCTATAGAACCGGAAAGTCTGGGTCCTCCACCGGAAGTTGAAGTAATTCCCATTAGCAGATCTTCAAGATCTGTGAAAGCTCCTGACCGTCTATGTCTTAATGTAGAGGTCGATCAGCATACACTAGGGGATCTTGATGAACCTACTAGTTATAGAGCTGCCATTAAAAGCCCTCAAAAAGCTAAATGGAAAGCTGCTATGGATGGGGAAATACAATCCATGCATGACAATGAAGTCTGGGAAGAAGTTGACTTACCTCCTGGTGCCAAGGTAGTTGGGAGTAAGTGGCTTTACAAAATCAAGACTGACATGAATGGATATGCACACATTTATAAGGCTCGTCTAGTTGCTAAAGGTTTTACTCAAACTTTTGGAATAGATTACGAGGAGACGTTTTCTCCTGTAGCAGACATAAGAGCTATAAGAATTCTCATAGCTATAGCAGCGTACTATGACTATGAGATTTGGCAAATGGATGTGAAAACCGCTTTCTTAAATGGTCATCTAGATGAAGACATCTATATGGCACAACCAGAAGGGTTTGAAAATCCAGAATTTCCAAATCATGTTTGCAAGCTTAAGAGATCCATTTATGGATTAAAGCAAGCATCACGACAATGGAACAAGAGGTTTGATGCTGAAATTAAAAAGTTTGGATTTACTCAAAATCTTGATGAGCCATGTGTGTATCACATAGCTAGTGGGAGTGATAATGTAACTTTCCTAATTCTATATGTTGATGCCATATTGATCATGGGAAAAGACATTCCAAGTTTACAAGCTGTTAAGGCATACCTTGGAAAGTGCTTTTCTATGAAAGATTTAGGAGAAGCTGCATACATTCTGGGAATCAAAATCTATAGAGATAGATCAAGGCGGTTAATTGGATTAAGTCAAAGTGCTTACATTGACAAAATATTGAAGAGATTCAATATGCAAAATTCCAAGAAAGGATATTTGCCGATGGAAGTAAAACATGGCTTATGTAATGAGTATTGTGCTTCAACACCTGAAGAGGTGGCTCGCATGAGTAAAGTTCCTTATGCTTCGGCTGTAGGATCTATTATGTATGCGGTTAAGTGCACAAGGCCAGATGTGGCGTTTGCTCAAAATATTACCAGTCAATTTCAACAGAATCCAGGTGAAAAACATTGGATTGCTGTTAAACATATTCTTAAGTATTTGAGGAATACAAAAGATATGTTTTTGGTATATGGTGGAAATCCATCTACAGAACTTTGTGTTACAGGTTTCTGTGATGCATCCTTTCAAAGTAATAAAGATGATTCGAAGTCTCAGACGGGTTATGTCTTTGTTATCAATGGAGGAGCTGTAGATTGGAGGAGCAAGAAGCAGAGTACAATTGCGATGTCTGCAACAGAAGCTGAATACATTGCTGCTTCGGAAGCTGCTATGGAGGCTGTTTGGATTAGGAAATTCGTTTCTGGGCTTAGTGTTATGCCTTCAATTGAATTACCTATTGATATGTATTGTGACAATTCTGCTGCAATCATATTTGCCAATGAACCTGGAGTCATGAGAGGCACCAGACATTTTCTACGGAAGTATCACTTTGTTCGTGAAAAGGTTGACGAAGGTGAAATAAATATGTTGAAGGTTCACACAGATGAAAACTTAGCTGATCCGTTCACTAAGGCTTTGGCGAAAGAAAAGCTTAATGGATTATCCAATGGAATTGGACTTAAATTAGCTATTAGTTTCATGCATAACTGTGATTAGTATTTGGATAAAGGATATTGTAAACAATTATTATTTTAATGAAATAAAGTATGTTGGTATGTTTATTTCTATTATTAATTATTGTTGTCCTATTTTTGCATGTTTAAATCCATGAATAAGAGTTATTCTAAATTGTCCGTTGTCAGTTAATAATATGGGAATATTATTAAATTAAGACAAGTATGAAGTTGGTATAATATACTTAGTGTATATTGATGCGTAGTCATGCCATTTCAGATGATATTCGATGATACTGAATATAGGACTTATCCCAACTATATGATGTTACTTTATGGATCTTGTCATTAAGTAAATCATAAGAAGTTATCCTTAGACTTGAGATACAAGATAACGGTCATGAATGTAGTACATTTTTGTGAAACAACTTAACGCTATACGTAACTGGTAGTAATAAGGGTTGTTTTCGGAAGTGTTACAAAGTTTGTGTGTTTTGCTTGTAGTCAATAAAAAATTTGTTCCTTCAAATTAATTTTGGAGTTTAATACTGCTGGGCCCCTCGTAGGGTTGTCAAGGTGTTTGCGTGGCCACGCCCAAGGTCTTTTATGAAAGGTTCAAAAGATTTGGTAATCTTGTCAATTTCTAAGAACGAGAAACAGAATGGTTAATTAAGGAATGACCTAGATCCATATCCTTATTAACGTAGTATTAGAAACAAAGGGATAATAATAATGATAAATCATTAAAAGGTTTTCCAGGAGCCTTACTCAAGTTGTACTAGAGGCATCGACGTGTTGCAAGACGCTAATCGATGTGATCACACTATTATGATATGTCTAAGTGGGAGCTGTTGGTTTTATAGACAAAATAATAATAGTCGTGTGTTAGGATCGAACTTGAGATCACGGGATTGCACACAATACGTATAAAGAGGAAATGTAATAATTATTTATAAAATGTTATAATTAATTATTAAATACAAAACAATTAAATAATAATTAGTATTATTGATTAATGACTAATTAATTATTAAACGAAGATTAGGAAACTAATTACTAGACATTACATGGAAACAAAAGAATGTTCCGGAATCCCTCTTGGGACACCAAAACCGATCGGCCCACAAGGAGGATCCACCTCCTTTGTGCCTTGAGCTCCAAGTAATGACTAGTATATAAGCAAACCCAAGGTTAAGAGTTTTCACATAACTTGTACACACACAACTTGGGTTTTCTCTTCTCCTTCTTTTCTTTGGTCGAACCAAAACCGAACACACATTAGGGTTTCGTTTTTCTTGAGTCCAAAAAAGGTTTTGTGTTATTACTTGCGTAAACGTTTTCTTGAATTAGTACGTGTGTACAAGAACGTGAATCAAACACACTATTGTTTGATTCTTGGATTGAATTACAAAAAGGTAAGGGGTAATTCATATACTTATAAACCCTAATTAGGGTTAATTGGTTCCGGAAGATTGCATTGATTCTTGTTCGGGCTAGAATCACTACGGTATGTTTACTATTTAAATTAATGATTAATTAATTACATGTTATTCGATCTATTATAATTGCTTCCGCTCATGCTCACTTTGATGTTCTTGGTTTATTAATATGATAGTCATGATATAATAATTCCAACAATAATTACCAGTAGTGTCATTATCCGCATTCAAATGAGCCTGCATAAGCCACAGAAATAAATAAATATCAGGGAATTAGTATAAGTAGAAAACAGACAGAGAGAAAGGATACCTCATGCATTTTAGATTTGAAGTGAACAAAGGCCTTGTTATGAGAAACACTATTATCACAAATGTATTGAAGCTCATTCACAACTTTTGATCTGCACTCCTTGATTATCAAAGACACGTCATCCTTCTGCTGTTGATGCTTGTCGACCGATTTCGATGAAATTGTATCTCTCAATTCTTTCATAACAGCTGTGATGTTATCCGACGCGACTTTGAGGACATCGTTAGGTTCAAATTCAAAAACAAATAAAGCAGCATCTAGACAAAGATCCATCTCCTTATCAAGCTTCTCACGCGCCGCCTTCGACCATATCATTCTTGCCCCCATCGAATACTAGCTAGAGCTAGGGTTTCAATTCAATTTTAATTGATATTGATTTGGGGATATAATATATAACTAAATGTGTATCTCCGTGCTCAAACTTGTTGAAGTATAGTTTGAGGCTTGTACTTTCTTCCCCAAACATGGCCTATCTTCACAAGAGGCCCGGTCCATAAAGATAGTAAACCAATATGAAAATCATCATTGCATACACCAAACCAGGCCACCCATGTTTTCTAAATACTTTGTCGCTTTGGATGAAATGTAAACCAATATTGAAGGTTTGTTTTCGTTACCTCGGTCGCTATAAAAGAAGTCTAGTTTGGTTTTCGTTATGTGCCCTAAAGCATCCAATCAGGAGTTTATACCAACACACGTGAGGTCTCCACAACATACTTAACATGTTTTGGCGCCATTTCATTCCTTTTAGATATTTGTTATCATTTCCAGTTTTAGTTATCATTTTGTAAACCAAATTCTCTCCTTTTGTAATCCATAACTACTTGTCACAAATTCAGTTACTTTCGTAATTCAGTTTGGAATACATTCTTCTTCATTGTATTCCTGATTGTTTTGCTAGTTGTCTTTGAGTTACATCCTAGGTTAAACATATCTTACTTTGTCACGTATCAAGTTCGTATCAGAGCCCTGGCTCCTGATTTTCATTTTCCGATCATCTTCTCCGGCTACATTCCGGCAAGATTCTATTACTTTTCCAGCGAAGTTAGTCACCACTAACTTCAACTTTTCTTTTCCCTCTCATTAGTGTCAAACGATTGTAGCAATCACAAGACTAGCCCATTAAAATCCTCTCGTCTTGAACCTATGATCAATGGTTGTTGGTTTGAGTAATCAAGAACATAATTGATAGTCACTATTCCATTGTTAAATAATAGTGATATCAGTACAAAATGGTGAACACAAGAACAAATTCTATTATCCCTGTTCCTACTATGGAGTCTTTGCAAGAATCTATTATTGAACTCAGAAATGCCATTGTTGAAATCAAGGATGGTATGACTGGATTTTTGGTTAATCAGAATGCTCTTTCACAAGAAGTCAATAGGTTGAAAACACTTTTAGCACAGCAATAAATCAAAGCAACTGCTAAAACATAATAAATACAAAACCTTGACTCCAAATGCTTGATTGAAACACCAACTGATGCCATCTATACTCGATACCACAAGAAAACAATTTGCATGTTTTGGTAAGTAATTTAATGGTAAAACAAAAAGAATCGTCGTATATGTTGGTAAAATGGTATTATAACATTTTTCAATGAACAAGCAATAGACACTCATATTAGGGATGGCAAAAAAACCCGAACCCGACGGGGAAACCCGAAACCCGACATAATTGGGGTGGGGCGGGGAATGGTAATTGGGTTACGGGGCGGGTTTGGGGATTAAACGGGGATTTTAATCGGGTTTGGGGCGGGGAGCGGAAAATCCTCGCCCCGCCCCGCCCCACCCGATTAATATATACATATGTATACAAATATATCTATACATATATAGTATTTTATCAGTATGTACGTAATAAAAAATATCACTCTAATGTTTTTAGTTTTTTTTAAAGATTTATAAGAATGCATAATTGTGATTATAGAAACTCGTTTAGTGTCATATTTTAAGTTTTTTTTTTTTTTGGTAGTATAATTTATCATTATTTACTTATAATATTATCATTGAAAATTGAATAAGGCTTGTTTTTAATTGATTATTAATAGGTTTGTTATTGCTAATGGTATAAAAATAGTAATAAATGTGAAATAGTGCGGTTTTTGTCGAGAATTACACCCAAAGATGACGCCCCGATAAGTTCCCCGATTAATACGGGGCGGATTTGGGGGACCATCACGCCCCAACGGGGCGCCCCGATTAGATCTCCGATGGGGATCGAAGCGGGTTTGGGGAGAACTTTGGTAATCGGGTTTGGGGATGGCCGCCCCGCCCCAAACCCGCCCCGTTGCCATCCCTAACTCATATAAGAAGGATATGAAATGTAATAAATTTATACATAAGATTGTAATGGACTATATGTAGACAATACGAAACTCAGTATGAAACAGTCTTTATGCAATAACTGTAACAAAATACTGTACTACAAAGAAATCATTCAAACAACCTCTTTATCGATGCAACAAGAACAATTCATAGACAGAGATGTCCAGGACTGTGCGCGCTATGCTCAATCATTCAGTGACAATAATAACCAAACCAACAGTGTCTACCACCTCCATCTTCACAATCGCCCCTGCTAAAGTTCCACCACAACAAGTTACTTAGTGAATTCCCATCGTCATGTCCACTTAAACTCCTAATATTTTGAAGAGCAGCCTCATTATCATAAACACCTTCTAATGCATACACAAACCCTTTCCATCCTTCACCAACACCGCCTTCTCTATTGAAGGCAGGCAAAGTCCACTCCACGAGCTGCCTCACAAACCTGACATCAGGAAACAACACCTCTGTGATTGGTAACAATGGCAACACTTGAATTCCTGTTCTACACTCTCTCCATTCGGGTGGAGCAAACCACAACCCACTGTCTCGTTTATTCGCCCACAACACTCCCACTACTCGGTTTTCGCTAGTGAAATCTTTAGCATAGATTGTGTCATCTTCTTTCACATGCCACCATGTTTGAGAAGCATGAATCTCCATTGCTGTAAGCAACGACCCGATTGTAACTAAATGTGTATCTCCATAAGCTAACCCCATTAGTGCAGCCGAGTAATACGCGTTAACAGCCTCACTGGTACTTTCTTGATTCCTTCCGTCTGCGAACTCAGTCAATCCTGAAGCCCAAGAATGCAACTTCCATAGATCAAAGCATCTCAGACGGGTATACTTCAAGTTTGAACCTTTACCCAATGTCATAAAATCCGACATCAAAGAGTACGCTTGAGGCCTATACTTTCTTCCCCAAACAGGATCTATCTTCGCAAGAACCGCTATTCCATAGAGAAAGTACCCTATATGAAAATGATGATCATTATACACACCAAAACCAAAATCACCACCACTATCAGTAGACCCTTGTTTGGTTACAAGCCCACCCCATGTTTCATCATACAGAAACCCGTTACTACCAAACGTCCCATTTAACCATGGCTCAATCGTCTCCTTCAAATACTTCTTAATTTTCGGGATCACATCAAGAAAACAAACTTCTTCAGCAATCAAAGCTAACCTCGCCGCCCTAGCAACCAATTTCCCAAAAAAATACGACGAAGTAGTCTCAATACTAGTTGCATCCAAACCCTCAACATCTTTCACAAGTGCAGCAATAATTTGAGCATATGACTCTTCCTTAATACCTTTAATAGAATGCCAAGTTATAGACACCGGATCAGTTCTCAACACCCACGAATCACCAACTACCCCAACTAACTCACCATCAAGACTATCATACTTAAAGCCGTCAACTTGACTAACCAAACAATCATCTATAAGCTTAATATGCAAAGGGTTTGCTAACATCAACAAATCGCCCCAACCCCTTTTCTCCCACTTATATTCAACACAAAACGGCCCACTAAACACAGCATAACCCGAAACCGGATAACAAGTACTAAACCGATCCAAAACCGACTCAAACTCACACCCAGAACCCAAACCCGAACCCAACACAGCAATCCTAATCACACCACAAAACTCACCACTAACAATCCTATTCACATCACAACTCAAATCAATAGCAGAACTAGCATACAAAACCCAAGTCTGGCCATTATTTAAACTAATCTTAAACTTAGTTTTCGCGCTATTCGGAACAAAACCAACAATCGCATGAATAGTGGAAATAGACAACCCAACCTTATTCAAAACCTCACATGTCAAAAAAGGACTACCCCTAACAAGAAAAAACCTTAAACAACCTTGTATATCCAATGTAACACTAAGATCATTATAAGAAGATATGACATGGGCTTGGTTAGTTAAGTTGTTTAAAACCGAAATGGTGAGATCAGGGTTGAAAATTTGGTAAGTGAAAGCAGTGTTGGAGAATAAAGAAGGGTATGAGATGGAAAGTGATGAGTTTTGAGATTTGATAAGATAAGGGTGGATGTATTCAGGTTGATCACCTTGTTTAAGGACAAAGTTTTGGAAGAAAGAGTTGGTGGGGAGTGGTGGTTGGAGGCTATGGGAGAAGAAGGCGTGTGGATCTGGGAGGACTGTGGAGGTGGTGGTTGGGAAGGTGTATGGGCGATGGTGAGTCATGGTGGTTTTGTTGCGAGGGTGGTAATGGTGTGGGGTTTATCGGGGTGTGTTTGACTTTTGACCTTTTGTGTTAAGTTTTGATGATGGTTCGTTTGTTTTTCTTTTTTGGGATTTCCGTTTCTGATGATGTGGAGTATTTGATTGAAATCAAGGAATAGTCAATGACACGTATATAGTACTTCGGTACTTTCCTTTTGAATCAAGGCAAACGTAAAAGGTATAAAATACCAAATTATTTTAAAAAATGAACCAAATTGAATCATATATTTTTTTATTGCTTACTTAACCAATGAATTTTTAAATTTTTATTCGATTTGAACCATATATTTTCTAATTATTCACGTGTAATTTCTTTTTATCTTTTTTAATAAATAAGATATGGTTCAAGTCGAATAAAATTTGAAAGTTCGTTGGTCAAGTAAGCAATAAAAAAGTACATGGTTCAACTTGGTACATTTTTTAAAGTACGATGGTATTTTATACCTTTTACCCCAAGACAAATGCAAAAGAATCAAGCAAAGCAATGACATTCATAATTATTTCAAATATTCGGTCGGGGATTAATCGCTAAAGTATGATTTCTAACGACTATAGATGCAAACTAATAGAGAGGAGTGTTTTTTATTGATCATTTTCGTGAGGCCAGCATATCTTATTATTTACACTACAAAAATAATGGAATTTGAACAGGATGGACTTTACTAAATGTGATACAAATATCTAAAATTTTTAATACCAAACAAGAGTAATGGAAATAATATCCCTAATCTTATATGTTCATCCCTCTAATTAAAACCATTTTGCACACTTTCAGTTTTTATTGACACACTTCACTTTATGCATTATGCAGTTGTATATCATTAATAACATGCTTTAACTGCTTACATGCTGTTGTGTGCAAATCAAAAACACAATTGTACAAATCACCTCTCTTATATATACTTTCCACCAATCTAATGTGCTTTACACACTTCTAACAACACTACTCGCAATGATCTATCTATAAAATATCTTTCACTTATTCAACTCATTTATCACTCAAAAATCATCATCTTAGACTCTATTGTTTTCTTCTTAAAGGTTGGTTGGTCGCCTCTAATAACACCCTATAAAACAATATGATTTAGTGTTGAATGAATCATGATGTTGAATGAATTAAAGATGTTAAATGAACATGATTTTGAATGAAAATGAACGTTTGATTAGTATCTTGCATCTAAATAAGAAAACTGAATTAGAAGTCTAAATGTTTTTATAAATTAAGATCAAATGAACTATTTTTTATTTATAAATATCTACACCAGTTCCAAATTGTGACATGATATAAATAAATGACTGATACAAAAAATGCATTCTATTGTATATTCGGAAAAAAATAATAGTCATAACGAATGTAAATTTAGTGGAAAATAATGCATAGAAAAATATTAGTTCGTGTAAGTTGAAAGCAGAGGGGTCTCAGAAGGGTGTGCAATAGGTGTAATCGTACATTGTCTCCACTTAAAAATAGCTATATTTTTATTAATTTTGCATATAAATGTGTATGCTATTAAACATATATGAGTCATATAATTCAAGTTTATATGCAATTTCTCTTTAGTTTACAAGTATAATAAGGCTTTTTTGTTATTATTATCTAGGGTCACCGAAAATCACGAGACGATCCTGGTTGAAAGCTAGAATCAAAGATGAGCAACAAAAGAAATTGTTAAAGAATAAATAAAAAAGATACAGTAAGTAAAGTGTGACGTGTTTATGACGAATAAATTGGCAAAGCAACATCGCGTTACATGACCCATTCAACGCAAAATTGAACCATTTAGCGCCACAATTTTTCTTACCAAACAATAACTCTTCTAACCAACTAAGGAGCGAGTGCTGAGCCATTCCATTCAATTGCTATTGAACACCCCTCATATACATAAAACAATATTTTCACATGTGCTTCTCAACTATAAGGCCGATCACCTTTTACAACAAAACACAACCCCTCACCTCATCCCACCCCGTAGACCATAGTGATCTCACATCTTTCTCACCCATGTTACAGTTACACCCAACCTAAAGTTGTCGGCAAACGATGTTATTACATGGATATATATGAGTTATATTCTCTTATACCTTTCCAAGAAGATAAAATATATATATATATATATATATATATATATATATATATATATATATATATATATATATATATATATATATCATATAAGTTCTGAACTTTTTTATGTTCAAATGCAATGCATGCAATCTTATAGTTTTGCATAGTTGGAGTAATATTTCAAATTTTCAATGCATGACGAATTGAAGACGGTTCAGTTCTACATACGTAGTATGCTTTTAAAAAGATTCATGTATTTTTTTGTCTGACCAACAAAACTTTCTATTGATACCAACTGGACAATTAAGTAAACATAACAAAGCATTATCTATTAATGTTTGGTTGTGAGTTGTGACTTAGGTGCACCCACACCACTAAATGAAAAACGTCATCTGATGTTAACTGCAAGCTAACATTGGGATTAAAAGTGTTAATTATATGAAATAAAATTGGTGGAAAAAAATTATTAACAAAAACCCATAGAGATAGAAGCTTCATATTAACAAACTAGTGAAAAAAAAAATGATAATAATAATAATAATAATAATAATAATAATAATAGCATTTTCATAAGATCTTCTTGGCTGTTATTCAAAAGGTCCAACAGTGTATATATATTGGATCTTTTGAGGCATTTACAGATCCTTGGAGGAAATTCTGATTGGTAAATAAAAATCGATTTCAACGTTTTTTTTTTTTTTTTTTTTTTTTTAGTTTAGCCAATTTATCATAAAAGGTAAAAGGGGGTAAAGGTGTTGATTGTCCTCTAAATTTAAATTTTCTTCTTTGGTATGTAAAATGGGAATCAATAAATCAATCAAATTCCGGGAGGCTTCGTGAAGTGCTTCTTTAGGAGTTAAACTTCCATTTGTCCATATTTCGAGAAATAGTATCTCTTTGTTACCATTTTCATAAGAATGAATACTATGATTCGCATTTCGAACAGGCATGAATACAGGATCTATAGGATAACTTCCATCGTGAAAGGTATTTGGCGCTTTTATAAGATATCCACGATTCTTCTCTATTTGTAATCCAATAACCAACTTAATGGGTTCTGTCAAGGTAGCTATATGTTGTGTATTATCGACGATTTCTACATAAGGCGGTAAGATGATATCTTGAGCAGTTACATATCCATGGTGTCACACCCCCAATTTACCTGACTTGCAGCGGAATGGAATACCTGGGGGTGTCTGTCATAGCACCACAGTTACATTGAACGACCAAAAGTGTCGTTTGGAAAATACTGCATTTGATCATTGAAATAATCCAGAGTTTACAAAATGAGGTCCCCAAAATGTGTTGCAAGTTTATGAAAACAAGTCCTACTAGATCAAATGTTTACATAAGTGCATGAAATAATGATGAGACGCGTCGACTCCGCGACTCCATGAAGGTCCAAATGCATGTCACATGAGCTACCTTAATAACCTGAAATACATTGCTAAAACGTCAACAGGAATGTTGGTGAATTCCATAGGTTTGTAAAATGTAATGATGTACGGCCACCACAAGTAAAAGTGCAAGATAAAAATCTCATGAAAGTTGTACAATAGACCTTAAGCTCATGACCCCGAAGCTATGACTGATGAAATTATATGCCCCTCCCGAATGTTTTACCAGAACACTCATAACTGTGTCAAAATGAAATGCATCCGCTTACGGTTGGTAATCACTACCACGGATGGAGGCGTCACCCTCGATAGATCTATCCACTCACTCTCGCTTACCGGAAAATTAACAGTCCATGATAATAAATAGGGGACTTTAACTGAATGGTAAAGCAACTTAAGCAATGTACATATGTTTTGGTACTTGGGCTCGTACTAAAACGATTGATGCAATGTATTCCCCCCGTAGGATTTGAAAACAATCAAAAATGTTGAATTGAAAACGGGGCTATGAAAACTCACCTCTAGCTGATGATAATGTGATGATGTGAAATGAACAACCATGAACATGTAATGAGCTGAAAAACAAGGCGCGCACACTAGCCGCAACCTAATGTGAATGATGAACGATCTAATTTAGATCACCAAATGATGTTATGAATGTCCATGCACATATTTCCTATACCACTCTACTCTTTGAAAAACACTTGTTGTTATCAAAAATATATATTCCAAGACTTAGGAAAAATATGGCTATTAGAAAAATAAAACTAGTTGCAATATATATACTTATATATATATCGTATGTACCAATGTTTGTGTTGAAATCCTCGATTTGAAATCCTTGAAATAACGCCTTGTAGTAATGAAAATATACTTGTAATCACTAATACATCATTAGTTATGAAATTGGGTACTTGGTTAATATTTCTAGAAAATCTAGAATTTAGTACGTAGTGTTATTATTATTTCTAAAAGCTGCCAATAATAGAGGATTTTTGCCGATATTGAAATGTTATAAGTCCGTTTTACTTGTTCTTTATATCCACGGTTACGTCTTAGTATGTAGTAATATATTTTGGAAAGCTTGGCTCCTCCGGGTTACGTCTAAAGCCTCTTTTTGACCGACGAAAAACGTCCAATAGCATGTATTTTTCCGAAAAATAGTTTTCGCCAATAAACTTGCAAAAATCATAACTTCTTCGTTATAAACTCTTTTTAATCCGTTCTTTCGCCTACGGATTCGTTTTTGAAAGTATTTTCTAAAAATTTTGCCAAAGTTTACTTTATATTTACTGATTTTCCTGGATTTACAAAAATGGGACAGTAGGCTTATATACTTGTTACAAATCCATTTCCAAGGTTCAAAACTAGTTTCTACATCAACCAAAACTCTTGCAAACTTCACAAAACTATACTAATCTTACCATACACCTTCTTAGGGTGCCATGGGTTCATAATGACTAGTAATCAAGTTAATTTAATAAGGGAACACCTAAAACCAATTCTAGGGTTTGTATGTTCAAAAAGTATACAAAAATAAAGTGGTATAGCTAGTATGAGCATGAAATTAAGCATGAATACCATGAGATACATATGTTAATTAGATAAAAACATGAAAATAAATTTGAATACTCACTTTGAAATAATAGGTGGTGAGATGATTAGAAACCTTGGATTACTTGTGTTTTTGGGTTATGATTCTTGATTAGGAAGACAAAATGAACAACTTTGATGCTTTAACTTTTGAAAAATCACTTCTTGATCTTGGATCTTGGTTAAAGTCGTGGGTTTTGAGGGTAGGGAGGATGAGATGATACTTTTTGATTCTCAAAATTTATGTGTGTTATGTAAAAGGTGTTTATGAGGTTTTTAGTAAATAAGTATAACATGTTATATAGTATAATACTTGTACTTAAATGCATAAGGTTAGAAATGAAGGTCATGTGGTCTAGGGATGTCTTGTGGCTGATTTTCAATAATTGAAAGGGTAGCAAAATCGATTTTGAGTTGCTTAGGATAAGTTAGTGTAGTTTTAGTGTAAGTATTAGTTATAATCGGGTACCGGGTTTGCTAGAAATAAATATTAACGAAGTTAACTGGGACAAAATAAAGTTGTAAAAATGTTAAAAATATGTTGGGTACAATTACTGAGTGTTCGGGTGATTATTGTTTAGTTTTCACGAAGACCGTCGTAATATTCATAAGCTCACGTTATAAATAAAATAAATTTCCAAAATACTGGGTAAATGAATGTTATAACTTTTATGATGATAAAATGGATATAAAAATATGTCAGGACCATTGTGGGAATATTTAGATATATTCGTCGTGTGTTAACGTTTATTTATAAATAATTATAAGAAAACGTTAAATGTATCAAATATATAAATTTGAAAATCCTAAGAGTTGTATAACATGTAAATGACCTACTGATGATATGCAGACGGTCTCTAGTCCGTATGAAATGTCTTTACTGATAATGAAATGAATTCGCACCTAAACCAATCCGATTACGCGAATTTGAATACCCGTAAACTAAATTTACGATGAAATGAGTAATGAAAGTGAATAATGAAAACTTTTCCGGCAATGAATAGTGTTCAATGAATAGTAAAATTTCTGAATGCTTCCCTGATTGTCAAACTGACACCAAAAATGATGAATAGTAAACTGATGAATAGTGTTTTGATGAATAGTGTTTTTCCAAAGTTCGGGAAATGACCTGAAATGGTGAGTTGTGACAGTCTTCCCCTCTAAAAGGAACTTCGTCCCGAAGTTCAGTTTATGTTGGTATCTGAGAATGTATTGGTGAAAAGGTGATGATATTCGAGAATTCCAGCGAACTCTAACGATAGGAATTCGACTCTGCTTCAACTGTTCGACCTCTCGGTCCATGATTTCTACTTGTTCTCCTGCAAGGTTTATGTTTGACTTTGGGTTGGATTCCTTTTCAAATGGAATTATGAGTGACTAATCTGAAAAGATGATAATACATGGTTGTGTAATCCTGTTGTTCTCTATCAAGGTTCAAGTCTGACGGCCACTAGGCCTACTCTGTCTGAAATATTACATGGTCCAGTGTATATCGGGTTTAACTTTCCAAGTTTTCTGAATGATAACGTGCCTTTCCTAGGCAGAACTTTCTGCATAACTCTGCAGAACTTTCCAAGTTTTCTTAATGGTTTACAACTTATTGAACTTGTAACTGATTCTTGACTTGTAGGAAATTTCTGGTTATTTCATGAATGCCTACTGAACTAGTGAGTTGAGCTTTTTCCGAGTTTGGCCCATCAATAGATGGTCTGCGCTTCTTAATGTTTTAAATGTGATACTGGTAATATATACTGCTGAATTCTGCCAGAACTCAAGTTTGTATGCTAGTTGGTCGATTCTAAAATGAATCTTAAATGGCCCAATATGTTAAAGGTTCAACCTTTCTTGTTATCCAATTTGTATCATGCCAATCCAAGGCAATGCTTTTAACTTAATTTGTTCTCCTACTTGAATTTGGATGGTTTGTTGTTCAGGATACCCAATCCAAATGATGTGTTTTATGTACCAATCTAACTTCTGCCAGTTTCTCGCTGTTGGTGTGATAACTATTGTTGTAAATGAATTTGATTTATGTTAAATGATTAGTCCAATCATTTCTAAGGTCAATCACTCATGCTCTGAGCATACTTTCCTATGTTTGAATTGTTCTCTCGCTTTGACCATCGGTCTGAGGATGATAGGTGATGTTTACATCTAAATGGGTTTCTGAAGGAAATTCTGAAATGATTTCTTGAAGTCCAAAGTGAATCGGTTTCCTTAACAGGAATAACTAAAATGGGTACAATAAACCTTTGTGACTAATTCCACAACGTTCGGTCCTTCAAACTTGGCGTTATCTGAAAGGGATATAATATAGGTAACAACTTGATTCCTTGTGTTTTGTTCCAACGGATGATAAGACATATGTCCTTCTTTGTTTATTGGGTTTTGTCTCCACTACTGAAGTTCGTGATTAATTTGTGATGTCCTTCCTAATTCCTTCATCACATATTCCAAATATTCTTTATTGTCAAGTCACAAATCCTAAATGCATAAGCGATGTTGTAGGGAAATTGGTTCTGGAAATTTGTCTTGCGATTGTGAGTTTTGGTTGAAATCTTTTTCTGAATATACGAATTTAGAAAAAATTGAGCAAATGATTTACTTAGTAATATTTTTCCTGCTGATTCAAAATTTCAGTAGTTATGAAATAGAAAAAAATGTTTTCAAACATGTTGTGATTAAGACTGTTTGCCAAAGTTTGATGTCTATGTATATTTCTCATTGTACAATAGTGTTGCTAAAGATTGACCAAAAAGAATCGTACTTGTTCAAAATAGGAATTTCAGAAATCATTTTTCCACAAGGTATGTGATTTATGTAAACGCATCAACTTTATTTAAAAAGTGAAAACACTAACAAGGATAAAATGGTAGAATAGGAAATGTTCGCTTAAATGCACAGATGTCTAACATTTAGTTCCTGAGGTTGGATAATGCCTATTAGTGGTTATTAGGCAAAACTACAAGCATAGGTATTTTGACTAACTTAAGTCCTAAAAATATTTTATCGTTGTAATTGGCAAGGCGAACGTATCACTTGATGTTGTGTCGATGAATGTCTATTTTGTTTTCACATGTGGATGAGGAGATATGTTCTGGTTTGATCCCTTGCTTGGTGTGAAGGTGAGGTTATCTGAAATTTCTTGAGACATAATGCCTTAGAGGAATCTACATCGATATTCTTGTTTCAAACAATTGTCCTTGTGAAAACTTACTGCAGGAAAGTTTATGTATGGATGAGGCCATGTTTAAATGAAATGCTCTACAGTCTCAATTAGCAGCTTGGTTTATTTCTATTGTGTTGTCCTGCGGACATTTATATTGAGTTCAATCCTGTAGCTCAGTCTAGCTAGTACTTTTAAACAATAGAATTTGACAACTAAGTCAGAGATGGTGATTCGGATAGTCTCGCAGTATCTTAGGATTTGTTGTTGAATTATGAATTCTCTCACTATATACTTCTAGTCCTGGTTAGTAGTTCTGTAATCCTTTCGTTGTTTTTATTGTATAGAGGAATCCTGCATGTAATTGATATGGAAAGTCTCTCCTAGGGAAGTCAATGGGAAAATCCAACTTAATGGCTAAGTGGGTGACAGGTAGGGTAAGTATCCAGGGATAGTTCGGCAAAAGGGATGTTTATGAAAGAGTTCCTTTGTTTACAAAACTTTTAAATGAAGATTGTTATTAACAATCCTTTGAAAAGGTAATTATTTCCTTCATGGCATAATCCTTCCTGAATTTTACATAGGTGATCAGGCTATGTACAATTGAGGACTAATGATGCGATGTTAGATTTTGTCAAAAATTCATAACTTTTCTCAAAAGTTTTAGATGGTGTTCAACGCATTGTTATTAAAATGGTATCCTGATGTTTTCTTTCAAGTAACATGAAAATTGTCTCGCGTAATAACAGTAAATACTTGGTGTAATGACAGAAAAATCAATTTATAGGATGGAAATAAAATAGCTTACTTCAGAAATTTTTCTGTAAAACAATTTCCCCATATGATAGTAAAATAGCTTGAATGGTGTATTGGATACGTAGATGAATCTTGTCGAATGGTAATAATCTACTAATTCATCAAAAACGAAATCAGCCTAATCCCTGATAAGACAATGCTAAAATGTTGCGAAACGATTGAAGTTTGAGCAATTGGGATAGAAAATGGAGTAAACGATGGTTATGATTATCACAGAAGTATCAAAGGATAGATATTACATTGGATAGAAAAGTGCTTAATACAACTAGGTTATGTCATCGTACCAACAGTAAGTACAAAAGGAAAGATACAACCTTAATGGGCTCGAACCAGTGTTGCAAAAATCGGCCGAATCGGCCGATTAATCGGCGAGTAATCGCTAATCGGTCTGCGACCTTGGAGAGTTTTACACGGAAATCGGCCGATTAATCGGCCGAGTCACAAAAATCGGCCGATTAATCGGTAAAAAATCGCTAATCGCCCCCCGACCGCCTCAGTACCGATTCACGATTTTTGCAACATTGGCTCGAACTACGGTTTATATATTGAAACAAAGCTCCTCCTGCTGAAACATTGTTGTTATCCTTGATGTTGCTAATATCCTGACGGTTCTCTTTCAACAGCTCACGCTATTCCTCGAGCGATTCAGTCTTGATTCCAAGTTCCTGATTTTCCTTGTTCCTTAGCTCCGGGCAGTCATTCTTGAAATGCCCTAAGTTTCCACATTTGAAGCAACTCCCTAGGATCTTCTGATTTGTGAGTTTCCTACAATCTTCAGTCTGATGACCCTGCTTCTTGCACACTCCACACGTTTTACTGCAATGATCTCGGTGATGTTGATTACACAGGTTGCAGTAAGGTAACTTTCCAATATACCTTCTCTTTGTGTATGGTTCTTCAGCAAAGGCTCTATTTACTTCTTGTCCCTTGGGTGATTGTTGAGCAGCATTACAACCTAGATTGTTGTTCCACTTCCTTTTATTGTCACTATTGTTTCCTGATGTCTCGGCGTGAACTATGAGTTCTTTTGCTTCGATTGCCATTTTGATAGCTTCAGACATGGTATCGGGTTCCCATGCGATGACCAACATACGAATTTCATTTGAGAGTCCCCCAATGTACTTTTCAAGTTTCTTGCTTTCCGGTTCATCCATTGCAGAACCTAGTCGTGTTAATTCATAAAAATGAGTAGTGTACTCGTCAACATCATTTCCTACCATGGTAAAGTTTAGTGTTTCCTGTTCCTTTGCTCGTAATTCATTTCCTACACAAAATGGTATACTCATCATCCTTCTTAGTTTCTCCCAAGAGTGTGAGTAGGCAGCATCAACTCCCACCATCTTAATATGTTTGGTCCACCATTCCTGGGCATGATCCTGAAAAGTGCATGTGGCGAACTTAACCTTGTCTTCCTTATGACAGTCGCCACATCGAAATATTGTTTCTATTTCTTTGAACCATTTGAGAAATTCCTTTGTGTCTCTAGTTCCGCTAAAGGAGGGAGGATTGCACCCCATAAATTCCACGTGAGTAAGTTCCTTAGTGAGGGCGGTGGCTATGTTCTTGGCAATGACTTGTCCAACAGTAGCTTGCGTCATGCTTGGAGTGGTTTGTTTAAATCTCTCTTCATCAAATCATAAGAGACCATGAGGATCTATAGGTAATAGAATTTAACATATTCACAACACCTGAATATAATACATGAAAATCTCGGTCTACGTGAACCGGTATCACAAATAGCACAACCATTTCTTACATAGTAGAGTCACACTTGATATATTTGTTTGTACAACAATCAAAAGACAACAAGTTCTTTAGACTATGTCTCACACTTTCTGTGGCTAGGATAATAGTAAAAGCTAGTGAGGATATAAGTCTGGTCTAGGGACTTCCTGGTGTCCCTCTGTGTGAAATCAGGTTTGTGGCATCATAAGGTCGAGATAGTCCTGAAGTGGTGTCTGAAGTTGTGCATCGATCAAATCTTAGATAATGTAGGTTCTGAACCATTCCTGAAGAATCTGCGGATGTTCCTGTTGAGTCCGTGATATTGATATTATCTACTAGATGTTATCTAGTTCATGGCAAGTGGGAATGGAAAAGGAAAATGACAATGATGGTACTAGTGAATGGAATACTACCCTCTTTCGCGCTACCTCGCGACATCCAAAAGGTAAAACTAAAGTACGCATTGTGGGACGACCAATAGTGTAATAAGTAACTGATGGTGGTGATAGTACCCGAGTAGTGGGTGCTCTACTAGTGAAGGGAAGAAAACACACCATCTTCCTTGAAATAAGCAATCTAATATGACCATTTAGATTAAGTCTGAATACTCTACAAAAAGGCATTCTATGTATGGGCTGAATGATAGGAAAACCCTGTTCCTATGGCAAATCAATAGTGCTAATGATGGTATAAGTGCAACTGGTGGTATAATGGTAGTGGAAGATGACAAGGCATCTTCAATGTCGGAATCCGATAAAAGGATGTCAGGGTGAGTATCTGAAGGCATGTCACTTGTAAACCAGGTTAATAAAATGATATATATATATATATATATATATATATATATATATATATATATATATATATATATATACGAATATGAGTATAAATAACTCGCACAGGGTATGCATGAAACAACATGTATCATGATTACGCACTTATGATGAAATGATGAGATGCTATGATGATGCGGTTATAGTCTAGGGTCCAAGATACATCCTAGTTCGCTATAACCTTAGCTCTGGTGCCAATCTGTCACACCCCCAATTTACCTGACTTGCAGCGAAATGGAATACCTGGGGGTGTCTGTCATAGCACCACAGTTACAGTTACATTGAACGACCTAAAGTGTCGTTTGGAAAATACTGCATTTGATCATTGAAATAATCTAGAGTTTACAAAATGAGGTCCCCAAAATGTGGTGCAAGTTTATGAAAACAAGTCCTACTAGATCAAATGTTTACATAAGTGCATGAAATAATGATGAGACGCGTCGACTCCGCGACTCCATGAAGGTCCAAATGCATGTCACATGAGCTACCTTAATAACATGAAATATATTGCTAAAACGTCAACACGAATTTTGGTGAATTCCATAGGTTTGTAAAATGTAATGATGTACGGCCACCACAAGTAAAAGTGCAAGATAAAAATCTCATGAAAATTGTACAATAGACCTTAAGCTCATGACCCCGAAGCTATGACTGATGAAATTATATGCCCATCCCGAATGTTTTACCAGAACACTCGTAACTGTGTCAAAATGAAATGCATCCGCTTACGGTTGGTAATCACTACCACGGATGGAGGCGTCACCCTCGATAGATCTATCCACTCACTCTCGCTTACAGGAAAATTAACGGTCCATGATAATAAACAAGGGACTTTAACTGAATGGTAAGGCAACTTAAGCAATGTACATATGTTTTGGTACTTGGGCTCGTACTAAAATGATTGATGCAATGTATTTCCCCCGTAGGATTTGAAAACAATCAAAAATGTTGAATTGAAAATGGGGCTATGAAAACTCACCTCTAGCTGATGATACTGTGATGATGTGAAATGAACAACCATGAACATGTAATGAGCTGAAAAACAAGGCGCGCACACTAGCCGCAACCTAATGTGAATGATGAACGTTCTAATTTAGATCACCAAATGATGTTATGAATGTCCATGCACATGTTTCCTATACCACTCTACTCTTTGAAAAACACTTGTTGTTATCAAAAATATATATTCCAAGACTTAGGAAAAATATGGCTATTAGAAAAATAAAACTAGTTGCAATATATATACTTATATATATATCGTATGTACCAATGTTTGTGTTGAAATCCTCGGTTTGAAATCCTTGAAATAACGCCTTGTAGTAATGAAAATATACTTGTAATCACTAATACATCATTTGTTATGAAATTGGGTACTTGGTTAATATTTCTAGAAAATCTAGAATTTAGTACGTAGTGTTATTATTATTTCTAAAAGCTGCCAATTATAGAGGATTTTTGCCGATATTGAAACGTGAATATCTTTGTCGTTATAAGTCCGTTTTACTTGTTCTTTATATCCACGGTTACATCTTAGTATATAGTAATATATTTTGGAAAGCTTGGCTCCTCCGGGTTACGTCTAAAGCCTCTTTTTGACCGACGAAAAACGTCCAACAGCATGTATTTTTCCGGAAAATAGTTTTCGTCAATAAACTTGCAAAAATCATAACTTCTTCGTTATAAACTCTTTTTAATCCGTTCTTTCGCCTACAGATTCGTTTTTGAAAGTATTTTCTAAAAAATTTTCCAAAGTTTACTTTATGTTTACTGATATTCCTGGATTTACAAAAATGGGACAGTAGGCTTATATACTTGTTACAAATCCATTTCCAAGGTTCAAAACTAGTTTCTACATCAACCAAAACTCTTGCAAACTTCACAAAACTATACTAACCTTACCATACACCTTCTTAGGGTGCCATGGGTTCCTAATGACTAGTAATCAAGTTAATTTAACAAGGGAACACCTAAAACCAATTCTAGGGTTTGTATGTTCAAAAAGTATACAAAAATAAAGTGGTATAGCTAGTATGAGCATGAAATTAAGCATGAATACCATGAGATACATATGTTAATTAGATAAAAACATGAAAATAAATTTGAATACTCACTTTGAAATAATAGGTGGTGAGATGATTAGAAACCTTGGATTACTTGTGTTTTTGGGTTATGATTCTTGATTAGGAAGACAAAATGAACAACTTTGATGCTTTAACTTTTGAAAAATCACTTCTTGATCTTGGATCTTGGTTAAAGTCGTGGGTTTTGAGGGTGGGGAGGATGAGATGATACTTTTTGATTCTCAAAATTTATGTATGTTATGTAAAAGGTGTTTATGAGGTTTTTAGTAAATAAGTATAACATGTTATATAGTATAATACTTGTACTTAAATGCATAAGGTTAGAAATGAAGGTCATGTGGTCTAGGGACGTCTTGTGGCCGGTTTTCAATAAGTGAAAGGGTAGCAAAATCGATTTTGAGTTGCTTAGGATAAGTTAGTGTAGTTTTAGTGTAAGTATTAGTTATAATCGGGTACCAGGTTTGCTAGAAATAAATATTAACGAAGTTAACCGGGACAAAATAAAGTTGTAAAAATGTTAAAAATATGTTGGGTACAATTACTGAGTGTTCGGGTGATTATTGTTTAGTTTTCACGAAAACCGTCGTAATATTCATAAGCTCACGTTATAAATAAAATAAATTTCCAAAATACTGGGTAAATGAATGTTATAACTTTTATGATGATAAAATAGATATAGAAATATGTCAGGACCATTGTGGAAATATTTAGATATATTCGTCGTGTATAAACCGTGTGTTAACGTTTATTTATAAATAATTATAAGAAAACGTTAAATGTATCAAATATATAAATTTGAAAATCCTAAGAGTGGTATAACATGTAAATGACCTACTGATGATACGCAGACTGTCTCTAGTCCGTATGAAATGTCTTACTGATAATGAAATGAATTCGCACCTAAACCAATCCGGTTACGCGAATTTGAATACCCGTAAACTAAATTTACGATGAAATGAGTAATGAAAGTGAATAATGAAAACTTTTCCGGCAATGAATAGTGTTCAATGAATAGTAAAATTTCTGAATGCTTCCCTGAATGTCAAACTGACAAAAAAAATGATGAATAGTAAACTGATGAATAGTGTTTTGATGAATAGTATTTTTTAAAAGTTCGGGAAATGACCTGAAATGATGAGTTGTGACACAGGGCCCCTGACACAAATAGACGCCTCACAAGTTCCATAGAGATTACTTCTCAATACGATTTCATAATAATTATAAAAAAAACTAAAATTATTGAAACATTACTTTTAACCAAAAATTATTAGGAGGTTTAACTAATTAAAATTAATTAAACTTTAAACCTTAAAATAAACTTGTAATAATCTTCTTTTAACCATCATTTTAGCTTTTTAATTTCTTAAAAGTATCAACAAAATAAAATACAGTAACAAATTAGCTTAATACTCGAAGAAACATTTTAGGTTAGCATTTAGCTTTTACATTATGTCTACATTATATAACTAGTGACATACCTACGTTACTAAACACTTTTATTAAAAAAAAACAACTACTGTTAATTGCTTGTTTTGCTAAACACACCCAATCAAGCCGAGAAACCAAAAGTATCAATAATTCAATAGGGTTCATTTTGCTTAATAACAATTACTTTGGTTTTGGTTGAGGTCACTCTCCTAGTCAAACTTACAAAAGGGGCTATACAAATTCTAAATTTCTAATTACCAAGCACCTACTTCAATAAGCGTCACTAACGAGGTTCGTAGTCGCCGCACGTTTGCTGCGAATGTTTATATTACAATGGATATAAAAGATTGAAAGTTAAAATTTATATCATATTCTGATGAACGCTTGTTTATAATATTAACATTTATAAAAGTTTTAGCACATTGTGACGATATTTAAAACGATACATTTCTAATTAATTTAAATAAATATAAAAAGACGACAAATTAAGCTTTTTTTTGTTGCAAAAGGTGAGAACATATATTAACATTCAAACATATTTACAACTCTTACAAATAAAGCAAATATTTGGACACTCCCCTGATACAACAATACTACTAAACATAACAGAGACATCATATACTACTTAACAAACTATCAATACATCAGAATTCTAACAAACACTGCTTGTGATTATCCACTTCTATCACCATTCACCTTTAAATGCACTATAAACCATCTAGCTACATTTCCATCTTACCCATTTGCTATGATCACTCAACTCACATCCACAGTAAAACATAGCAAAATGGCTTAATGGCTTCACTAGAAACCCATTACCCTTCCAGTCAAGGGCTATGCCAAACAGCCTACATTTCCATCTCATGAATGGCTTCAACTGTTGGGGAACGCACACCTTGAGGGAAGACAATCCATTACCTCCTTGACAATGTATTGGGAAGACCAAGAAGGCCCATCTTTCATGCCTCTCTATTCAACCCATCATACATTGTCCACCAAGCCATATACCCTTCACAAAGAAAAGCCCTACATTGTCCACCCATCATACATTGTCCACCAAGCCATATACCCTTTACAAATTAAGCTTGCATCGCTTTGAAAATACATTAACTTGGATCTTGCATCACTATTAAAAATAATTAATGTACTTGGATCTTGCTAAACTTCCTACGACAACGCATGGTATGACTAATGTATATACTCGTATTAGAAAGAGAAATATACCATTATATGAAATTTTGTAAGGTTAAAAAGGCCATTTATATATAACTAATATTTTGTATAATCTTTTATTGTTACTTAGCTATAATTTTACAAAAGAAACAGTAACTAATTTGTAAGGAAAACGCATTGAAGGATTCATCTGTCAATGTGAATAGCATTCGTAAAGTCGTAATTGTTCTAGTTTGTTCAAGCGCGTTAAGTAGACATTACTACTTTTCAATGAACATGTAGTCATGTAGAATAGAAAGTTAGGAAACTTTATGACTTTATGTTAAGAGTGGTTGATAGATAAAGATACGTGTATTTAAGCTATGGTTTACGAATCCATGTTTAATAATTATTTTATGAAAAAATATTATTTATAATGCGACAACTCACAATAAGTGTTGGATAAATCTCGACAACAAATCTGAAGTTCGATCGCGAAACGCTAGATCGCAAGTTATATTGAGTACAAGTATGAAACACGAGAGACTACAAAGAACCGACAAGAATATTACATACGTTATTACCCTCGAACGCTCCTTTATTAGAACCAACTATGACATCACTTAAAAATAGATTTGACCAATTTAAAGTGTACCAATGAATATTTAGTTTTCTATTTAGGAATGATATTTGAAAGTTACCAGATGATAACAAGCCAAATAGAATAGTTGTCTTAACTTTGAAATTTCTTTAACCATAACAATTGTTCGGAAATTAACGTCATGTATTTATTTTCTCACCTAAGAGTTTTGAGAGAAATTATGCATGTAAAAGTTGATACCCGATTGATTTACTTAACTTTTTTTTCCCTAAATGTTAGGATTTTTATTAACTAAGGCTCCAAACAGGAGCAAAAAAAAAACAAATGATAGTACATCACGAGAAGAGAAAAAATACAAAGAAAAAACAAACACTTTAGTAACATGAAAACAAATAGAAAGGTCTTGCAATCCATCGATTCCAATTCAACATGCATCGAAGATGAGCGAGCTGATATCCAAGTCCTAGTAATCCTTTGAAAGTTTGAATAACTGGGAAAATATCCTCATCCTTTATGCTTGTAACCGAATATTCCGAAGCATTAACCAACTTATTACGCCACTTTCCCATATAGTGCAATGAAAAACTCCCCTAATAATCTTATTGAAGAAAGAGGCTTGCAGAAAAAGTACAATACATTAACGCAAAAGCTAAAAATATATTTAAACTTAATTTGATGTATTTTTATATGATTTTACATTAATAAACTTCAACTTTCAAGTAATTCGCCAAAAAACTTTATAAAAATATAAACTCTATCTTTGGGCTTCTAATATAAGCTCTAGCTCTAGCTTATTCCGCCAAACAAACCCTTTATCCGTTGTGTTTTTTTTATGCTTTTGTTCCAAATTAATAGTTCAATATTTTATTTTTATTACGTCTCAGTTTAGTTGTCCATTACTAATATTAAATAGAGATGTTTTATCGAGTTTACCATATTAGTCTATGTTGAAATTAATATTAGAAAGTTTGAAAAATACATTAATTGATTAATTAAGTGTAAAACTGTTACTTTGCAAAAAGTAAGAGAAAGATAACAATAATAACTATGTTTTTTTAATCGTTTTATTTTTTGTTGGAGACAATTATTTACAAGAGGGAGTGAGTAAAAGTAATATTACAAAATTTAAAGAAGACATTAATTGATTAGTTAAAAATAAAACTGTTACTTTACCAAAAGAGTAAATTACACCGTTAGTTTCTATACTTTTTTCAGATTTTATAAGACATCCAAAAACGTGAATATTTTCTTTTTTGATCAAGGATCAAGAATATATTACGCCGCTCGTCCAAAATCTGAAGATCGTTAATTTTATCAGTTATCTTGGTCACATTTAAGGCGCATGATGTTGCACATGAGGGCAGGTTGGTCTTTTCAATGTTTTTGTCTTTTAATTGATTTTTTTTTTTTTTTTTTAATTTTTGTCTTTTTATTTATTTGTTTTTAATATTTTTGTTTGTCCTTTTTATAAGGAGAAATTTAGGGGTGAGCAGAAAAACCGAAAAATCCAAATAAACCGTAAACCGAAACTGAAAATAACCAAACCAAACTAATAACCGAACCGAGCTAAAACCGAACCAAACCGAACTTTTAATTCGGTTCTCGGTTTGAATATGGTTTTAGAAATCAAAACTGAAAACCGAACCAAAAACCAAATTCATATAAACTTACATATTTTTTATATATTTATATATATAAAAGATAGGTATATATATTTTTTAATAAAAAATAAATAATTTTTATTAAAAGTTTTTACAATTATTATCTCAACTAATACTAATAAGTCGGTTTTTACACATTTGCAACTACAAATACAATAAGTCGGTTTTTAAACCTCCTCATCTCCAGCGATTCATTACGGTCGTAACTACAAATACCTCCGATCAACATCTTCAGTAATCAGGTTATTATTATTATCATCTTTATTTCCTTTCAACCATATATTTAGGGCTGCTTCTTTTTTTACAATTTTATTCAAACTGTTATTAGTTTCATTACGATTTCTTTAATTTATAGTTTTAGGGTTTATTACATACAGTATATTCTAAGATTTTACCCCTTAGGAGGAGTGTTTGGGTAACCTTATTCGATGGGTTTATGAGCTTATTATTAACTTTAGCTTATATGAACTTAAATGAAGCTATAAGCTCAAGTTGATTAGCTTCTAAGCCGTTAAACGAGGTGTACCAATCAAATTAAATTGCATTTTCTCTTTCTTACTGTCACTTCCAATATTTGGACGACATGTGTACGTGTGAGAATTCTTTTATAAAGTTTGAGTGAGACTAGTATTCCTCAAACTAAAATTAGTTAAATATTATTTAACACTGAAAATGTTACATTTATACCATAGTGATTTTAAAAACTTAATCAAAACTTTCGCCTAAGAAAATGATAGAACAGTTAATTTCATACTAGTATAACTCTTTTTTATTGTCAATATAAATTTGATGATGATAAAAGCCTTATTTTAAAGTTTGTGCCACTCATTTAGACCACTAACATATGACTAGACCAAATCAACTATAAAGATATTATCATAATTTTAAGTTTTCCAAGTCAACTTCCGATTTCTAACGAATATTTTTCAAATTTCTAGATCAAGCAGCGAAACTATATAGAAAAGCTTTCAACTTGTCTTTGTAAATAACGAACTTGACTTTAAATATATTTTTCCGATTTACTCGATAAATGCATAAAAATAAAATAAAAAATAATAATACTCTTACCTACTACGTTAGCCATACAGCCTTGAAGCTCAATGTCGCAAGAAACCATTAACAAATCAATTCTACGTTGGCAATGCATTACCATAATAGTAATCGTTTTGATACCACAAACCATCACCAGCCACCACAATCCATACACCTTCCCAACAACCAACTCCACAGTCCTCCCTTCCCCATACACCTTCTTCTCCCCTAAACTCACACCACCACTCCCCACCAACTCTTTCTTCCTAAACTTTGTCCTTAAAAGAGGTGACAAACCTGAACACATACACCCTTATCTTATCAAATCACATAACTCATCACTTTCCATCTCATACCCTTCTTTGTTCTCCAACTCTTCTATCATTTACCAAAGATTTAAACGTGATCTCACCATTTCAGTTTTAAATAACTCGAAGAAACATGCCCATGTCATTTCGTCTTATGATGATCTTAGTGTTACGTTGGATATACAAAGTAGTTTAAGGTTTTTTCTTGTTAGAGGTAGTCCTTTTTTGACATGTGAGGTTTTGAATAAGGTTGGGTTGTCTATTTCTACTGTTCATGCTATTGTTGGTTTTAGTCTGAATAGCGCGAAAACTAAGTACAAGATTAGTTTGAATAATGGACAAACTTGGGTTTTGTATGCTAGTTCTGCTATTGATTTGAGTCATGATGTGAATAGGATTGTAAGTGATGAGTTTCGTGGTGTGATTAGGATTGCTGTGTTGGGTTCGGGTTTGGGGTTTGAGTCGGTTTTGGATCGGTTTAGTACTTGTTATCCAGTTTCGGGTCAAGCTGTGTTTAGTGGGCCGTTTCGTATTGAGTATAAGTGGGAGAAAAAGGGCTGGGGGGATTTGTTGATGTTAGCGAACCCTTTGCATATTAAGCTTATTGATGACGGTTTGGTTAGTAAAGTTGTTGGCTTTAAGTATGATAGTATTGATGGTGAGTTAGTTGGTGTTGTTGGTGATTCATGGGTACTGAAAACCGATCCGGTTCCTATAACTTGGCATTCTATTAAGGGTGTTAAGGAAGAGTCATATGCTCAAATTAAAGATGCACTTGTGCAAGATGTTAAGGGTTTGAATGCGCGTACTATTGAAACTAATTCGTCGTATTTTTTTGGGAAATTGGTTGCTAGGGCAGCTAGGTTAGCTTTGATAGCTGAAGAAGTTGGTTACCCTGTTGTTATCCCAAAAATTAAGAAGTATTTGAAGGAGACGATTGAGCCATGGTTAGATGGGACGTTTGGTAGTAACGGGTTTTTGTATGAAGAAACATGGGGTGGACTTGTAACCAAACAAGGGTCTAATAGTAGTACTCTTGATTTTGGTTTTGGTGTTTATAATGATCATCATTTTCATATTGGGTACTTTCTTTATGGGATTGCGGTTCTTACAAAGATAGATCCTGTCTGGAGAAGAAAGTACAGGCCTCAAGCGTATTCTTTGATGTTGGATTTTATGACATTGGGCAAAGGCTCAAACTTGAAATATACCCGTTTGAGATGCTTTGATTTATGGAAGTTGCATTCTTGGGCTTCAGGATTGACTGAATTCCCAAACGGTAGGAATCAAGAAAGTACCAGCGAGGCTGTTAACGCGTATTACTCAGTTGCATTAATGGGATTAGCTTATCGAGATAAACATTTAGTTAGAATCGGGTCGTTGCTTACAGCAATGGAAATTCATGCTTCTCAAACATGGTGGCATGTAAAAGAAGATGACACAAAATATGGTAAAGATTTCACTAGGGAAAACCGAGTAGTGGGAATTTTGTGGGCGATTAAACGAGACAGTGCGTTGTGGTTTGCTCCACCCGAATGGAGAGAGTGTAGAACAGGAATTCAAGTGCTGCCATTGTTACCAATCACTGAGGTGTTGTTTTCTGATGTTAGGTATGCGAGGCAGCTTGTGGAGTGGACGTTGCCTGCCTTTAAAAGAAAAGGTGGTGTTGCTGAAGGATGGAAAGGGTTTGTGTATGCGTTGCAAGGTATTTATGACAATAAGGCTGCTCTTCAAAAGATTAGGAGTTTAACTGGACATGACGATGGGAATTCACTAAGTAACTTGTTGTGGTGGATCTTTAGTAGGGGCGGTTGATCGGTTGTGAAGATGGAGGTGGTAGACGTTGTTAGTTTAGGCATTAATTTTCACTGAATGAGAAGATTACTACAACTTGATAGTCACACCAGTTATCGCCATCTTAGACCATATTTTGATCACTAATAAGTGATTAAGTGGGTTTAGTTTATTATAATAACCGGGACAACAAATAAGGTTTACATCAAGATTTAATCTGTAATTCTATATAAGTTCTATGATAATAGCAGATAATGTAATAATATCATTATACAATATATATACGTTTATGATTTTAGTTTATGTAGGTCACTCACTGTGGAGAGTCATTGTTTATGAATATATGTACGTACATACCAATTACGACTAGTTAATACGGAGTGCTTAAAAGACTGCTACATTTTTTATGTCATGGAAAAAGTGAAGGGAGTGTCGAGTGTGAATTTGTCTCCAAATATCAAAGACACTTGGCTTTGGAATCTTAGTGAAGATGGCGCGTTTACAGTTAAAGAACTCATATCAATAGCCGAAGATCAGCTTATTAATGGAAGCAACGTGCAACAGGATTCAGCTTGGCACATATTGGTGCCTATAAAGATGAACGTTTTCACATGGAGAGCACTAAAAGGAAGGCTACCGGTTCGAGTGGAATTAGAAAATCGGAGTATTGATAAACATACAAAACTTTGTCCTCATTGCTATAATAAGATGGAGATAGTCGATCATGTTCTGCTTTATGTAATGGATTTGTGGAAGAAAGTTTTACAGTGGATGGGTTTACTTTTCATTTATATACAGGAATCAATGTAAATTATTGTCAAAAGTTCAGATTTGTTTCAAGTGGACCACGTTTTAATATTTTGTAGAGGAAATTCTCAAAATAAGCCAAAACTTTTCGCTTATTTCAAGACTTGGTCACAATATGACCCCTTTTCTCATTTTGGACTGCTCGACTTCACCCAAATTTTGACACGTATCATAAAAATCGAACAACAAAAGCCCCATGATCACCCCTAGTGAAACTTGTATGAGTGTTTTGGGCTGGTTAACGGATTGCTAAACATAATAATCCATAGTATATAATTGAACTGAGCAAAAAAAATGGGGCTTAACTTGGGCTTAAAATTAAGATCTTTATGCACGAGCTGAAGCCCAGCCCGTTATACCACTAGAGTTTGTGATCGATGTTTAGTCGGAAAGTATGGTGGGATCTACTGATCTACAGCAAAATATTTGGAACCCGGGTGGAACCTGGAACTCGTATGATCTCCAGATGCCGGTTTTGAGAAGGAAAAAAAAATGCGGTTGAACCGCTATTGAGACCAGCTGAACCGGAAATCCAGATCTCGGTTGGGTGGATTAAAAGGCCATATCTAAACTTCTAATACATTAATCTACAGGTATTATACATGGCAATTCAATATACAAGAACTTCATGTCTCATGATCTTTGTAAAAATGAAATTCATAATGAAACGCACAATCTTTGGACTAGGATGAGCCCATTAGGCCCAGATCCATGCACTACAAAGTACAAACACATTTACAGGATTTTCTTTTAGTACTAGGCTTCATTCCAACATTACATTAAAAAAAAGAAAAAATAAATAAATAAAAAATAAAAAAATCGTTGTTAGTGTGGTTGTTTTATAATATTCCGCAGAACAATTTATCTCTTAACCGACACCTTTATGAATATGATTCTTCTTATATCCTTTTACATGTTTTCTTTATGATAAAGAACTTTTGTCGTAATGGTAGGTCCAGCCGTTCACATAACCGCTCATTCATAAACTACAAACTGTGTGGAAGTCCAAAGTATGGTGCTACTACTATTATATTTCTTGTAAATTACATGAAAGGAATATCATGGGCCATTGCATGATTATTGGATTTTATTCCTTTTACAAATTAAAAGCCAAACCTTTATACATTTATTGCTAGTATAGTTGTATACTTATAATTTTACAATCACTCTTGAAACCTTTCTAAAACATTTATGGACTAGTTACATACAAATAAGTCTAATATACTCTAATTACAGTTTTGAAACAGAACTTCGAAGTCGATCATCTGAGGTTAAGTCTTGTTATGTTTCTTTGAGGTGTTTTATCGATAAAACCGTCTCCTTCCATCTTCAACATCTCAAGCAAAAACTCATTCCACGTATCGACAGGGCCAGGCATGCACCAATGAACACAATCCGGGTAACTTTTATTGTCGCTAGCCGGATGTCCATAATGGTTTGGATGTCCATCTGGTCTCAATATCATCGCGTCACTAGTGTCCAATAACCTAAGTTTTAACCCCTTTTTTTCGCCTTCCTTTTGGGCTGCTTTAAACTCGTTCACTTGAGTTAAATACATTTGTAGCTTATACCCATCTAACCTCATTTCTTGACTAGTAAAAGGTCTCGTTCTAACACAGTTTCCGCCGTTATTATACTCCCCATTCTCAAAATGTTGCGGCGAAAATGTTCTTAAATATGCTAAGCCTGTATAGTTGTGATGGTTTAGGAGGGTTGTGAACGTTGTTTTGTATGCCATTTGGTACGCATAGTAAATGGAAACATCTGTGATGTTTTCTTGATTGCAGAATCGGCAACCTATAATTTCGCCTTTTTCATAGTAGACAAAAGGTCGAAAAAACCATTGTCCAGATGAAAATATGACAATGTCTAAGTTTTGTAGCTGAGATGTCCACACGTCGTCTGCTTCGTCTAAATAAAGGTTCATTATGCTGTTTCGGGTGAAGTTGTCGGGACTAGGATCTCGAGTTTTGACTAATAAAGGAGACCATATTGCGACTAGCGTGAAATTGTAGGTAGGAAAGATCCACTGCCCGAGTCTTGTATCGTTTGGGTATACAGTGATGGGATAAGCTTCCTGTAATCAAATTAACATTGTAATTTAGGCTTGGAAAAATTTACAAAAAATCTCTCTTATGTAACATATTCGTTCTATAATAATATAAGAGTTGTGCTAGACCCACAAAAAGAGTTTCACAAAACACATCCACAAAATGATATGGCATCGTGTGATTGGTGTATTTGGCTTAGTTTCTTTCTATTCTTTTTTATTTAGCCACACAATGCCATATCATTTTGTTGATGTGTTTTGTGAAACTCTCTTTTTCGGTGTAGCAAAACTCATAGTATAATATATATTTAGAGTGAAAGTAACAAGCAATTTAGAAAAATCATAATCTATCAATCAAATGTCACATTTACTTTTTAGTATTTTATTTGTATGTTTCGTTTATTTCTGTCGGCCCCGTTCATTTTTAATTATCGTATTTAATCGTCGGCCCCGTTCACTTTTAATTATCGTATTTAATCGAACGGGATGACTTGTATTGTATTTTGATTTCATTTTGGGTACTTAATAATATGTCGTCATTAAAAAAAAAAAAAAAAATCATATATACCCTACTAAAATATTATAATGACATATTTAACCAAAACATGTTTTAACTACATTATAAATCATGTATTGAAAACATGTATTTTTGGTATATATATCATTTTCATTTTCATGTTTAGATTGGATATATTCATATATATGAAATTATACCTACTTTTTACATACTCCCTACTTTCATATTTAAAAATTATGATATTTGTAATAAAGATTTCGGTAAAC
Source organism: Artemisia argyi (assembly GCA_030686995.1). NCBI lineage: Eukaryota > Viridiplantae > Streptophyta > Magnoliopsida > Asterales > Asteraceae > Artemisia > Artemisia argyi. Next base: position 253,081,269 of record CM060708.1, read on the forward strand.
AAATTGTTAATTTTACCCATTTTTTTTAACAGAAATTTTACCCATATATTAAATAGTAACATGAACACTTAAAATAAGACGGAAGAAACTTTTATATATATATATATATATATATATATATATATATATATATATATATATATATAATGAACACTTATTTTAATTAAAAAAATAGTACTACGTAATAATTGTGTTCAACTTTCGGCTCATTTTCATTTTGAGTTGCTGCTTTCTAAAATGTTTTGGGCTATGACGCTATGTTATACAAACCCTCCTTATATTGTCACATCAGAGGGTTTAGTCAAACTATACAACCTGCGATGCACACAGTAAAAGCCGATGATACGTCAAATGATTCATTATCCTCCTATAGGGTGGGGTAACTCACCCAAAATGTTTTAGCTGCTAACTTTAAATAACTATTTGCCACGCCCACAGATTAGTTGCTTTTGAGGGTAAAAGAAAGTGCTTACTTTAAATAACTAAAGCTAGTTTCTTTTTTGAGGTAGAAAGAAAGTGCTTACTTTAAGTGACTACTTGCTAAAGTTTAGTTACTTTAAATTTGCTACGCAACAAAAGTTGGTAACTCGAAATAACCCTTTCATTTATTTTCTTCTCTTTTGATTGTATCACAACTTTTAGACATATTTCTCATAACCTAATTCATTTTTATTTTTGTAATATCTTTCTGTTTTTAATTACCTAAAAGTTAAAACAAAAGACGTTATTCTGCCGTACTTTAACAAAGAGTCAAAAACTTCACTTTATCTTGTCATTTTCTTTTTGCATCAATACTATTTCTTTTGTTTTTTTCTTCTCAGGCTTATTACATTAGAGCATCAAACTTTACAATAATCTTTTTTACTAAAAAAAAAATTCTACTCTACCCCATCTATTATTTGGACTAACGACCCTTTCAAATATCATAACGGATACTTAATCTTTCCAGCTATTGAAACCTACATTACACCAAATATAATTTTGGCCGTTTTGTATAATTACAAATTATTTATCAACAAAATAATTTGTCAAATTAATAATACCGTTTGTTGTCATTGAACTTTCTATATCTGTTGATACGTCTCTCTCTTATCAATGTCGATAGTTCGATACGTCTCTCTTATACTAGTATGTGGTAGGCTCTACATGTATAGTACATAAATAATAGGATTATGATTATTCATATCGATAAAAATATGTTAAGAAAGACGACACACCACAATCACAATCTTGTGCATACACAACATATCATGTGTTACATATTTACATGCAACACATACTAGTGCTCCTATCTTAATGTTTATGAATGAAAAAATAGTGTGAAAATCGTCTCTCTTTTGTGTATAGTATGTGTTACATGCAATTTATATTGCGTGTAGAGCGGAGACAAGAGGGGGCAGGGTGAGCACGTGGTCTTTCAACGAAAAAAGTTGTAGTGTAATCTGGCTATTTTTGTAATTTGTCATCCTAACAAACAATTTTATAGTGTAGTTTCTAAAAACTATCAAAGTTTGTCTTTTCGATCGTAACTTTCCGGCTTCGCTTCTAATTCGTATACCTTATTGTATACGAGTAAAAACGATCGTAACTTTTCGACTTCTTCTAGAACTATATTTCGTGTGAGTTATCTCCATATGCATATATTTTTATTTTTGTTGTGGATGAAATAACTCAAGCCTCAAAATGTTGGACCATCAATTATCAAAGGGGTATGGTCTTGATACGCTTATTTCATAGACAAAATGCTAGATAACAAGAAAATTACTTATCAATGACTCACTGTATAGTACCACCACTTGCTTTTGTTATCTAAGTTAAATAATTCTGACCCACCACTACAACTGTACCAAAGTATACATATTTGTCATTTTATATATCATGTATACGTGGAATACGTATTTATCTATTACCAATATCTTGTATATATAGCATTAATTAAACCGCCATTTTTTAACAATAAACTAGTAATCATGTAATGGTGATTTTATAAACATGGTTATAAAATAGGAAGAGGTTTATATATATAAAAATATATATAACTACACTCATCTATTGATGTATATATACTTTCAATAGATATGAATAGGCTTCTAATTTATTTAACGAATTTAATGAACGTGAATTATTATGTGATATATTTATGAAGTTTATGCATGATTGAGATAAGTTGTTACATCAAGAAAGTTAATTTAGTGGTTTATGATGTGTAAAATAATTATATAACTTTATAAAAGTATATCATTAAGATGCCCTACATATGTTATGCATGGTGATAGATAGGACTTTCTATGAATCAAAGTTTATGTCGAAAACTTACACTAGCTAACATGCAAACCAATGATTGCATTTGGTTTCTTCCAACCGAGTCTCCAATAAACCCCAACCTTTTCCCTCTAACAATTTCCAAGAACTCGACCGCGTCGAATTCGGGCAAATCACACTCATTAGGCTGCCATCTCCACTTCATGAAGTCGGTATCGGGCCTTCCATACTTCATACAATTTTGTCTATCATCAATTACACATTTTGTTTCGTTTGTATAATATGTTTCCCTTTCATCATCAAACACCCAAGAGCCTTGGAACACATTACACTTGTGATCATCGGTCGAGTTTACCGCGCCTTGGCCCGGGCTAATGAACCGAAGCTCTGAAAAGTTTCCAATGTATAGATGGATTGTGATTAAAAGTGCTAAGGTTATTATTGGTAGGATGAAATGTTTGGAGTTGATGATGAGTGGTTTAGTGTTATTACCATTTGTGGTGGTGTGAAGCTCAATTGGATTGGGCTTCATTGGTTGAAATAGGGTCAGGATTGAGTTTGAAGTGCTTTATATATACACACACACTTCTTAATGATGGTGACAAGTATATATTAGCAAATCATTGCCCTTTAATTAGAATAGTTAAGATATATAAAATAAATATTGAAAATGAGCTGGCTAGAAAATCATTATCCTTTTAGGACAAACTTGTGGAATAATCTTATTTCCATTTTTCCCCACCACAACATGATATAAATCATATAAGAAAAAGTAGGTTATGTTCTTGAAGCAAGGGTGATATGGTAATATTACACATTGAGTATATTTTAAGTATGTGTGTTGGACGACACAAGTCCAACTTCTGTATGATTACCAACTACAAAACCTCACATGGTAAGACAGTTTGTACCTCGACATATGTTCTTTGCCAGAATTAAAATGCTTGTTTTATTGTGGCTACTATCACTTTGTGACATCGAGGTCTCGTCGTAAGGGTCGTGTACCTTTTTAAGTATTAAATAACAAATATAAAAAGTTGTTTCCTTTTTTTATTAGTGCAAACTTTAGTGTGTAACTGTGTATGTATATAATATACAAGAAATTTAATTTACCACACTCGTGTTACAGCTTTTATAAAAGATAATCTTACATGGTCTGACAGGGAAGAGAGTTATGGAGATATGATTAGAAAAAAATTAGTGAAGGAATCTTTAAGTTTCAAGATTGCATGTGTTGAGAGATATTTTATAATGTTGAAAAAAGTCCATATGGGTCAATCATGATATTTGGTTGCCGTATTTGTTGAGGTAACTTAGGTGCCCATGTTCTCTTTTGGAAAAACAATTCCATATATTATTGATGTTCAAAATCTTCACAATGTTTGAAAGATTTGAGCCATCTTCCTGTATAGTACTATATACTTAGTTGATTAAGTCTTCAAAATGTTAAATCGGCGAGGAAATTCAGACTCCATGCATCTCTTTTGGTGTAGACTGTAGACTGACCTGTCTCCAAATACCTAGCCTAATTCAATGAACATCTTTTCTAGTGAACTTTGATTAAATTTTAGATATAGTACGACTAATTCCATTTATCTAATTAACTCTGTATTTATGTCTCATAATGTTTCTGATTATTATGTTATTGAGGGTTTTTTTTTTTTTTTTTTTTTTTCTTCAAAGAATCTAGTGTGAACTTGTTAGTATGAATTTATTAAACCGAACCAAATGACCAAAGATGGATTTTCATTATGCTCCTCGAGACCTCGACGTATGTCAATGATCTTCTCGTGGATTTACGTATGATCTTTGTGTTTTCGTGTAATTTGCTATTTGTTTCACGTTTGTACAACGTTTAGCCTAACAATTTTAAATGTGGATTATCAAATACAGTAATAAATAATGTACATTTGTAGGCTTGATTAGTAGGCACAACAATCATTTTTCATAAATAAGAGACCCGTATAGCTTTGTTATTTTTTTATCTAATAAAACTCATGAAACGAAATTGTCGAGCAAGTTTTTCCAAGCTCATGGGCCAAGACAACAGTTTACCTACTTTAACGGTATTGTTTGTTAAGCAATGATCACTTTTTCTTGTAGATGCAATGAACATTTGAAATCATCACTATGTGGAGTTTTGTACATGTAATTTAGGTTACTTTTAGGCTTAACTAGTTAACTTTGCTTAGATTGGAGACAGAGAAAGCTATGTATAAATCTATTTCACACATTTTTCCTTGTAAAATTTTCCGACAATCTTTTTCATCAGTTTTGCCTAATCAAATATTTCTGCGAAGCTGAAAATTTTCATAGTATCCTCACTTGATATACTCATATTTGCATGTATAACATACGTAAGTAAGATGCCTTAAGTGCAAATTATAACCTTAGAGAAAGTTCATATCGATACTTTTATATTCTGCTTTGCTAATCGTGTGAATCACAGCTTAATTTCATAAGGGCTTAAAGCACTTGAGACGAGTCCTCTTTTTACATAGTTAGAGTATGTTTGGTAAACTGAATTTTTTTTTTTTTTTTTTTTTTGAAATGTGAATTTCAACTTAGAAAACGACCACCTTCGCGGACAGCGAAGGCCCCATCACCACCCTGCCAGACTATGTTGTCTGAACCGGGTCCACGCTGATCTCAAGTGGTAACGGGTTTTCCCCGGAAACCGTACTGCCTCCACACAAGTTTTACCTTACTGGAGAAACAGCCGGATGAAAACCGGGCCATGCTCAAGATTCAAACCCCCGCAACGAGTGGCTTGAGGGTTCAAATCCATCATTGCAATATATCTCCGGAACAATATGGTCTACAAGTGGACCACAAGTGAGGACTTCCTGGGTGGTCACCCACCCGGTACTACTCCCACTTGTGGCTCGCTTAACAAGTTAAGCCCCACCGACTAGACCACAAGTCCTTTGATGTTTGGTAAACTTAATTGAAGCTATGAGTTGTATCTGCGAGCTTTGATCATTGGGATGTAACAAGCAGCTATTACCCAATACCATATTTCAAAAAATCAGGGACAAACAGACAAAGCATATATACAATTCAAATCAGAATTGATGACCGCGGAGTGATTCTATCTCGACAATTCAAACACATTACAGGCACAAGAAGAAGAAAAAAAAAAAAAAAAAAAAAAAACAATCATTAGGCATCTAGGTGGAACATTTGAAACGTGGTCCAACTAGTTATTTGGTTGTATACACAAAAGAAACATGACATGACAACATTTGTAATCCATAATGTCGCGAATAATGTTTGGGAATTTTCTCTTTTAAATGAAGCTACAAAAGCACACAAACAAATAGTAGTAGTGTCAGGAAGTGATGTGAAAAAGAGAAGATTATGAACAGAGAGTTGTGTGGCTTGGTATGGAGTAAAGTCTTTGTCGTTGTACGACTGTACGTGGTGTGGCTCTATCTTGAGTTATCTATGTCTCCGTTTTCCTAACAGCTATGGAAACCAGTGGTTCTTTATTGAAAGACGTGTGTCAACGAAGGCTCTCTTTGTTATTCGTTAGAAAAAGAAGTTTAGCGACATGAGTCATGAGGAACGGCTGTTAAATTAAAGGCTGCTTTAAGTTAACGAAGCTATCTACGTGGCTGTTCGTTATTAAACTAAAAAGGCTGCTAAAGAAGGAACAAGAACCCGTTTGTAGATAGACAGATGAGATTATATGGCATTCAGAATTTGGATACGAGTACTTTTGTCTACTAGTAAAAAGAACAAAACATCACTTTGAAGTATTCATTTTTGTTAAGTATAAAAACCCTCGTATCGATCGTAAGTATATAGAAGTACTTGCAAATTTTAACCTTCTTTCCAATAAAATGACAACCCGTAATAGTAATACAGCTAACATCTTAGCCAATCAACACTCAAATGTCGAGAAAAATCCTGTTTGTAGCCAAGTTCAACCAGCTTATCTCACAAAAACTATGCTTAAATCGGCACCAATGAAACCTGAACCTATTGAAACCATGTGAAAAGGTGTGCAGAAAATATAATTCCCCATATAACACGTTACCAAAGTCCTGGTTTTCTTGGTTATTCCCAATCCGATGGAAGTATCATAACTTACAAGGTGAAATGCTTAATCTTACAGGCTTTAACACAATCGTGAATAACTGGTTGGCCTCTCTTGCTGCCACCGAGCTTGAGATGGTTGTCATGAAATGGCTTTTAGAGCTTCTTCAACTTCCTATATCTTTCTCATTTTCTTGCAATGTTGTGATTGGGAGTATGATACATGGGAGTACACGTGAAAGCTTTGTATGCACATTGAATGCTGCTCAAGAACAGATCAAATTGGGAGTACAGGAGGCAGGCTTTTAGGAAAGCTTGCTGTTTATTGCTTGGATCAAACACACTTTTCTCTCCAAAAAGCGTGTCCAGTTGTTGGGATCAACACAAATACTATTCGGGTTGTTCCAACAACCAAGTCCACATATTTCAAGTTATCACCCTGTCCTATGCATTATTACGAACTAATGAATCACACATCAGAGAAGGTTTAATCCCATTATACTTATGCCTTAGGGTAGAAAGTAACAGCAATTAATGGATCCACTGGGAACATTTTGTGAGGTTGCAAATATATTTGATATGTGGGTTTATGTCGATACTGTTTATTCGGGTCGATACTGCTAATTCGGGTACTGCATGTATATACCCTTTTATGATGGTGTTGAAGGTGCAAGCTCCTTTGGTTTCAACCCTCACAAAGGGTTCCAGAAATCTTTAGATTGTTGTTGTCTTTGGGTTAAACATCGAGATGACATTTCATAAACCCTCTACATAATTTGAACTTTTGAAAAATAAAGAGTGTCAAAGCAAATCGTGGACTACAAAGACTGGCAGATTGCTCTTAGCCTCTTAGTGGTAGTTTTTCATGCTATTAAGTTATGAATGGTGAAGAGAAGCTATGGAGTAACTGGGATAAGAGAGTTTAAGTGAATACCAGTGAAAACGGCTAAACATTTTGAAGCACTTTTGTAAGCTAACAACAAATATGAAGTTGTGTATCCTAGAAAGTTTGCTATGGTCTGTTTCAGGATATCACCATTGGCATTAGCAACTATGGCCAATGAAAGTAACAATGAAGAGCTAAATTGCTTGAAGAAGCAGTTACGGCATCATTGAATGCTACAACCTACAGGGGCGTGTTTTCATGACACACACAGTAGTTGAAGGTATTCATGATTCGGGTGGCTATAAGTGCAACTCTTACTGATGAGAAGCATGTTAGTATGCTATGGAATATGGTTAAAGAGCATGCAAATGCTCTGCAAGCTAAAATCAGGTTAATCGTTACTATCCTTAAACACTCATTTTGGTGACCTTGCTTTGAAGGAAATCAACCAATAAAAAAGGTGTAAGTTGTAGCTTTTGGATATTTGACTTGTAATTCCCTTATGTTCAGCTTTTTTCTTTTTGTTTCATAAGCATCTCAAGCAATAGACCAGTATAGGTATATTCAGGAACACTGTATACAGCTATGTGCTTATCTTAATGAGCTTTATTTACAACAAAATGAGTTGCCAAAACAATTTGGTCTAAATGATGGTGCTCAATTCAATGATTCATTATCAAAGAACATTGGGGGGGGGGGGGGGGGGGGGGGGGGGGAGTCATTTTCATTACAGATTATTGATTAGTTGTATACTATAACTTTATTCATTGTGGGTGTCAGTGACCATCTGAACTTTTGCAACATGCAGTTTTTTAATCTCCATAGGTAGATATTACAAAATCTGTTAAAATATGTATAGTAGTTGGAGCAAAACCTTTTCAGCAATCAGCATTATTTAATATGCAGCCAGATTGGTCAAAAATATACACATGTATAATTATTTGATTTATCAGTTTTAGGATAATTTAAATGTCAACATTTAAATCTGATTTTTTAGCAATGGATGAGGTAAATCTATATTTCGACTATACATTAACAGTCCATACCTGAATGATGTAATAAAAGATGTTTAAAAATACGAATATTAAGTTTGGATATTAAATTAGTTACCATGCACATATTTGTTTATAAATGATTCGTTGTTTCTCTAACGAAATTTGACTAGTAATGAAGTCAAATCAATAATACTAGCATGCCTAAAGATATGTTTAAACACATACACTATTAATGCATTGTTTGTGGAAAAGTTGGCTTTTTGTAAACACAAGTGGAAATTTAATAAGCATGCTGATGCTGGTATGCTAATACTAGGGATTTGTTGGACTGGGCTCAAATAAACCGAACATTATGGACAACTTGTTTTAATCACAACAAGATCCCATAGAATATTAACTATAAAATGAGCAAAGCTCCATAATCAAGGTGATTATGGCCTATAGATTAACACTATTTGTTCCAATTTAACAGTCACGATCTTCAGGATCGAAGAGAAGTTTACAGGAAATCACCATAATGGTTGTGCAGGGACATGTCTATTTGTAATAACCGGAACAGTTCATGAAATCTAACGAAAATACCTCATACGAAGATCCTTGCATTGGACGCATACCCATGTAGTTTGTGGAGGATCCATGCAATAGGAATGAACACAACGATTTTCGCAACTATTACAATGTATCAGAAGTTCCTCTGGCTCACGACAACAACACTGATAGCAAACTGGTCTTGGTGGTGGCTGTTCAACCCAAACAATCAACAAAAAAAAAACACACAAAGTCAATCCATTATGAACTAAAAAGAAACTTAATCAAGGGTCTACTGTTGACAAGGTTATTTGCTTAAATAGCTAATGCAATGTATCACTGGTTAGTTGCAGTAAGGAGTAAGGACAAAAAGTTACCATATACTGAAGTCTGGTCCGTGTGGATGCTTCACCATGTGGAATAATGTAGACATCAGTAGCAAAAGAGTTGCTTGGAATTGTTTGAGAGTATATTTTCTGATCAGAAGATACAGCTTCCTCCATCTTTTGTATGCTATAAAAACTAGCCTTGCACAAGGGACATGTAGAAACCTTTTTCATAGATGCCTATAAATATAAAGATTGTTGGAAATCAAATTGTCATCATGAAAAAAATACAGAAATTAGCAGCGTTACACCAAAAATTGTGTTTGCTTAATATGCTTAGAGATAATAATGAATTTGGTTTTGTATGTAAAATATGGTAATACCCACAAAAAGGTGCTGAATAGTGTGTTTGAGTGAGTCTTTTCCGTTCAAAACATAGAAATAAAATAAAGGAGAAAATAATACCTTGTGATCTGCCCAGTTCTGTATGCAGGAAAAACAAAATCGGTGTCCACAAGGCAGAACTCCTCTAGTTGAACTAAAATCCGTCCAACATATGACACACGATAAATGAATGGGTGTAGGTGACGCGGGAGCATCTTCCCTTTCGTTAGATTCATCATCAACTTTTGTTGACTTGTCTAAAGAATTCTTGCTCAAGGAAGCTGAGACACCATTGTTACAAACTGGATCTTGAATATCAGAAGTATCCAAATCTTCAATCTGTTCAGAATCCTCCAAAATCAAATTCCTTCTTTTGGAATAATCGGGTAACCTAGTTTGGTAAAGCCTTCTAGAAAATTTGGACGGCTCGCCAATGTCGACATCATTGTCGTGAATTTCTGTATGTTGGAAATCGTCCTCTGCATCTGAAGAAGATTTCACTTCATTATCTGTATTCATATGCATCAGCCTACGACTTCCTTTGGAGGATTCAGATCTGGTAATGTCTCTCTTTTTTTTATTCGCTTGACGTGAAGGGGAAGGACAAGGTAAGTCCTCGGACTGTAAGAATCAGGAACAAAAACAGTGCAAAATTTGAATAAGAACTGCAATAATTTTTACTATTTTCACACATTGCCAGAGAGCCACATAATTCAGCTAATGTTACCTCTATTCTGCTCAAGCCAAATGAAGGAGATTCATCTAAATCGTATTCGTTTGTGAGGGAGACATCCGGTCTTGAGCATCTCTTAGTATCTTTTCTACTCAATCTAGAACGATCCTTATTTCGTCTCTCATCAGAAAGGAAGTTCTACAATGGAAATAGCATGCATATAATCAGTACTTCAATTTTAGGCGAAAAATATCCAAATAGGGCATCGGATTATCCGACATTTAATTAGTTCAAAGCTATCAGCAGCCATGATGGCAGGTGAGAAAACCTACACATGCTACAAGTACTAATAGAAAATAAGGTGCATACAGTAAGTACCAAGTTATGAGCTAAAAAATGGAAGAAATAGTGGAGGTAATCATTTGGCAACCAGTACAGCTTTTGCAAATATAATGTAGAGAAATACTAAATCCTCCTACATTCCTACTGATCCTTCTAATTCACATGTCATTTATAAAAAAGAATGAGCAAATGGGTCCCAATTCTAAGTGCATAGATGACTAGATGAGTGGCACCTGTAATTAGGATGATGACTGGGAGGATTTAGCATTCAACATGTAATGAATGAGATGTCATGTAAATCATTTGAACAAACTACAACTTAAAATTTTCAAATAGACACCAGCTTAATACTTTTTTGTTACAACAAATTACGTATAATTTGGAAAATGGTCTATCATCTAAATCAGTAATTATAGAAAAGAGCATGTCCTTCAGTCTTACTGATTCTAACAGAGCTTTCATAAAATAGACCAACCAAAACTTATAATAAAAAAGATACAAAGATCAAGTGGCTCCTGTAAAAATATAATTTCCCAGGTCTTGCATTATAAGTCAGTGTGTCATACTATTACTGAGACACCCGGAGTTCGGGACATATCATCTCTAAACTTCATGAGTTCTTAGTTCTTACTGGGAAATATCTCATGCCTATACATTGTCATATTAGCCATACACATCCCATATAAAGTATTTATGACTTAATAACACAATCTCCATAGTTAAAATCACACCATCTAATTTGAAACACCTGTTTTACCAAGAACTTGTTAAGCTCTGGCACTAAATTCACACAGAGTAAAAACATAAGGATACCCAACTTTCAGCAACAGTAAAGAGCTACGATCAACCTCTTTCAACAATGAAGACTGAGTCCAATTATCAGATTCAACATATTCGTTTGTGACAGAGACGTCCTGTCCCAAGCATCTCTTGGTGCCTTTACTCCTTAATCTACAAGGATTCTTATTTCGTCTCTCATCAAAAAGGAGGTTCTACAATGGAAATAGCATGCACATTATCAGTACTTCAATTTTAGGCGAAAAATATCCAAATAGGGCATCGGATTATCCGACATTTAATTAGTTCAAAGTTATCAGCAGCCATGATGGCAGGTGAGAAAACCTACACATGCTAAAAGTACTAATAGAAAATAAGGTGCGTACAATACCAAGTTATGAGCTAAGAAATGGAAGAAATAGCGGAGGTAATCATTTGGCAACCAGTACAGCTTTTGCAAATATAATGCAGAGAAATACTAAATCCTCCTACAGTCCTACTGATCCTTCTAATTCCATGTCATTCATCAAAAAGAGTGAGCAAACGGGTCCCAATTCTAAGTGCATAGATGAATGACACATGTAATTAGGATGATGACTAGGAGGATTTAGCATTCATCATGTAATGGATGAGTTGTCAAGTAAATCATTTGAACGAACTATAACTTATGTTTTTCAGACAGACATCAGCTTAATACTTTTTTGTTACAACAAATTACGTGCAATTTGCAAAATGGTCTATCATCTAAATCAGTTATCATAGAAAAGAGCATGTCCTTCAGTCTTACTGATTCTAACAGAGCTTTCATACGACACACCAACCAAAACTTATAATAAAAAAGATACAAAGAAGTGGCTCCTGTAAAAATACAATGTCCCAGGTCTTGCATTATAAGTCAGTGTGACAGTGTGTCATACTGAGACATCCGAACATATCATCTCTAAACTTCATCAGTTCTTACTTCTTATTGGGAAATATCTCATGCCTATATATTGTCATATTAACCATAGTCATACACATCCCATATTAAGTATTTATGACTTAATAACACAATCTCCATAGTTAAAATCACACCATCTGATTTGAAACACCTGTTTTATCACACAAAGTAAAAACATAAGGATACCCAACTTTCAGTAACAGTCAAGAGCTCGGATCAAACCTCTTTCAACAATGAAGACTGAGTCCAATCATCATCATCAGATTCAACATATTCATTTGTGACAGAGACATCCTGTCTCAAGCATCTCATGGTGCCTTTTCTCCTTGATCTAGAAGGATCCTTATTTCGTCTCTCATCAGGATTGAGGTTCTACAATTAATATGGTTTGCAGAATAATCAGTATTTGATTTGTTTGCCGAGAAAATATCTAAGCATGTCATCAGACCCAACATCTAGATAGTTTTTCAATTACCAACGGCCATGATGGGAGGAGAGAAAACCGATAACCTATTGCTAAAGGCAATTTGAAAGAATAAGGTGGATGTGCTACTAATTTATAAACAAAGATAATTTAGAGAACACTTCACCTGATTATTTGGCAATCAGTGACAACTTTCACCTCTATGCATCGTAAAGAGCAAGAAATATGCAGATACAATGTATCGCGTTATACACGCCTTTTTAATAGCAAATTTAAGCCCCCATCTACTCTACACCTTTTACCCCTAACAGGACTTAAACTTCAACTTCTTGGTATCATACGAATACCGTTAGGCCAAAGGCCCGTTGGTATGACATTATATGTAACACATAAGGTCTTTCATTTATATCAGTCATCACAAAAACAAGTGCTTTACTCTTGCTCATTGCCTCATTCTATCATGAAAGTTTTCAGAAAATAGACCAAACAAAGATTATAGTAATAAGAAGAAAAATATGATGCCGAATTGCCGATATGTCAAGCCTGCCTACTTTACAGAAACTCATCATAAAATAGATACAAAGGTCAAGTGGCTCCTGTAAAAAATACAATTTCCCAGGTCTTGCATTATAAGTCAGTGTGTAATACTGAGACATCCGGAGTTCCGGACATATCATCTCTAAACTTCATCAGTTCTTAGTTTTTACTGGGAAATATCTCACGCCTATATATTGTCATATTAACCATAAACATCCCATATTAAGTATTTATGACTTAATAACACAATTTCCATAGTTAAAATCACACTATCTGATTTGAAACACCTGTTTTATCAAGAACTAGTTAAGCTCTGGCACTAAATTCACAAAAAGTAAAAACATAAGAATACCCAACTTTCAGCAACAGTCAAGAGCTAGGATCAAACCTCTTTCAACAATGAAGACTGAATCCAATCATCATCAGATTCAACATATTCATTTGTGACAGAGACGTCCTGTCTCAAGCATTTCTTGGTGCCTTTTCTCCTTAATCTAGAAGGATCCTTGTTTCGTCTCTCATCAGGATGCAGGTTCTACAATTAATATGGTTTGCAGAATAATCAGTACTTGATTTGTTAGCCGAGAATATATCTAAGCATGTCATCAGACCCAACATCTGGATAGTTTTTCAATTATCAACAGCCATGATGGGAGGAGAGAAAACTGATAACCTATTGCTAAAGGGAATATTAAAGAATAAGGTGGATTTGCTACTATGTTATAAACAAAGCAAATTTAAAGAACACAGCAACCTACTATTTGGCGATAAGTAACAACTTTCACTTTTATGCATCATAAAATGCAAAAATATGCAGATAAAATGTATCGTTTTATACACGCCTTTTTTAATAGCAAATTCAAACCCCCATCTACTCTACACCTTTTGCCCCGAACAAGACTTAAACCTCAACTTCTTGGTATTACACCCGAATACCGTCAGGCTAAAGGCCAGTTGGTATCGCATTATATATGTAATGCATAAGATCTTTCATTTATATCAGTATTAACAAAAAGAAGTACTTTACTCTTGCTCATTGCCTCCTTCTGTCAGGAAAGTTTTCAGGAAATAGACCAAACAAAGGTTACATTCATAAGAAGAAAAAAAATGATGTCGATATGTCAAGCCTGCCTACTTTTCTCCATATTACCAAACGCTCTACAAACATGTTTTCTGACTTGCATAAACAATCTCCAATGTTTAAAGTTATACTATCTACTTTAAGCACCTAATTATCTAACTTGTTAATCTTTGGCAACATATCCATATAAACAAGAAACGTAATCATACTCAAGTTACAGAAACAATCAAGAGATCGCATCTAACCTCTTTCAACAACGAAGACTGAGTCCAATCATCATCTCCACCATCATCAGATTCAACATCGATCACACGGTTTCTGGAGAAGCTTCTGCTCGTAGATGCCTCTCCAAACACACTTCTAACTTCTTTAGAAGCTACCGGGATCTCCAACAGCAATGGCCCAATCACCGCCCCACTGCAAAAAATTAAAACCAAACAAACATATCACATGCCGGGAAAAAAAACATTATTATAAATTTAACTTGTTGTACAAACATATCACAGTCTCACACGTTGGGGGTGTTTGGGATTGCGTTTTGCAAAACAGAACGGAATCCCAAACACCCTCATTTTAACACAAACAAAAAATAACTAATCATACCAATGCTTCATATAAGGCCGCTCCGAAACGCGTCTCCCTTGCTTTACACAATCCTCGACCCATCGATGATTGACGACAATTATTTTCAACTTCCTAGCAAGTTCATATTTCTTTCCTTCGAATTTTCGACAAACCTAATCAAACAACCAATTAACTTACAGAATCATTTCAATAACCAAAACCCTAAGATTTTTATATAAAAAAAAGTACCGTACCAAATGAGTGGTGGATTGATTCATAGCTCCAACATAAATTGCACCGGATCGGGCGATAAGTTTAATAAGATTAAATCTCTCGGATCCATGGTATCCGCTAACCGTAGCGATAACTGAATCCATATTTTGAACTAATTCATGTAATTCGAAAAAAGTTATTAGGGTTTCAAATGCACATTGTAATTGTGTTTGTGTATGCGCGTGTGCGTGGCGCGTGGCTAAAAGGCTTAGCGGGAAGATTGTTTTTTATGAATGTTTACACAAGTTCCTCTGTTTTGGATTAGCTTAAAAATAAATACGGAGTACTATTTTGGTGAATAACGTTTTCATATTTCATCAATTTTTTATAATTTAAATATCTCTTAAACCGTTCATCGTTAAGCGAAAATAATTACATCATCGCGACGGGCATTTAATTATCTTTCTATAGACGGACACTTTGATATACTTTCAAAAAATAAATAAAAAATCAGTTTTTTCACCTTTTTTTTTCGTGACCGAAAAAATATCATATATGATTTTTTTGGCCACGAAGTGAAAAAAACAAAAAAAAAATTTTTGTCGAAAATATGTCAAAGTGCCTATCCATAGAAAGATAATTAAATGCCCGACGTAACGGTATATTTTTTTTCGCTTAACGATTAATGGTTTGAAAGATATTAATATTTGAAAAAAAAAAAAGATGAAAGTGGGTTTTTTAAATTGTTGGGATTAATCTCATCCATTAGATCAAATAAAGATTGAGGGAAGATGGAGGGTGGAGATTAGTCCCTTGGTATGTAAAAAAAGTTTGGTCCTCAAATGATCTTATATCTTTCATATTTATTTGAAAAGAAGTAAATATACAGGGTTTTAGATATTTTGATTTTAAAATAAATTAAACCTATTTACAAAAAAAATACTATAAATAACAAGAAAAGTAAAATGATAGAACTCTTATGCAGGAAAAATGTATTTACCTTAGGTGTATTACTCTCTAATAGTGATATACTTAATCTATTAAATTGTCACGTCTTTGTTAATGTAACATGTGATATTTCTAATTATCAACTATGGGTTGGTCACTCCTACGCCTATGCAATAGCCTAAGTGAGTGGCACATAAAAACGCCCAAAACACTCAATAACTAAAGCACGCGATAAATATTTGTACTAATTAAATACCTAAGACATGAGTACCTAATTAATCGTTTCCAGTCAACGGACAAGCTAAGACGGATTTCTTAACCAGTTTTTGCACTCCTAACGCGCGCAATCATTAACAAGATATAATAGATTAAGCATCACACAACTAGATTTCATGCATTCCTAGATAAGTACTATTAAGGTGTCGTTTGGTTTGTTGCCCGGAATGACAATCGGTATGGATTTGATATAGGGGTGGAATAGGAATGACTATAAATTGAGTTGAGGTATTAATCTCATAAATGTTGTTTGGTAGAATAATTAGATAAAAATTGTAGTATAAATAATGTGAGGGAAAGTGGTAGGCCCGGGAATGAAACAATCATATACTACCCTTTTGGTGCCTATTAAGTATAGAATAAATTTGTATATCATTTCTACTTTTGATAGTCATTTGGAGATATCAAACACTTTGAATCGGAATGATATTCATTCCTTCATTCCGATTGGGGCATACCAAACGCAGCCTAAGTTTAGCCTAACATAGCAATAGAGAAAAAAATTGTAAGAAGAAATCAAACAATAAAAGGGTGTACATCATTGATCGATTTATCAAGTTTCAAAAATTGTCAATTTTGGTCCCTGAAAGATTATTTTGAAGAAATGACATCTATAGTCCCTCAAGAATCAAAGATTGTAATAGCAGATTTGGTCCATGAAGTTTCAGAATCTACAACAATGACCCTTGTGATTTTTATCTTAAAAACCTACAAACCAAACCTGTTTTTACTATCACAAACCTTATTAATAAATCCTAAACCCAAAATAAAACCCCAGCCATATACCCACCTGATCTAATACACCTCAAAGCCCAATCCCCCTTAGCCTATTAACCGGTCAACCCACCACTTAATAAAAGTCAAACAATGATATAATAACCTTACCTGCCCCCTCTTTTTACCCTATAGCTATTTTCCCCAATTTGTACTCTTCACACATGAACCCTGTTGATATAAATAATGCATAAATACGTTAATAATATTTCCCTATATCCCTACGTTTTGACGATCACAAAATGTAAACTCATTAAACGTAAAATCATTACGTAAACAAGTATTTAGTTACAAATATCATTACATCCAACTAAATCACCTAAGGTATGAATAAACAAATGTCTAATACATTTTATGATCAAAGGGATTTTTTTATTTAGACACTACAAATTTTATAAAATGTTATTAACATTTTATATATTTTAGAAAAACACTTTTGGTAATTAAAGAAAAATGTTTAATTCATAATAAATATATGAATTCAAATTTTTAACCAAAATCGGTTATATTTTCACCAAATAAACTTTCACCAGAAAAAGACAAAAAATATGGCCGTTACAGGAGGGCGGCCCCCTTAATTATAAGGGGCGGCCCTTTTAATTTTAAGGGGGGCGACCACCAATTAAGGGTATTGGTGGCTGGCAAGCTCCTGTGACCAGTATCTTTTGCCTATAAATAATGGTTCACTTCTGAAATTTTTCTTCACCTTTTGCATGAAAATTTTCAGTCCCAATCCTTTCCAAACACACTTCTAAATCCTTTGATCATAAGATTATTAGTCTTTGTTTCAAGTGATTCAATCCCTCACCATTCAAAGTGCAAGAGAAGAATACTCCTTCAACATCAAGTTAATAAGTATTGTAGATTTGTGTATATAGTCTTGTAGTTGTGTAAATCATTTGTAAATGTGTAGAGTACTTATAATAGGTAGATCTAGGTGTGTTAGTAGTGAAGAGAAGTAGTGAAATAGAAGTAGTGTTGTGAAGAAGAAGTGGTGAAGTAGTGTAAAGGTGTGAAGTTGTAGTGGTGTGTACAAGTCGTGAGAAGTTGTGAAGAGTCGTGAGATTGGTTCTAGCTACTATTAGAACTCGAAATTTAGCTTAGTGTCGTTAATTGGTGTAAGAAAAAGTTGTGTAAGGTTTCTCCGCTATAAGGGAGCTTGTTGACATAGTGAAGAAAACTTTTGAGTTAGGTGCTCGGGGAGTGGAGTAGGGCGAAGAGGAGCTTCGTAGCCAAACCACTATAAATCCTTTGTCTTGTGGTGCGATCTTTCCATCTCTATCTCTTTATTTACTTATCTATATTGTTATTGCTTAGTTTCTTATATATTAGTATTAACTAGTGTGCAAGTATTGATCTCACATAAAACTAGAATCGAAAATTTTGTAAACAAAGTTTTTATAAAAATAAAAATGACGTAAAACTATTCAACTCCCTCTTCTAGTTTTTCACAAACCCTAATTTTTCAACACCAAAATTACCACAATTAAGGGTACAATTGGCAATCTACACTTGCTTCTAGAAGTCCTGACATGTGCAGAAGAATGCCAAGTCATCAATTCGTGTGATTTCAAGGGCTCTGATTGGTGGAATGTAGCTGACACAAGATCCAAGGGTCTCAAATCATGCTTATGATTGAAGCAATGATTGGATGGACGTGATTGAAGCTTCTAGACCTTTTTGCCAACCCTAATCAACACCTTGGCTAAACTATATATACCTCATCATTCTCACAATTAGCGAGAGTAGGTTTTTGTAGTGTTACTCTATCAACTTAATTTCTCAATTGTATTTCAACTTTCTGATATTGTAATTCAATTTTTACTAAATGAGATTTCAATTTCCTTTTTATATAATCTTAGTTATTTAGTTAATTTTAATTCACAAGTTACTTAATAATCAATTTTAGCTTATCTACACTATTTTATTTCATTGTTGTTCATATTAAACCCAAGACTAAAAAAAATCATAAAAACTCTTAAAAAAACCAAAAATATGTTTTCTATTCTAAACCCTAGCTTCAATAAGCGAGTTTTTACTTAGTTTAGACTCATTTTAGCTTAATATAGCTTCTGTGAGTCTCTGTAGGTACAATATAGATCAAATCTCATAAAATCTCAAAAAGTCACAAAGTCAAATAAGCACCTCAATAAGCACTTGAGCTTATCAGAAGATTTTGAAGACCCCTAGGACTTATAGTATTTATTGTGAGCTTAGTTTGGAGTTAATTAACCCCTATTTTGAGCAAGGGGTAACCGTGAGTCCATTTTACCATTTTTATAGCTTATATTCTCATTATATTTGCATTTGCTTATCTAGTACTTAGATCTATTATTTTCTGTGATTCTGTGCTTTATTGATGTATTTGAGTTGGATTGTTGCTTATATTTTGTTATTTGTTCACTAGATATCTATTTGTGCATCATAGATCTTAACTGTCATGTTTTTGCATTTTAGTCATAATCCTATTTATTGTGAGTTTTTGCATGACTATAGCTTTAAATAGTTTCATATAGCTTATATGTTCACTGAGATTCAGTAGTGTAGCTTATTTCATCCATAATCATCAAAAACTAAAAAACTAAAAAAATGATTAACAAAAAAAAAAATAGTAGGATAAGAGAGTGTTTGGAACAGTGTGGATTGGTGTGTTCTGGCTTGTTGTAAGTGGTACATTTGGTTTGGTCAGAGTACATTAGGTATATTTAGGCTATTTAGATCATAAAAACCAGTGCTCATGTGTTTAAAAGTCAAAATCACCTTGATATTCTCAAATCTCCATAACAGTTAGAAGTTTTAGGGTCCATAATCATTTAGATAAGTTGCATAAGTAGTTAGTGTAGCCTAATTCATTCATATTTCAGCTTATTA
Source organism: Artemisia argyi (assembly GCA_030686995.1). Classification (NCBI taxonomy): domain Eukaryota; kingdom Viridiplantae; phylum Streptophyta; class Magnoliopsida; order Asterales; family Asteraceae; genus Artemisia; species Artemisia argyi. The sequence goes on from CM060708.1 coordinate 253,101,111, forward strand.
CTTCACTATTAGTCATCTAGAATCAATTTAAATTCAACTTAGTCAACTGTGCATAAAAGAGAAAAAGTCAAAAAAGTCAAAGAAGTCAAAAAAAAAAAAAAAAAAAAAACATTTTCTAAAACCATTTTTGTTTTGAATTCTCATTTTCTCATGTTTAAACCAATTTAGCTGAACTTTTGGGATTTAATATTTGGTAGCTTAACATCTTAAATCTATTTTTTTCATAAGTTTTATAATTTTTTCTACATAGCTTTTTAGTGGCTTTATTAGGACTGTTTTGCCTAAAATTCCCCTGCACCACAGTTATCTGTCCCATAAGCCTTTTTCATAAGCTTCTATCTAGCTGGTTACTTGAGATTATTATCTGAATTGTGGTTTTATTAGAAGCTTATATTTCTAGCTTGATGTTTCTGTGCTTTGCTTGATCTTTTCAGCTTGTTCTCTTAGCTTAATATTGCCTTGTAGAACAACTTATAGGACTGTTGAGGTTTAAGTGTGCCAGTTTGAGTTCTTGATCATAAAAGTTTGTGATAAGCCTGTGTGATTGTTAACATGAGCTTGTTTAAGTTGCTTTAACGATTACTTGAGCTTGTGCACTAGAGTTTAGCTTATTGAGGTTTCTGAGTAGCTTTTTAGCTTTTAAGTATTCACTGTTTGGGGGTGTAGCTGCATCAGCTTAAGCTTGTTGATAACTTTGCCATCTAGATTGTTCTTGATGTTTGATCTTGATTTCCAGTTTAATTTTAGCTTGTGTTAGTGATTGTTTGAGTTTGTGTAGTGCTTTTTGGAATAGCTTAGCTTAGTTGCACCCGTAGAATAGGTTTTAGCTTTTAGCTTGTAGCTTTTGATTGCATAATTTCCTATCTAGTCTTTTCGTTAACTGTCAGTGATTCAAGGGTTTTTCAGGGCTTATTTAAGTTTAAAATTCAAAATCCTTTCATAATAGTTACTTAAAAATAGTTGGTAAACATTTTGGCAAAAGAGAAAAAAAGATGTTTAACAAAAAGTGCCAGTGTTAGGATTTGAACACGGGCCACCTAGCTCACCCCACACACACATATCCAACTCCTCTTGGGACTTTTTGCGTTAACTCTTTCTTTCTTATTTTTTTATAGGTTTTCTTTTTCTTTTTATATTAAGCTAAACAAAACTGTTGCAGCTTGTAGAAGCTTATTCTTATTAGTGTTTTCCAAATTTTTATTTTTCTTAGCTTCGTTATAGTTTAAAATAGTTCCCATAAAAATTTCATAATTTTTAGATTTCATTTAGTATTTTTAAACATTTAATTAGTTTAAAATAGTTTTTTAATTCATAAATAAATAATAAAAAGTAAAAAAAATAAAAATAAATACTGATTTTCTTTTTCCCATATTTTTCTTGTATCATTTAGGTCCTTAGAAAATTAATTTTGCACCCGTAGGAGTAGAATTGCATAGAATTTGCTTTTTAGCTAGTTTCATTACGTTTATTTTACGTTATTAATTCGTGTTTTACGGTTTAGATTACTCTTGCTTATCTTAAGTGCTTTAATTGTTTAATTGCTTTAATTGTGCTATTATTTGCTTATCTTTAGTGTAATCTTCTTATTATTCACTTTTATCATATTTCACTACACGTTTTTCGACACGTTTATCACTATTCTATTCACACCTTCACACGAAACGACTCGGGAATTTGTATTTCTTTCCAATTTCTTGGAGAATATATATTGATACTATAATTGACAGACATCACCTAGTTACTGATCATTGATTTGTCGTCTTTTGTTTAATTGATTGCCTCGCGTTAGGAGTAGAAAACCTGGCTATTTTCTTATATGTGTTAGCTTGAACCTTGAATGTCTTATTAAACGCAACCATAGAGTGAACTATTGATTTTTCTCGTTATATTTATTACGTGAATTGCGGCTAGTAGATCCTAAAAAACTTAATAGACTTTAAGGGATTTAGGTTAGACTAATGTTCATAGAGTTGGGGACTTCGGCACCTCCCAACGACCAGTATTAAGGAATACAACGCTTCAATTAAAACAAGGATGTGACAATTCGACAAATCAGTAGGAGATAACTAGGGAGTAAAGAAATCTAAATGAACACGCTTTTCCTATCATACGAAGTTTCCAATTTACTTTTCTCGCATATTAGTTTAATTATTAGTTAATTAGTAACTAAATCCGCCCACTCTTTAAACACCAAGATTTTTAATTTGCTTCTCATAAAACATAAAAATACAAAAGGAATCATCCCTCACCTCCAGACCTATCTCGACATACATTTTGACCTAACGACACTATTCCCCTAGAGAACGATCAATCCACCGAGTCTTACCTATACTACACTACAGCGATTAGGTACATTGCCTAGGAGGATTGTAAAACTCGTTGAGGGTTACAATAATCCGCATCAGCTACTGCAAAAAAGAATAAAGTTCCAGTCAAAAGTAAGAGATTAAAGAGCAGGTTGAAGAAGCCGGATGTAAATGAAGGTATGTTGAGCCTAATTTGAACCACTTTTACTAGTTGTCATTTTGTTGTATTAGTCAAACTTTTGCACATTGACTGGGTTTATATAAAGTAAGAGGATGTCAAGGAAGCCAATGAAGGTGTCGACTTATTTTTAACCCTTTGTACCCCTTTTTTTTTACCCAAATGTCTTACATTCATCCTTTGCCTTGTAGATTTGTCTGTTGTACTTAAAACACGTGCTGTGAACAACGGTTATGTGAAATAAATTCCTTCTAGGCCAAAGTGCTTAAAGAATAAAAAGCTTGTAAGTATTTAGTCATTTAAATTTTATATGTTGTTTTGGTAAGTAATTTGTTGTTTGTAATGTTTTTGTCCTATATAGTTATTTATTTCTATTTTATATAGTTTTATCAAACTAGTGTTACTTGTATGTAAATTGTTTGTTATGTATTTGAAATTTGTATGTGTTTAATAGTAATAGTATAATTTGGTGATCTATGACTTCACGAAATCTCTCACGTTGAATTCAATGGGACTTTTTCTATTGTTGGCAAGGTTAAGTCTTTCACAAATCGTTTCTATCTTCTCGATGGTTGCTAGAATGATATCGGTGTTAGTGAAAATAGATACATATATCCCATTTAGGTTTTACTAATAAATATATATTATGAGACATTTAAAATCGTTAACGATAGCTCAAAACAAAAGCAAACAAAGACAACCCCTAACACGCTGGACCCGCATCCCAGCGCATGAGCCCAGAATGCCGGGTCTTCGCTCGGTTTCTCAAAGCCGACCTTCTACCTATCCGAAAACTTTTGATCTTTCAACACATATTCATTTATGTTTGGTTAAGTGTTACATATGAACCAGGCTCACCCATAATGATTTGACGCTACATAAGTACATGATAGTTTTTAGTTCAAAAAAAAGTAAAGGATAGTTTGCAAGTATGAGATCTCTATTTTAATCTAAATTGGCATCCTATCCAAAAGTGAAGCTCAAAAGATATGAATTAATTTAAAGATGACCCTAATTTTTAATCTAGCAAGTAAAAATATTTGAGACACATTAATTTGTTTGTATTTTAATCGATAACAATGCACAATTTAAATTTTTTTTAAAATCTTATGCATACGTATATTATAATTATAACTATTAATATATCTTAAACAAAACTTTTATTTTGATTTTGCGTATTAAGATCCAAGTGATCCAAGATGATATCGAGTTAAAAATAAGCCCGCATAAATGATTTGTTCCAACAATAGTTTGATTATCTTCAAAACAAATTCCTCAAAGTTCATTTCAATTTTTGATTGACTAGACACTGCATGTAACATACTTATAGAAAACGACACAACAGAGTTAGGTTTGCAACCTAACACACAGACGTCTAAACAACATCAATTTCACCTATTATTATCCATTTTGTCTGATTCATTTCACCACCTCTAGCTCTTTAGGGTTAAGGAGAGATCAGCTTATTGGCTACAAGCTTTTGTTAGTTACGGGTTCACGACATCTAATAGCATACCACATTTCTTTCTTTTCGCAGGAAGCCTACATCAAAGAGGCATTAGGCTCTTCTTTACTCAACTGTAGCTTGATTCTAAGTTGTTCAGTAAGATCTTTCGAATGCATATCAGCATTTTTATGTTGGTTCTTGAACTTGCCATAGGCTACGCATAATGAGTTTATATACCTAACGATAATTCACATACTCATGATGTAAAATCACATAAAAATACATCAAATTAAATTCACATATATTTATTACTTTTACGTGATAATTCATTATATTTTTAAGGGTATTTAAGTAATTTAACTAGCCATAAGCCCCTATAAGCCCCATTTTATGGGCTTGGGCTTATGGAGGCTTACGGTTTATTTTATAAGTCATAAGCCTCCATAAGCCTGTGTGACAAACGAGACTTATTTTATTAGCCGACTTATTTTAAAAACCCGCCCCAATAAGCCCTTCATAAGCCCTCGCCAAACATAGACTTAATGTATTGATATCTAGGTTGAAAATTTACATGTGAGTATATAGTATATAAATTCTTCCTAAGTGATTCACATTTTTATAAGGCAATAAAAACTAACCCCGTTTTTTGGTACTCAATGTGATTGGCCATTCACACGAGAATGGTTATGTTTCAATGTGATTTCGTAGTACATCACATTGTATCATAATATCTTAGAGGATTACTTATACGTGCAACAAGGGCTTTTGATTAAAAAATGTATACTTTTGATAATATTATTACTGTGCGTAGAGTAGCTGTGCTAATTTCAGTAATATATCATCTACATTAAATATTTCAAGCTATAATAATTTGATAAATGTGATAGTGGTAATTTTGATATTGAATTTAACAATACGAACACAAATACAAAATATGAGTCGACATTTTGGGTTAAAGAAAACAATAGTTACTCTTTTTTCCAACTACCACCCCTTATTCTTCCCCCTTTATAAAGGGCCTCTCCATCTCATATGAAAACCCTAGCCCTCTTCTTTCATTAACTTTTAGTTCTCTCAATCACATGAATATATTTTGTGTTATAGTCATTTTTGTTTTATTTAATTTTTGTTGAGGCAGCCTTTTGTTACATAAATTGTTTCAGAAGTGACTTTAGCAATTGAAAGGGTTTTTGATAACCATTGTTTTACCCTCTAATAAGCCAAAGCATGTATAATATATATATGGGTGTTTGATTTTTTGTTCTCAAATGGATTGGAGTTTCACCAAGAAATGTGTTTTTTTATCTTTTAAATCTACAATTCTTGTTTTATGGTATAACAAAGCGTCAATACAAACCAACCAAACAATCCAATACTATATAATTTTTTAATTTTTATTTTATCTCGGGTGTTTGGTTTTACACTCTATAGAATACACCCGACCCATTTACTCAGCCACCCGTTGTAACTAAAAAGTACAATACTCTAACAGAATGGGCCCCATTGGGGACACGTGTGATTTTCAAACTAAAACTCCCTCATTCCCTCCCCTTATTATAAACATAATTCCCTCATTTTCCCCTCACTTCAAATTCTCAACTCTCACTACAATTAATCATTTCATTTCAAATCCAAAATGTCGAAATGAAAGAGCCGAGTTCTTCCTGATCACCATGTGTATACTCGTCTTTCTGATAATGTACCTCAAATTCCTGAAGTTAAACCAATAGTTGTGAGTTTTTATTTATTTATTTAATTGATAATCTAGTGATGACCGATATCTTCGTTTTTTTTAATAAATATCATTAAAAGTAAGAGATTAAAGAGCAGGCTGAAAAAGCCGGATATAAATGAAGGTATGTTGAGCATAATTTGAACCACTTTTACTAATTGTCATTTTGTTGTATTAGTGAAACTTTTGCACTTTATGGAACCGTTGACTGGGTTTAGATAGAATAAGAGGATGTCAAGGAAGCCAATGAAGGTATCGACTTATTTTTAACCCTTTGTACCTTTTTTTTTATTTATTTTTTATTTTTTATTTTTTTTTTACCTAAATGTCTTACATTCATCTTTTGCCTTGTAGATTTGTCTGTTGTACTTAAAACACGTGCTGTGAACAACGATTATGTGAAATAAAATCCTTCTGGGCTAAAGTGCTTAAAGAATAAAAAGCTTGTAAGTATTTAGTCATTCAAATTTTATATGTTGTTTTGGTAAGTAATTTGTTGTCTGTAAATTGTTTTTGTCCTATATAGTTATTTATTTATTTATGTTTTATATAGTTTTATCAAACTAGTGTTAATTGTATGTAAATTGTTTGTTATGTATTTGAAATTTGTATGTGTTTAATAGTAATAGTATAATTTGGTGATCTATGACTTCACGAAATCTCTCATGTTGAATTCAATGGGACTTTTTCTATTGCTGGCATGGTTGTTTCACCTTAAGCCTTCCACGAGTCGTTTCTATCTTCTCGGTGGTTACTAGAATGATATCGGTGTTAGTGAAAATATATACATATATCTCATTTAGGTTTTAGTGATTATAAATATATATTATGAGACATTTAAAATCGTTAGTAATAGCTCAAAACGAAAGCAAACAAAGACAACACGTCCAACACGCTGGACCCGCATGCCAGCGCATGAGCCCAGAGCGCTGTGTCTTTTCTCGGTTTTTCAGATTCGACCTTCTACCTATCCATCCGATAACTTTTGATCTTTCAACACATATTCGTATATGTTTGGTAAAGTGTTACATATGAACCAGGCTCACCCATAATGATTTGACGCTAAATAAATATACGATGGCTTTAGCTCAAAAAAAGAGTAAAGGATAGTTTACCAGTATGAGATCTCCCTCTTATATAACACTCCACCTCCAATATTTAAGACTTGATTAATCGTATGACTATAATATACTTTCTAGAATTTTATGTTCCAAGTTTGCATGTCTCAAGATTGTTATATAATTTTACAATTATTATATAGCAACAAATTCTTCTTAGAAATTTTTGACTTGTGTAAAATCATTCCATATACTAACTTGATATTCGTTAATGACATCTTTTTGTTGGGGGCCATGACATTTTAATTGTATCACTATTTTGCCACTGCACCATATCCATATGGGCCTGTCAATCACAAAAAAGAATAAAAGTGTTCCTAAAGAAATCTGTATTAGTGCCAATCAAAAGTTCATTCGCCTAATTCTAAATCCATAAACGTCATTTTTTTTCTCCTGATATACTCTATTTGTTTTGTCAAATTAACTCCATAATTGTTAAAGTTATTATTAGGCACCAATTTTAGAATGATCACTATAAATAATTAGAGTTAATTACTTAAATCGTCCATGTTGTTTGTCTGATATCACAATTTTAGTCCCTGAACTTTTATTTTTGTGGATCTTTTCCTTGTGGTTTTTACCCGTTACGGGTTTGTTCCTTTAACCAATAATTTTGTTAGTTGACTGTTAACTTGAACGGTATTTTGGTCTTTACATGTATATTATTATTATTATTATAAACATTACTTTATTAGAAAATTATAGGATTTACAAGAAAATATTATTATTATTATTATTATTATTATTATTATTATTATTATTATTATTATTATTATTGGGCAATTGAAAGTTAAAATTTGTAAAAAAATTGGCAAAAATTTTGATAAATTTAGTGAAGAAAGAAAACACAAAATATAAGTGATAAATATCAAACGTAAGCACATGTTACTGTGATATAAATATACGCGGTTGTACTTATAACAACGACTCATGTAATTCCTTTTTAAAGTTTATATAATGATATCTAAAAAATAATTTTAAAAACTCTGTATTTTAAATTCATTAACGGTCATTATACACTATCAAACTCACATATTATATACAACATGATATTTATAGTTAAATGTAAAAAATAACATTAACGTCAACACCCATGTTAATTAAACGTAGATAAATCTTTCACCTAACAAAAATCTTTACAAAACAGTAATCGATATAAATATATAATGAAAAAGTTTATGTAAAAACCCGTGCATAATTAGTAGTTTTACTTATATCACAATTACAAAACAATAAAAACTAGTCTTATGTCACTATTAAACTAAAATGTTAAAAATAAATTTAATATTATTCGCTATTTAAAGTAATTATGTATTTAATACACAATAAATGAACATACAAATTACCTTAAATAACATATTTTTTTCCATATTTAAAATAATTATTTACTTAATGCATAATAAATGAATTACAATAATTAGTGATTTTTCCATATTTATTTTGTTAACCATTGCATAGTGGGAATTCTTTAGCAAAACCCAATAAAAAATTACAAGTTGCAACAAATACATCATTCCGTTAGTAAAAGTGATATGTAATAACAATATTATTTCAAGAGTAACCTCTAAAATACATCTCTGTAGTTTACCCAATTTCGCACCATACATCCATCTCAAAAAAGTTGCAACAAATACATCATTCCGTTAGTAAAAGTGAAACAATATACATCCACGAGGACGAACGATGCAAATTTTGTGTCGTTAACTTGGATACGTGGCAGTTAAGTAAGAGTATATCTGTCATTTTATGGTTCCTATCTACTTCACCACTTTTTTACTACCTATTTCACTCAAACCCAAATAATTAACACAAATAAAAAACACAAACGCATATCAAACAGACAAATCAAAAACCCAAATCTAAAACACAAATCAACATACATATAACACTCATCTTACCACCATACATTCCATTCTTAATCTTGTTCATCCTCTTCTTTTGTTCTCTCTCTAATATTTCCCAACAACCACCACACACACCACCATCTCAATACTCATACACCCTCTTCACTAATTCTCTCTATCCAACTTCGGCCGCCACCACAACCGGCCACCACCACAGTTGGCGACCACCACCAAACCACCATGACATCACCACCAAACTATCAACATAAATACCCCCCGCCACAAAATCACCACCAACCCACCACCACCGTCGACTGCCACCACCAACCCACACCAAACACTTTCCACCATTATCCACCAACAACACTGTCGGCCTAACAACACCAAACATTAACCCTTTCAACTAATTACTTTAATTCCAACAAAAATCTCAAAATCCTCAAATTTGATAAAAAGAATTCAGAACCGAACCCTAAAATTTTAAACTCAAATCACGAAATTAACCTCATAAATAAGTAAGGCACACTCAAGCAACACAAACCTTCAACCAATTCCTCTAATTTAATAGAAAAACAAAAGCCCTAATTTTTGTAAAAACTAAAAACGGCCACCAAACACAGATTCTTGGATTTGTGGTTGTCACGCTGGTCACGGCGGTTTCGTGATGGTAGCAGTCGAGGGATGGTGGTAAGTTGGGGATGGGTTTGATGAATATGGTGGGGGTGTTTGAAGAAGTAGAAGAGGTAGGTATTTAAGTGAAAAGGCTTGAATAAGATTTTTTTTTGTTGATGATGAATAAATTGAATATAAGATGGGGTTGAATTATATTTCTAAATGTAAAAGTAGTACGTAGTATCTAAATTTCATCAGTTTCAAAAATGAGTTTAGTGGTAAGTAAAATGACATATATACCCTTACTTAACTGCCACGTGTCCAAGTTAATGACAAAAATTTGCATCGTTCGTCTTTGTGGATGTATATTGGTTCACTTTTACTAACGGATGGATGTATTTGTTGCAACTTTTTTGAGAGAGATGTATGGTGCGTAATTGGGTAAATCACAGGGATGTATTTTGGAGTTTACTCTTATTTCAATTATCATGAGTAAGTTCAATTAATTGCATTGAATTATTATATGTTACAAAATTTTAAAACTAAAGTATTTAATTAAAAAGTGTGCAAACTTAAAATTTTTTAAAGATTTTTTATTAATAAAAAAAAGCCTAAATGTTTTGTAATAGTTTAAAAAAGGATTCAAGATAAAGATACAAATTAGCAAGTTTTGTGTATTTAGTAGGAAAGAAAATGATACACGCTAAAGTATTTTGTAACAACTTGGATACACTTTTAACTACTATTTTAGGATAATTTAGCAAGTTTCGTGGACTTAATAGGAAAGCAAATAATACACGCTAAAATATTTGTAACAACTTGGATTTATTTTTCACTAATAATCCTTATAAATATTGTAAACACAATGAGACATCATTTAACACAAGCAACCAAGTTACGGTTGATCAAACATAAGTTATTGTTTTCCTCAAAACCATCATAGAAGATAGTCATTGAATCCATACAGTACGTACAAGTTCCTCAAACCCATCATAAAAAGACTAAAAAAATTACCGAGATAGATTCATACATCAATGTTTTGTAAGCTTGACTACTTTATGAACATTAAACTGGAAGATATCCCTGAAAAAACAAAGCAAGAAGCTAGTAAACAGAGTTAGAAATCAAGTTAAATGAAAGAAACTGAACGAGATGTTATTAGCACAAAAGCTTCTAATATCCAAAAGATAGTAAACTAAAAGGGCTAAAACTAATAAGAATGTCTAAAGCCGAGAACATTTTTTACATGAAGAGGAATTGCTAATGATAAATAATACTCCCTCCGTCCCAAATTTATTGTCCAATATTGACTTTTTTAGTTTTTCTTCTTTAACTTTGACCTTAAATATTTTTGTGAGTGTTATATAATATTTGATGTAATATATATAAATGGATTGTGTTTTAAGTGTACTTTTCAATGATATAATTTTTCATCAAGTATTATATAATTAAAAAAATATATTTATGGTCAAAGTTGAACCAGTTTGACTTTAAAAATTCAAACTGGACAATAATTTTGAGACGGAGGGAGTAAACGTTACGGAAGACTCCATTTTCGATAGTATAATAAAAAGTCAGGGTTACATAAATAACTATAATTTACATTGAGTAACATTGTTACCAAACACAAGATTCTAACTATATATCACAATCATCATTAACATAATTAAGAAATCTGGAGATCTACGTACTGCAGGGTAGTAAAAGAAAGGAAGGTCAAATAACAACATAACATTTCAAACAAACCTTACCATTCATCTTCCTATTCTTCATCCGCCTCTTTCTCTTAAGTATGTCATGTGAAAAATGAAAAAATCTTGAAATTACATCATAACTAGAAACCGATTTACCACTCCTGTTGTTATTCTTTGTGTGCTTCTTTCTCTTCGGTTTCCCATTAAGATGAGGAGAAACAAGGCTGGGTACATATATAGGAGAAGCAATATATTTCCCGTCCTTGGAGAAAAATTTATCACCTTTATCAAATAAGTACCAATTGTTGTGTAGAATCAAACGCTTGAGCACGTGTGCAACATCATACTTGTTCATCTCACAATCATACGGTAGTAGTTCCCAAGATTGTTTATCATTGTTATTTTTCATTACCCATCTCTGGTACGGGGGATGGTTACGAAATATGCATAGACATCCTTCGACAATCCCCAAAGAGTTTGACCAATCACATACATAACGTGAGTCATGTGGTTGGGAGGTTTCTTTGAATTCCTCTCGAGATAAATCAAAAGAAAGAATCACTCTCTTGGTATAGCAATCCTTCATAAACCAGTGAAGCATTCCATTCCATAAGATACCAATAGGACCAGCAGCTTCATACTTCACTTGACTCGTAACTTTCCAAATATTTGATTTCAATGTCAACACTCGAAAAAGTGTCCCTCCCTTATGCATCTTGATACCCATAACAACCTTGTAATCATCTGTGAACGAATCATAACCAAAACCCCAACATAATGACATCCTATCAGGAATCATGGATGGCTCGGGGATCTCAGGGGCTGTTTGCAGTTTCTTAACCTCTCTAGTTAAAGGATTTGTTACTACAACTTGAGCATTAAAGATAGAGATAGAAAAGCATACAAGGCCATTGGAAGAACCAATAATACACGAAGCTCTGGTGTGATAGCATTCGAAGTTATAAAGCGTTTTTCCATCATCGCGTTTATCCCCATATGTTGGTTTAATAATTCTTCTATGTCCAAGTTCATGGTTGTTGTGATCTTTGTTGCATGTATAATCTAGATGATTTTTAACAAAACGAGAGCGGGAGATCAAAGAAAGCCATGACTTACAAACGCTTTTGCATCGAATGAGATCTTCACCATCCAATCTTACAAGTATATCTTCAACCAAATCTATCAAAAGCTCCTAAGACTAAGCTAATAATAAGATATTGAAAGAGAGCGGATGTAGATGATACATACATACATAGGTTAAGCATCGAATCAGATCTTCACCATCCAATGGCATAAGTATATCTTTAACCAAATCAAATAAAAGCACTGGCATTATTGAAATCTAAAAAGAGGCAAGCTTTGAAATCTTGATTTAGATATATTGTCCAAATGATTAGCAAAATACAAAATTAGAGGGGAAATTTTTTCATGGGTTTCAAAAACAAAATACAAAACAAAATTATAAAAATCAAAACGAAAAATATTTAACTTTTTCTTTTTAATGGCATTTTTTTTTAAAAAAAAAAGAGAAAGATGAGAAGAAACTCTTGAACACATAAATAAGAAACCAAAAACTACATAACAAGAAAAATCCTCTATAATTAAGACTAAAAAAAAAAAAAAAAAAAAAAAAAAAAAAAAAAAAAACTAACTAACATGACAATTGACAAATAACAAAAGATAAAAAGTAAAAGATTACCTTAGCTTCATAAGAGTTGATTTTGTTACTTCGAGCCATCAAACAGCACACAAATTAACTCTTCAAAGTAACCTTTAACTAGTATCTTGATGAGTAGCAAGAACCTTAAAAATCTGCAAGTGTTGTTGTTAAGGTTATTCTGTGTTGGTAACAAGATGATATAAACACAAACACGTAGGTTAAGCATCGATATACATAAAGTCCAATTAAGTCCCTAGCCCAACAACAATAAGCCCACCCAATTTCCACTTCAATTCCACCACATATATACCACTTCGATTCCATCAAGTGATAAACCTAACATTCAAAAACCATTAACCATTCAAAAACCATTAACCATCCAAACTAATATAAGAAAAATGTTAGTTTTCTATTTACGTCTTTTGTTAAATGTTAATGTGAAGAAGGGTATATATGCGTATTACCAGCGGATCTTAAAATACTTATTTTAAAGTAAAAAAAAACTTTGACAAAATGTAGACATTTGATAAATAAGTTTGCAAAATAATCACGAAAAAAATATTTACAAAAAGTTTAAGAGTTATATTATCAGTTTCATAAATATACTAGTTTTAGCACCCGCCTGATGGGGGCTAAATCTATATCATTTACTCAAATTTAGAAGAAGAATGTACATGGTTGATTAATACTTTATTATACATTTACTGTGGGAAACGAGACACAAAATGATGTCGTTTTGACTTTTATTTATTTTTTATTTTTTATTTTTTGCTTGCCATGACGCAGCATGTTTAAACATAACTATGCTTTAAAAAGTGTCGTTTCATGTTTTTCTTTTCCCTTTTTTTCAAACAAATCAGATATATGTAGTTGGTTTTGGTTTACCAACCTTCATGTACAAAACACCCGGTGCTTATTAGAACTGTGTGCTTTTGATCGCGTTTCTAGAAGTTCGTGCTTTCGATTTTTTCGGCAGTGGCTTGACGTGCGACGAACTGTTAGAATTTTGGAACGAGGATTCATTCAGTTTCAGCATGTTAGTTTGCTTTTTTTATCGTTGGTTTTGGATTTTGTTTCATTTACGATTTGAGATTTAAGATTGTCAAATGTTGCTGATAATTAATATTAGGTTTTTCGTAGTAGGAACAAGCCGCATGTCGAGAACGATCATGTTACAATTTCACATCGTCAAATACTCAAATCCACATCCAAGTATAACGTAATACTCGAAAGAACAACACCTCAAAAGCCTAACATGGAAGTCTCAACCATCAGGTAATTGGTAGAATTACCAACAGCGGCGGGAGTCGCTACAGTCAAAAGCGACTACCCTTGTAAAGATGCAAGCCTAGCCACCGCGGTAGAATAGAGCAACATCAGGGAGATTGTGTGGGAACCTATTCCGGGAGACAACCCCAAATAGGTAAAAGTCATCATAAACCCCGAACACCCATATCAACCCATCACAATCAGTCAAGGAGAGCTTTTGGAAAAATAGGTCTTGGGTTTAATAAGATACATAAGAATCTCGCAAACATGCTAAGTCGCCACTCTTTAGATGATCATAGTTCAAAGGTTTGTTAAATGTCAAGACGGACTAAAGATATATAGCTGAATTACTATGTCATCGCTTTTCATTTGTTACAAAGTTTGTTGAATGTCAATGTCTTCCTTTTATGATTTTAACGCAAGTGGGAAAATGATAGTCGTGAAACTGCATTGACTCATTCAATTTCTAGAAATTCAACATATATTTTGGTTGAATTATATAAGTATACACAAGTTTTTGGCTCATTATATCATTCTCTTTGATGTAAGGTAATACTTTGCAAGCAATATGGTCTAATAATTGTGAAATGTATGATAGTTGACTCATTATTTTCACGTATGTTGTTGATAGTTGTATCACTACATGAAACAGGAGAACAGGCGACGAAGGTCGTCCCGTCAACACAATGTCGTCGGGATAATGCAGAAAATGAAAAAAAATCGTTTGATCGTGGCCAAACGCGTTGAATTTTTCGGGTTGATATTCTCCCGTCGACATGTCGACGGGAACATATTGGTCAAAGTTTTCAACCTCAATAATTGCCAAAACTTAGGCGCGAAAATATCCCGCTAATATTCTCCCGTCGACATGTCGACGGGAGCGTATTAAGCATGAATTATGACCTGTGATTAGCGTTAATTACCTGTTTTGGTTAAAATTCTCATCGGCATGTCGACGGGACAATTAATGAAATATAAAAGTACTAAATTACTGGCCAATATATATGGCGAGATTTTTTCCCGCTTGTTTTTCACGTCGACATGTCGACGGTATTATCTCCCCAAATTTTTTACTCCTATATATACTCACAAAATCATTCCCGCTTCATTCTTTATCTATATACATTCTTACAAAATCATTTCCGTCTTATTTTACACATACATTCTTGATTCTCACAATGGATAGTTTAACGCCGGAACAGGAGTGGTCGAAAGCTTTATCACACGAACTCTTGTATAATGAAATTATAAATCGTTAGGGTGTTGAAATTTTTGATGAATATGGTTCTTATGCGAACTGTGCACCGTGGCAGAGAGACCGGATTCTGGTATGGTTGAGGAAAAAGTCATACTATAGAGAGTATTTGGAAGAGGTAGATGCTGCTGAAGCTCAACGTGCTGATGAAGCTCAAGCTGCTGCTGTTGGAGGTGAGGATGAAGCTGAAAGCACGTTTGTTGAAGCTGCTGCTGTTGATAATCTGGAAAATAGAATAACAAGTCTTGAAGCTACGTTTGCATATCTCAAGGAAATGAGAGCAAGGAAAGGAAGAGGTGGTGCGAGTTCAAGCAAAGCGGGAGGTAGCCGCAAAAAAAAAGTAAACGGGTTGTTTCATTTGGTTGTCGAGTTGTTTAGTTTGAGTTGTTTTGTTTGGTTGTCGAGTTCTTTAGTTTGAGTTGTTTCGTTTGATTGTCGAGTTTGTTTCGTTTGATCTGGTTCGTTTGCTTGTCGAGTTGTTTAGTTTGAGTCTGTATGAAAATGTATCTAGTTTACAACTCTTGTGTGGTTTGAATAAAATGTTTGTCTTCGTGTTTGAAGCTAAGCGTGTGGTTGTCGAGTTGTTTAGTTTGAGTTGTTTCCTTTGGTTGTCGAGTTGTTTAATTTGGTTGTCGAGTTATTTAGTTTGAGTCTGTATGAAAATGCATGTGGTTGAGAACTCTTGCTTGTTTTAAATAAACAGTTTGCCTTCGTGTTTGATAATTGTAATATTGTTCCTTCAGTTCTATTATTCGTGCGTACGAATTTAAAATATAAAGGACGTTCAACATCAGTTACCACAACAACAACAACAACAACATTTTATTAAACAACAACAATAACATCAACAACAACAACAGCAAACAACATCAACAACAACAACAATAACAACGATAATAGCAACAACAGCAACAACAACAACAACAGTACTACATATGAAATTTATCCATGTCACCTAAAAGGTCACGTAGTATTGCATCCGACTGACATGCGTGGTCATGGTTGTCGGGATACGTTGCCATTTCAATTTTTGCCTCCAACATCCTTATTTTTTAGAGTAGCAACTGATTTTGTGCCTCAAGCATGTTTACCCTAAGATCTTTTTCATGACAGTTTGAGCACCTTATTGGAGCAGATCCAGAACCACTTGATGTTGAAGCTCCCAGAGAACCGGCCATTTTGGCGAGTCGTTCCTCCTTCCATAAAAAAAAATCACATCCATGGTCTGTTGTCCCAGACTGTTAAAGAGTAAAAAAAATTATTTTTAACAACTAACCAAATTATTTATATAATACACGAAAAGTATGTAATTATTCACCTTCGAGAAAGGACACACATAGTATTGTTGACCCCTTGAGTGAGGTCTACGGCTCTACGCGATTCTCGCAATATTACATATCCTCGTTCACAAGGACAAGGAAAAGTGGTGAGTGCTTATTCACTCACCTTTTCTAAGCCAAAATTGGACCAAAATAAACCAAAAACTAACCAATAATGCCAAAGAAAGTGTGTTTTTGTGTTTGTGAATGTGCAGGAACGGATATTTAAGAAAAGACGAAAAATCACGAGAAAATGACAAAACGGGCACGAGATTTGGAAAAGTGAATAAAGCCGGAGCCGGGGAAGCTAGTGGTCTAAGTGAAGTTATTATGGTCAAATGAAGCCCTCAAAAGTTCAAGTATTCCATAAGTGACCCGGGAATGAAGTTTGAAGAAATGACACATTTAGTCCCTCAACTTTCATGAATTTACAAATTTGGTCCTTATGAAGAAACTTTGGAAGATTGGCAACTCAGGCCCTCCAACATTCAAGAAATACCACAATATACCCTTGGAGTATTTTTATGAAGATTGGCAGCAAAGGTCCTTGAAGTTTCAGAAATTACAAGTATGGTCCCTTGGTTTTGCTAAACTACTACATCCGGATCCACAAAGCCTTAGTCCAAAATAATACTACACAAGCAGCCCAAAGCCCATACACTACACAAGCCCACACCACCACCCCTTTATATTAAAACCCGATCCAATCCATCACTCCTACCCGACCCAACTCTCAAACTATAATAAAAAAAAAAAAAATTATACCGCGCCTTTCACTGTGCATCTTCCCCCAATAATTACCTCGTACCCACATTAATTACCTCGTACAATCACCAAATCTATACCTCGTACTAAGAATCATTCTAGAACCATCTGACACGTTGTCAGATGGTGTCATCACCTCCACGTGGCTCCTCCTTGCCCCCTGATTGGCTAATTAGACGTGGAATCAAGATAAGGCCTAGCAAAAGGATTGGATGATAATGGGATGACGCGGATTTGAGCTGGATTGATGATTTGTGGCCAGTATTGGAGTTCTAGGACCTTCTAAAACCCTAGCACCCATCACCTCCCCTGCTCCTATAAATACCCCCCCCCCTTCATACGCTTAGATTTTGTAGAGTAATTGTAGTGTTACTCTGCCTATTTTGTAACTCAAGCTTTTTATTAATGAAAGTCTCTCTTTGTTTTATTTAAAAAGTTCACTACATTTTGTTACTTATTGCTTATTACTGCTTATTAAAGCTTATTATAGCTTATTTCTGTTTAAAGCAAGTTAATTTGTTACTTATTTAGTCTCAACCTTCTGTTTCTATTCTTCTTTTTGCTATTGTTTGTTATTAAAAGAAAACACAAAAAAATCTTAAAATCTGTAAAATCCAAAAACATGTTTTCTTTTATCTTTCTTTAATCTTTTTTTTATGGCTTAAAAGTAATTAGTTAAGGCTTATTTACATTTCTCAATCTTTCAGTAAACTTATTTCTCTCTTATTTCTTAAAAACAAAAATTTTCTAAAAAAGTCAACGAAAGTCAAAGCCCAGCTTATTTCAATAAGCTGAGCTTTGAGGTGGTAAAAGGCAGCCAAAAAGGAGTCCATTTGGCCTGTCAAGAGACAGGCAAGCATAGTGAACCCCCTCTGTTCAAGCTGAGGGGGATTTGATTTGTAAGTTTCACTCTTAATTTCCATTTCTAGTAGCTTATTGTTAATATAGCTTATTTCTGTCATTTATAGCTTAAATACATTAGATATCTCTTAATATAGCTTAATAGTGCTTAGTGATTGCTTGGTTATTATAGTTGAACATCTGTGGTGTTATATCATTTCTATACTGTCTCATATAGGCATTTTATGTGATCTTGTGCTGTTGTTGATATTTGGTGTTAATGATCTGTTTTTCTGAGTCAGTTCATGCTATTTGATCATAATGAGTCCACAAGTATTGGTTTGGAGTTGATTTGGACCGGCCTGTGGCGTTATTTAGTTGTGACAGACAAGTATAAGGGTGTTTGGTTCAGTGATTGATAGTAGGGCTTAGTTGTTATATTTGAGTTACACTTGCATCAGTGGTTCATTTAGCTAATATTAGAGTCAAATTGGAGATAACCTTGGTTAGTGAAACATCAATAGTCAATAATCACTAGGAACCTATATAACAGTCAATGATAGTAGTTTTTAGGATAATACATTGCAGAACCTGTTTTAGATTTAGTCCATCTAGCCTAAATTAGGTTTATATTAGTTAAATACTACATTATCAGTAAGCTAGGATAAACCATAAGTCACTTTAGTCAAACTAAGAAGAAAAACAAAAAAAGTAAAAAATATACTAGGCTGTTTTCAGTTTTGTACTCAGTAATTCACCTTGAATCCTAGGGTTCATTTGATGTTATAAGATGATTTAAAAAGGTGTTTTGATAAGTTTGCTAGCTTGTTTGTAAGTGTCAAAAGGAATTTTTAAGATTGGAAATCAATTGCTTGTTCAAAATCTGGATTAAAGGTTGAGTCTGAGTTGTTTTATGACCTGTGCACATCCTTCAGTCCACAGGTCATTTTCTTGATCACATTACTTGCTATTCTGTTGGTGTTATGGCTCAATTCATAGTGCTAAATGTTGTTTACCTAGCCTAGTTATAGTATTGGTCACCTGTTTGTGCTTAATCTTTTTTATTGATAGCTTGATTGAGGCCTGAGTATGTGATCTTGGCTGTGAGTTCATAAAGAATTAGTTAAGTTCTGGTGATTGTTCTTGAGTTTGGCTTAATTGCATAAACAGTCCCTCTGGTATTTTAAAAAACGTGTCATAACTTTGTACAAGTTTCACAATGGGACAGTTTGGTCCCTGTCTTTTAATCTAGTTTTGTTTAAGTTTGTAAAATTTCATAATCAGTCCTTCTAGTATTTTTCTAGTTATAAAATAGTTTTGAAAATTACAATTTCAGTCCTTTGAGTTTATTTAACTTTTAATTTTTTTATTTAATTTCTTTCTTAAATTTTATTTTAATAATAATAATAATAATAAAAATATATATATATATATATATATATATATATATATATATATATATATATATATAGTAATAAACAAATAAAATTATTTCCAAGTCCGTAGGATTAGTGTAGCTTAGAACTCGCGTTTTATTTCACGCGTTACATTTAATAATCGCGCGTGCATTCCTGTTTCTGCGTTTTAGACTTTGGTGCATTACTTGCTTGTACTCTTTGCATGATTCTTGATTGTTAGTTGATATTTGAATTATTTGATCACTATTTGCCTTTTTCACCACTTTTCAAATCACGATTACACGGATCAATATTCTTGATTCCATTCACACCTTCACTTGGAAACGACTCGGGTGATTCGTATTTCTTGCGGATCACTTCGATACTATATTACATATAAATTGAGTTGCATCAAAAAGCTTCATATTCCACCATCTTCACCATGATAACAGTGTGTGTTAATTGAGGTTGAGTGGTTGTGAGTGGTGGAATCGTGACCGGGGTGGCCCGATCTACAAGTTGAGGTGATAAAAGGTGGTGGCCGGAAAAAGATTCCGACGGCCGAAAACTGCTGGTGTCGCCAGAAAACAGAAACTGCTAGAGTGTGTGTGAGAGAGAGAGAGAGAGAGAGAGAGAGAGAGAGAGAGAGAGAGAGAGAGAGAGAGAGAGAGAGAGAGAGAGAGAGAGAGATGAGTGTGTGTGTGTGTGTGTGTGCGCGCGTTTATATATATTAGTTAGATCTCATGAACCCTACTTTCTGAACCTGGTCACTGAGCCTGAACCCCACTAAATGAACTCCGATCATTGAACCCCCTGATCGTTTAACATCTCGTGTATAACCATTATTGCATCTCGAATCGTTCATTTAACATCTCCTGTATAACCATTGCATCTCGACTCGTTCGTTTAACATCTCATATATAACCATTGCATCTGGACTCGTTCGTTTAACATCTCATGTATAACCATTGCATCTCAAATTGTTCATTTAACATCTCGTGTACAACCATATCATCTCGACTCATTTGTTTAACATCTCGTGTATAACCATTGCATCTCGATGCATTCGTTTAACATCTCGTGTATAACCATTGCATCTCGACTCGTTCGTTTAACATCTCGTGTACAACCATATCATCTCGACTCATCTGTCTAACATCTCGTGTATAACCATTGCATCTCGATGCGTTCGTTTAACATCTCGTGTATAACCGTTGCATCTCGACTCATTCGTTTAACATCTCGTGTATAACCATAGCATCTCGACTCATTTGTTAAACATCTCGTGTATAACAATTGCATCTCGACTCGTTCGTTTAACATCTCACGTACAACCATATCATCTCGACTCATCTGTCTAACATCTCGTATATAACCATTGCATCTCAACTCGTTCGTTTAACATCTCGTGTAAAACATTGGGTCAAGGATACAAGACTTGAATTTTGATCGGTTGTGATCTCGTGGTTATCTAATGGTTGGGATAAAAAAAAAGAGTTGTACATCTTTGCTATTTTGTGATATTCTAATTATAATAAATATTTTTTTAATTATATTATAAGTAATTAATTTTAAATTTAATTAGTTATTAATTTTATAAAACTAATTTTTTAATATATTTTTATTATATTAAAAGAAATTAATATTAAATTTAACTAGTTTTTTTTTAAGTTATAAAACTATTTTTTTAACATATTTTTTATTTTATAAAAGTATTGATAATAAATAATTTTTTTAATTATATTAAAAGTAATTAATATTAAATTTAACTAGTTTTTTTAAGTTATAAAACTATTTTTTTATTTTATAAAAGTATTTATAATAGATAAAATTTTTTAATTATATTAAAAGTAACATTTTTTTTATAAAAAGTTCTTAATATATTTTTTATTTTATAAAAGTATTTATAATAAATACCTTTTTATTATCCCGTCGACATGTCGACGGGAATGAAAGCGCCAAAATTTCACGAAAAATTCATTTATCCCGCCAAATACTAAACGGCAAAATTATGTTAACGTTCCCGTCGACATGTCGACGGGATACTAAAAAAGTATACCAAAACCAGATCTGGTCAATTATTTCTCTTAACTTAGAAAAAAAAAAAAAAAAATCGATCTATCGTCTCCATCACCACACCTCACCGGCCACACCAACACCACCACCACACCTCACCGGCCACACCAACACCACCATCTCCGACACTAGCACCAGTGTGCACCACCATCTCCAACCCCTCATTGTTTAATTCTTTCTTCCCCAACCCCTCATTTGTTTAATTCTTTTCTCCTCCTCCTCTTGTTTAATTCTTCTTCTTCAACCACCACAGTCCAACCACAGTCCAACCAAGACAGTAGCAGGTAAAGAGGGTTATTGTTAATGTAATTGTTAATAAAATTGTTATTAATTATTGTTAATGTAATTGTTATTGTTATTGTTAATTTTTGTTATTATTTTTTTTTATACAGTAGCAGGTAAAGAGGGTGAGAGCCGAGTGCGAGAGCCGAGGGTGAGAGCCAAGACAACCAAGACAGTAGGTAATGTACCTCGTTTTATTTTTTTATTAACTTTTGTTATCCTGACGACATGTCGACGACAATAACTTTTGGTACCTCGTTTTTTTTATTAACTTTTGGTAGCCCAAGCCACAGTCGATACCACAGACTGAGCCCAAGCCACAGCCTAGACCACAGCCCGAGAGCGGAGACAACCGAGACAGTATGTTACTTTTTTTTTTTTTTTTTTTTTTTTTTTTTTTTTTTTGTAGTTTCGTATCCCAGTAGCGTTTGGTTAGTAGTTTAGTGCTTGCAGCCGTATGTATAGTTTGGTTAGTAGTTTAGTGTAACACATTTTTTAGTAACATAGTGTTTCGTTAGTAGTTTGATATAAAAGGGATTGTTGTGGATTATGAAATGTGAGTGTTTAGTATATTAGCTTGCGAGTGGGATTGTTGAAGCTGATTTTTAGGTTGCGTTTAGTATAAAAGGGATTGTTTAATTAATATATTACGTTTTGATATATTATGTTTAGTATAAAATGGATTATTTAATTAATTAGTATAAAATGGATTATTTAATTAATTAGTATAAAATGGATTGCGTTACATGTAGAATAATTCAAGTTAGAGTGTGTTTGTTTCGGCTTATATAACGAGCTTATGGCTTGTTTGGTTTTCGGCTTAAGTTTCATAAGCTAAATTTTTATGGCTTATTTTGAAACTTTTTTACTTTACATAGTTTCAAAATAAGTCACAAACAATAAGCTTATGAAACATAAGCCGAAAACCAAATAAGCCATAAGCCCGTTATATAAGCCTAAACACACAACCCGTTAGATATATTTGATATCTTTCTATTAAGTTTGGTTTTCGGCTTATGTTTCATAATAGCTTCAAAAAAAGTCACAAAAAAAAAAAAAAAAAAAAAAAAAAAAAAAAAAAAAAAAAAAAAAACCTTTCAAAATAAACAAAATAGTTTTTACATAAACTTATCATAAACGTATATAAACAAAATAGTTTCAAAATAAGTCACAAAAAATAAGCTTATGAAACATAAGCCGAAAACCAAACAATTGTTTGTATTCTATTAATTGTTTAACTTAAAATATATGATATTAATTGTTTAACTTAAAATAGTCGATTTGTGTATTATTGTTAGACTTTTGTGAATGTTTTAGGATTTTAGTGATTAATTTCGGAAAGTCCCTGTCCGACGTTAATCATCCTATAGAAAACCCGTCCGAAATTAATTTATTAGAAATTAATTTTGGAAAGTCCGCTGTTTGGGACTGCTTTTTGAATGTTTTGTCTCACTTAGGATATGGATGCGTATAATTGATTTACTATTTGAGATGATTTCGACAGTGTTTCTCCTTTATTCCTACGAATATGTCTTTAATGCACCTATTTGGGGAGTTGAGGGGAAATGCTGCCGAAATTTTCTCAAATAGTAAATCAGTTATACGCATTTATATATGAGATGAATCATTCAAAGAGTGGGTTATGATTGCCTTCCATAGTTGCACTAGGTGAACAAAACAACTCGTAATAATTCCATGGTTATATGTGTTTATGTGTCGAATATTTTGAATGTGTAATAACTAAGAGTTGAACAAAACAAAATGCAGTTATGATACTTGATAAGAGTTGGACCCGTTTAGACAATCGTGTTTCAAGAGAGTTTTTTGATGGTCTTGCCGCATTCATTGAACATTGCAAGCCGTTATTGAATAGTTACGGAAACATAAAATGTCCATGTCGTCTTTGTTGTAATGTTCCATGGGTATCTCTCGACAAATTTAAAAGCCACATAAGCCAAAATGGGTGGGACCCAACTTATACACAATGGCGGGATCACGGTGAACCGGATCCTCTGCCTATAGAATATAACACAACACAATGTGAGATGAGTGACATGCGTGCGTGCCTTAATGATATTCTTGATATTCCTCTAAATAATGAAAAAAATGAGCCAACTCCTCCAAATATTGGCGAGACAAGTAACGAGCCGACTCAAGCAACGACACCTCCTGTACGTAACGAGTATGAAGAGTTACTTGCCAGTTCCACCCAGCCTCTTTACCCGGGTTGTGACTTTATGACAACCTTGGATTTTATGTCAAAGTTTACGCATCTCAAGGTCAGCGTTAAATGGAGTGATACTTCATTTAACAATACACTAAAATTTCTCCAGGACGTATTTCCTCCCAGGTTAGGTTACAATCTCCCACCATCATACTATGCTATAAAAAAACATTTAAAAAGGTCGAGTTAGGGTATGAGTCGATACATGCTTGTGAAAATGATTGCTTTTTATATCGGGGTACTGATGCTGAAGATTTGGAGTATTGTCCGGTCTGTAAAACGAGTAGATGGAAAGACAAGAACACAACGGGGAAGAAAGTTCCTAACAAGGTGTTGCGTTACTTTCCTATCATTCCTAGGCTACAACGTTTGTACAAGTCTATTCACACCGCAAAACATATGACTTGGCAAGCTACTGGAAAGTCTACGGTAAATGGTATGATGCAACACCCGGTTGATGGTGAAGCATGGCAGAAGTTTGACAGTGGTAAATATTCAAAATTTACTAACGAACCGAGAAATGTTCGATTAGGGTTGGCTGCTGATGGTTTCAATCCGTTCGGCAACCTTAGTCAGACTTACAACATGTGGCCTGTTATCTTAACAACATACAACTTGCCTCCGTGGTTATGCATGAAAAAGACTACTTTGATGCTGACGTTGTTGATTCCTGGACCGAAATCAACCGCGAAGGACATTGATGTTTACTTAAAGCCTTTGATTGATGACCTTCAGAAATTATGGAAAAAACCAGGTGTCCCGACTATGGACGCTGTTACAGGCAAAGAATTCAACATGAGAGCGATGCTTTTATGGACCATCAATGATTTTCCTGCTCGTAGTAGTTTGTCTGGTTGGAGTGGGCAAGGTTACTACGCATGCCCTACATGCAAAGTAGGCACACCGGCTACGCATGTGATAAGCAAAACAGGTTATGTTGGCCATAGAAGATTCTTAAAGAAACCATAAATGGAGGAGGGATACTACTACATTCAATGGTGCATCTGAATTTACAAATCCTCCTAAAAAAGATACTTCGGCTGATATCTTGACTCAACTTGCAATATTGCCCACACGTTTGCCGGGGAAACATCCAGATTATGGGGGTGGGAAGATAAAACGTAATACTACAACCGACCTGAACTGATTAAACGGTCTATTTTCTACAAGCTTGAATATTGGTCTTCTCTTACTCTAAAACACAATTTGGATGTCATGCATATTGAAAAAAATGTGTTGGAGAGTATCTTGAACACTTTGTTAATGAATGAGAAATCTAAAGACACCGCCAAGGCAAGACAAGACTTGCAAGCTTTGGGCATTCGACGGGAGTTGTGGCTCGGAAACAAACAAAACGGGAAGTGCTCGAAGCCTCATGCTAAGTACTCCCTCACACCCGATAAAAGAAAATTGTTCTGTCAATACATCAAAACAGTTAAACTACCAGATGGGTTCGGATCCAAGTTCAAGTCGAAAGTGACCAAAGATGATAACAATATAACAGGCATGAAGTCGCATGACTGTCATATAATGATGCAACGGTTACTTCCTTATGGACTTCAGCAATACTTGGACGCACAAACTTATGCACCATTGATCGAGCTTTGTTCATTCTTTAAGCAAATTTGAGCCCAAACTTTGATGGTGAATGACATGGTGAAAGCTAAAGACCAGATGATCAATATTTTGTGCAGACTCGAACAAATATATCCTCCTGCTTTTTCGACATTATGATTCACTTGGTTATTCATTTACCTAAAGAGGCTCTTCAAGGCGTGCCTGTTTCATTCCGGTGGATGTATCCATTTGAAAAATACATGAAGAAGCTAAAAAACTATGTACGAAATAAAGCTAAGCCGGAAGGTTCAATAGCGGAGGGTTATGTTGCAGACGAAGCATTAACTTTTTGTTCTTGGTATTTTCGGGGTGAAATTGGGACAAAATTTAATCGTCCCACTGCATATGAGGGCTGTCCTCGCCCAACAAGTGTTTTTCAGGTGTTCCGATCACTATGTAAAAAGTCTGGTAAAGAGACAATTATTTGGTTAGGTCTCCCAGAAAGAAAGTGATATGGTATGTACTTCACAACAGTCCTGAGATCGACGCGTACATGAACGAGTTCCAGAGGTACGCGTTTTTATTTTGAAATTTCTTTTTCCCAAGTTATCTTTTCGATTAATTCTAATATCATGAACATTTTCAGTGAACGTCCTGAAAGCGACATGCAGTAAGAATTTCCTAGATGGTTTGAGTCGAAGGTAAACTTATTATATGTATTTCCTTGTATAAATAACGACTATATTACTCATCTCTATGTATTCTTATCTTTGTTCATAGATCGGTAATCTTTACGGCCGATGACCCAAGATGTACTCCCGACTTATTCGCTTTGGCTTGTGGACCATCATCGACCGCAACCTCAGTCAACTCTTGCGTAGTCAATGGTGTGAAGTTTGCCGTACACAGCCGCGATGTAAAACGTACAACTCAGAACAGCGGAATTTGTTCACCTGGCGAGAAGGAAGGAGAAATGTATTATGGTTAGCTAGAAGGAATTCTGGAGTTTGCGTATACCCAGTTCAAAGTAGTTGATGAGGCGAAAAATGAACCACTTTTAGGGGGTCATTTAAGCCTGGAATTGATTTTATTTGATCAAATATTGCCCTAAATCATTCCTTTTGTGATTTTAGGTACTTTTGGAGTGAATTCTGAAAAAGAAGGCATTTTGGATGTTTTTGGAGCATAAAAGTGAAGAAAATGGCAAAGACTTAATTTTCCATGTTGAGAACAGTACCTGACGGCGTCAAGAAGAAAAACCTGACGGCGTCAAGAGTAAAATCCGTGACGACCCAGTGAAAACCTGAAGGCGTCACAAGAAGGGCGTCAAGAGTTAATGTTGTGACGGCCTACAATTGGAATACACATGACGGCGTCAAACCCAGATCTAGGCAGTCCGAGAAATTATTTGGCGGCGAGATGACGGCGTCAGAAATTTGTTCTTGACGCCGTCACCTATCAGAATCTATATATAGTTTTCTATTTTTCATTCATAAAGGAGGAACTTGTGTGGAGAATACTAGGGCCGAACCCTAAAAACCCTAGGTCGTTTTTTACTGTATTTTCAAGGGTTTTCACCCCTTGAATCCTTTCATGTTCAAATGAGATAAGTCTTCTCTTAATTCATTCAATATGTCTATGTGTTGTTTGAATATATCTTATGCTTGTCTTGATTTCAACATGCTAGGCTAGATCTATCATGTGTTTACTTAGATGTAATGAAACATAGATGTTAATTATATGTTGATTACTTGTTTATAGTTGTAATGGATGAATGATTTCAATGTTAGGCTTAAGAAAACTGGCAGATCTCCATTGTGTAACATGCTTGAACGTCTTAGGAAACATGAACCGATGTGTACTAGGTTTTATTGGTTGTATTTAATGCATGAGCAAATTCTAATGATCCCATGTTAGGAGCTTCTTAGCCGGCTCGACATAGGAGTGAAGTAGGTGCTTATAGGATTAGGGAAGTAAGTACGCCACCCCATGAATGGTATTAAGTAATTAACATGTGAAAGATATCTAGGGAGTAGTGAAATCTAAGTAAACACAATTCTCCCATATATTGCTCACACCACTAGTATAATTTAGTTTATTTTCATTTCTAGTATTTTATTTTGATTGCATCTTTAGTATTGGGTTAGTTGATTAGCAACTAATTCCGCCCAACTCCTTCAAACCCGAGATTTTTAATTGCTTTTAATAAAAATATAAAAATACAAAAAGAATCATCCCTCATCTCTAGACCTAGTCTTTAGGTTTTCTAATCCTAGTGACACTATTCCTAGCTGAACGATCAATCCCCCGGTACTTGTCATTATACTATACTACATCGATCAGGTACACTGCCTGGTGGGGGTTGTAAGCTTCTCAAGATCCCTTGAGAGGTAAAGCCTGGTGCAATCCCTACGCTACCAAGTTTTTAGCGCCGCAGCCCGGGGAATAGATATTGTCTAGGTTAGAATTTCTTTTTATTAGGTCTACTTGCTAGATTCCTTTCTAGTAAGATTTTATTTTTATTTTTAGGTTCTCTCTAGTCTATCTTATTTCTTCGTGTTTTTGTTCGTAACTCTTCGCCATCCGACATCATGGACGATGGTAATATCTTTGAACCCGTCATCCCACCACAACAAGACTACCCACAAAACCCACCACTAGCTAACCAATCTCTTAGGCCCCGAACCCTAGGAGAGTACTTCCGACCTAGCCACCAAGGCTATCGAAACACTATTGAGCTCACCGGAGCTAATGTGTCTCCCTTGCGATCCGACACCATCCGGTTGGTGCAAAGCGGATGTGCATTCCATGGACTTCGTTCTGAAGATCCAAATCAACATCTCAAGGAGTTCCTTAAAATCATAGATTCTATAGACCTTGATGTTACAACTAGAGAGTCAACCCGATTACGCCTATTCCAATTCTCTCTACGTGATCAAGCTAGTCAATGGCTTGAGCGTTTACCCGCGGGATCCATCACCACAAGGGATGATCTCACCACTCGTTTCCTTGCTCAATTTTTCCTACCGGGGAGAACTACCAAGCTTAGAAATGACATCTTGATGTTCCAACAACGTCAAAATGAAACTCTATACGAAGCATGGACTCGTTTCAAGGACTTACTCCAAAAAGTCCCTCATCATGGCATAGATCTTTGGCTCCAAGTCCAAATCATCTATGACCATATCGATCTCTCCACAAGGCGAGCCATTGACCAATCGGCCGGTGGTAAGCTACGTGATCTATGTGCAGAAGAATCATGGGAACTCATAGAAGATCTTGCTCTCTATGACACCGAAAGTTGGAATGATCCCCGTGATTTGAACAAAACGGTCAAGGCAATATCTTTGCCTTCGAACAAGTCTAGCACTCCCGACCGTAGGATCATGGAACTTGAGGACCAAGTCAAGTTTCTTATGAAATCTTACGAAGCTCCTAAGCCTTCAAGCCAAGTGAACAAAATCACTTCTTCATGCGAATTATGTAGTGGTCCCCATGACACTCGTGATTGTGTGGAACTCCCTGAAACAGCTTTTGCGGACTACGCATCCTCGCGTACCGACAAAGCGGGAGATAAGTGGTACACTTTCAAACCCGAGCCAAAACCGTATGGTGATTCCTACAACCCTTCTTGGAAAAATCACCCAAACCTTAGGTGGAAACAAAACCAAGCCAATTCTTCCAATCCGCCTAATCGTTACCAAACAAACGGTCCACCCTCCAACCGCACTTTCAACAACAATCCTTCTAACAACTATGGTAGTACCAACAATCTCGAAGGATTGATGTCCAAGTTTATGGCATCTCAAGAAGCTCGCATATCTAAGTTTGAAGCCGATTTCAAACAAAAGCAAAGCGAGATGACCACCAAAATTGACACATTGTTGAAAGTCCTCAATGACCGAGAAATGGGAGCACTCCCAAGCGGCACGGTCAAAAACCCGAAACTAAACGTTAATTCCATATCATCAGTTTCGTCACCCACTACTTGTCAGCAATACTACTCGGTTAAATCAATGAGCACGTGTTTCAAACAAAACCAAATTCTTCAAAAGGACCAATCAAATAAAACACCCGATATAAAACCGGTCAAAAGCATAGTTGAAACACCTCTTACGCAAGACCTTGACGATGAATTCAAGGAGCTTCACCTTGAACGCCCCGTCATTGATGTCTTAGCCCGTGCTCCCTACTATAGTGCCCTCCTAGAAAAGTATGAGAAGTTTAAACTAGGTAAAAATGGGACCGCCTTCGTTCAAAACAAGTTGCCTAAAAAGCTTGATGATCCGGGTATATTTGTTTTGCCTTGTAAGATAGGAAGATCTGAAGCTTTCGACACACTAGCCGATTTAGGGTCAAGCCTCAACTTGATTCCCTTATCCCTTTTCACCACTCTCATGCTAGGAAAGTTAGAGGAGACGGAGGTATTGATTGGTCTAGCGGATGGGAGTATTGCCCACCCGGTTGGAATGATTAAGGATGTAGTTGTTCACGTAGGGAAGTTAACTATCTTAGCGGATTTTCACGTCCTAGACATGGTTAGTGACACTACGTGCCCATTGTTGGTAGGAAGAGGATTTTTAGCAACCGCTAGCGCCATGATAGATTGTAAGGATTCTAAGATAGCTGTAGGTGAGGGTGATACTTGGTCGGTATATGATGTTAAGAAACATAGCTACGATTGTGAGGACACCACATTGGGTAGAGATGAATAAGAGACCATCTAGATATGGACCTTGGATAGAAAGGAACTTTATAGGACCTCAACGCCCATTCTATCTAGAAAAAGATTTCATCGATAAGACACATTCGGTGGAACAACTCATAGCTAGAGATGAAGAGCTAGACCCTTTTGAGGACCCCTTAGTCTTTAGGAAGATTGAGTTCTTAAGCGTGATGCCTATCAATATAGAGATAAACAAGTGGAAAAGAGAGGGAGATAAATGTAAATGGAGGTGGTACAAGCCACCTAAGGAAGGTGACGGATCATGGCATATGAAATGACTTTGTATGATCCGGATGGAGAGAAGTTTGAAAGGTCATACCGTACTAAGAAAACCGATAAGAAGTTAAAACCTAAGTTTGATCCCAAAGATGTCCTCAATGAGGAACTCACTCGTATCACGTAGTAACCCATGACCTTGAGTCCAGCTACAAGACTCGTAAATAAAGAAAGGCGCTTCTTGGGAGGCAACCCATGTTTTGTGTGATTTTTATGTTTGTTTGTTTGTTATTTGCTTCCGTATGCATGCTTTATTTTTATTGTTGGTAGATCATGTTTCAAAACTAAAATGGTGAAAATATTTTACTTTGTTGTTTGGCCTAGTCTTAACTTCATCCAAAGGTATTTTTGGCAAAAGATAAGTGTAAGGGGAAACTCCAAATATATAATTTTTTTAAGAAACATAACCGATCATGATTCTCCACAATATTAAGTGAACATGTATATTCGTATTTGTTAGAGTCAAATGCTTGCATCGAGTCATAATGATGTTTTGCAGGATTTTCCAGGAAGTAGGACCAAGTTTTTTCCAGAAATTTTCCGGAAACTTAACATAAGAATTTCTGTAGGTCACTTCTGACGGCATCACGAGTTTCCTCTTGACGGCGTCACGTGTAAAAATCTGGAAATTTTACCAGTTTTGTTTTTCTAACGGAATCTTAAAGTTTTTGTTGAACTATTAGTTTTATAATCTCCAGGAGATCTGCAAACATAATGCCACAAGCATTATATATTATTTTGTTTTCTAGGATTTATTAACATATGTAGATTGCCTCCGATTTTATGCGAGGTTGCCTGGTCTATTTTCTCAAGATTTACAGGTTATGTATGACAAGAAGATGATTTATTTTTCTGGAAGGGAAGCTTTGATTGGTCATTTTCTTGGAGGAAGATCTAACCTGGCCACCCTATTATACATACCGAGCGAATCAGGGGAGTATTTGATTTCATTCTTTTTATTATTTCACTTTTACATTCTTTACTTGAACATTGGGGGACAATGTTCATCCTAAGTGTAAGGGGAGGGTAAAATGATGATACCTTACAGATACACTTTCACTTGAGTTTGTTTGTTTGATAGTAGATGTGTAATAAAACTATGAGAAATACTTGTTAGTGTAATTTTAGCGCCAAATTTAAATTTTTTTACAACATTTAGGAGTGAAACTTTAGCCATAGCAAGCGTCTCATGGATAGGAGATTGTATGACTAGCACATAACCGTATATTCAGAAAAATTTTCCACCCAAACATGTGAGGTTCGCCTTTAGATTTGATAGAAAAAGCATTTACTATTAGTGCTTATGAGTGTACCGGTAGCATTTAGATTCTAGAACTTGCGTTAGTGATGCATCTCGAGACCGCTAGTGAGACTACATTCGTGTAGTAG
This sequence comes from Artemisia argyi, assembly GCA_030686995.1. Taxonomy (NCBI): domain Eukaryota; kingdom Viridiplantae; phylum Streptophyta; class Magnoliopsida; order Asterales; family Asteraceae; genus Artemisia; species Artemisia argyi. The sequence continues at coordinate 253,133,077 of CM060708.1, forward strand.
GATTTACTACATGATAAGAGGCATTAGGATCATCCTTGTGTTAAACCCGTATCATAATTACTTAACCATTTAAGTCATATTAGCGTCAAGAGTTAATTGTGTGACGGCCTGCAAAAGGGGACTACATGGCGGCGTCAGATGTAGATCTAGGCAGTCCGAGGAATTATTGGGCGGCGAGATGACGGCGTCAGACATTTGTTCTTGACGCCGTCACCTCCTAAAATCTATATATAGTTTTCTAATTTTCATTCATTAGAAGAACTTGTGTGGAGAAACCCTAGGGCCGAACCTTGTACGAATTTTACATCTTTTCAAGGGTTTTCAACCCATGAATCCTTACATGTGCTATTGAGATAAGTCTTCTCTTAATTCAATCATTATGTCTATGTGTTGGTTGTCTATATCTTGTGCTTGTCTTGATTTCAATATGTTAGGCTAGATTTATCTTGTGTTTGCTTAGATATAATGAATCTTAGATGTTAATTATGTGTTGATTACTTGTTTATGGTTGTATTGGATGAATGATTTCAATGTTAGGCTTAAGAAAACTGACAGATCTCCAATTGGTAACATGCTTGAACCTCTTAGGAAACATGAACCGATGTGTACTAGGTTTTATTGGTTGTATTTAATGCATGAGTAAATTCTAATGATCCCATGTTAGGAGCTTCTAGCAGGCTCGACATAGAAGTGAAGTAGGCACTCATAGGATTGGGGAAGTAAGTACGCCACCCCATGAATGGTATTAAGAAATACAATCCGTCATCCACGCAACTATAACAAGTAATTAACATGTAAAAGATATCTAGGGAGTAGTGAAATCTAAGTAAACACATTTCTCCCATATATTGCTCACAACCTTAGTTTAAAATAGTTTTATTTTCATTTTAGTATTTTATTTTGATTGCATCTTTAGTATTGGGTTAGTTGACTAGCAACTAATTCCGCCCTAATTCTTCAAAACCCGAGATTTTAATTTGCTTTCTTAAAAACATAAAAATACAAAAAGAACCATCCCTCATCTCTAGATCTAGTATTTAGGTTTTCTAATCCTAGCGACACTATTCCTAGCTGAACGATCAATCCCCCGGTACTTGTCATTATACTATACTACATCGATCAGGTACACTGCCTGGTGGGGGTTGTAAGCTTCTCAAGATCCCTTGAGAGGTAAAGCCTGGTGCAATTCCCACGCATCATTTGTTCATGTGTTTCTATACGTTATTCAACTTGTACTTTTACAGATGGCAGCAGCAGTCGCCCGTGGTCATGGTGGTGACGGTGTCGATGACCCACCACCTTCCCCTACCCGTCAGATTGATAGCGGTTGCCGTGGTGGTGGTAAGAAACTTAAACTTGATCAATTGAATTTTGTTACTTGTTATTGTTTGACGTTTTCACTCACTACATTTGTAGGATCGCATGGACGACGACCTCGACGAGGAGGTAGGGCTAGCGGTGGAGGATGCAGGGGTGGAGGTCGGGCTGGCGGTATGCCACAGACCCGTCAAGCCAACAAGAACGTAGCGCTGAGGAAAGCTGTAGAGTTACATGGCCCGTTGTCGATCGAGTTTGAGACTAAGGATCAGGAGACGTATGATCATGTCGGGCCCCACCGTGCATGACTCAGTAAATACGTTGGCGAGCTGGTTAGGACCTTGCCGTTGCACTATCCCTCCTGGCACGATCTTCAGAAAGCGACTCGGGCTGCCTTCATGAACCGACTCGGGGTCAGTTATTTTATTTTCCTTTTAATTATATCTTTATATTTAATGTGTACATTTATTTAAATTTGTTTAATTTTGTATATTTATTTAAATTTGTTTATTTATTTATATCTTTATGTTAATATTAACTATATTTGATTGCAGCAATTCTTCAACTTGGAGACCCACAGGCGCAAGGACGACTAGGAACTTATAAAGAACAGCGTCAATCAATATATAGCTAAGCGCTACTTCGACAATAAAGGCATCATGAAGAAAACTTATTTTACCCTGAAGGGTGGGGCTAGGGCGGCGGATGTCATACGACAAAACCCTCCTCCAAACCTTGAGTCGTCGGTGTGGGAGCAACACATGAAGTTCTACCTAAATGAGAAGAACATGGAGCGAATTGCGGTGAACAAGGAGAACCGAAAGAAGAACAAGGTGTACAGCCGCCACGGTTCAAAGTCCTTAGCCGCTATTCGCCACGAATATGTAAGACACATTTTATTTTTATAAAAGTATTTTATTTTTATAAAATTATTTAATTTAAATTATATATTAATTAAAATTTTTAATTATATAAAAGTAATTAATTTTAATTTTTTAAAAGTATTTAAGTTTAATTAAAATATATATAGTGTTTGATTTGTTATTTTTAATTTGTTTCATCTTATATGCATGTGTATATACAGTTTCAGAACAGCAAGGACAAGCAGTACCCGTTACTCATCCAGAGCTTTTACGACACACACTACGACGAGGATGGTGCTTGGTTGCAGGATGAGTCGCGGATTCAATATGTAAGTAACTTTAATTATTTATTTATTTCCCCAAACACGCACTTTAATGATTCATTGAAACATAATCTTGTAATTAACCCGACATATATATTAATTTTCTCAATTTTTTTTCAACTAAATAGGAAGAGATGGTTCGGCTGAGAGATCTGGGAGCGAATACGCCTGAAGGGGTGGCGTACACAGAGGAGCAGATACTTGCCATGGTTCTGAAGGGCAAGCAGCAGGGCCACATTGCCGGACGGGGTAGGGTAGTACCCGGCTTAAGGAGGCCACCGTTACCATACACCCCGCCTCCACCTCCAGGTATGTACAGTGTGATAATATTAATTATAGATTACTCATGACTCAATTTATGTATTGCAATGGCTATTTTTAAATTTTTGATTATTTCGTTTTTAGGTGTTGCCGAGATGTCTGCTGAGCTTGCTGCAGCTCATAAGAAGATTGCTGAGGCTGAGAAGAAGAGCCGGAAAGATGCTGAAGAACCCAAGACCATGATGAAGAAGCTCGATTTGTTGATGGGTTTTGCCTCGACCAACCCGCAATGGTCTTAGTATATATTAGTCAGGTGGATTCTCAGCATGTGGATGGCTCGAGCAGTGGAACTGGCGGGAGCGGGAGTAGAGCTGGCGGGAGCGGGAGCGGGAGCGGGAGCGATGATATCGATGTGGATGGTGATAGTGATTATGATGAGTGACTTGGGGATGTATAGGTACAAACTTGGGTTATATATTTTGTGATGTACTTATGGTTGAAACAATATTTTCGCGATCCTTATCTTAGTATTTTGTAGTTTAACCTTTTAGCGACTTGAACGTCGCGGGTATTGTAACATTTGTGGATATGGCAGCTAGGTTTAGATATTACCACACCCCATTTTGTAGACTTTATATGTTTTAATGCATTTTGAGGGTGTTTAGCGATAATTTGAAATTGTTATAGCCGATGTCGAGTTGTATGTGTTAGGACATGTTGATATTGAGTGGTTATAGGTTATGTTTACAGATTTAGGTATTACAGGTTTTGGTAGATTTTTTCGAAAAATTTTCCGGAAAAAATCTGAAATATTGCTGGTTTTGCAGCTTGCTGTTTGCTGTATATAACATTGGTACCGTCGACATGTCGACGGCACCGTCAAACAAAAAAATGGATTGTTTAATGATGCAGTCGACATGTCGACGGCATAATTAATTATAAATATTTGGTGGTTTAATAGGGCCGTCGACGTGTCGACGGGATAATTATACAAACGTTGACCAACACGTTGACCCGTCAAATTGTTCCCGTCAACATGTCGACGGGATAATTATACAACGTTGACCAACACGTTGACCCGTCAAATTGTTCCCGTCAACATGTCGACAGGATAGTATAAACATAATTAACATTTAATAATTAATTTGTTAATAACATATACAATCCCGTCGACATGTCGACGGGAACAATTTGACGGACAAAGAATTTCATTGACTGAAAGACGAAGTGGGACCCACAATGTCGACAGCGGTTGTCGACGGCAATGATGTTCCCGACGGGGCACCGCCGTCATCATTATCCCGTCGACATGGCGACGGGAACTAACAATGCCGTCGACATGACGATGGGAACGGCGAAAAAAATTCAACGGGAGAGGTGTCGATTGTACTAGTGTATCCAAACACATATTTGGTATGCCTGGCCCTATACGCACTAGACGATGCAGAGAAAACTCAAATATTATCTTTACATCTTTTAAGTAATTTTGATATTGAATCATGTGAATGATGTATATGTTAACTAAAGTTTATCTTTAATATAGAAAGGTGAAAATTTCACAAATCCTGAGGTTCAAGGAATGCGTGGCCTTATATGCACATCCAAATGGTTTCTATTTGTGGTATGATATGAGATGATCTAAAAAATAGGCTATTGCAAACTGCAAACAAATCCCACCAAAGGTTAAAGATTCAAATAAAGGTAAACAAATCAAAGGAAGGAAAATAGATATACTAGTGCATATATAAAGCTGATTTACCAAAATGTCCTTCACGATGTTATGGAAGATGGATGCATGATGAATGTTCCTTTCAAATCGTTTCATTAGTTGATGAGCATCTATGCGTTAGGAAATTCCAGTTTGGCTCATTAGTGAATTAAAAGTTGATAGGAACCAATTTGGTGAAGAGATAAGAGCTAACTATGAAAATAAAAAGGTAGATATTGCTAATTTTGTGATGAAGAAGTATAAGTGCAATGTTACTCTAAATCAGCGTATTAATGCTAAAGCTTGGGTTTTGACAGATTTAGAAGACATTAGAAGAGCACTATGCACTAATTAAATCATACTTTGATAGATTGTGTGTATGTTTATTTATTTATTTATTTATTTAATTTGCGACTGAGAGAACGATGGAAGGCTGGTTGCAGGAAGGCTGGCGAGGTTGACAAATATTTGTAAGATTTTCTATAGTTGCCCAACTACAATGAATTGGTATTCAAGATATGGAATCAACAAGCTCGAGTACTCTCTCATTAAGCTAAACTTGAATCGGTACATGATGGGAATGAGCTTTTACTGTTTTATTAACCTAATATGTAGAAGAATTTATGATTCACATGTTTAACATTCTCTGGTTACTACATTTATTACCAAAGATATACGTATGTTTGGAAAATGCTAAAGGTTCATTTTTATATAACAGGATTGAATGATAGACATAGTTGTCTGCATGTGCATATATACAAGCGTGTGGTTATAGGTGGCGAGACTTCATTTCAATTACATGTAGTACTATATTGCATTGTTTTGGAATGTGGGGTAAATAAAGTAAAAGTAATGACTGTGCAACGAGATGTTGTTGGCTCTTAGATGACGATCACCTTATTTGCTAGTTGCTTTTTATATATTGTCGATGGTATTTGTGGTGTGATATGGAATAGGAAATCCTACCATGCCAGCTCTCATTTTCAATTTGAAAAAAGTAACTATATGCTTATTACATAAAATATGTTGCGTACGAATTTTCTTTCGAGTCATCAGGATCACGATAAACACCACACATGCACACACACATACACGAAGAACCAATTAGTAAGATTGTTAAAACTGTGTAAATTTTCAAAAACTGAACTCAATAAAGAGTCAATGAATTGTTTAAAACATGTTTAATGGACCTTCATACATAAATTATTGAAATCCATAAAACAAAACCACAAAATCCTCAAAATCATCAAACACATAATAAAAAAGATAAATTTATACATCCGTGCAACAAATGTATCATTTGTATACAACTTGTATACATTCTCTGCTGAGTGCTTTTAAAAAGTTCATAACTCCAATTCCATCTCACTCACTCTATCATTTTAGTTCCAAAATATCTAAAAAAATGAAAAAACAATACAGTTACACATTCCACTGAACAGTCGATTGACGGACCTCCATTTGCTGGACCTCCGGATCGCCGGACATTCGGTCACTGATTATCATACTATGAGTTCATATCATCGAAATTACTATCTTAACTAAATTTTTAGGTTATGAATTTTTGATCGAATTATTGTTATAGTGAGTACCGATTCATATCTATTTTGTGTTTATGATATTAATACCATTAAGTTGTTGATATTGTTATTAGTCTATTGTTGTCGATGAAATTTGACCTAGATAATAATATACACCTTGAATATCTTGTTAATCATATTTATTTCATTTGCTAATCTTTTTTTTTAGCTTTTGATTATTTGTTTATTTTGTAAAATTGAAGAAAAAACTGTTATATGATATTAATAGCGTTAAGTTGATGGTGTTGCTATTATTTTGTTGCTAATTATAAAATTTGCCCTAAATATAATTTATAGGTTAATAATAGGTTTATTTTATGTATTATGTCATGTATTATTCATAATATTAGCTCAGTGTCTTGTAGATGTGAATCTGTTAATGAATAGAAGCTTGATCTAGTTATGTATGTATATGATGAGTATTTAACCTACTTGACGATTTACAGCTTTATTAGAGGTTTAGTATATCTATATATCTATATCTGTTAGGTACGTGTATGTGATAAAATTTTACCTAGATGATAATATACAGATTTAGTATCTTGTTAATTACATTTATTTCAATGTTAATATGTTTTTATAGCTTTTGATCATTTGTTAATTCTGTAAAATTGAAGAAAAACACAGTTATATGTATCAAATATGCCTAAAATTTGTGTATATAAAAAAAAATATAGGCTATGAATGTTTGATCGGTTTGTTGTTATAATTTGAGTAGAGCGTAAATCGTTTGACCAAATTAGCGATATATATATATATATCTATTTTGTCTTAATGATATTAAATTTTATTGTTGATGTTGTTATTATTCTGTTGTTGATGATCTAATTTGACCTAGATATAATATACTTTGATAATATGGTTATTATGTGAATTTGTTAATGAACATAAGCTTTATCTAGTTTATGTGTATATGATGAGTATTTAATCTACTTGATGATATACAGTTTTATTATAGGTTTAGTATATGCATTTGGTTACATTTTTTATAATCTTGGCGTATATAAACATAAACGTAAACGTTGAACAAGTGAATTATGCTGATGTAGTTTATGTGTAAGTATTATAGCGTCTATCTCTATATTTAATTGCAAGTTTGTTAATCATATTATAACTTTTTCCACTTAATATGTTAATGACAATAACTTGATGTTTACATAAGTGTTAGTGTCTGTATCTTTATCTGTAGGTATGTGTTTGCCATTTAGTTATCGAATTGAAAACACAATTCAACAAACAATAGGTTTGGTCGTTTTGATTGTGTATGTGATTCGTATTGGAGGCGATTTTACATAAAATCTAGGTGATCGTTTGTTTTAAATGAGAACATCTTGTTGATGAAATATGAATTTTAATCTATTTTATAAGTTGGTTGATGGTTGTTAAGCCCTATGGTTTTTACCGTTTCGGTTTGGTTTTTGGATGTGATAAGCCTTATTGTTGGTGTAAATGATTACTATAGCTGAATGATACATGCTCTTTTTTAGAGGTCAAAAGTGTCACAATTTATTGGCAGATGTATAGTTTTTGCATCTTTGATCACATATTGGTTAATTTTGTTGTTTATTACCTACAGGAAAACAAAAAGTAGAAAAACAAATTTCTCCTTATTTAAGTTAGTTTAAAATAGAGAGCACAACACATAAACATACAAATGAGTGAAAATCACTTACTTGGACTCATATTTCTCTTTTAGAAATATCATAAAACACTATACATTATAATACCAGAATGTTGTGTGCTACTCCTAATAGCTGACATAGTATACAATGACAGTGGAGCAGTGTTCAATACCCCAATAGGTGACATAGTGCATGTTGATGGAGCACTTTCTACTCAGGAGGCAATACCCCATTAGCTGACATAGTATACAATGACAATGGAGCAGTGTTTGCATAAGAGTGAGTACAACACTAGTTGACATGCGTTGTACAATGATGTACGAATAACACAAAGTTTGGCCCACAACCTGGTGCTCATCAGCGACTTACATGCTACACCTAAATGACACCTCCGTTCCCACAGTACTTGTGTCGTGGATCACTCCAAGTAGTATAAATAGAGCCATCCACCCAGTAGATGGAGGATTCACACACACTCCGTTATAGACTACTCATATCTCACCTCTCTTACTCTCACTAGAACTTATGCCAATCATTTACTTATTCTCACACCGGAGCTTGGTCTCGGATTAAAAACCCGGGGCGAACTAACGACGTTCTTTCTTATTTCAGCCTAGAGACGAAGGAGCAACTACAAAGCCTCCACAAAAACAACAGCAAGACCTCCAAAGGATCAGGGCTGAAAAGCACTTATAGAATTTTACTCAAACATCGGTTGATCATGGCATAAGTGTTGCAATGGCTCAATGGTAGAAGGGTTGTTTTCCAATCGATTTGTAACAAGTTTGATTCATGCCATAGTTTTTTGTTCTTTTATTTTAACTTTCAAACCTTTCCATTACAAGTAATAATTATAAACTTTTGTTTTTTTAATATTATTAGCGGCGTGCCGCGCGTTAGGGCGAAAAACACCGTATAATAAAAAATTTCGTCAAACAATATTTTTATGATAACACATTTTTTGTGACAATAACATTATATATGACGACAATTTTATGTTCTAATAACTTTAAACAATGACAAACTATATCCTGTTAAAAGCGGATAGTAAGAACATCGACATGCCATTTAGTTATTTATTTGATAGTTTGTATTAATTTTATTTCATGAATGTTTTAGTGTGTTTTAAGAGATTATTTAAAAATTTAGTCTAACAGCTTGTTTATTTGTGTCATGTGGTTTATTAATTATTTTTCATTGATGGGTGTTATAATAATTACATTAATTTAAGGTGTTAAATATATATGTTGGTGCATAAGTTAATTGTAAAACATACATTTATAATTGTATTCTTAAATTTTAGGGTTTAGAATGTTTTATTAATTAAATATGAGATAATTGTCTTCCTATGTTATACTATGCTATATGTAGTGTAAATTACCTAACAAATAACTTTATTTTTGTATTATTGTATTTCCAACTATTTTAACGTCTTTTTGTATTATTGCTTTTCCACATATTGAGATAATTTTACATGTCTACATTTAAGGATAATCAGAGAAGGGATTGAAAACGATCTTAAGATTAATCTGATAAGACCGCATACATCTGATACAAAAAGGCTCATCTTCCCCGGATAATTTCAACACGTCCGTTTAAAGAATTAGTTAAATGACAATTAAATTGCCATCACCTAACACCAAATTACGCAGCAATAAAAAAGTTAAAACCAATGTTGTAAAACCCGGATCAACCCAACCGGTTCAAACAGGAACCGGATCGAAGACCGGACCAGATGTGATCGGTTTCTTACTTGTTTAAGAACAGGATTGAACCGGCGGTTTTCATTTATCCAGGTTGATCCGGTTTGATAAATCTGGCGGGGTCATGCCTTTGTTTTAAAATATAGTTTATGACAAGGTTCTATACTTTTTAAATTTTGTATTGAAAGTGTTTGCTATGAATAACATGAATTCAATCAGCAAAACGCCTATGGATGTTATAACTACATAATATATAGATGCCATGTATGTAGTTAAATTGACGACTATGGTTGTAAACTTGTAATACAGTAGATAACTAATTAGAGATAGAAAGAATATTGTTACTAATGTAAATTGTGCCTTAAAAGAATACGGGAAAACAACAAGAATCCATGCGAAACAAAAAGTATACTAATCAATACTATAACTAGACCAAAGTTGTTTACAGTAACACACATCTAGCAAAAGCGTCTATCTATCTTCATATTACGACATAACTATGACCTTACCGGCTATTATTTTGTTGTTTTTCCTCGTAAAACAAGTTCGACCCGGTGGTTGAACTGGTTGAACCAGTGACCCACTGAACCGACAACTCAATCGAGCAGGTTTTAAAACATTGGTTAAAACTAGGTCGGGCTAGATTAGTATTTTAACAAAGCCCTTTTTAAGTATGGGCCGTGTGCTATGGCAACCCATCCACCTACTCTCTTCTAATTTATAAACGCCTCCCACCATATATCTTCCCAAACTTTTTTTTAATCTTTCATCACGCCTCCTCTCTCCATCTACACAAAGAAACCTTTCAATCAGTTTTTCTAGATAATCTGATCTATTTTTTTTTTTGTAGAGATGGGCTCACAAAATTCACTTTGGATGTTTTATTCTCACTCCCCTTTTTTCATATAAACATGTTTTTATTACACTTTGGTGTTGTTTTTTTAAAGAGATTTAGATGCGGGTTGAGGAGATTGTTTTGAAAATTCCAAAAATGGGCTTATTTCTGGGTTTGTGTATTTTTGTTCATCCGTAAATTATTAAATTATCACCGGGCTGCTCCGTTTATAAAATACGGGATCCATAAAAAACCCGACCCGACACATACACCTCTATTTTTGTTTTAAAATTTATAAATTGTAAAAAATTCATTAACATGAACAGACAAATTTACCCTTTTCTCATTTTCAAATACAAATTTCCCTCTCCATCTATAAATATCATCACTCTCACTTCACTTCGATTCATCTCACTCACTCCTTCAAAATGTTTATAAAACAAAAAAAAAAATAAAAAATAATATAGAATCATCCTCTAAAATGTCAAAAAAACGAAAAAATAATACAGAATCCACCGAAGACGGACCTCTTCCGATCATTGGACATCCGAATCATCCAGTTGTGAGTTCATATCATCGCGTTATTATTTGTTGCTAATGATAAATTTGACCTAGATATGTTATACAACTTTAGTTATAGGTTTATTTTGTGTATTTAGCTTAATATTAGCTTAGTGATTTGTAAATGTGAATTTGTTAATGAACACAAGCTTAATCTAGTTTACGTGTAACCTACTTGACGATATACAACTTTTTTAGAGGTTTAGCATATCTATATCTGTTAGGTACGTGTATGTGATAAAATTTGACCTAGATGATAATATATAGCTTTAATATCTTGTTAATTACATTTATTTCAATGTTAACCTGTTTTTATAGCTTGTGATCATTTGTTAATTCTGTAAAATTGAAGAAAATACAGTTAGATGTATCAAATAAGCCTAAAATTTGTGTATAGAAAATTTAGGTTATGAATGTTTAATCTATTTGTTGTTATAATGTGACTAGAGCGCAAATCGTTTGACCAAATTAGCGATATATATCTATTTTGTATTTATGATATTAAATTTGTTGTTGATGTTGTTATTATTGTGTTGTTGATGATCTAATTTGACCTAGATATATAATATACATCTTTAATAATATGGTTATTATGTGAATTGTTAATGAACACAAGCTTGATCTAGTTTATGTGTATATGATGAGTATGTAATCTTCTTGATGATGTACAACTTTATTAGAGGTTTAGCATATGCATTTGGTTATTTATTTATTTATTTATTTTATTTTATTTTTTTTAAATCTTGGCTTATATGAGTATAAATGTAAATGTTTAACAAGTGAATTATGTTAATGTAGTTTATGTAAGTATAATAGCGTCTATCACTCTATTTAATTGTGAGTTTGTTAATCATAATATAACTTTTTTCCCCTAAATATGTTAATGACAATAACTTGATGTTTACATAAGTGTTAGTGTCTATATCTTTATATGTAGGTATGTGTTTGCCATTTAGTTATCGAATTGAAAACACAATTCAACAGATAATAGGTTTAGTCGTCTTGATTGTGTATGTGGTTTTTAAATGATGTTTTTAATGAGAACATCTTATTGACGAAATGTGAATTTTAATCTATTTTATAAGCTGGTTGGTAATTGTTATGCCCTATGGTTTTTACCGTTTCGGATTGAATTTTGGATGTGATAAGCCTTATTGTTGATGTAAATGATTACTATCGTTGAATGATACATGCTCTTTTTTAGAGGTCAAAAGTATCACAATTTATTGGCAGATGTATTGTTTTTGCATCTTTGATAAGATATTGGTTAATTTTGTTGTTTATTACCTACACGAAAACAAAAAGTAAAAAAACAAATTTCTCCTTATTTAAGTTGGTTTAAACTAGAGCACAACACATAAACATACAAATGAGTAAAAATCACTTACTTGAATTCATACTTCTCTTTTAAAAATATCAGAAAACACTATATATTACAATAATCCAGAATGTTGTGTGCTACTCCTAATAATTAACTTATCATAGATTTTTATGTAATTCTCATACCTAGAAATTTAGAATCTTTTAAAATGTTCAAACTTTCAAGAGGTTGGGTATGATTAGCATGGAGCGATATGCAGCTTTTTGGAACGGTGAGCGTTAAGCAATGACCATTTTGGTTTTTAGTAGTTGTTTGACAAATAAGCTGTGAGTTTTACTATTTTTTAATAATACTTATTTTTTTAATACTTCTAAGAAGCGGTGAACAGTCTTATAGCTACTGCTCACAGCTAACAAACACATATGTTGTAATTTATCTTGCTTTTTTTCATTTTTTTTAATCATGACAAACTTTTATTTTGATAAATTGTAAACAAATAACAGCCATATACAAATAATTAAATGTTTGACATTTAAATTTGATTCGGATATTGTTGTATTTGGACCATGATCGTCCGAAAGGTATTTGGGAACCGTTTGATTGTAACGTAATTGTTATTACTTATTAGACAAAATTACACGTTTGGTTTTTGTGGTTTACCTCAAATAACAGGTTTAGTCCATAAGTCGTTTTAATTACATCACACATACTTATTTTTGAAACATGTTGCTCATTTAGTCCTTATTGTGAGAAATAAGGACTATCCGTGTAAAAAAAAAAAAAAAAAAAAAAAAAACTGTAAATAATTACATAGATGATCCCTATTTTTTAGGAGTAAATGGGCAACACATGTTTCAAAAATAAGTATACGTGATTTAATTAAAACGACATAGAAACTAAACATGTTATTTGTGGTAAACCACGTGGACCAAACATGTAATTTTTTCTTATTATTATTAAAAAATAGTTAAATTTGATAAAGTCAAACTAAATAATTGGTCAATTAAGACCCCATTCAAAATAATAATAATAATAAAAAAAAAAAAAAAAAAAAAAAAAAAAAAAAAACCTTAATAGAAAAAGAATGACTTAGTAAAAAAGTCAAGATAATGTTACTTTTCTCATTAAGTCATTGAATATTAATAATTATTTTGATCAGATATTTATTCAACGTATAAATAAAAAACATTTAAATATTTACAAAGACACATCGTAATTTAAAACACAAACAATATTTTTTCTAAAGAAAATTAATGGAAAGAAAACAAACGATTCCATAAGGTGCAAGTGTTAAATATATGGGACTAAAAATAATGAAAAGGGCAATTGTTTATCATTGGAGCATTGCTACGATGGTTTCACTCGCCCATTACAAAAGTCCGGTTGATCAATCAATGAGGACTTTTGGAAAAATATGTCTTGGGTTTAATATGATACATAAGAATCTCGCAAAATGCTAAGTCGCCACTCTTTTGATGATTATAGTTCAAAGGTTTGTTAAATGTCAGGGAAGATATATAGCTGAATTACTATGTCGTGGTTTTCATTTGTTACAAAGTTTGTTGAATACTTGAATGCCAATGTCTTCCTTTTATGATTTTAGAGCAAGTGGGACATTCATAGTCGTGAAACTGCATTGACCTTTTTTATTATTTTTATTTTTTTATTTTTTATTTATTTTTTTCAAAATAGAATTTACATAGTGGTTGAAGACAAACGAGCAACAAGCTGCGTCATTAGCCTTTTTTGGATTGCAAAGCTAACTCTTTTGAAAACTACATTCGTGGATCTATGTGTCATAACATTACTGTTCATACATACAAGCGTGTGGTTATAGGTGGCGAGACTTCGTTTCAATTACATGTAGCACTATAATGCATTATTTTGGAATGTGATAAATAAAAAAAAAAAAAATAATAATGACTCCGCCATGAGATGTTGTTGTTGGCTCTTAGATGACGATCACCTTATTTGCTAGTTTCTTTTTATTGCTGATGGTACTTGTGGTGCGATATGAAATATAAAATCCTACTGTGTGAGCTCTCATTTTCAATTTGAAAAAAGTAACTACATGCTTATTACGGAGTACATAAAATATGTTGCGTCCGAATTTTCTTTTCGAGTCACCCGGATCACGATAAACACCACACATGTACACACACATACATGAAGAGCCAATCAGTAAGATGGTTAATACTCTGTAAATTTTCAGAAACAACTTAATTAAGAGCCAATGAATAGCTTAAAACATGTTTAGTAGACCTCCATACATAAATTATTGAAATTCATTAAAAAAAAAAAAAAAAAAAATCATCAAACACGAAATCAAAAGATAGATTTAAACATCACTTTATCAAATTTGTCATTTGTATACAATTTGTATACATTCTCTTCTACGTGCTTTTAAAAAGTGCATAATATTCTATATATATATATATATATATATATATATATATATATATATATATATATATATATATATATATATATATTTTTTTTTCGGGAAAATCTTACCTACATTATAATGTAGGTAGTTACCTACATTTCCTTTGAAAAAAAGGGTAGGGACAAGGACTGAACTGTATTAGGGGCTTTACTGCAGGGACTGAACGGTATATTTTTAAATTTTTTTTCAAATGAAATGTAGGTAACTACCTACATTATAATGTAGGGAAGATTTCCTCCTTTTTTTTTTTTTTTTTTTTTTTTTTTTTTTTTTTTAAATATATAAAGAACTTAATTCTATACATTTGTTTGTGCCTATAAATGTGTACATATATAAGCACCTAGAAACATAACTAAAGTATAAAAAACAGTCCGCGCTTATAAATGCAGAGACCAGTGCCTCACTCATTTTTACGTGTTTTATTTAGCACATGGAAATTGGTTGCGGAAAATTGATCTCTACTTTTATATGTGTACACGCTTACAAGGGAATATAAATTTTTCTAGTTATATTTCTTTGCACTTATATATATAAATATATTGTACATATTTTGTAAGTGCGAAAAAACGACTCAAATTGCACGCACTTTACAAAAATGCGGGCAGAAAAAAAGTGTAAGACGTGTATGTTGCAGTGCATGAATGATTTCTCATCTTCGACTACTTCAAAGCATCACACATCAGGCTGTAAGTCAGGTATCTCCCTTATACACTAGTACAATCGAGGCTTTTCCTGGCGACTTTTTTAAGCCCTTTCCGTCGACATGTCGACGGAATCATACGTTACCGTCGACATGTCGACGGTACCACATTGACGACTGTGCTTCGACGGGAACAGTGTTCCCGTCGACAATCACCGTCGACACTGTGGGTACCACGTCATTTTCCAGTCAAAGAAATTTGGTGTCCGTCAAACTCTTCCCGTCGACATGTCGACGGTACCATATAAATAATTAACGTTTTAATTAGTTGATTATAATTATGGTTTATATGATACCGTCGACATGTCGACGGTATCATTAAAACAAAAGTATTGTTTTTAATATAATGCCGTCGACATGTCAACGGTATAATATTAAAAAACACTATTTTTGTTTTAATGATACCGTCGACATGTCAACGGTATAATATTAAAAAACACTATTTTTGTTTTAATGATACCGTCGACATGTCGACGGTATCATTAAATAACCAATAATTATGTTTCAATGATGCCGTCGACATGTCGACGGTATCATTATTAACACCCTGCTAACAGCAGGCTGCAAATATTGCAATTTTCCAGATTTTTTCCGGATTTTCCGGAAAAAATCTACCAAAACCTGTAACATTACAAGCACCTCTAACCACTCAATATCAACATGTCCTAAACGTATAACTCGCCATCGGCTATAACACTTGCAAAATATCGCTAAACACCCTCAAAATGAATAAAAACATATAAAGTCTACAAAACGGGGTGTGGTAATATCTAAACCTAGCTGCCATATCCACAAATGTTTTAATATCCGCGACGTTCAAGTCGCCAAAAGATTAAACTATACAATACTAACATATGGGTCGCCAAAATATTGTTTCAAGCATAAGTACAACACAAAATACCCAAGTTTGTACCTCTACATCCAAAATCACTCGTGATCATCAGTAGGACCCTCATCATCGCCAGAACCATCCTCATCGCCTCTGCGACTCCCGCTCCCTCCAGCTGAGCCACTACCTCCAACGCCACTGCCAGAGCCATCCACGTGCTGAGAACCCGCCTGACTAACATACTCGTTCCATCGCGGGTTGGAGGAGATAAAACCTGTGATCAAAGCAATCTCCGCCTTCAACTTCTTATGCTCTTCAGCTTCTCGAAGGCGATTCTCCTCGACCTCAGCAATCTTCTTCTCGGCCTTAGCAAGCTTTTTCTCCATCTCAGCGTATTCTGAAAATGAAACAATCAAAATTAAAAAACATCTATTGCAATACTTAATTTGAGTCGTGATCGAGTAATCTATAATTAATATATTATCAAACTGTACATACCTGGAGGTGGAGGCGGGGTGTATGGTAACGGTGGCCTGGAGAGCCCGGGTACGACCCTACCCCGTCCGGCGATGTGGCCCCGCTGCTTGCCCTTCAAAACCTTAGCAAGTATCTGCTCCTCCGTGTACGCCACCCCTTCCGGCGTATTCGCTCCCAGATCTCGCAGCCGGACCATCTCTTCCTATTTAATTGAGAAAAAATTTGAGAAAATTTATATATATATGTAAGTGTGTGTGTGTGTATATATATATATATATATATATATATATATATATATATATATATATATATATATAAATTAAAAAAAAATAAAAATAAATAAATAATAAATTAAAAAAATAAAATAAAAGATACTTACATATTGAACACGAGCCTCATCCTGCAACCACATACCATCACTGTCGCAGTGTGTGTCATAAAACGACTGGATGAGAGACGGGTATTTTTTGTCCTTGCTGTTCAGAAACTGTATATACACATGCATATGTATAAGATGAAACAAATTAAAAATGGCAAATCAAACACCATATTTATTTTAATTAAACTTAAATACTTTTATAAAATCAAAATTAATTACTTTTATATAACTATAATTAAATAATTTTATAAAAATAAAATACTTGTATAAAAATAAAATGTGTCTTACGTAGTCGTGGCGAATAGCGGCCAATGACTTGGAACCGTGGCGGCTGTACACCTTCAACTTCTTTCGGTTCTCCTTGTTCACAGCAGCACGCTTCAGGGTCTTCTCATTCATGTAAAACTTGATATGCTCCTCCCACACAGATGGCTCGACGTTCGGAGGAGGGTTTCTTCGTATCTCATCCACTTTTTCAGGCCCACCCTCCCCGTCGAAGTAAACCCTCTTCATCGTGCCCTTGTTGTCGGAGTAGACCTTAGCAATGTACGCATTGAGGCCCGCCGAAATGGTTTTCCAATGGGGTGAGTTCATGTGGGTCTGCAAGTCGAAGAATTCCTGCAAACAAATTTAAACAAATATACACAATTAAACAAATTTAAATAAATGTACACATTCAAAGAATTAAATATAAAGCTATAATTAAAAGGAAAAAAAAATAACTGACCCCGAGTCGGTTCATGAAGCCCTGTCGAGTCGCTTCGTCAAGGTTGTGCCAGGAGGGATAGTGCAACGGCAAGGACATAACCAGCTCGCCAACATAGTTACCAAACCATGCGCGGTTGGGCCCAACATGATGAAATGTCTTCTGATCACCCCACTCGAACTCGATCGATTGTGGGCCCGAGGCAGTCACAGCTTTCCTGAGGTCTTTGTTTTTGTTGGCTTCACGGACCTGTGCCCTGCCGCCATTCCGACCTCCACCCCTGCCGCCAGCTTGTCTCGCTCTACCTCCTCGTCGAGGTTTTTGTGACGAACCTACAATTGAAGTGAGTGAAAACGTTAAAAAATAACAAGTAACAAAATTCAAATTATCAAGTTTAATTTTCTTACCACTACGGTGACCGCTAGTAATTGAACGATAAGGTGGTGGTAGGTCATCGGCACCGTCACCACCGTGACCTCGCGCTACTGCTGCCATCTGTAAAAGTACAAGTTGAATTAACATATAGAAATTCGGGAACAAATTAACATAAGCATGCACACATTCAAATACATACACATTTAAAATAAATATACACATTTAAAAAATCCATAACAATTTCATTCAAATAAGCTAAGTGTCATTCAAATGGCTTATTTGGTTTTCGGCTTATGTTTCATAAGCTTTTTTTTTTTTTTTTTTTTTTTTTTTTTTTTTTTTTTTTTTTTACTTATTTTGAAACTATTTAAGTTAAAAAGTTTCAAAATAAGCCATAAAAATTAAGCTTGTGAAACATAAGCCGAAAACCAAACAAACCATAAGCCCGTTATATAAGCAGAAACATAATCAATCCGCAAAAATTCTAACACAAAACATAACCAATATATTAAAAGTAGTATACCATATATATACTAACCAATATATACTAACCAAACGCCAACTAACATTTAACCAAACCCACCCAATATCCTACGGCTAGTTCAATACCAAGTCCCCCAAGGTGCTATTTGCACCGTGGGTACACAATATCCTACGGCTAGTTCACATTCCGCAACAATCCCTTTTATATCAAAACCTAATATACTAACCAAACTGTACATACGGCTGCAATCACTAAACTAGTAACCAAACGCTACAACAAAGCATAAATATGAAGAAAAAAAATTTTAAAAAAGGAATACATACCGTCTCGACTACTGTATCAGCTGTGGTCTCGGCTGTGGCTCGGCTGTGGTCTCGGCTGTGGCTCAACTGTGGCTCGGTTGTGGTCTCGTCTTGGGCTCGGGCTATAATAAAAGAGATGCAATATATAATGGTTATATCAAAATTTAAAAAAAAAAAAAACTATTGTCGTCGACATGTCGTCGGGATACCAAAAGTTAATAAAAAAAATAAAACGAGGCTCTCACCCTGCTGTTACCCTCGGCTCTCACCCTCGGCTCTCACCTGCTGCTACTGTAACAAAAATTAACAAAATTTTAATAAAAATTTTATTAACAAAATTTAATAGCAATTTTATTAACAATAATAATAACAAATTTTATTAACAAAATTTATTAACAAATTTTATCACCTGTGTCTTGGTGGATCTGTGAAGAAGAAGAGAAGTGAGGAAGAAGAAGAATTAAAAACTGGAGGGGTAGAGGAGAGAATTAAATAATGGAGGAGGAGGAGGTGCACAGTGGTGCGAGTGTCGGAGTGGTGGAGTGGTGTGGTGAGCTGTGGTGGAGTGGTGTGGTGAGTTGTGGTATAATGTGGTTGGGGTGGAGGTGGTATAATGTGGAGGAGTGGTGGAGGAGTGGTGGAGGTGATGGAGATGTAATCGCCGGTGGAGGAGGAGCGATGGTTTATTTCTATTATTTCTAAGTTATGAGCGATGGTTTGACTAGATCTGGTTTTGGTATTGCTTCTTATTATCCCGTCGACATATCAAGGAAATTTTTAATATTATTACTAATACCGTCGACATGTCGACGGTAATATTACAATATTTTGTCGTTTACGTTTGGCGGGACGTATTAAATTTTCACGAAAATTTTGGCGGTTTTATTCCCGTCGACATGTCGACGGTAAAATAGCTTTTATTAAAAAAAAATATTTATAATAAATACTTTTGTAAAATTACTTTATTATAAATACTTTTATAAAATTACTTTAATATAATTAAAAAAATTTATTTATTATAAATAACTTTTATAAAATATTAAAAAATAAGTTTTATAAAATTAATAAACTAAATTAATTATATAATTGAAAAAAATTATTTATTATAAATACTTTTATAAAATTAAAAAAATATATATATTTAAAATTAATTACTTATATTATAATTAAAAAAAATCATTTATTAAAATATAAAATAAAATAATTGAAATATCACAAAATACTAAATCCCAACCATTATCAAATTAATAAACGAGTCGAGATGCAATGGTTATACATGAGATGTAAAACAAACGAGTCGAGATGCAATGGTTATACATGATATGTAAAACGAACGAGTCGAGATGCAATGGTTATACATGCGATGTTAAAACGAACGAGTCGAGATGCAATGGTTATACATGAGATGTTAAACGAACGAGTCGAGATGCAATGGTTATACATGAGATGTTAAACGAACGAGTCGAGATGCAATGGTTATACATGAGATGTTAAACGAACGAGTCGAGATGCAATGGTTATACATGAGATGTTAAACGAACGAGTCGAGATGCTATGGTTATACATGAGATGTTAAACGAACGAGTCGAGATGCAATGGTTATACATGAGATGTTAAACGAACGAGTCGAGATGCTATGGTTATACATGCGATGTTAAAACGAACGAGTCGAGATGCAATGGTTATACATGAGATGTTAAACGAACGAGTCGAGATGCAATGGTTATACATGAGATGTTAAACGAACGAGTCGAGATGCAATGGTTATACATGAGATGTTAAACGAACGAGTCGAGATGCAATGGTTATACATGAGATGTTAAACGAACGAGTCGAAATGCTATGGTTATACATGAGATGTTAAACGAACGAGTCGAGATGCAATGGTTATACATAAGATGTTAAACGAACGAGTCGTGATGCTATGGTTATACATGCGATGTTAAAACGAACGAGTCGAGATGCAATGGTTATATATGAGATGTTAAACGAACGAGTCGAGATGCAATGGTTATACATGAGATGTTAAACGAACGAGTCGAGATACAATGGTTATACATGAGATGTTAAACGAACTAGTCGAGATGCAATGGTCATACATGAGATGTTAAACGAACGAGTCGAGATGCTATGGTTATACATGAGATGTTAAACGAACGAGTCGAGATGCAATGGTTATACATGAGATGTAAAACGAACGAGTCGAGATGCTATGGTTATACATGAGATGTTAAACGAACGAGTCGAGATGCTATGGTTATACATGGGATGTTAAACGAACGAGTCGAGATGCTATGGTTATACATGATATGTCTCATCTCACTATATCTCTCTCTCTACCTAACACCTTATCCTCACAATATAAACACACACACACACATACTCATCTCACTATCTCTCTCTCTCTCTCTCTATCTCTCTCTAGCAGTTTCTGTTTTCTGGCGACACCAGCATTTTTCGGCCGCCGGAATCTTTTTCTGGCCACCACCTTTTATCACCTCAACTTGTAGATCGGGCCACACCGGTCACGATTCAACCACTCAACCTCACAACCACAAACATACACTGTTATCATGGTGAAGAAGATGGCAGAATTTGATGCTTTTCCTTGTCCTTGTGAACGAGGAGACGTGGTTCTGCGAGAATCGTGTAAATCTTACTCCCGTGGTAAACTATACTATGCGTGTCCTTTCTCGCAGGTGAACAATTACATATTTTTTCTTTAAAAAATTTGGTTAGTTGTTAAAAATAATAGTTTTTACTCTTTAACAGCCTGGGACAGAAGACCATGGATGTAATTTTTTTTTATGGAAGGAGGAACGACTCGCCAAAATGATGATCGGTTCTCTGGGAGCTTCAACATCAAGCGGTTCTGGATCTGCTCCAAAAAGGTGCTCAAACTGTCATGAAAAAAATCTTAGAATAAACTTGCTGGAGGCACAAAAACAGGTGTTGGAGGCACAAAAACAGGTGCTAGAGACAAAATTAAGGGTGCTGGAGGCAAAACTTGACATGGCAACGTATCCCAACCACGACCACGCATGTCAGTCGGATGCAATACTCCGTGACCTTGTAGGTGACATGGATAAATTTCATATGTAGTACTGTTATCGTTGTTGTTGCTGTTGTTTGCTGTTGTTGTTGTTGATGTTTTTGATGTTTAATAAAATGTTGTTGTTGTTGTTGTTGTTTAATAAAATGTTGTTGTTGTGGAGCAATAATTAGAACTGAAGGAGCAATAATTATCAAACACAAAGGCAAACTGTTTATTTAAAATAAGCAAGAGTTCTTAACCACATGCATTTTCATACAGACTCAAACTAAACAACTCGACAACCAAACTAAACAACTCAACAACCAAAGGAAACAACTCAAACTAAACAACTCAACAACCAAACGAAACAACTCAAACTAAACAACTCGACAACCAAACGAAACAACTCAAACTAAACAACTCGACAACTAAAACAACAGATCAAACGAAACAACCCGTTTATTTTTTTTTTTGCGGCTACTTCCCGCTTTACTCGAACTCGCACCATCTTTTCCCTTCCTTGCTCTCATTTCCTTGATATGTGCAAACATAGCTTCAAGATTTGTGATCCTATTTCCCAGATTATCAAGTTTTGTTTCCAACGTACTTTCAGCTTCGTCGTCACCTCCAACAGCAACAACTTGAGCTTCAGCAGCATCTAGCTCGTCCATGTACTCTTTGTAGTACGGCTTTTTCCTACACCATTCGATAATCTTGTCTCTCATCCACGGTTCAGCATCCTTAAAATCACCATATTCCTCATAAACTGCATGACCAAAAGTTAACATAACTTCATTAAAGAGGAGCTCGTGTGACAAGATTTTTGAGTACTCCTCTTCAACTGTGCAACCACGCCAAGTCATGTGTGTCTTGTAAGAATTGACGATTGAATTATTTGTGAGATGTGTAAAATGAGACGGAAATAATTTTGTGAGAATGTATATATTGGTAAAAAAATGAGACGGGAATGTATTTGTGAGGATATATATAGCCTGATTTTTAAAGATATATTCCCGTCGACATGTCGACGGGAACAATAAAGCGGGAAAATATCCCGCCCAATATTTTACCCATTTATTAAAAATGTTTATAATTAGTAATATACTCCCGTCGACATGTCGACGGGACTCTTAAAACATAATAATTATTATGCTTAATCACACGTTAATTGTGGGATAAAACGTTATTAATATATTCCCGTCGACATGTCGACGGGAATATATTAGCGGGTAAATTTCGCGCCCAACTTTGGTGAATTATTGAGGCTAAAAAAATATTCTAAAAGGTTCCCGTCGACATATTATTATGAAAAATTCAACGCAGTTGGCCTCGGTCAATCGTTTTTTTTGTCGTTTTCTGCCTTATGCCATCGACATAATGTTGACGGGAAAGTGTTCGTCGCCTGTTCTCCTGATTCTTGTACTGATAGAAAACTGTGAAAACGAAAGTAGAAGCAGGTAAATATAGTTATAATTAAATAACTATACACCAAGATTTATTGAAAAAAACCGTACATAATAAATAAAACGCACCATACCATTCCTCTTGTTATTCGACATAGCATGTCTGAAAAAATAAGAGCTTGAAATAACATCATAACTAGAAATCACTTGCAGATTTCTTTTGTAATTTTTTTCGTTCGGTTTTCCATGAAGATAGGGAGATACAAGGCTCTTCACAAATTTAGGGGCACCAATATTATGCCAACATTGGGACATAGATAATTTGCCTTTATCATCACATAAACACCAACCGCTGTTAGGAATGAAATTAAATGTGTATGAAGTTAGAGGAGCAAAATTTGTAATCTCATAATCGTGTGGAATCAATTCCCATGATTGTTTAACATTGTAGGTTTTCATTACCCATGTTGGGAGATATTCAATAATATCCGCTAAGCTTGTACGAAATATGCATAGACATTCTTCCAAAATCCCTAGTCTGTGAAAGATATCACATACATATTTTGTGTCATCAGGTTGAGGAATTTCTTTAAAATTCTCTAGAGATAAATCAAAAGAAAGAATAACTTTCTTGTTATTGTTATTAGGATCATCCACAAACCAACGAAGTGCCCCATTGTATAATAAACCAGAACCAAATTGAGGAAGAGACCTATAATTTAATTCTGCAACAAATTTCCAAATATTTGATTTTAAAGTTAACACTTGAAAACGTATATGATGTGGGCCTTCATTGGTTCCGATAACAACCTTGTTGTAAACTTGTAATCATCTATGGAAGGATTGGTTACTAAATATTATTGAGCTATATCATGAGAAACGCAAACAAGCACATTGGAGGAACCAGCGATAATACAAGCTAAGAACAACCTAGGACGAGTGATATCCTTTTCTACTAACAAACGAATTCTTGGTTTGCAAAGATGTTCTAGATGAAATTTAACGAACCGATTACTTGAAATCAATGAATACCATGACATACAAACAGTCTTGCATTGTAGTAAATCTTCCGCATCCAATATTACAAGTATATCCTCAACTACATCAAGCAAGACCATCTCTGTCTTTCAAATCCTTCGAACTCGAAAACGAGAATGGAGGCGAATGCAGCAATTTCGTATTAAGTACAAAGTGTGTAAACCTTACAGCCCAGCCCAACCACATAAAAGCCCATCTTAAGCCTACTCCATGACTTCAATTCGAGAGAGTACGTAAATCTATATCTTTAAACCCGTTAATTACTATGTGCTATGGTACCACGTGTTGGCCTCCACCATGCGCGAAGCCCATAACAACGATATGATCACTGCGCACAGTGATGGTATTTTGGTCTCGACCGTCGAACGACTTTTATGCAAGAATCATTCAAATGGTCAAAAAGTGCCCAAACGTATACTTTAACATTTTTTTACTTTTTTTGTTTTATTTTTTCTAAATTTTATCATTTAATTTACCTATAAATACCCTCATACGCCATCATTTTTATTCACAACATCAAATATTACCTTTCTCAATATCTACACAACTAAAATAAGATATTTCTCATTTCTCATTTTCCAACTGAATCGTTCATGTTCACAGACTCGTCGAAAGAAGTTAATAGTATGAACTTAATTTTTTTTTTTTTAAATTGTGGCGTTGTTTATTAAGAATAAAGAAAAGGTGGACGCTTTTGAAATACAAGACACATCGTATGTTGAAATGATGTGGCACCCTGGCACCCGATGAGCTCCAAATGAGGAGCAAAACTTCTTTTCTCATCACTCAAGTTATAAGACATCATTAGGGTTTCACAATTCTTTTTCTTCTTTATTTTGTTTTATTCAAATAATACACGGAATGAACTAAAATCAAACTTTCATTAATAAAATAAAAGACAAACAAATAAAAGTACATGAAAATTAAAAAAAAGAAAAAAAATTACAAGAAACAAACATTTTTTGGTGACAATATTTGGCTCGAATTTCACGTTTGCTTTCGATGATAGTCGCATCTAGCAGATTCAGCCCCTTGGTGTAAAAATAAATCTTAAAATGTAAAAATATATGCATTGATTTAAAAAGTATTTGTATATGAATCTTAGGGTCCGTTTGGTTTGTAGATGAGTTTATGATTATGATTTGGATTTAAATTGGTTTAGAATTAGGATTTGATTTTGATTGAGAGAGAGAAAATAATATTGAAAAATATATTAAATATTAAAATATCAATTAAAAGTTATATTTATTAATAATAAGAGGATAATAAAAAATAGATGTGAGGTAAAAAAAACATGTGACCTCACATATGTCATAAAATCCCTCCACCTACTCTACATTTCTCCATCCCTTAATATTTACATTACTATCCTAAACCCAACTTCTATAAAATCAACCAAACAATTATTTTTAGGTTTATAATCCTAGACCTATTATAAACCCAAAAACTAAACAAAGTGATGAATGAGGTTTAAGGGCTTTTTTTTTTTTTTTTTTTTTTTTTTTTTTTTTTTTTAATTATTTTTCAATATATTTTTAAATGAAACGGCCATATTAAAAATAAATAAACAAATAAAATCCAACCATTGGTTTTAATTAAAAAAAAGACAAAAATACACCGTTGGTCCTTAAACTTTCCACGAAACATCGCCATGTACCTTAACTTTTGAAAAACGTCTCCGTACGTCTCTCCTCAAGTTTTTTGAGGCCGATTGCGTCATTTGACCCGTTTTCCGTCGGTCAATGACGTTTTCTACCATTACATTTTGTTTTTAGCACAAGGGTAATATCGTCATTATGTAATTACGGTATAGCAACTCCGTATTACTTCCACATGTTATATCCCTCTTCCCGCCCTATAAACACATAGACGACCTCTTTTATTCGTTCCAAAACTTTCGTTACAATAATTATCACAATTCACAAACCCTCATTGCATGTTATTGTGAAATTTTTGGTAATTTCAAAACATGGATTTTACTCTATGGAAAGTAAGAAGAGATCCAGGTTATCGAGCTGCTGATACCGTTCTGTGCAACTCGGCTAAGAAAAATACGGTACGTTTTGTTGCTATAATCGTTGGAATTTCTAATTGGGGTATATTTCAATTTGTTATTAAGGTTTGATAATGTCCTTTGATCTGTTGATATGTTTCAGATGGTAGATCTAATATGTTTAGCATAAGGGTTCCTCACAATGGTGTTTTTAAATACTGGCCAAGTAGAATATACGATGGAGGTATGAAAAGTTTAGTTGATTTGATTGACGTTGATAGTGTGTCAGTTGAAGAGTTGAATGTTCTTATGTATGAATTGGGTTATGAACTAGGTCTAAAAAATTACTATTACTTTGTTAAGCCTGGTAGTAATTTAGATGATGGTTTGTATAGTTTAAGTGAGGCTGCGAATTTAGAAATATTGAAAGATGTTGTTGAAGAACATAAGATGATAGAAGTTTATGTTGAAAACGGTAAGACAAGTTTGGATGTTGATGATATGTCACCAAAGTCAATTAGGACAGTTATTTCTCAGGTGGATGCATCAAAGAATAATGCAGCCCTTGCTATTGTGTCGTATTGCTCAAAAAAATTGTTTTTAGAAAGCATAGTTAAAAAGCCTGTGGTAGAGAGTTTAAGTGAAGTCAGACAACCACCTTTGGAAGTCAATACTTTGGTAGAATCTAGTGACGTACTAGAAATTGAACCCTTGCTGATCATAGATACACATGTTGATCATATGCAAACAGATAATCCTGTTAGTGTTGAGCATAGCCAAACAGATAGTCCGGTTTGTGTTAACCATAGTCACAAAGGTAGTCCTGTTTCTGTTGACCATAGCCAAAAAGATAGTCCAATTAGTGTTGACCATAGTAAAAAAGATAGTCCGGTTATGGTTGACCATAGCCAAAAAGATAGTCCTGTTTCTGTTGACCATAGCCAAAAAGATAGTCCGGTTAGTGTTGGCCATAGCCAAAAAGATAGTCCGGTTACGGTTGACCATAGCCAAAAAGGTAGTCCTGTAGACGTATATGAAATCGAACAAGAATTTGGTCATCTAGAGGAGGAAATACATACACCTGTCGATCGTATGCAAAAAGGTAAATCTATAAATTTATGTGAGACTGATGAAGAGTTAGGTGATGAAAATGTGAGTGAAACAGATAATTGTGAGACTGGTGTCGGTGATATTGAGAACAATCAAGATGGAAACATTATTGTTGATGAAGAGAATATTTTTGATGAGCCTGATGTCGAGTTTGAAATGTTCAAATTGATTGACGAGGTACCTATACCCAGTATAGGTAGTTCTAGCCAGATACCAAATGATTTTTTTAAGAAAAATGAGATACAAAAACTCTTGAATGATGCTGACTTTGCAAGTGGTTCTGACAATGAGGTTGAGTATGTAGTAAGAAAGAAAAAGTTGAGGGCATACAAGAAACAAAAGTTAATTGAGGCACAACAAGAAGACGAAAAAGTATTTTTTTCTGTGGTCAAACCTTTGTAACTGCAAAAGAAGTGAAAGATAAGATCAACATGCATTCAATTCAAACTCGGAGGAAATTGCAACTCATTAAGAATGACAAACAAAGAATTAGGGCTAGGTGTATCGGAACAATACCAGCGTGTGGTACAAGTGGAGGTATTGGACTTGGAACAGTACCAAAGAGGAAAACTGGTGCGTTAACTAGAGGTCGCGGAAGGGATTTATATTTGCGATCAGAAAAGGAGGAACCAACACATTGCCTATAGTTGTTGTATGTAGCAAAAGATACATCTAAAGATGTATGGAGTGTTAGAACTTTCAAAGATGTACACAAATGTTTGCAATCAAGAGAGATCAAAGATTGTGACTACAAGTTTCTCTCAAAGCAAATACTTGACCAAGTTCGAGTGAATCCAGATATTCCAATCAGGGCTGTTCAAGATCAACTCAGTAAACAGTTTGCAGTCCAAGTGTCTATGCAAAAGGCATTAAAGGCAAAAAACAAGGCAGAAATTGAGATCAGGGGTGATCATAAGCAGCAATATACCAGCCAAAAGTTTCATCACAGAAGAAGAGAAAGGGTAAAGGTAACAACTTCGAAGCAACTGAACAAGCAAGTGGTCATCTAGTCTGTTACTGGAAGTCAAGTGAATGCTGCTTGAGTATGTAATTCCTAAGACAATGGTTTTCATCCAATATGTAATTCCTAGACGATATTTTCTATGTTTTAAGAATGTGTGTTTTTGAACTATGTTTTAAGAATGTGTGTTTCTGAATTATGTAGACTACTAAATTTTGTGCATTTGAAAATATATCCATTTTTGCATTATGTAAGAAATCATATCATGCTGGAGTTCTTACTTAGCTGATGTTTTTTGTATTTTGACAGAGAGCAAATAAGTCAAAGTTTTATATTAGTCATAGCCAATTACAAAAATTTGATGAAGTTAAAGCTTTCTACTAGTCAACCTACAATGACGCTTCCATATAACACTAAACAACCTACACCTACAATAACGCTTCCATAAAACACTAACCAAACTACTGTACATGCATTCTATATTATAGGAAGCTTCGCAAAACACAAAAAACATGTCTTTGTAAAGACACTACATACACCATATGCAAAATAAAACGATGAGTATCCAAGAGACAACACACAAGTCCCTCAAACGGCAAACTTTCTCCTTCTCCAGATGAAGCTCAGCTACAGCTGCTTGGTGAGCAGTCTCTAGCTCGATTGCACTGTCTCGAGCGTTGACGGTCTCCAATGTCTCAGCCATGAGGCGTACTTGACATTCTTGTAATGCCGCCTCATTACGGTGAATGTGCCTCCTTAAGTAGAGGATCACCTCCTTTGCTCTTAGTGGTATTGGTGGATCGTACCACCCATTGAAGGGACATGTGGATCCCTAAAAATTAATAATCTAAAATCAAGACTTTGACGCTTAAACTCGTAACTTGAACATAAACATGTAATCAAAAACAACCATTAGACTAAAACATTGATTAAACTAAACGTGCCATTTTAACTTAAAGCAACCCAACCATAAACGCACCTCCACCGGACAATCATAATAACGCCTTCCGACGTTGACATTGTTCCAACAGGTCCTTAGGACCGCCCACCTGCCACATCCGCATCGCGCTATTCTTAAGATTTGATCGGAAATATTTTAGGATAAGATTTGATGAGAGAGAGGAGAGTTTAGTGATGAGTGGTGAATAAGTTTTGCTTTTATTAACATATAATTACTGTAGCAGCTGCAGATACTGCGTGTGCCTTAGCACACAGTTTTACATAATAACGATATTACTCTTGTGCTAAAAACAAAATGTAACGGCAGAAAACGTCGTTGACCGACAGAAAACGGGTCAAATGACGCAATCGGCCTCAAAAAACTTGAGGAGGGACGCACGAAGGCATTTTTCAAAAGTTAAGGTGCATGACGATGTTTCGTGAAAAGTTTAAGGACCGACGGTGTATTTTTGCCTTAAAAAAAAAGTCTGCATAACTCAAGCCATGGCCACTATGGGAGGACTCATAAGACCGAGCCGAAATGTGAGACTCACTTTTTAATTAGAAAACGCACTCTATAACGCACATGACCGTGTGTTCTTAGAAATTCAAAATACATGAAAAAGGTGAAAGATGGAGATTAAATATAATCAAAATAGCTGAGAAAAAGGTTTAAAGGCGAAATATTATAAAGCAAATTTATGTAACACAATCATAAACTTCTTATTCAATTCTTATGGGTTTTACCCGTACAATAGCAACGTACTTTTACCTTTATATCATTTTGGTACGTGTACTTTTTCTTATTCCACTTAATGCAACGTATTTTTAGGTTTTGTGCTACATTTGTACGTCAAAGTAAGGGCTACCAGATAAAAAGTCATTTTTACCGGATAAAATTTGAAGTGAAATATTTTTACACATAAATAGTCCATGTGGGTGGCTAGGTATCACGAATTTAGTCCCAAATAAAAGTGGAATATTTTTGCACATAAATGGTCCATGTGGGTATCACGAATTTAGTCCCTAAAAATGTTTTCGTCCATTTTAATACGTTTTCGTCCATATTCTTACATTTTCATCCGTTTTTATACGTTTCTCGTCCGTTTTATACATCTTTCGTCCGCTTTCTTATGTATTTATACGTTTTCGTTAGTTTTAATATGTTTCCATACGTTTTTGTCTTTTTTATACGTTTTTGTCCGTTTTTATACGTTTCTCGTCTGTGTAAAAACTTTTTTCCCCGGATTTTTTTTCGGTTTTTTTTTCAAAAAAATTTTTTGAATTATTTTTTCCGTTTTTTTTTCTGAATAATTTTTTTGCGATTTTTTTTCATATTTTTTTTCCCGAAAGTGTTTTTTTCGATTTTAGTTTCAAACGTATTTTTTGAGGGTTTTTTTTTTCAATTTTTTTCAGAATAATTTTTTTTCCAACTTTTTTTTTCGTATTTTTTTTCCGAAGTTGTTTTTTTCTATTTTTTCTTTTTTTGATTTTTTCCCCGAAATTCTTTCTCTGAATAATTCTTTTTTCAAAAATTTTATTAGATTTTTTTTTTCAATTTTCTTTTTACACGTCTTTTTTTTTTTTTTTTTTTTTTTTTTTTTTTTTTTTTTCAAAAAAAATTGTAAAAAGGAATTCTAAAAACAAAATACGAAAAAACAAAATTTTGGAAAAAAAATTAAAAAAATTTTAACAAAAAAAATTTAGGGACTAACTTCATGATACCCCTTAAACCACAAGGACTATTTATATAACTAACTCAAAGATTTATTGTAAGTGGAATGCCTATGTGGCATGTCCACGTATGATAAATAACTTTTTATCCGGTAACACAAAGTAACACGTACCAAGGTAACACAAAACAGGAAAGTACGTTACATTAAGTGAAACAGAAAATAGTACACGTATCAAAACAGAACAAAATTGAAAGTACGTTGCTATTGTACAGCTAAAACCCCAATTCTTATTGGCTCTTTGTTAAACCATCAATCATGTGACAACGGTTTTAATACTGATTGTTATGGTAATCGTAGTATTATCATAGCAAATTAGTTTGATTCTGCAAAAGAAGTTTTCACTCCAAACCAATAAAAATAATATCTATACTATATATAAAAGGAAAAACTAAAAAGTAAAAATTGAAAAGTTCAAATTAAAAGAAAAAATGTTGTTTTCCAAAAGAAAATTATTAATATACATCAAAAACCAGATTTACCCGGGACGTTTCAAACCTAGCAAGTTGATCCGGTTTAATTTGACCCAACTTGTCGGGTTGACCCGGTTTAAATTGACCCATTTTTCGACCAAAACGGTTCAAACGATTGAACCACCCGAGTCGAACCGAGTTTCAAAACTTTATGTTTAATCCCCAAATTCTCAAAATTTTATTATTTTTTGTTTATAAATTATAACATTTTTTATCAAGAAAGTTTTAACTTTTGTTTAATTTGTTGATTTTATGATGTTTAGGTTATTAGTTATTAGACTGTATTAGAGTAAAAAAAGCTTGACTTTCTTAGGTTACATGAGCATGTATGCCACTTCGTTTACCCCTTTTATTATGATCATGGTGTTGTTGCTTGAAATGGATAAGTCGATGACAACTTGTTTAATTAAGTTATGTTTTCAATCAGTAATAAAACACGAGTATGTGTTATTATCGAAAACTTTTGCATATTTTATACATGAAAGTGTTGTTAATTTGTTTAGGGCACATGAAATGTTACTTTCTTTGTCTCATATTAATTGTCGCTCATTTTCTTTTTGTGTTGTTCTAAATTAATTGTTCATTTCAAAAAATAAATAGATAATATAGATTAAGTTTACCATATTGCCCTCATTTGAAGTTATTATTACAAATTTTAAAATGGTTAGAAATTAATTATTTAAGGGTTAAATTGTCACCGTACAAAATTTATGAAAAATATGTGTTTTCTATTATTCATAAAAGATTTATATCCTACATTTAGTTAAAAACACATGTCCATAAATGGCACATGAGTTATTGCACGCGCTTATGCATTGTGTGCAAGATTTAAATTCAGTTAGTTACATATTCTTCCCTCCCTTACATACACTTTGTTACTTTCTCTCTCCTTCAACACACATTTTTCTCGAACAAAATTTCTCTCTCTAAATTCGTAAACAATGGATGATGTGCTAGATATGCATTCGAAGGTATGATCTTCATTGCTTCAACCGCTTGTATCATTACGTTCATTTCTGTTTGATTTACGAACTTGTTTGGCTATAATCTCACATATT
Organism: Artemisia argyi; assembly: GCA_030686995.1. Lineage (NCBI taxonomy): Eukaryota > Viridiplantae > Streptophyta > Magnoliopsida > Asterales > Asteraceae > Artemisia > Artemisia argyi. Next base: position 253,165,611 of record CM060708.1, read on the forward strand.
AACTTTTAAATGAGAATGATAATTAGCGATTAAATTATACATGCAGTAAATTTACATTACGATTAGTGATTGATTAGAGTTAGATTCGTTAAGTTTTAGGCCCAAAAATATTGAGCCCAACTAATGATTTGTGATAATGCCTTACTATAGATGATCACTAGTCATGTTAGACGGCAGAGGAAGAAGATTGCACCCTTCAGATCTATTGCAACACCTTCATCTGCAAGAGTGCTTGGAGATGCTTCTTTTTTCCAGGATTTTCTTGTTACGAAGGAGATTGAAAATGTAGTTCTTGTTGAAACTGTGATTGGAAGGTTTCTAGGAAAAGAAGCAACATTATATGATAATTTTATTAATTTTCTTCTAGCTTGATATGGTACCTGTTATTTGTTGTAATGGAAGTCAGATTGTTTTAAAGAAACCATCTGATTTTCGGGAACGAACCAGGTGGCTTAAGGGTACGTGCTCTTTTATTTGTTTCACAAGATACTTTTTTACAAGTAATAATCCCCTAAACAAGATCCATTAGATCATCAATTCAATTGAAAAATTATGTACTTGGTATAACAAATGTATATTGGATTGTATATGACATTATGAGGCATAAGTTATATCCAACTGATGGAATTTTCTACTTTTACAAACAACTTTGAAAGAGGCACGCTTTCATGGCATTAGTCAAGTAAGACGTAATCCTGGCAGAGAACATCGTGGTGGTGGCAGAGGTGTCTAGTTCATTATGGTGCAGTGAACATGAAGTGGAATCTTACTATAAATTAATTACTGAGAATACCTTTGCATATATTTCCTTTTGACTATGAAATGTTTAGAGTTTTAGTTAGATTCATTTGTTGAATCCTGGCCCTGAGTTTATAATTATGACACCTTGTTAGTGTAATCGTCGACGTTTCATGTTTGCAATTGTTAATATGTTGTATTTGGTAATTGATCATAAGAGTGCTTATTAATCTTAGCCTTGAAAAAAAGAGCTTGTTTATTCTAACAAATTGTTTTTGATTGCATTTAATTGATGTGAAAGTTGTTGGTATATAGTTCCCATTAGTCTTTATGATGTTATTGATGAAGACTATTTATATGCACACCTTTGTTGCTCTTGTTTGAGGTAGGGCTGAGCATGGTCTCTAACCGATCAAGACCGAGACCGAATTAGTCCAAAAGCCGAGATTGAGGATTGACCCAAATGTGATCGGTCTAGTTCAACAAGACAAAATAGTCGGTTTGTGGTCCGGACCGGAATGGACCGACCAAGCCCGAGACCGAATTAGCCCAAAGCCGAGATCGAGGTCCGGACCGAATGTGGTCGGTCCGGTCTAGTCTCGGTCGGTCTGTCGACCGGTCCGGTCCGTTCGGGTGATTTGCTCAGCCCTAGTTGGAGGTAGTGCTACAATTGTTGCAATTTAAGATACTATACTAATATATGGAAGAAAATTTATAACAAATATTGGTTGCTTGGTTAAATTTTTTTTCCTTTTCAAAACAATATGTTAACCTTGAATATTGAATTTTGAATTACTCACAAGAGAAGGATATAATTTGAAATTGTTAATTTTGGTTCTTTTTCTATTTAATTCAATAACTTAACAAACTATCAACATTTCATTATTCTATCTACCGTGCTTAGACGACAACAAATAGTAGATAAATAGATGTCTTCTTCTTTAACTTAGTTTAAAACTAGAGAAAACACACATACAGATGAGAAAAAAATTATTTACTTGAACTCATATCTCTTTCTTAAAAATAACACAAAACACATATTACAATATTCTAAAATGTTGTTTACTACTCCTAATAATTAACTTATCATGGATCTATATGTAATTCCCATATACCTAAAAATCTAGAATCTTTTAGAATGTCTAAACTTTCCAGTGGTTGTAACTAATCTTGCTAATAACACTTTTTACTTTATGGCAAAAGTCAAGGAAACGTAATTTACTTTTTCAAAAATACTAACATGGTTAATAGACTCACAAATGTCCAAATGATTGTAATAATAATTTTTTTTTTTTTTTTTTTTTTTTTTTTTTTTTTTTTTTTTTTTGGTAAAAGGGATTTTTCGCCCTGGTAAAATTCATTACGCCAAAAAATATTGAAGTACAATGGATCAAGGTGACATCCTTCATCTCAGTCCATTAGGACACTTACAGTACCACTATATAAGAATGATAGGCCATTCTTATAACTTACATAGTTACATGCACAACATGTGCAACAACCAATCATAGGCAAGCTAAACAAACCTACCAACTTAGAGACTCTCAATATAATATTGAAAAATCATTCTTATAGCTTAACAAAATGAACCTACCAATAATGACGAACATATAAAAGACACAACCATACAATTCTACCTAAGTAAGAGTACTTGAGCCTTGCAAATCATTATGGCGATCCACAAATCTTTCACGACGAAGTCACCTAAAATATGGCAGAATTGAATACCCAAAGATAATCCACAACCCTATATCATAACCAACGACTTCGAAACTAGGGTCAACAGAAAACCCTAACATCCATCAACATCAATAAGACCCATAAGATAACAATGATGTCCAACAAGCAGGTCGATGAGGAACATCATGCAGTAATAACTGCAACTTACAATAATGACCGCACAATAAGGTAACAATGGAACAAAATCAGCCCCAAAACCGAATTACGCACCACAAAAATCTGTTATTATCAGAACCATAATAGCCTAGGGAGACGTATAAAACAATGCAGTACGGACAACCCAAACAATAGGCTATAGGAACCCTAACTTCCAAATGCTAACCACAGCCGACCACACAAAGTCAGGTCGACTATAACGACAATAAACATGCAACCAAGCAGCCACCACATCAGATCATTAAATAATATTCAAGTGGCAATATATTGTGAAACATCAGCTACAAGGACCGACAAACAAGAGTTAGCAGTCATATCGAATATACTGACCACCAAACATGACTTCCAACAATTAGCGAAACCCTAACTAGGGTTTAGCAAACCCTAACTTACAATATCTCCACAGTCACGATCCACACAGCAAATCCTAACAAGTAGCATCGAGGATCCAGAATGACCAAACAATAGGGTTTATGAAACCCTAACTTCCAAATCGATCCACATAAAAAACCCTTATCTCTCACACCCATGTATAAGCCACATAATAATCCATTCAGGAACATACCAGTAACAAACCCTAAGAAGGGACGTTGCAACAGATAATGCGCATTCAAAGAAAACAAAACCCTAATAGGGATAAAAAACGAAACCCTAATAGAGATTAACATTCAAAGATGATGTTTAAATCAAACCATCGATCATAAACCAATGATTTTGAATAAAACGAATGCACATGAGAACCAGTAGGGACGATTTAGGGATAAAATAAGATATAAGACCAGCACCCACTTCGTAAAAGATACAACCTACTAATCCGATTGCATAACAATGGTAGATATATGGTTAAGAGGTTGATTTTGGCCGGAAAAGGATGAAGTGGCGGCTACAAATCGCCCCTATATGGAGGGTGTTCCTTATTGATTATTCCTCCGGTAATAACATTCAAATTTCGAGTGATATAGGTAGTCTTTTGACATGTGACTTGTTTTCCCATTTATTTTATAAGTGATTTGATGAAAGTATCCTTATATTCTTAATCTTCATCTTCCTCATGATCAATCCCAGATACCGACGATCTTTCTTAGGCCAATACCATATAAACTCTCCTTATATCAAACTAGAAAACTACAAATCTAACAATAATAAGAAACTAGAATATATTTGACCGAATGGAATTTTATCAATTGTTTAGTTTAAAAAACAAAAACCCACGAAAGCACAAATGGGTCGAGAGACAAAAACTTAACCCATGAAAATCCAAATGGCTTAAATATTTTAATAACAAAAACCCATTAACACCCATTAAACACATTAAATATCTTCAAATCTCTTTATCTTTGTGATGGTCTCCTGTTATAAGTACTTCTTTGCAAAAACATAATATATAAATGTCGCAAAATTATCATTGTTGAACGAGTTGATTGTGGCTGTTAGTTTTAACGGATAAAAATTAATAAATATGTCCGGACTCGAACTCGAGACTTCGGGATTGCACACTTTACGTATGAGTTCTAATTAATTAATAATTATTGTTTTAGTGACGAATAATTATTAAATTCACAAAATGATCGTTGGAGGAAAGATGAAGGACTGAACTTAAAATAGAGTTCAAGAAAAACATGGAATGGGCTTGTAAAACCCATGTTTGGCCAAACCCAACCCATTAGGGTGTAGAGTTTGTGTCTTGTGCTCCAAGATGTTGATTAGTATATAAACAAACCCTTTTGTTCATTCTAATCATCCCTTGGTTCACTTGCAAACCAAATCTCCTTCTCTTTCTCCTCTTGAGTTAGAAATCGAACTACACCCTTATAGGGTTCCTACTAGATTTCTAAGCTCAAACCATTCTTGTTTAGTTGATCAACTACACCCTTCTAGGGTTCCTACGCGATCTTCTAAACATTGTATTTGGATTGCTTGTGAATTGAGAACCTAGCTTTTCTTATTGAAACGCTACTAATACGTGTGTTCAAGAACGAAGTGTTGGCATACTTTTGCTAACAAGGTGATTTGCCCTATTCGACTAATCCTAGTCGATCCACCATTAAACCCAATTAGGGTTTATAGTTCTTGTTCAATTGGTTTCTTGTTCTTGCCAGAAATCACAAAGAGATACGCATCCATTTATATTCGGTTAATTTATTATTTGTATTTGATCTATTTCCGCTGCGTACTCTTTGATATTTATATGTTTATTATTATTCATATATTCCAACAGTGGCATCAAGAGCCGTTAATACATTATAATGAATTACCGAAACACATAAAATTGAATCGTTTGATTATAACATGCTTGGTGTTCTTATGTCTTTATTTTTTTTTTCATAAACCCTAGTTTTTATTTTTATTTCGAATTTATTTAATTAATTATATATATGTCGAAAGTTTTTTTTTTTTTTTTTTTTTTTTTTTTTTTTTTTTTTTTTTTTTTTTAAAAAAAAAAAAGAAATTAGGGTTTGATGAATTATGTAATAAAAACTTGTAGAAACCCTAGGTTGCATGTAATTTATGTGTATGGATATTGTTATATGCCGTTTGGTTGCGTTCCTTGATCGACATGATTATTTGCTATAATATGTGCAATATGGGCATCCATGACAAACCATGCATGTGTTGTCTTGGATTATGATGATTTGGTTTTAAGATTTCATGCTTATTATGCGATTATTTTATAATTGATAAATTGTTTAGTAAATATTTTGAATAAAGATTACTAAAATTTGATTAATTATAATATTAGGGAAGACCCTATTAATCGTGTATTAAATCAATAGTGTGTTTTAATATTGATTTTAATTTGCATGACCATTATTGTTGTTGTTTGTTTATTTTATTTTATTACTTTTGTTTTATATGTTTTTAACATGATAGTAACAAAGGGTAATTTCAATAAATAAAATATTAAACGGACTTAATAATGGTGAAATCTTGTTTTGAGCTTACTTAATAAATCTTGGACTTTTGGTTGATTGATCGCGACTGTATTAAGTGGTTGAAAGGTGGAACTAATTATGACAAACTATTAAAGTGGGTATAAGGATGGCTACGCATTAAATTGCGGCCTTAGTGAGCCTCCATTCTGGCTTACCGCTCGCCTGTGAGTCATATTTTAGTCTTTACCTAACATCCATGATAACTACGAAGCACTTAAGGCAAAGTTGTAAGTTTCTCAACGCCTCAATCAAAAGTTTGGAGATTTAAGCTCGTAAAGAAACTAATGAGTAAAAGTTTTTTTACATGAAACATATGCTACAAGATGAATGCATGACATCTTTGTACATATATTTTGATTACACACATCAAAAATACTACCCTTAAATTTAAGTTATATGCCATCCAATGAAACGGAAACACCTGAAATTGGATCTATGCCAGGGCGTAACCTGACTAGATTGCAATGGAAGGGCAAATTACATGATTTCATCACTAGCAGATCAACTGGTGTGGTGTCATTATGTAAATTTGTTGTTTCTTAAATTGGTTAAGTTAATTGAGTTGATAGTGGGAACTGATCACTCAAGGCATAAGAAGATGGGGGATAAAACATGCTTACATTGCAACTGCGGTTGACAATTAATGTAAATCCCATCGATTCTAGGAATTGCAATTGAATATTGGCAATTGGGACACGTCTCGTACCTTATTGAATAACGTCATCACTAGCAGATCAACTGATGTGATGAACTTATGTTAATTTGGATCCTAGTTTTTCAGTGAAAATTAAATGGTTATTTGATTATGAACCATGGGTATTTAATTTTCTTGAAAATTTAATTATCGAAAATACTAAAATTGAATTTTGTAATTCTTTTTAACGTATTAATGCAACATTAAAGCCGTAAAAGTGGTTTGGTCTTAAATTGGTAAATTGATATAATTCTGCTTTCAAACATAATGTTTGATTGAGAAAAATTTACCGAAATGAAAGAAAGTCTATTTTCCATGAGAGAATAATAAGACTCAATCCTATTCCTTTTCATGATTGAGAAAGGTTTGATAGGAACATAAGAATAAGACTCAATCCTAAGTCTATTTTACATGAGAAAAGAATAACACTCAATCCTATTCCTTTTCATGATTGAGAAAGGTATAATAGGAACATTAGAATTGTCTACATTCTAATATATAACTCATAGTTATCTTTAATATTTAAGGATATATCACATCTTATTTTCCATAGAAATTTCATTACTCTTATTTGGTGAATGAATTCTTCTATAATAAACAAGGCATTTGGTTAAATGGAAAATATGAGTTATTAGAAGCTGGACAGATTACCGCAAAATTGGTAAAAGGCAAAGCTAGTATTTTATCTAGTTGTTGTGCTTTAAAGGTGCTGCATACCATTATGCGGATGGTAGGCCTATTAAGGAAGAAGCTGCATGCTCAAATTCTTCAAGTTAATATCATTGATGGATAATCCATCATAAACATAGTAGAATACACATTTTAGAACCTGAGTAATTATTACGTATGGGTTTTTCTAAATGTGTAGGAAAGTAAAAACAAACAAATTGTTTTCACTGGTTATGAAACATGTACAATGTTGTCAAATCCAGTGGGAGCTTTGTGTTGTTTACTGAATATAGAGTTATTGTTATGTTCTCTAATTCAGTGGGAGCTACAAGACTTAATTTCTGTGTAGTAGCCCAAAATTATCTTCAAGATAATTACTTTCAAATTGTAGACACTCATGTTCTTAGGATAGCCATATGCGTTTCCTGATAAGACAAAGTAGTCCTACATCTACTTATGACACAAATCATATTGAATCACATAAACAAACTTATGTTGTGTTGTTTATATACTACATGATATTGTTCAATGCACAAGTGGGAGAATTGTCTATTGTGTGCAAAGGAACAATACATAGAGAAATATGATGATAGGATTCTCTTAATTGCAAGGTAAGAGATCAATGTTCTAATAAGACTTATACATTTAATGTGTAAGATTATCTTATGTAGAACATGTGTCATGATTATAAGACTACTTTTATGTCTTATGATATTCAAATTAAAAGAAACACTTGAATTTACAATTTACGTCAGGGTGTAACCTGCCTAGATTGCAATAGAAAGGTAAACTACATGATTTCATTACTAGCAGATCAACTGATGTAATGGAATTATGTGAGTTTGCAGTTTCTTAAATTGGATAATTCATAAAATGACATAAGCAAATGAAGTAGTAAATTAACTTGAAAATTACTATTGAAACCAAGTGGAGGTGTTCACAAATACTTTAGTTATTTATGTTTATATCTTCTTATAAACATGAAGTCTTTTAACTATTACAAGACTTATAATAAAGTAAGACGTTAAACTTGTTATGTTTCAAACAAGAAATCATTGAGTTGATCAATGATGTACAACGTAAAGTGGGAATATAATAGTTCGTGTCTTCTTAAGACATGAACATGAAGTAACTTGTTCAAAAGGTACTTATGTTATATAGCATGCAATTGGCTTGAAAATTCTATTGTACCATTAAGTTGACTTAGTTGGTAAATAGGTAAGCCAAAGGGAATAAGTTTATCTTACATATTGTTAGTTTGTCTCACAATATTAATTCTAATGAAACATCACAAGTTGGTGGTGTGTTCGGTTAGGAAAAATCAAACTCTTGTTATATTGTTTGATTAAAAGATAAATATGACTTCTTTTCTTCCAAAAGTTGTCAAGGTTAGAAAATTGAGTATGGATTGAATATACTCAATAAGACTCCAACCTAGAAGATTAAATAAGACATTATGGAATGTGATGAATCACATTAAAGTCTTAAAATGAAGTTCTGATTTTGTTAATAAGTAGTTTTAACAAACAAGAGTCAGGAACTGTAAAATATTTTTGTAATATCCCAAATGAAAACGATTTAGTGTTGCTCATCTTGCTAAAGTATTCATAAAATACAAAAGGCAAGTGGAAGTTTTGTTTAGATCTTGAAAGATCAAAATTACAAAATATATAATCTTCTAAAACCACACTAGTGAAAATCATGATGAGGTTTGAAATGTAAAGGTTAAATCTCAACATGATGAAACTCTCATTCATAGATCCGTAGGGATGTCTCAGATATTTAATTAATATGCTGAGAATTATGAATTACAGGATCAAAGTAAGCCTGTTAATCATAATGACGCATTTACTAATTATGGTAAATTGCTCATACTATGAATGTTAAGATGCTGTCCATAAAGATAAGTCAACTTTGAAAATTTGGTTTATCTTAATGAAGATGCGTTTCTGCAAGAGAAGAAAAACCCTAGAGGTTTAAATCTTTGCATAAAGAAACATATGGACAAAAATTGTATGCATATTTTAATGTATGTCTTATGACAAGATTATTAATCATACTTATGTAATTAACTATGATTGAATACTTTTTCCTAAGCACATTAAAATTATAAAGATGGTAATTGTCATACTCATTTTTATGAATATGAAATTTGACAATGGTTTATAAAATCTCTTTCTTATATAATTACTTAAGCGAGGACGATGAGTAATTAAGAGTTTTATGAATTCATTTAATCTTTGAAAGTATACAAAATGCAAGAATCCAAGTATGGATAGATGCATGCATCAAGGAGATAAATCTTATGTTTAAATATTAAATCTATGTTTTGATTTATAATTTAAAATAAGATAATTCCTAAGTAATTCTGAAAGCTAGTGGGAGTATTATGTTTACTTATTTAAATCATATATGTTGTATAACATATAGGAAGTAACATTCTATATAAGTTAAATGGTAAGTCATAACTTGGAATGAAACTTTACTTGAAAGATTTAATAAGTAAAACATACAACCTTGAATATATGTTTATTAACTTAAACATGTGCAGTAAATGGATCTAATAGAACATGATATATCATTTAGAAAGTTTAAATGGATATGTAGTACATGAATGAAATTTAAGTTGGACACAAGAATTTTTCATGTACATTATGTTGTTGTTATATCATGCTTTGATAAAAGATGATTTGACAACATTGATATCAAATGAAAGATATTAGATAAGTTGTGTAATGAATATTCTAAAGGAATATATTTGGATATAGAATCACATCCTCAGCCTGGAACAATTTATAGATTCTATAAATGAACAATTTGTAAAATTGTCATAGCCAACAAACTTGAAAGTTTGGAAGGAATAAAACATTACACATTGAAGTTTACGGAAAAGAGCATATTGTTGTTTGCATACAATGATGCTAATATAAATTGAGATGACACTCAATACTAGTCATGGAAGGATTTCATCCTTGTTAATAGCCATGTGTACTAGTTATGCTTAACGGAAAGCATAGTTGCATTATACGTTAAAGAATAAGAATACTTTAAACTTTAAGGGTTTGGAAGTTTAATTATCATAAATTGTATGTTGAGGATGTCATACACATTTTATGATGTATTATGTGGTTATATCAAATTATTTGAATGCACGTATACAAGAATTTCATTATTGAAATAAGTATTCTCAAAATTCCGATAGATCAAAGTTAGTGGAATAATGCCTTGTCAACAAGTATGATTACTTGAGGCATAATTGTCAACAAGTATGATTGGTATTACTTGAGACAAAATTCATTAACGAGAATTTTCATGCATTGATCTATTTAGTATTTGGATAAAGGATTGTAAACTATAATTATTCGAATGAAATGAAGTATTGTGTTATGTTTATTTCTATTCATAAATATTGTATCCTATATTTGCATGTTTAATCCATGAATAACTTAAGTTATTCTAAATTGTCCGTTGTCAATTAATGATATGGGAGTATCATTGAACTAAGACAAATGTGAGATTTGGTATAATATATATAAATTATATTGGTGCGTAGACAAGCCAAATTCACATGATATTCAATACTGGATAAATTGGATATAGGACAAAATCCCAATTACATGATTGTACTTATGGATGTTGTCATTAGAGTAAATCATGAATATTTATCCTCAGACTTGAGATACCAGGTAACTACTGTGGATGTAGCTCATTTTCTGTGAGATAATCTAACGCTATCCGTAACTGGTAGTTATAAGGATTATTTTCAGAGGTGATGCGAAGTTCATAGGTTATGCTTGTAGTCAATACAGGATTTGGTTCCTTCAAATTTGTTTTGAAGTATAATACTGTTTGGCCGCTCGTAGGATTAACAAGATGTTTGCATGGCCATGCCCAAGGTCTATCTGGAATGCGTTCAGATAAATTGATAATCTTGCTTAATCATAAATAACGAGAAACACTAGTTAATTATGGAATGACTTCAATCCATATCCATATTAACATAGTATTAGAATCAAAAGGATAAGTATGATGATGAATCATCAAAGGTGGTTTTTTCCAGGAAACCATACTCGTGATCGTTCTGGGGACATTGGCGTGTTATGCTAGACTAACCATTGTCATTATTACATTAATGTATATCCGAGTGGGAGCTGTTAGTTTTAACGGATAAAAATTAATAAATATGTCCGGACTCGAACTCGAGACTTCGGGATTGCACACTTTACGTATGAGTTTCAATTAATTAATAATTATTGTTTTAGTGACGAATAATTATTAAATTCACAAAATGATCGTTGGAGGAAAGATGAAGGACTGAACTTAAAATAGAGTTCAAGAAAAACATGGAATGGGCTTGTAAAACCCATGTTTGGCCAAACCCAACCCATTAGGGTGTAGGGTTTGTGTCTTGTGCTCTAAGATGTTGATTAGTATATAAACAAACCCTTTTGTTCATTCTAATCATCCCTTGGTTCACTTGCAAACCAAATCTCCTTCTCTTTCTCCTCTTGAGTTAGAAATCGAACTACACCCTTATAGGGTTCCTACTAGATTTCTAAGCTCAAACCATTCTTGTTTAGTTGATCAACTACACCCTTCTAGGGTTCCTACGCGATCTTCTAAACATTATGTTTGGATTGCTTGTGAATTAAGAACCTAGCTTTTCTTATTGAAACGCTACTAATACGTGTGTTCAAGAACGAAGTGTTGGCATACTTTTGCTAACAAGGTGATTTGCCCTATTCGACTAATCCTAGTCGATCCACCATTAAACCCAATTAGGGTTTATAGTTCTTGTTCAATTGGTTTCTTGTTCTTGCCAGAAATCACAAAGAGGTACGCATCCATTTATATTCGGTTAATTTATTATTTGTATTTGATCTATTTCCGCTGCGTACTCTTTGATATTTATATGTTTATTATTATTCATATATTCCAACAGTGGCAAACACGTGGGGTATAAATCCTCTTTTTATTTACATTTTACAATGTCGCATAAAAATGTTTTACTCGAAGATCCTTTGTTTTATTTACAGCTTCAATTTTCAGGACGACCTTGGGCCAACCTTGCATGAGTTCTTGCATGTTGATAGTTCGGTGGTGCTTTCGTTGGAACTTTATTTTTTCTTTGCGTTATTTCTCTTAAAATTGTAACTCTCTTTACCCGAGCAGGTGCTAGAGTTTGCTGTTGTTAAAGTATTCGAGATGAAACATCCGTGTATGGATTGAGGAACTCGTGTTTAGCATGTTTCAATCACTATTTTTGATTGTGTTAATATTGCGTTTAACACCTTTATATTATGTTGCATGGTTCTATTAAACCATCATTAGTTCACTTTAGTTACAGCTAAATTCACATAAAACAAAAGGATCTTCGGGTAATACCTTATTTGTTCGAGTATATTCTTTTATTTTCGGTTAATATAATTACATTTTCTTTGTTTTGTTTATAAAGATATACTAACCACTTGAAAATTGGATATGTCATTACCATATGTCGATCGGGTGGGCCTTAATATGCTGGGCTGGGCTATATGAAAATACAAAACTAATGCCAAACCAACTTACATATATATCGTATCCGCGCCCCTCTCGTAGTTTGAATGGCAGAGGTGGTTTTGTTTGATGTGGTAGAGGAGATACTAGTACGATTGAATGTGAAAGATTTACTAAGATGCAAGAGTGTTTGTAAGTCATGGTATTCTTTGATATCAAGTCCTCCTTTTGTTAAAGCTCATCTAAAGATAACCTGCAATAATAAGGAGCTTGGACATACAAGGATAGCTATGCCAACATATTGGAAAATAGCTAATAAGAGCTCGTATCAACCCAATCGATGGAGGGTTATTGGTTCTTCCAATGGCCTTGTATGCATCTCTCCTTTAAAAGATGATCCTCTTATTTTGGTAAGCAATCCTTGGACCCGAGAGATTAGAAAACTGCCAATGGCGCCCCTAGTTTCTGAGAAGGACACGCTATGTATGAGTTTTGGCTATGATTCATCCACAGATGATTACAAGGTTCTTATGGCAATCAAGAAAAGTCATGATGGTACGGTTGGTGCACTCTTTCAAATTTTCTCAATGAAATCCAATACTTGGAAATTTATCGGCCAATTCAAGTATTGGTTTTTGCATGATATGCCAGGTTTGTATTTCAATGGGGCACTTCATTGGTTTGGGTTTGATTATAATGGTAGCAAGAAAAAGAGAGTCATTTTTTTGTTTGACTTATCTCTGGAGGAATTTAATGTAATCCCCCAACCTAATGACTCAAAATATGTATCGGCTTTACCATCCTGGGGATTCTGGAAGACCAACTATGCATATTTAGTACTAACAGAGACAACGATCTCCCATGTGACATATGGGTAATGAGAAGCTACAATGTTGAACAGTCCTGGGAACTATTGTCGAGTGATTGCGAGATGACGCACGAGGTTGCTCACTTGAAAATGCTTTACTACACTTCACCTAAAAAGAATAGGATGAGTTTCTTTTGTGATGATAACAAACGCTTGTTAAGGGGCTGCAAATATATTATTGCTCATAGATTTGTGCCCAGCCTTGTTTCTCCCTATGTTAATATTGGGAGACCAAGCCTGCCAAAGAATAACAAGACAAGTGTTAAAGCGAGGAGTAGCATGACCAGCGTTAAACCGAGGACTATTGAGGTTGGTTTCTTTTATTTTATTTTGGTCACAATCCTTTCTTTAAATACAATAGTAGCATCGAAAACTACAATTTTATCCCACTCTTTTCATGGTTTGGCTTAGGTAGTTTTGAGAGGGAGAGAGTGTCGGTTTAAATGTACGGAAATTATGGGTATAAATGGGGGAATTGAGAATTTTCATGTTTTTTTTTTTTTTTTTTTTTTTTTTTTTTTTTTTTTTTTTTTTTTTTCAAATGGAGATTTATGATTGGTTAATGCTACAACATTACCTATCTCGCCGGAGCGGGTACGAGGAGGTAAAGTGTAGAGGGTCACACCCGTACTCAAGGGTAAATTAATGGACTATTTTCATATACACCTGGGGGATGGGGGCACAATGATAAAGAAATAAAGTTACAGACATACAAGACTAAAAGCATAAAAGCGTGTAAACCGCATACAAACATGAAAACGGAAAAAAATAGATAAGGGTAAAGCCATATCAGACTAAAAGTATAAGAGCGTGTGTAAGCATACTGGCTTGTAAGCATACAAGGAATAAATGGGTGTACGAGCACATAAATTCTAATAATTAACGGGACAACATCTATAATATAAAGACATAAATAGGCAAGCCACATCACAAAAGCGTAAAGGCATGAAAGCGTATAAGAATAAATGGGGCTGCTAAGGTGTACTCCGTATAAGTCTAGCTATATGCAAGGAATGCGGCGAAACATGGGGTTATGATCGGCTAATGCCTTGATCTTAAAATGGTTAGTTCAAAACTGAAATGCTTTATAGTATAGAGATAACTATACTTTGGTTCACCCTATTTCTCAAGATTTACCTTATCTTTGATCAATAAATCAATATTAATGATTCTTGGTTTATACAAAAGAATCAAATTGGCCATACTTACCAGCTGACTCATAATTCATTCATTCACACTGCACACACATAAATGTCTTACTAATATGGCCACCTTATACATCTATTAGTCTAATATCTTTATATACTTTTTATTTGATCAATACTCGTTATAGAAGAGTCCTACTAACACCCTTGATGGTAAGGTGGGTTCCAGATTTGTTTTACAAGGTCCTTTCTTTTTATACGTATAGTATAGATGATACATTTTCCTAATCAGTGAATTATCGCATATCCACCACGTATAAATTGAAATGTTAGTTGAGCGTTATATATGTATATATACTTTGTTAAGGTTGCTAACAGAGTGTGCCTACACTCGAGCAAAGATAAGGAATTTTATTAAGGCTTCCGAACACGTAAAAGATACGTTTTTTGTTGTCCTTTATTCCAAGTTGTACCTATTTAGAATTGGTTCTGCTTTTAAATTTTTCGTATACAATTGCAGAGAATGAGACTCGCTGAGGAATCTTATAGGCTGGAAGTTGGAGAAACTGATAATTTGTATTTTCACAAAGATGGTGAGACTTAAGCTCTTTTTATTTCACGTACAAGAAAATAAAAAAAATCCATGTGCAAGAAAATAGAGGGCGTCACTCAATAACTCTTTATGCAGAAAGATGGAGAGGGTGGGAAGAATAAGTGGGAATTTTATAATCAATTTCTGAATAAGGAGATTGTCTTGTGTTTGATAATATGAACAATGTGTGATTTCTGTATGGGATAAATCTTAATAGATGACTGTCTGTGTGTTTTGAGAACTTTCTATATCTAACTCATTTCAATCGGATTATCGATCATATGATCATGAAATTCAGTAGCTTTGAAGAGGGTAATAGAAGATTAAGAGCTCATAGCTATATGTGTAGGACTGTCCTCCTGCAGATTATTTGGTCAGCCTTCCTATTAAGAATAAAGTCTAAAACAAACAAACAAACAACATTTGGATGACCCAATAAGTCATGAAAACAAACAAACAAAAGCTGATAACTTCCTAGAATTAGGAACCAATTAGACCCCCATGGCTAAAAGCAAAGATACTTACAGTACATAATTGCTCACTTAATGTTTTAGGTTGAAGATTTCTGAGATGTCACCAATCAGTTGTATCTTTAGGATTTTTTAAAAATGGTTGGAGATCGGCATCATTTAAAATTTCTATGGTATTTTGGGTCAGTAAATCTTATTTAATTTGACCTCTTTAATAATCGACTGAATTCCATGTAAATCTAACAGTCTAAAATATAAATAAAGACTTTCTAAAACGATGGTACAATGTAGGAACTAGGAATACAATGAACTTAAAATTTCTATGGTATTTTGGTTCATTGTACTTGGAAGATTACCTCTAACAGAAAAAAAAAAAAATACAGTAATTGTTAGTTTAGTTTGCATAAGCTGTGGCAATGTGGCCAATGCAGCCAGAAACGGTTCAAGGTTGAGTTAGCCCACACATATTTTTTTCTAAAAGTTTTTTTTATGTATCTTTATCTTGTCAGCTGTTGTTACAAAGCATTAATCAGACTTTAGCCGACTTTTATCATGTTTGACCAAATTCATTTTAGGTACGTTTTTATGTTTTATATTTGACGCGTTTGAAATAAAACGAAAGCAAATCGACCCATACATAGGTATGTGGTTTGAATTGCAACTAAGGGTGCGTGTCAGGAGAATTTAGACTTAAGAAAACACATATGGAATCATACTGGTGGAAATGATGCTACACGGTCATGCAATTTTGCTACTTCCTATAGATCTTTGTTGCCTCTTAACTCTACAATCTCTTTCATGTTCCTGTTGGTGTTATTTTTGAAGTATAAAAATTGATCAACCTATTTGAACGTAAACTGTGTCAGTTTTGTAATGAGAATACTTACTGATCAGGGTCACCGCTCACCAACAAAGGGGATCTTCCAATGATAAGGTAGAGTAAAGTGACCCCAGCAGACCATATGTTAACCTCGGGGACTTGGTACGTTGATTACATCAATACCTAAGAAAATGTATAATCAGGAAATGTAAAGAGATTGCTAAAAGGAGACAGGATATATTGTTAATTAGTGATAAGTGTGGAAGAATGTTTATAACACTCCTAACAGACAACAGTTAGAGATGCTTATATTGAAGTCCACACACATATGTATGGCCTCTCAGAGAATAGTAACCTTTTTGATCGATCTTTTTAACACTTTTAAGAGCTATTGGTGAAAAACACAGAAAACACATAAATCACCTCTTAAGCTGTTGTGACTCTGCTGCCTTGCCATCTTGAGTTTTTGATACCTTTGTTGGATGGCATTGCATTGTGCTCGTTCTCTGACGTAATACAACGCAGGTCAGCATCAATCCTCGGGCGTTTACCTATGAAGGCTTGCAGCAAATTTAGCATGCAAAAAACGACAGGAACTTTCTTGCCATGCAGCGCCTTTTAACGGGATTTGTTCGTGTTCCAGAGAGACGTGTCCATCTTCTGTTTGAGTATATTTCCAAAACGCTAGAAGGTGTTGTGATACACTGTATGGAATACTACTACGTACATATAAGCTAAACTTAAGAAGTGTTGTGATATTTGATATTTAATGATAGGGAAATTTCTCTCTTAGTTGACTTATATCACGCTCCGTGGTCTCTTTGGCAACCATTAGTCTCCACAATCTTAACACTTCTAGATGGAAAAATCGATGACTATTAAATATTTGCGTACTCAGGGCAAAATTGTAAAATTATCACATTTCTTTCCCTTGCTTTGCAACTCAAAGGTCAGGCTTTCTTATTTGCATTATACAGAACAGTTCCTCTACTCATTATTAGTGCTCGTAAATAGTAAGGTACTGAAACTAATAATCAAATATAGCTCGATGTAGGCTTATACAGAACAAGCATACAAACACTTGACTTCTGCAGATCTGTTAAGGATTGCTTTATGTATGCTAGATATATATAGATTATCATTTCTACGATCAAGATGCTAATCACTGGAACAATCTTGAGCAGTTTAATAAGTTTAAAGCTTAAGACAATCCATTTTCACATGATTATTGGCTTCATTTTGATATTTTTAGGGAAAGCAGGTTTTGTTATTGAAATAGGTACGAATTGTTAAAAACTTGGATTTGTAATGTGATCTTTGAGCCCAGTGACTGCTTTAAGCCTTTAAGTATTGCATGTGTTGATATGCTCACTAGCACAACAACATTGGTGTCCTTGACTCATTGGATCAATATATGGGAAGTGGATTGATTTGCTATGGAAGAAGTTTGAGTAAGAGTTAAGATATGATAAGAACACAGTGAATGTGATGAAGGTGCAAATTAAGTGTCGTATTTGTTAAAATATCCATTCAAACTTTCAGGGATTGTTTCTGTCATAACAGAAACTTTCTAACTCTAATATTTAGTTTTGTCTTTGTTTGTGTGTTTTTCTAATGTGCAGGGACTGAAGCTGTAATTATCTTAAGTTGGATGCTATAAAAGGATTGCTACGGAATAGGGTTTCTCACCTCTGCTCATTATCATCTCACACAGTCTTCATATTCTCTCAAACTTGGATATTATCATTCTTTTGTAATCATTCAACTGATCAAGTGTTTTGATCCAGTTGTTGTTTCTGTTTCTATACATTAGATCATTCATTGTGATCTATTTTTTTTCTGGTTTCTTGTATTGTAAAGATTGAGGTATTAATTTGAATCAAGGGGTGGTTGGTTGGATTCAATCTTGGTGTTATTAGAATTTCTACATGGTATCAGAGCTACGGCTCTTGATTATCGTTTAGATTGGTGATTTGGATTTCTAGGGTTTCATCTGATTTTTGGGGGTTTCTTCAATTTGAGGTAGATCTGATAGTTGTGTGGTTAATTCAACAATCTTTGTTGGATTAATTGTTGTTGGTGATTGGATCTGGTATTTTAGGGTTTGGTCTATAAAACCCTAATTGTTCTGAATATTGGGGATTTGTTGATTCTGGAGTTTCTGGTGTTATTGGGACCTGATTCTTTCACAATATCTCTTAACTAAGTGAATTAAGAGTATTGTGAGTTCTTTCCGCATTCTTTACCGTATAGCACTGTAAGTGTTATTTTCTTCTTTTAAGATTACTTAGTTTTAGTTTAGAGGGTGCAAACGGTGTGACTAACTTCTTGATCTGCCTCCTTGAGAGGTGTGAATACCTGCTCTGGTCACATCCAGTCCTCTAGGCTGGGCTTTGTAATTCTTGAGTGTGAGTTTTATTGTTTTTTCTTTGGTTCTTGTTTTCTTGATTATCTGTTTTTCTTGGTTGTTTTTCTTATCTGTTTACTATGGCTGCTGGTAGTAGTAATGAGAATCTTATTAGTAGTCTTGATATAAGTAGCCCTTTATACTTACATGCTAATGATATTAGTACTAGTTCTATTATTTCTGTGAAACTTACTGGTACTGATAACTATAGAGTTTGGTCTACTGCTATGAAACTGGCTATTAATACCAAAAATAAAACTGGATTTATTGATGGTACTTGTATTAAGGCTACTTATGTTTCTAGTGATGTTTTGGCTAATCAGTGGGAAAGATGTAATTCTATTGTGTTATCTTGGTTGCCTAATTTTGTTTCTGAAGAATTGTATCTTGGTCAAATGTTTTCTGTTAATGCTCATGAAGTTTGGACTGAACTTAAGGAAACATATGATAAACTTGATGGGTCTATAATTCTCAACTTAATGCAGAAAATAAATAATTTCAAGCAAGGTGAATTAACTGTTTCTGAGTACTATCATAAGCTGAATTCTTTATGGAGAGAATTTGATATTATGACCAAATTGCCTAAGTGTGTTTGTGCTGCTAGAGAAGATGTGTTAAAACATAATCAATTAATGAAACTTATGCAATTTCTCATGGGTCTTAATGATGTCTATCAACCTATCAGAAGTAGTATTCTCTCTAGAGAAACACTTCCTGATGTGAAAGATGCTTTTGCTATTGTTTCCAGAGAAGAATCTCACAGAGGCATTGCTTCTTCTTCTTCTGGTTCTGAGACTAAACCTCAAATCTCTGGTTTTATTGCTAAAACTAATTGGACCAATAATAGTACTAAAAAGATTGATAATAATTGGACCAATAAGTTTGATAATAAAAAGTTTTCTGGAACTGATAACAAAAAGCCTTGGAATAATAATAATAGTGGGAGTAATAGAGGACCTAATCCTAATCTGCTTTGTAATAATTGTGGTAAAATTGGTCATACCATTGATAGATGTTTTGAACTTGTTGGGTTTCCACCTGGTTATAATAAAAATTCTGGTCCAAAACAAAATGGTTTTAAAACTTCTTTTACTGCTAATTCTAATAATTCTTCTTTTGATAATGGTTCTGCTATGTCTTTCACTAAACAAATGATGAAACTTATGAGTCTTATCAATGAGATGCCTTCCAGTGGAATGCAGTCTAACATGGCAGGTATGCCTAGTTTTAAAAACAACAATGTTTTCTTTAATATAAACTTTCAAAAGTTTTATAACAGTAATACTGTGTTATGTAAGATAAGTATTGGCTGGATCATAGATTCAGGTGCCAACCAACATATGACTGTTTCAACTTTAAATATGTTTGGAATTATTGATATATCTGATTTAAATTTAACAGTGGGTCATCCTAATGGCACTCTTGCTAAAATTAAAAATGTTGGAAATTTAAAGTTTTCTGAAAATGTCATATTATATGATGTGTTGGTTGTACCTGAATATTGTGTCAGTCTTTTATCTGTTCATGAACTTATTAAAGACAGCAGAATGTTTGTTGGTTTTTCTGAAACTAAATGTTACATTCAGGATTTGAATCAAAACAAAATCATGGGGACTGGTAGTGAAAATGGTGGACTTTATCTGTTTGATTCTCCCTCTTCCTCTACTTCTAAGAATCAAGTTTTAGGTAATTTGTCTATTGAATGCTTTATTTCTAAGTCTTTATGGCATCATAGGCTTGGTCATCCTTCTGATCATGCTATTGATTTGCTTCACTCTGAGCTTAAGTTCACTAAGGATTCTCATGTTTCACCTTGTGACATCTGTCATAAGGCTAAACAGACAAGAGAACCCTTTCCTCTTAGTGAACATAAAAGTTCTGCTATTGGTGACCTTGTGCATATTGATCTTTGGGGACCTTATAAGGTTACTAGCAGAGATGGTTTTAGGTATTTCATGACTATTGTGGATGACTATACCAGGGCTGTGTGGATTTTTCTTATTAAAACTAAAGATGAAGTGTATAATTGTTTTGTTACTTATATAAATTTGATTCTAACTCAGTTTAAATGTAACATTAAGACTGTTAGGTCTGACAATGGTACTGAATTTGTGAATAACAAAATGGATAGTCTATTTAACAGCCTTGGTAGTGTGCATCAAACTACTTGTGCTTACACTCCTCAGCAAAATGGGATTGCTGAGAGAAAGCATAGGCACTTGTTGAATGTTGCTAGAAGTCTGCTATTTCAAAGTGGCATTTCTCTTAGTATGTGGCCTGAGTGTATCTTAACTGCTGCTTACCTTATTAACAGGTTACCTTCTTCTGTGCTGAGTGGAAAATCTCCCTTTGAATGTGTGTATGGTAGAAAACCAAGACTTTCTCATTTGAGAAGTTTTGGCTGTTTATGTTTCTCATCTATTCTAAATAATTCTGATAAATTTTCTTCTAGGTCTGAAAAATGTGTTCTTATTGGTTTTTCTACTATTAAAAAGGCATATAAACTTTACAGTCTTGAAACAAAAAGGATATTTTTTCAAGAGATGTTCAATTTTATGAAACTATCTTTCCATTTAAAATGAACACTAATTTGATTTCTGATCAGACTTATGAAAATGCCGAGACTACTTTAAATAGTCTAAATTTTTTTGATGAGAAACACTATGATCTAAGTCCCAATGATGAAGGGAGAGGTATAAATACCCCCTATGATGAAAGTGATGCCTATTCTTGCCCCAGAAATATAAATATTTCTGATGATGGTAGGAATATTGGTGTCGCTACATCCATGGGTGATAATACTCCACCTGAGGGCACTGTTCCTTCTAATTCTTCTCAAAATGGATCCACTCAGAACATAAGTCAAGAGCAGCCTGAACTTAGGAGATCTAGTAGACCTACTAAGTTACCTGCTAGGTTTAATGATTTTGTTGTAAGCAGTAGTGCTAAGTATGGTATTGAGAAATATGTTTGTTATTCTAGGTTGAGTTCTGTTAATTACTGTTTCTCTACTACTTTAAATAAAGCTGTTATTCCTACTTCTTATGAAGAGGCATCTAAAAATCCTAATTGGATTTAGGCTATAAATAATGAAGTTACTGCTTTAAAAAGAAATGATACTTGGACTAAGTGTGAGCTACCTCCAGGTAGAAAACCTGTTAGTAGTAAATGGTTGTGGAAAATTAAGTATAAGTCCACAGGTGAAATTGATAAGTATAAAGCCAGGCTAGTAGCCAAGGGCTATAGCCAGAGGGAGGGATTTGATTATATGGAAACATTTAGTCCTATGGTTAAGATGTCTACAGTTAGGTGTATGATTAATGTGGCTATTTGCAATAATTGGAGTCTTTTCTAGTTAGATGTTAATAATGCTTTTCTGTATGGTGACTTAACTGAGGATGTTTATATGACTTTACCCCCTGGCTTTGATGATCATAAATCTAAAGTTGTAAAGCTTGACAAGTCCTTATATGGTCTTAAACAAGCTCCTAGACAGTGGAATGAAAAGTTAACTAATGCTCTTAGTGAACATGGTTTTGTGCAGTCTAAATTTGATTATTCTTTGTTCACTAAGAAATCTGGGAATATTTTTTTGGCTCTTTTAGTGTATGTTGATGATATTGTTATTACTGGCAATGATAACAATGAAATTGAAAAATTTGAAGTATTTCTGCAGTCTAAGTTTCAAATAAAAGACTTGGGAAAGTTAAAATATTTTCTTGGTATTGAAGTTTTAGAAAATGATAAAGGTGTTTGTCTTAGTCAAAGAAAATATTATCTTGAGCTATTACATGAATATGGTTTACTTGCTGCTAAACCTGTTGACACACCTTTACCAGAAAATACTACTCTTAATCATATTGAAAGTAATGATGATAAAGCTTTGAAAAATATCGGTAACTACCAAAAACTGGTGGGTAAATTGATTTACCTAACTAATACTAGACCAGATATATCTTATTCTGTTCATTGCTTGAGTCAATATATGCATGCTCCTCTTGAGTCTCATTTGAATGCTGGATTAAGAGTTTTAAGATACTTAAAAGGATCTCTTGGAAATGGTATTCAAATTAACAAAAATAGAAGTCTTAAGCTTAGAGCTTATGCTGATTCAGATTGGGCTAGATGTCCTGTTACTAGGAAATCTGTGTCTGGCTATTGTGTTTTTCTGGGTGATTCATTAGTTACTTGGAAAAGTAAAAAACAATCTACTCTTTCTAAATCATCAGCAGAGGCTGAGTACAGAAGTATGGCTTCTTGTACATGTGAAATT
The DNA here is from genome assembly GCA_030686995.1 of Artemisia argyi. Classification (NCBI taxonomy): domain Eukaryota; kingdom Viridiplantae; phylum Streptophyta; class Magnoliopsida; order Asterales; family Asteraceae; genus Artemisia; species Artemisia argyi. The sequence continues at coordinate 253,188,612 of CM060708.1, forward strand.
ATTTGGTTGTGTAATCTTCTTGGTGATATGGGGGTTAGTGATTTATTGCCTGTAAAGTTGTATTGTGATAACAGTTCAGCTTTACAGATTGCTGGAAATCCTGTTATTCATGAAAAAACAAAACACTTTGAGATTGATGTTCATCTTGTGAGAGAAAAGGTGTCTGCTGGTGTTATTAAGACTGAGAAGATTCATACTTCTCAGCAAATTGCAGATGTATTTACAAAAGCTTTAGACTGTAAAAGTCGTAAGTTTTTGTGTGGTCATTTGGGTATGATGGATATGTTTGCTGTGAAAGGATGATGGTTTGAAAGTTTGAGGGAGGGTGTTAAAATATCCATTCAAACTTTCAGGACTGTTTCTGTCATAACTGAAACTTTCTAACTCTAATATTTAGTTTTGTCTTTGTTTGTGTGTTTTTCTAATGTGCAGGGACTGAAGCTGTAATTATCTTAAGTTGGATGCTATAAAAGGATTGCTACGGATTAGGGTTTCTCACCTCTGCTCATTATCATCTCACACAGTCTTCATATTCTCTCAAAGTTGGATATTATCATTCTTTTGTAATCATTCAACTGATCAAGTGTTTTGATCCAGTTGTTGTTTCTGTTTCTATACATTAGATCATTCATTGTGATCTATTTGTTTCTGGTTTCTTGTATTGTAAAGATTGAGGTATTAATTTGAATCAAGGGGTGGTTGGTTGGATTCAATCTTGGTGTTATTAGAATTTCTATAGTATTTGTGATCAAAGACTTGGAAAATATCAATGCTAGCTATTGTTGACAGAATGGACATTAAGATAAAGAACACACTAAAGCTTTTTGCAACTTGCAAGAATGATGGATGATTTGAGTGATTAATCAGTCAAATCTATAAGCGATATAAAGAGAGCAACATAACCATGGTTTTGGGACTTTTAGAGAGAATTGAAGAAGATCGCATACTCTAACGAGTGACTCACCGTAGTGGCTTAGATAGATCATAGAAGTTCTAGGAAAATTATTAAGCAAACTATTTTGTACACATATGCATCCATCTTCTTTTATCTTTTTATTTGCTGACTTTAGTAGTGATAAAAGTCAGAACCATAGACAAAGCCAAGGATCATAGTATATACCTGATGTGCGTGCATGTTCTTTTATCTGATATGCCTAATTGTGCATGTTCTTTTTGTTAGAGTTTAACAATTAAATAGCACGTATTGCGGAAGCTAGGATCAAGTATAACACATAAATATTAACTAAAACATAAATAGTAAACGTACCCGATGCACTTCAAATTAACCTTGATTCTTGTACAAATAGATCAATGATAAACCCCTTACCGTTTTGTTTATCGATCTCTTGATAATTACTAAAGTAAGTAATTACCTCGTTCTTGTACACACAAACTACCAACGAATAAAGGTTTGATGCAATTAAACAAAACACTTAATTTTGCTTTGGAAAAAATCGACCAAGAACCCTTGGAGGGGGGTTGGACGATCGGCCAAGAAAGAAAACAAGGAAGAAAAGATTTTAGGGTTTAGTATGTGTGCACAAAAGATGTGAAACCCTAATACTTGGCCTTGTATTTATACTAGATGAATCTTGGAGCACAAGACAAGCATGGGTTGGGCTTCCCCTCCCTATGATCGACCGGCCATGGACCCCTAGGGGTGTTCCAGAACCTTCTTGACTCCCAAGTTACACTCTAGTCCTTATCTTTCATTACTAACGATAGTTAGTCCATACGGTTAATAACTAACGACCATTTAGTCCATTAAGTGTTTATAAATATACATATACGATACATTTAACATATATATATATATATATATATATATATATATATATATATATATATATATATATATATATATATATATATATATATATATTATTTATTTTACATTATTCTTGTTTGTAAAGTGTGCAATCCCGAGGTCTCGGGTTCGATACTAGACATTTACATATTAATGTTTATACGTAACATTTAACAGCTCCCACTCGTATATCCATTAATAGTAAAATGACATTGGTTAGCGTCTTGCAACACTCCAATGCCCCTAGTTCAATCCGAGCTAGGTTTCCTGGAAAAACCTTTAATGATTCGTCATTATAATTATCCTTTCATTACTAATACCACATTAATAAAGATGTGAGGTTCTTTATTAAATTTCTGTTTCTCGTTTCTTTATGATTGAACAAAATTACCAAAACATCTGAACGTATTCCAGATAGACTTTGGGCATGGCCATGCAAACATTTTGTCAACCCTACGAGGGGCCCAGCAATATTAAACTTCTAAACAAATCAGAAGGAATAAATTCTTTCTTGACTACAAGAATAACCCATGAACTTTGCAACACTTATGAAAACAACCCTTATAACTCCCTGTTATGGTGAGCGGTAGATTGCTTCACAAAAATGCACTACATCCATGACACTTATCTGGTATCTCAAGTATGAGGATAACTTTAAATATGATTCTCACATTAAATATTAAATCATATTATTGGGATAAGTCCAATATTCAATTCATTGAATATCATGTGAAATTGGTATGACTACGCATCAATATACTTTCAAGTATATCCTAAACCGATACTCAAATTTGTCTTAGTGCAATGATATTCCCATATCATTAATCGACAATGGACAATTTAGAATAATAATTTATTCATGGATCTTAAACATGCAAATATAGGATAAATTATTAAGACAATGAATAAATAAACATAAAACATATTTTATTTCATTAAAATAATAATTGTACATTACATCCTTTATCCAAGCACTAATCACAAATGGGCATGAAACTTTCAGCTAATCTAAGTCCTACACCTTCAGCATGCTTGTAAAGCTTGGTGCCAGGTAGAGGCTTTGTTAATTGATCTGCCAAGTTATCATCGGTGTGAACTTTGAGCATTTCGATTTCGCCTATTTCGACTTGTTCTCGAACATAGTGATGCTTAATCGGGAAATGTCTGGTGCCTTTCATGATTCCAGGCTCATTGGCAAATGTAATTGCAGCTGAGTTGTCACAATACATTTTAATAGGTCTTTGAATCGAAGGCATAACTCCTAGCCCTGAAACAAACTTCCTAATCCAAACAGCTTCCATTGCAGCTTCTGAAGCAGCTATATACTCACTTTCTGTAGCAGACATTGCTAGTACACTCTGCTTTCTGCTCCTCCAATCCACAGCTCCTCCATTAATGACAAAGACATAACCAGTTTGAGACTTCGTATCATCCTTATCACCTTTCCAAGAAGCATCGCAGTAACCTGTAACATCAAGTTCTACTGATGGATTACCCCCATAAACCAAGAACATATCTTTAGTAGCCCTAAGGTACTTAAGATATTCTTAACAGCAGTCCAGTAAGCTTCACCTGGATTCTGTTGATATCGACTGGTTAAATTCTGAGCAAACGCCACATCAGGTCTTGTACTTTTCACCGCATACATTATAGATCCCACAGCCGAAGCATAAGGGACTCTCTTCATGCGTTGCACCTCTGCAGGTGTTGAAGCACAAACCTTGTTGCTCAAGCCATGTTGTTCTTGCATTGGCAAATATCCTTTCTTGGAATTTTGCATATTGAATCTCTTCAATATTTGATCAATGTAAGCACTTTGGCTTAATCCAATTAATCGCTGAGATCTATCTCTATATATCTTGATTCCCAGAATAAATGCAGTTTCCCCTAAATCTTTCATAGAAAAACACTTTCCAAGATATGCCTTAACCTTTTGCAAACTTGGAATGTCGTTTCCCATGATCAATATGTCATCGACATATAATATAAGGAAAATTACATTACTCCCACTAACTTTGTGATATACACATGGCTCATCAAGATTTTGAGTGAATCCATACTTTTTAATTTCACTATCAAATCTCTTATTCCATTGTTGTGATGCTTGCTTCAATCCATAAATGGATCTTTTAAGCTTGCATACACGATTTGGGAATTCTGGATTTACATACCCCTCAGGCTGCGCCATATAGATGTCTTCATCTAGGCGACCATTTAAGAAGGCGGTTTTTACATCCATTTGCCAAATCTCATAGTCATAGTAAGCGGCTATGGCTATAAGAATCCTAATTGCCCTTATGTCAGCTACAGGAGAAAAAGTCTCCTCATAGTCAACACCAAAAGTTTGAGTATAGCCTTTAGCTACCAAACGGGCCTTATAGGTGTGTACAACGCCATCCATGTCAGTCTTTTTCTTGTAGAGCCATTTACTCCCAACTAGTTTGGCACCCGGGGGTAGGTCTACTTCTTCCTAGACTACATTGTCTTCCATGGATTGCATTTCCCCATCCATAGCAACTTTCCATTTGGCCTTTTCAGGACCATTCATGGCTGCTTTATAACTTGTAGGCTCATCAAGATCACCCAGTATATTCTCATCACTCTCTACATTAAGACATAGACGAGTAGGAGCTTTTACTGGTCTTGTTGACCTACGAATGGGAATCACTTCAACTTCAGGTGGAGGACCTAAACTTTCAGGTTCTACCGGAAGTTGGTTAGTGTTTTCAGAAGGTGCTACATCTTCTTGACCGTCTTCCAGATCATATACTCTCCCACTGAATTCTTGAGATATGAGCTCCTTTTCAAGGAAGTCTCCATACCTTGCAACAAATACTTTGTTTTCAGGTGGGTAATAAAAGTAGTATCCCATAGTTTCCTTTGGGTATCCTACGAAGATGCACTTTACAGATCTTTGTTGGAGTTTGTCTGCTGAGTCACGTTTAACATACGCCTCACAACCCCAGACCTTAAGATAAGACAAGTTAGGAGCTTTTCCAGTCCATAACTCATATGGTGTCTTATCAACCTTCTTTGTTGGAACCATATTAAGAATGCGAACCGCAGATTCTAAGGCATAATCCCAGAACGAGAAAGGAAGAGTTGTTAGATTATACATAGATCGTATCATGTCTTGCAATGTACGATTCCTTCTTTCAGATACACCATTTTGTTGTGGAGTATATGGAGAAGTAAGGTGCTGGACAATTCGTTCCTTTGCTAGATAATCTATGAACTCCTGACTCAGGTATTCACCACCTCTATCGGATCGAAGAGCTTTAATCTTCTTTCCAAGTTGCAACTCTACTTCTGCTTTAAACACTTTGAATGTTTTAAATACCTCATGTTTATGTTTAAGTAAATAAACATAACCATAACGGCTGTAATCATCCGTAAATGTTAAGAAGTAGCTAGCACCTTTCCTTGACACATGTCTAAGTGGTCCACACACATCTGTGTGAATAAGACCAAGTAGATCATTAGCCCTTTCAATCCTATTTTTAAAGGGTTTCTTAGTCATCTTCCCAGCGATGCAAGATTCGCATTTATCAAATGATTCATCATTGATCTTATCTAAAAGCCCATCATGTTGCAGCTTTTTCATGCGATCTTTGCCAATGTGAGCAAGTCGACAATGCCAAAGATAAGACGAATCCAGACCTTTCTTGATTCTCTTATTGTTGATGCTATACATTGAATTATTTGTAACAAAAGCATTATCATTATCATTTATATCAATTTCAAATACACCATTCACAGCAATAGCATTAAAATAAAAAACATCATTTAAAGAAACTGAAATTCCATTGCTAGAAATAGTATGATGAAAACCAAGGTTTAACAAACATGAAAATGAAATTACACCTCTAACAATTGACGGTGCATAATGACAATTATTTAAAGATAGTACTAAGCCTGAAGGCAACACTAAATTAAAAACTCCTATAGCTTCAACTCCTGCATGCGCTCCGTTACCAACGTGCAAGAATTGTTGTCCATAGGCCAGCTTTCTCTCAACTCTAAACCCCTGCAAGGTATTGCAAATATGAATGCCACATTCCGTATCATATACCCATGAATTCAATTTAGGAGTAAGAGTGAATAATTCAATCATAAAGAACGCACCTGAAGTACTGGGTTTACCAGCTTCATTACCCTGCTTCTTCTGTCGCAAGTCATGAATGTAGAGAGGACAATTGCGCTTCCAATGGCCCTTTTCATGACAGTGGTGACAAGCCTGATCCTTCTTGTTTGGAGGATTTGTCTTGTTCTGTTTAGGCTGATGCTGTTTCATCTTGGGTTGTGGTTGATAGGCCATGACCTGCTTGCCTTTATCACCTTTACCTTTGCCTTTGTTCACATGCGATTTCTTCTGGATTCTCCCCCCATGAATTGCCAACACTTGTGGGGTAGGAGCCTTGACCTTGGCTGGTAGACTTTTCTCATAATCAACAAGCAATGCGAGTAATTCTGAGACTGTCTTCCCCGAGCAATGCATGTTGTAATTTTGCACAAAACCAGCAAAATCCCTGTTAAGGGACCTGTTGATCAAATGCACTTGCACATTGTCGGGGTAACCAAAACCAATTCTGTGAAGTTTATCAAACGAATCTTTCATCTCATCCACATAATCAGCTACTGGTTTACCATCACCATGCTTGCAGTTGTGTAGCTTGTCGAGTTCATCATACAATTCAACTGCAGGTGGCTTCTCATAAGATTGCCTGAGTGATTCAAGCATAGCTTTAGGAGAAGAGTACTCATACTTCTTTTGTAACTGAGCACTCATGCTAGTGAGCATTAAACAAGCAACCTCATTATACTTAGCATTAGTCACCTTCCAAGCTGCCTTTGCTTCTGGTGTTGCAGTAGCAGCAGGTTCAGCTGGGCATTCTTCGGTCACATAGTCTAGCTTTCCGGATGCCCTTAAGACAATTCTGAGCGAACGGTGCCAGTCATTGAAATTCTTTCCAGTCAGTTTGTCTCTCTCAAGATGACTCTTGAAAGCAGAAATCACAGTTTGGTTATCGGGTTGAGCCATATCTACAGATAAAGTTCAAATATTAGTATTTTCGATAATCAATATCTTCAAGAAAAATAAAATACCCAAGGTTATATTCATATAACCAACTAATTTTCTTGAAAATCTAGGATCCAACTTTACATAGATTCCACTACATCAGTTGATCTGCTAGTGGTGAAAGTATAAAAGTTGGTAATCTGTCGAACAATAATTGGCAAACAAGATTTCCAATTCCTAGATCATTATGGGATTTACATCAAATTGATTCATCAATTTGCCTTGTAAGCATGTTTCATCCCATCTTGTATGACCGTAGAACAACCTAAATCACTATTGAATCAAGCCTAAACCTAGAGAGAGAAAGTAAGTAGAGAGAGAGATAGTGAGTGGGAACTCTAGTGTGTGGAATAATAACCTTGATAGTACTAAATGAATCACTAAGAGAACCAACCTCTCAAATGAGGTTTACAAGAGTATTTATACATGAAGTCTAGGGCATCATCTATCTTATACATTATTACACTAATGGCCCTTAGACTTTCACAAAACATGAATACTAAGCATAAACTTCATCTAAATGATATTCTAAAGCAACCTATAACTACACGTTAATGACCGACACTTTTTATAAATAAAAATACGATTCTAACAATCTCCCCCTAAGTGTTGGTCATTGAGGTTGCACGACGTCATCATCTTTGTCTTTTAACTTTAACATTCATAGCTCTTGACGTCTTTAAGAATCACTAGATGAATCATAGTTCCAGTTCATCATGCTTCATTGTTGTTGAAGTGATCCAATGATGTCATCTGCCTTTCGTCACTTCTGTGTTTGTGGTGGTTGTCTGCTATTCCAACATGCTCATACGTCTTAAGTATTTGTGATACATGCATTTGTTGTTTCCGTTCTTTCACTTTGATCTTTGTCACTTTACTTTGTAGATTCTTCTTTTTGGCGTAGAGTCTTTCTTTGACTATTGCTATCCTTTAATCTTTGTGAGAACTTTCCTTTGACTTTGTTGATGCATGTATGAGCATGTGGAATCTTTCTTCATGGAGATGATATATAGCTGTAGGTAAACAGTTAGCAATAAACAACCGGTACTTACAGATAAGGAATTAGAGATCGTCAACAGCATAGTGTGAAGACTCCTTCTAACCCTTACCATGGCCGTTCCCATATCAGATACTCCCGAAAGAGCTTACGAGACCTACTAAGTAGCTCAATGACTGGGTGAGTCACTGGGGATCACTCCACGACTGTAGACCGTTTGAAACCACCGCGAACACTAAGCGTAACCGATTAAGAATTACCGAAGTGACCTGCTGTCAGGGCTGTTTGATGTTGACCCTGGCAGGAATTTCCGTTCAATCATTGAGAATATACATATGTAATTCCTCTCATAAACGTTCTCGGCAGATTGCTAAGATTTGCGTAGGACTCTTAAGTTTACATCTGGCGTCCTTAATAATGAACAACCAGTGTAGAAATATCATGTGTTCCTATGAGATCTTTTGATGAATCTCGGGGCTCTAGACTTGATAAGTGCACATTTGGTTTCCTATGCGGAGATTAGGGAGAGGTCTCCTGCTTCAATATCAACCATCTCTAAGAGACAGGTCGATAGATTATGCCGGTTCCCCGTGAGAATGAAACAAGCTCTTTTAAGAGAACTTGAGTGGCTAGAAGGTTTAGTGCAGTGCGTCACTGGGTCCATGACGTCTTTATCTTCAATACCGGTGTCACCTTAGTAACAACCAGTAGCATATGAATTGAACCCGGTGTCTGCCCTAAGGTTGAACATATGGAGGGCTATTTCTTTTCACCCTTTTTCATAACTTTTCTTTTTAATTCTTCAACCCCTTCTTTCTCCTTTCTCATATTCTCCTTTTTTTCAATCATACCTAAGGACTTCTAATTCTAATCTATTGGATTTGTCCTTGGGTAGATCCCTCCGGCTCTGGCAGATCATAGGACGGTTTTCCCTAACCTTAGTCACCTTATAACTCCATGAATCCTATAATTGCCATGAAACCTTTGATTGAAAATCTCTCAAAGTGTTTATGAATATAAACACATTTTTGTTGACACTTTGAGAGTTTTTGTTTCTTTTGAAGGACTCCCCCTTCACATGTGCTCATGAATTTTTAAGAAATTTGCACATGCGTGAGGAGTTTGCACTTTTTGAATTGATCCATTTTCAGTGAACATGACCTATTCGAGACACGCTTACATCACTAGTTAGACTAGCTTGAAGTTATTACCCGTCCTGGTCAAGTCCAAAGAAAGTCTCTCGATATGGTACAGTCTACTCAGACAAGTCCTATTCGAGACACGCTTACATCACTAGTTAGACTAGCTTGAAATTATTACCCGTCCAGGACAAGTCTTTTCGATTACTGACATTTTAAGCTTCGTCAATTCATTGGTACATTCTGAGTCTAGCTCTTTTGAGATTCAGTCACAAGCTTTAAACATCTTTGATCACATTTTAATCATGTCTTCTCCCCCTCAAAAATAGCATATCGTGATATTTTTGATATCAACTGATTAAGAAAAAGCTTTTGGAGAGAAAGACAGATTTCATTTTGCATGAATTCGGAACAATTTTGTTTTTGTACTCCCCCTTAATGATAGCACATTTGAAAATCAATTAAGGGTTTAGAGGGAGTTATCTTGAGCACTCATTTGAAAGATTTTGAAAAATCTTTTGATGAATCTTGAAAAAGTGCTCAAGATTACTATTTTGAAAACGAGTTTTTGTTTGAAGTCTTTTTCGTTTGGTTAGACTCGAACTTTTTGAAAAAGATTTCGTCCTTGAAAATGCGAGTCCGTGATTTGAAGATAATCAGAAGTCATCGTTTAAGCTCGGGTTTCGTACTGAAGTATACGAAAGCCATTGTGAAGAAACTTTTGAGAAACGACATGTTTTAGAAAAACATTTTAAAGAACTCCCGTTCAAGCATCTGTACATGTCTGTATCATTTTTGAATGACATTTCTAGAAACGTACAGAATATTGATTTATACGAGAGACATGTCGTGAGAAGAATATTTTTGGGTTTTTGATTTTATATTGATTTTGTATTTTTTGAAATTTTATATTTTTGTATTTTTTTTTTGTTGGTTTTTCAAATTTTGTATTTTGTTTTTTCAAAAATATTTACAGCGAAGCGATTTTGAAAACATTTTTCACGAAGATTCGAGAAGACGTTCTAGCTCCTCAGGAGTTAGGTTTCGCATGCCAATTCGTCGAACTAAATAGTCAAACCGTTCTTTTGGAAGGGCTTTAGTAAATAGATCGGCAAGTTGGTAATCAGTCTTAACGAAAAATAATTCAACAGTACCCTCTTCCACATGTTCTTTGATGAAATGGTAGCGGACTTTGATATGCTTCGTCTTAGAGTGATGTACGGGATTGCACGAGATGGCTATGGCACTTTTTGAGTCACAATACATAGGTATTTTGTCAAAAGTAAAGCCATAATCTGTGAGCTGTGTCCTCATCCAAAGAACTTGGGCACAACACGCAGATAGAGACACATACTCGGCTTCGGCGGTTGATAGCGCAGTACAATCATGTTTCTTTGACGACCAGCTTACTAGCTTTTCATCCAAAAATTGTGCTCCACCTGATATACTTTTTTCTGTAACTTGATCTCCTGCATGGTCGGCATCTGAAAAGGCTGTTAGATTAAACCCCGAATCCTTCGGATACCAAAGTCCCGTGTTAATGGTTCTTCGTAGGTACCGAAAGATCCTTTTAACCTCTTTGAGGTGAAGTTCGGTAGGCTTTGCCTGAAACCGTGCTAACAAGCAAACAGCAAATTGAATATCAGGTCGACTAGCAGTGAAGTACATGAGAGAACCGATCATGCTCCGATATTTCTTCGGATCGACGGGTTTCCCAAACAAATCAGCATCAATTTTTGGTGAAGTGACCATTGGAGTACCAACAGAATCACAATTTTCCATTCCATGTTTTTTCAAAATCTCTATTGTATATTTAGCTTGATTGATAAAAATACCACGAGGGGATTGATGTATTTGTAAACCAAGAAAGAATTTTAGCTCCCCCATCATGGACATTTCAAATTTGCTTTTCATGAGATTTTCAAAATGTTTTGAATGGTTAGGATTGGTTGATCCAAAAATTATGTCGTCCACGTAAATTTGAACGATCAAAATGTCATCTTTGAATTTTTTGATAAACAAGTTGTCATCAACCGTTCCTTTTGTGAAATTTTTTTTGAGCAAGAAAGATGATAGTTCGTCATACCACGCTCTTGGAGCTTGTTTTAAACCATAGATGGCTTTCTTAAGCTTGTAGACGTAGTCTGGATGATCTTTGTCGATGAATCCCTCTGGCTGACTCACATACACTTCTTCTTTCAGAGTTCCATTCAAGAAAGCTGTCTTAATGTCCATCTGATAGACTGTGATGTTTTTGTGAGCTGCATAGGCTAAGAAAATCCGGACTGCTTCAAGTCTAGCTACAGGCGCGAATGATTCTTCGAAATCTATCCCTTCTTCTTGTGGATATCCTTTAGCCACGAGACGAGCTTTGTTACGAATTACAGTCATTTCCTCATCCAGTTTGTTCTTCCACAACCACTTGAGATCAAGAACGCGTTTATCAAGTGGTCGTTCAACAAGTTCCCAACTATCATGTAACAGGTATTGAAGAAGTTCCTCCTGCATCGCTTCAATCCAAGGGTTTTCTGCCATTGCTTCCCGAATGTTCTTTGGTTCTTTGAGGCTTATTGAGCAAATGTAAATGCACAATTCGAGATCGGTGGCAAGTTGTCTCCTCGTCTGGACTGACTTTGAAGGTTTACCAATAACTTGTTCTATTGGATGGTCTTTTGTCCATTGAAACGTAGAAGGGTACCTTGGGTTTAACGTATGTGTGTTAGACGGTTCATGTAACCTTGAAGAAGATTCAACAGAGTTTGTTGCAAACGGGTTTTCAAATACTTCTTCTCCTTCTTCTAACGCAACATCGTTTGAATTATTTGTTGGTTCTTCTTGAAAATTTGTGTTTTGATTTTGCTCATCAACTCTTGGTAGTTCAGTTTCAAGTACTGGAGTGGCTTGAGTAGATGTAGATGATGTTGAGGTAGTTGGTGCTTCAGTTTCGATTGTTGTAGATGCATCCAGTGTTGGTGGTGGTTGATTTTGAGCGGGTGCAGCGGAATGTTGTTGAGATGCATTTGTCGAAGTTCCACCATAATATTCATCAAACATTAACTCGAAGAAATTTTCCAGTTCTTGTTCTGAAGGTTTGTCCGTGTTTGTTGACTGAGCTCCTTGAGGCACGAGTCCTGAACTGATGTGTCCAAAAGTCTGACTGTTTGGTGCGGGTCATAATCTGGTTTGATTAGAAGCCATTCGATTAAGCGCGGGTTCTAGAGCGTATCTCTCAGAAGCCATTTGTGAAATCTCGTCAAACTTCACATTCATCGTCTCCATAATCCTTTTCGTTCTTCTATTATACACCCTGAATGCCCTCGAGTTTTCTGAATATCCAATGAAGATTCCAATATCACCCTTAGTTTTCAACTTTCCTAGATCTTCTCTGTCGTTCGTCGGATAGCACAAAGCGCCAAACACGTGAAGGTAAGAGATGTCAGGTTTTCGATTGTTCACTAGCTCATATGGGGTTTTATTGAATCTTGGATGTACTAGGGATCGGTTTTGAGTGAAACAAGTAGTGGCAACAGCATCAGCCCATAAGAATAGTGGTGCACTAGAATAGATTAGCATTGTGCGAGCAGCTTCCACAAGAGTTCGGTTTCTTCTTTCAACTACCCCATTCTGCTGTGGAGTTCTAACAACTGATGTTTGGTGAGTGATTCCAACATCTTCAAAATAGGTTCTTAACTCCTGATTTGTGAATTCTGTGCCATTATCTGTTCTTACAATCCTTACTGGAGCTTGAAGTAGAACTTGAATACGCTTCAGAAAGGTGATGATGATACCTGGTGCTTCGTCTTTTGATCTAAAAAACTTTACCCAAGTATATCTTGAATAATCATCAACAATAACGAGAATATACTTCTTCCCATTAATTCTTTCAACTCTCATTGGGCCACATAAGTCCATGTGCAACATGTGTAACCTTGCTTCCGACCTAGGTACGGTTTTGGGTTTATATGATGCTCTTTTACTTTTTCCTTGTTCGCATGATGGACATAGGTGTTCCTTGGTGTATTTGAACTTAGGAAGTCCAGTGACGATGTTGTCTTTGGCTAACTTGTTGATGGTGTCAAAATTGAGATGGGATAATCTTCTATGCCACAGCCAGGACTTAGTTTCGGTTGCCCTTGTCATAAAACAAATTGGTGATGTAGAAGCCATTTGGTTGATGTCGATAGCATACAAGTTTGTACCACGATTACCAGTTAAGAGATCATCACCAACCAAATTTCTAATAAAAACCGTGTTTCTCCTGAATGCAACTTCTAAATCTGCATCACAAAACTGCCCAACTGAAAACAAATTATGTCCCAACCCTTCGACGTAGTAAACTCGAGTGATCAAAAAATTCCCAAACTGAAGATATCCAAAACCCAGGATAGCTGCTACATGATCATTTCCAAAGCGTACAGTTCCCATGAATTTCCAAATGAAATTGATCAGCAGCTTTAAGTTACTGGTCATGTACTTGGAGCAACCCGAGTTGACGATCCAAAGACATATTTCGATAACCTGCCAATAACAGAAGAGTTTGTATTTGGAAACCGATTTGAATTTGGTTCCATGGGGTTAGGGGTACAAGTAAAATCACACTCATAGACAGTTGCTACTTGTTTAGCTTGAACTATTTCTAATTTGCCATCCTTGAGTATAAATTCTCTACCCGTTGGAATCCAAACACAATGCTTAAGATAGTTCCTAGGTATGCGACTATTAGTGGTGTTCCTAATTCTTTTAATTAGGTTTCCAACAAATCTAGATTTTGCACTAGGACCTTTCGAAACGCTCTTCTGTTCAGGCGTACCATTCACATTCTTAGAAACACATTCATCATGAACATCATTAATTAAACATTTCTTGCATATTAAACAAACAGTGTCATTACATGCATTAGAACCAGTACTCTCGACATTACATTCAGATGAAATATGTCTCTTATTAGAAAGCGATAAATTCCTAGGGTGTTCTTCTACTTCTTCAACTTTATTCTTGCAACTACTCTTAGAGGCAGGCGAGACTCTATTGTTCCTTGTATTGCTCCTACGCTGTAGTCTGCTGCTCCTAGAGGTGCTTTCTAATCCTGTAGAAGTTGAGGCACACACATTAGGATTTATATTGTTGTCCTTTTTAGCATCCCTAGATTCTTTAGAATTAGCCTTTATGCACTTGTCAGTCTTAGATGTGGAGGCAGACGCATTAGTGGGACTAATCCTAAAACGGCCAGGTGCTAGAACTTTTGGTGTTTCGACAACCGCTTTTCCTTTATCAACAATCTTTTTCATTTTCACATTCCTTAGGCAAGGGTGTTGGAGTGACTGGTTTTGTCAAATCCTTTTTCTCATTGACTTTTGGAGCAAACCGTGAAATAGACATTTTTGGTTTTTGAACCATATTTGGAACATTTGGTTTCTCCGAAGTCGATGGTTTTGCAAACTTAGTTTCCTCACCCTTCCTTTTTTGACTTTCAAGCTGAGCCCTCAAAAGATCATTTTGCTCTTTCATGTTCTTGAAAGCACGCTCATACGACAGTTTGTCATACTTGCATTCTTCCTTTTTTCGATAAAGTTGTTTAAAACATGACACATTTTCTTTTTCAAGCTTTATAAGAGCATTTTCATATTTGGAAACCATTTCGGAGGTCTCAGCTCTCAGTCTTTCATCGTCTTGAACAGAGTATGTTTGTAAAATGATGGACATAATGTCAGTGGTCATAACAGCTTCGAAGAGAGAATCATTTAGGTTTTCCAAAACATTCATGTTTTCACGAGTATCATTAGCTTCGTTTACCAGGGATTTGTGGTCCTTGACAAAGTCGGCCGTTTCTATTAAGAAAGCTTTTTCAAAATGGATTAACCTCGCACTGATGTTATTCAGTAGGATAGTAATTTCGTTTTCAAAAACTTTTTTCTGCTCAATATGAAAACTGGAATGCCAGTTGTTAATATCGATTGTAGTTTTAGAAGCAACAATGTTTTGAAGTTCTTGAATTCTCTTTTTAGCGTCATCCAGAATGTTTCTAGCCTCACTTGTATTAAAAGTGTTGTTAGAAGACATTTGTTCCATTTTTGAAAGAGATTTTGAAACAATTACTTTCTTAGAAAACATTTTTGAGAATGGTCGTTTTATGGAAAACACAGATGGTTCTTTTTGTGGAACAAAAGTAATTCCCGAAAGTTTGTTCAATTTGTTGTAATCAATGGGTTTCAAATCCTTTTGTTTCATTTTATTTATGCTCTCTTCGACATGTTCTATCGTTTGCACAGAATCCCGAACGACGGGAGGATCATGTTTAGTGTAAATCACATTACCATTATACAAAACATTCTGTTCTTGCTGAGCTTTCTTGAGATTATTGGGGGTGTTGTTACCAAGAGCCACTTTATGTTTAGTATGGTAAATCGGATTTGTTTGATTTGAAATCATTTTCATTGTTTGACTTGACTGACCCGACTTAACCACTAGTTCTTCTAAATGTGCAATCATGTGTTCTGACTCTACGATTTCGGCCAAAAGTTTGTCTTCTTTCTTTGCAAAGTCCTTTTTCAACTCTTCCCTTTCTTTTTCAAGATTGGTATAAGCTGTTTTTTGTTTAGAAAGTTGGTTTTGTAAATCAGAAATTTCCGCGTTTAAAGCTTTTATCTTCTTGAAAGAATTAACATCAAGTGTATCAAACTTGAGTTGCAATTGTTTTTCCCTTGAAACGGAATTTTGATAACCAGTTTCTAATTCAGACAATCTTTTGTTATGAAACTCAAAAGCTTTAGCGTTTTCCTTGTAACTCTCAAGCTCAGCGGTCAATTTAACATTCGCAGCCTTAACATCGCGATTGACCTTTTTCACATTCTCAATTTCAATACGGCAATTATTCAATAATGATTCAAATAAAGCACGTGTTTCCTCATCATTCTCAGCATGCTGTGAAATGAAGCCTCCATTATGATTCACATCTGGAGTCGCTGAAGGAGTATTGCTACTAATTGGCGTGTCCAGGAATGTATCATAAGTGGATGTTTGCTTCTCAAAATGCTGTTCCTCATGAGGAGACATATTAAATATATCATTATTGTGACATGGGTTGAAATTTGATACCTCAGATGGTGCATTGGTGTCATAAACAGGAAGTGTATCAGAATCCGTGTCATACTTAGCTTCCTGAAGATTCGCCATGAATATGCAGTTCGCATCGATATCCTCTCTATCTTCCATGTCATCCATAAGAGCCATAAAATCATTTTCCATTGCGTTCAACTGAAATCCTGCCTCATTCTTTTGTGCCAACAACACTGCTTTCTGCAAGTATGCTAGGTCTCTTTTGTTCGGCTTAGTAGGACAGTTCCTTGCCATATGACCTACACCTTGGCAGTTGAAACGCTTTACCGGATTACCCTGATTCACATTTCCCAAATTCCCAACTACTGGAGCTGCAACATTTCTATTCTGATTACCCATTGCCTGATTACCAACATTTTGACCCCTCTGATTTCCAACAAACTGAGCCATCTGATTCCCTGCATACAGACCATGCTGATTCCCTGCATACTGACCTGCATTCTGCATATTCTGATTGCCCATATTTAATCCAGTAGCATATCCTTGTTGATTCCCATAAACTCCAACCATTTGGCCTTCATTGCCCATATTGAAACTCGGCTGAGCAAACTGCTTGTTGCGAGTGTTCGATGAGATCCTTTGGTTGTTGTTAGTTGGTGTAGAATAGCGTCCTTGGAATGCCTTTGACAGAAAAGCAAATGCTTGGGACAATGTTGCAGTAGCTTCATCATTGTCAGTGAATTCCGGTTCTTGGAATTGTGGGTGTTGCTGTTGTGGAATAACTTGTTGTTGTTGTGGGTAGAACTGTTGTTGGTAGACCGGTGTTGGTTGTAAAATGCATGATGGTTGCATGTAGTTGTGAGTGGAAGATGATGATGGTTGTTGAGTGTTCACTGGTAATGGTGTTGGTGTATTAGCAATTAATGCGAGAGGATCATGATTCTTAGCCAATCTTTCTTTCCTTACTTCATTAGCCTCAGCTTGGTTTTGCTTTAAAAAGTCATAGAGTTGATCATAATTCACCTTGTGTAAATCCTTTGGTTGATTGACAATTGTAACATAACGACCCCATTCTTCTGGAAGGTTATTGATGAATTTGATGTTTGTTGCAATTGCTCGAGGTGTCAACTTGTTTCTGATTAACTCATTCATCAAAGTGCAAAATCTGGTGT
This sequence comes from Artemisia argyi, assembly GCA_030686995.1. Classification (NCBI taxonomy): domain Eukaryota; kingdom Viridiplantae; phylum Streptophyta; class Magnoliopsida; order Asterales; family Asteraceae; genus Artemisia; species Artemisia argyi. The sequence goes on from CM060708.1 coordinate 253,205,863, forward strand.
AGTATGATTCAATTTGTTCACATTTGGTGGATGTAAAGTTCTCCCATTCAGCAAGAAGTTTGTTCTCAACGTCTTGTTGTCCAATCTCTGTTCCATGACATATCCTTCTAACACGTTCCCACATATCATGAGCAGTTTCACAGCTGTCGACCGCAGTAAAGATCTCCCGTGGTAATCCAAGTTGGATTAAATGCATTGCCATATCATCGGCTTTGATCTGTGCCTTGTCTTCATCTGTGTAATCTGCTTCTGTTTGTACACGCACGAATGGTTGAGTAGGAGGTGTTTGTTGAGCTATAGACCTTGATAGATCTTCTTGAGCACTCTAGAATCGTTAGTAATGTCACTGTAATCAATAACACACTAATAGACAATCCCTGCAACTTGTATTTATAAAGCGGAAACAAAACACAAGTTTGATACTAAGAACTCTTGATCCTCTATGGATCTTTTAATTATAATAAGAATTCTCTAAAAGTTATTCAATACATAAACCGTGTGTTCCTTTTATACTCAAGGAACCCTAAACCGTTTCTTAAGAAACGTATCTTCTAAAACTTCTAAAAGATATGCATTATCACTTCCTAAATAAACTCATGCATATCCAAACTACATTACATAAAACACGGAAATCCTATATCCGCAGAAACTAATAAAGCTGAACTATGTCTTCAGCAGATACACTGCTTCAGCAGAAACCAATTCTTCAGCAGGATCCTTTCAGCAGAAACAGCAGCAGAATTCTTTCTACACAGAATTCCCAACAATCCTCCCCTAATCTTGAATTTGACCTAGTTAAGTTCAAGATTCTTGATAGATCATTAAAGTAACATACGAAGAGGATTGTAACATAGCACCAGCAAAGAATTATCATCACTAGAATCTCTATGATCAGCATACACATAAACGCTCCATTCTTTGCAGCAACAAATGACTTAATGTACATCAAAACAACTTAGTTTCATACTATTCTCATCACTTCCAGGTGTGTTAACTCCTGTGAGAGGTGAATCATTGAAAATAATGGATTTGATGTCTCTTTACCAATAGCCATCACTACTAGAGTAGCCAAGTGTTCAAAGGTACACTGATAACCACATGATTTTTAGCAAATCATCAGCTATAAACGGATTTGAGATGTCTTTACCTGTAGCCGTTTGCTCAGGACTAGCCAATTATCTTGATGAAAATCATCTTGGTTAACTGATTACCAAATATGGTTTTCCACTGCCTTTACCACAAGCCATATACATGTGGGCTAGCCAATTATTCAGAATCCATAAAGGAAAGATCCATGGTCAATTGACAACCATTTCAACTACTCAGCAACAAAGCATTGGTGAGTTGACAACCCTATGGTTTTGAGCAAACCATTACAGCTATCAACAGATTTGATGTGTCTTTACCAAAGCTGTACCCTTTGGACTAGCCAACTTTGTGATGGAATAGTCAACATCAGGTAAGTTGATAACCAAACCTGCAGACAAATACTATACAACAATATGTTAGTTTTTTTTTTTTTTTTTTTTTTTTTTTATTTTTTTATTTTTTTTGTTACTAAGAATAAAATACATATACAACATAATATCCCTACTCAACTGCTGCTCTGGAAGTCTTAATCCTTTGTTTGAAAACCTTCACCAAAGATTCAGCAAACAATCTTGTATTACCAGCTGGATCAGGAGGAATTTCCAACTTCTGTTGTAACATTTTCTCCATCAAAGATACCTTCAGAGGATATTTGTGAATAATATCCATGATAATCCTCAGACCAGTGGTAGTTTCCAGCACATGTACATAAGACATAGGATAGAACTTCCAACTCTGAACTTTCCATTTCTGATTATTCTTCCATATATCATAACTTGCACCAGTAGGAGTAGAAGAATCAAACAATACTTGAAGATCACCCATCAAATACAATCCAGAACCTTCAGGAGTATGAGTGGCATAATACTTAGTAACCAACTCATGTAGAGTGACCAAATCTTGATAATTTACAAGATGAAGAATCTGCTGAAGAAAAACAAAAGATATGGTTGACTTATCCAATCTATGAATGATATTGATTTGACCATCTTGACTTAACTCCCAACTCAATAGAACCACTCTAGTTCCTTCTGGCCAATCATCAGATGATCCTTCCCTTATAAATGTAGCATCAGAATCATTTACATTAATTAAAATTTGTAATGATCCTACTCTAGCCATTCTCTTACCTCTTCTTCCAGGAACATAAATAGCATCATGAACTGCTGCTTCAGCAGAATCACCTTCTGCGGCTTCAGTATCCACTGATGGAGTATCCATTTGGTCATCAGCAGAATCTTCAGAAGATTCAAGTGTAGCAGAGGCATATTGTTCATCTATAGCTTTCCTGATTTGTTTGTTCCTAGCAGCTTGAATTTCAACTTCTCTTGTCTTCAGATCATGAAATCTAGCAAGTGCAGCCCTTTGTTCAGCTTCTTGATCTTCAGTCAACCTTCTAGCAGTTTCTTCACCTAATCTTTCCAGCTCCAATTGTCTCCTAGTTCTCTTCCTAGTGGGAGCATCTGATGTTGTTACTTTGGCTTTACCTTTAACCATAGAAACATCAACACCAGTAGAAGTAGTAGGTAAAGATACTTGTGCAGCAGTAATATGAATATTCTCAGAAGAATCCTCATCAACATTTAGAAGTGGAATTTTCTTTGAAGCATCCATTCCAGCTTTAGCATTCCTAGTTTTGATTCTATTATAAATCTCAACTAGGTTGTTAAAAAGAAGTCCCCATACATATTTCTTAGACCAAGCAGAATTATATACTGAGCTGCTCTGATTTTTCACATATGTTCTCATATACTCAGTTTGCTGTGCTTGAGTCATGGGTTTTTCCCTTTTTGCTTTAGCTTTTAATTCATCAGCTGCCTTCTTCCTCATCTTTAACATTTTCACAATCTCAGATTCATAATCTTGTTCCTCTACACTATTTCCAAAAAGATCAGCAGTTACAGTAGGATTAGCAAGCATCTGTTTTCCAATAGTCTGACTCATCAAACTCTAGAACTGCTGCATCCAATTCCCTTTGTCTTGCAATGGGTAAGGTAGAAACATATCTTTGAGTCTCAGAATCTAATTCTGCATCAAACTTAGCTTGTACTTCCTCAGCTAGATTTGCACTCTTCATATAATTTTCCCATTCTTGTAATAATTTACCTTGACTAGCTCTATCTTCAGTAGTTACAAGCTCATCCAAATCATCATGAGGAACATTAGCTTCAGCAACATCATCATTAGACACATGTACATCTGCCATAGGTTCATCATGTACATCTTGAACCTCTTTATCAGTAGAAACTTGTATATTCTCAGATGAAGGATGAACAGGAGAATTCAAGTATTCTTTCCCAGCTACAAAATATGTTTCTCCTGATGTATTTCCTTTGTCAGCAGATTGATCAGCAGCAACCCTACTTAATGATTGTTTCTCCTGAAGTATATCCACAGCTTCAGTCATCAGCACATCATTATCACTACCAGATACTTTTGAAGCTTCAGCAGTTTGTCTTGCCAAATACTGTCTTGTACTTCTTCTTTGAACTAGTATGATTGGTTTATATTGAGATGCTGCAGCAGCTTTAGGAGGAAGAACATGAGACTGTCTAGCAACTTCAGCTAGAATCTCAAGAGAATCCAAATTTGCCTCCTTTGCCACTTCAGTAGAGTCCAATCCATCTTTGCTTTGCTTCTGTTGACCCAGCTGTGTCTCCAAATCTTTGACTTTGCTTTTCAGAACTTGAATCTCATTACCAAGAGTAGTCTTGGTCTCAGCAAGTTCTTTCTGGAGATCTTCAGTCATTTTCATATACCTGTTAAGAGATTCATATACAAATGTGAGAGTAATAGGGTCCTCTGCTCTACCACTTGATTGCTCAGTGGTATGAGGAGCTTCATTGAACCCTGCAGGAGTAATAGACTCATGTACAACATTAGGAGAACCTACATTAATTTGCTCTCCCAAAGAACTAGGTGAAGGTAGTCTATTAAGTTCAGGTTCAAAAGTCTGTAAATCATCTTCAAACTCATGAAATTGCTCAGTTGGAGCATCCTGAACTGGTGAGATGGTAGGGCTAGGTGACATGTGTACAGGGGTAGGTGGTGGTAAGTCAGTAGAATCAGGTAAAGGTTCAGCAGTTGTAGCTGGCGCTTCCTCCATTACTACTGAAGGATTACCATCAGCAGCAACACCAGAAGATAATGGATTACCATCATCAGCAGCATTAGAAGTAGGCACATTACCAGCATCATCCCCCTCAACTACATTAGCATTGCCTTGTGGCAACATTGCTTCCAACATAGGGTAATGTTCCCCAGTATAATTAGTTTTCATTGAGGCAAACAGCTTAGAACCTAGACTTTTAATGGGTATATGGGTCATATCTTCAGTGGTTATGTCTAAGATTATCTGTAAGAATCTAGGGTACATTAAAAACTTATGCTTTTCCTTATCTATATTTTCTAGCATATTTTCAAAAATAAACTTAGAAAAATTATAAGTTACACCCTTAGAAAGACAAACAATACCACAACCCAATTGCAGAGAGAACTGATTCCATCCACCACACTTGTTGCTCATACATTGAAGCAGCAGATGCACCAGATACCTCCACTTAGGACAAAATTGATTCTTGTGCCACTTTGATGTATCAGTACTTTGATATCCAGCTTCTCTTAACCCAGCAAGAATCTCTGCAGTATTGGAATGATACACACCATTTTCATCATCCAACTGAAGCTTTGTCCTTATCAACCCTTCTGTCACCACATATTCTACACCATCAATTTCAGCTACAATCTCTGTAGCAGATCTCTTAGTAGCAGATGCCCAAAATTGTTTCACCAAGGATTCACACACCAAATTGGGACAATAAGTCAAAGCATAATGAATCTTCGACCTTTGTAGAAATTCCACCATCAAATCAAATTCTTCATGTCCCTTCTTTGTTGTTAGAATAGCGTATTTGTTATGATCGTCCTTAAATTCAAGTTGAGCCATTTAACTGAATGTGTGTGAGAATGTTATGAATTACTCCAAAGAATAATGGGTTTATTTGAAGTGATAAGCGAATAAATTTGATTCGAAAAGATATGCAGAGTGAGTTAAATTTGGAAGTTCCCCAATCGTGGTCAAAATTATCGGAACAACTTATTGACCAAGTCTGACAAAACTTCTAATTTTAAAATTAACCCTTCAGCAGTAACGAAAGTCAAACCTGCTGAAGCACAGTCAACTATCAGCAGAATCGACCAAAGGTAAAAATATCTTCGGTCAATATCTTGATTTTACTGTGCCACCCAACTCGCATTTAATATCGTAACTCCTAAAATTAGCTTATTTAATCACCCCAAATCACACATCTCATTCATCAACTTTCCCAAATTATCTTTCAAACCCTAATTTCTATTAATCCCAATTCACCATTCAATACATGTCTTCACACCCAGAAACCTCAGATTCAAATTCCTCTTCTTCATCATCAGAAGAGGATATACCACCATATCCATGGGGGTTTGAAGGTTCTGACTTTGAAAGAGCATTGAAGAACCGATGGGATGCACAAGAAAGACAACGGAATGCTCATTTGAAGGGTGAACCAAGCAATGCACCCAATCCTGCTGAGAGAGAGATTGTCTCTCCCTTCATCTATACCTCTGATGAAGACTCTTCAGAGGAAGAACATGAAGATCCATCCTTTCTCCCTCCTTCCACACCAAAGAGACCCCAACCAAGATCAAGTACTAGGGGTCCATCTCCTCCAACATCACAAAATTTGGTGTTGGATCTTCCTGCTCCAGGACCTGGTCTTCCACATCAAGAACATATTGGACAGAGCAAGAGTTCTGAGATCATACGTAAGGGAAAGGAGAAGCAGAAGTAGGTGATTGAGGAATGTAACCATGAGGCAAAGTTCTTGAGTATTCTCTTGACTTTAATTCATGAGCATCTTCCCAGTCTTCCTTCTCTTCTTTTTCCATTTTCATCTTCAGCTTCTTCATTGTACTTGTCATAGCCTCAAGTATTTTGTAATAAGTGATAGAAGCTAGTAGTACTGAATTAGTCAATAGTTTAGGAATGGTCATTGTATCTCAGTTGCAACATTGAATGTAAGCTGTAACTTGTTTCTATGAATGAATGAGAAGATCTTAGTTGAATTTCTCCATTGTGTAAGACCTTCAGCATGTTTCAATTGATCAGTAGAAACCATGTTCAGCATATCGACCACATTCCTTTGACTTTAGCTCTTGGTGACATTAATCATGGAACTTTCATTCTTAGAACATCTGCAAAACAATCATCAAACAAGCAAATACACCAAACAACTTGCACAACTGTTAGAGGGTTAGTGTTAAAAACTTGTTAAAAACTCAGAAATTTTACAACATATACAAATAATCCAAAGTTTACAGTCATCATCCTCCCCTGAGGCATATGCCTCCCCTGAGGCTTATGCCTCCCCTTAAACTTTGCAGTTAAGGGTTTAACATTCCAATATGGACCACCAAATATTGAAACCTTGGTCCATCAAATGCCTTGGTTAATAAATCTGCCACATTTTCATCTGTATGAATTTTGACCACTTTAACCAAATGTTTCTCATAAGCATCCCTTATAAAATGATGTCTGATTTCAATATGTTTGGTTCTATTATGAAAAACTGGATTTTTAACAATGCAAATGGTACTTTGATTGTCAATGAAAATGGTAGTATTCATGAAGTTATACCCATAATCCAGTAATTGATTTTGAATCCATAGAACCTGACCACAACAATTAGCAGCAGCAACATACTCTGCTTCAGTAGTAGAGGTAGCAACAATGGTCTGTTTCTTGCATTGCCAAGAAATCAGTCTTCTTCCAAGAAATTGACAACCTCCAGTCGTGGATCTTCTATCCAAATTGGCACCAGTATAGTCACTATCACTATAAGCTGCTAGCTGAAATGGAGACTCTTTGGGATACCAAAGACCTAATTGTGGTTGGCCTTTAAGATACTTAAAAATCTTCTTGACAGCATTCATATGAGAGGTAAGTGGAGTGACTTGGTGTCTAGAACATGCACTCACAGCAAATGTAATATCAGGTCTTGAGGCAGTCAAGTACATCAAAGAACCAATCATAGACCTGTATAAATGAACATTCACAGGAAGATCAGGAGTAAGATTGTTCTTTGGTTTGGGAGCCTCATATGGAGTTGTGGCAGTCCTGACATTTTCCATAGCAAACTTGGACAACATATCTTTTACATATTTTTCCTGATGTATAAATATACCATCAGGTTTCTGCTGAACTTGCAAACCCAGAAAGAAAGTGAGTTCTCCCATGGCACTCATCTGAAATTCTCCCTTCATCAAATCCTCAAACTCTCTACACCAGGCTTCTTTGGTTGAACCAAAGATAATATCATCCACATATACCTACACAAGAATAATATCCCTAGAATCTTTCTTGAGAAATAAAGTCTTGTCAATGGCACCTCTTCTGTAGCCATTCTTCAGCAGAAATGTGGAGAGTCTAGCATACCAAGCTCTGGGAGCTTGATGTAGTCCATAGAGAGCTTTGACAACTTTGTACACATACTCAGGATGATCAGGGTCTTCAAATCCCTTGGGTTGAGTCACATAAACCTCCTCTTCAATCTCTCCATACAAGAAAGCACCTTTGACATCCATCTGATAAACCATAAAGCCCATATAAGAGGCATAGGCCAAAAATATCCTTATAGCTTCAACTCTGGCCACTGGTGCAAAGACCTCATCATAGTCAATGCCTTCCTCTTGTCTAAAACCTTGAGCCACTAGTCTTGCTTTGTTCTTCACCACAATACCCCTGGCATCTCTTTTATTCTTCAGAATCCATTTTGTCCCAATGGCATATTTCCCATCAGGAAGAGGAACTAAAATCCAAACCTGCTGATTCTTAAATTGCAGCATCTCCTCTTGCATTGCTTCAAGCCAACTTGAATCAGCCAGTGCTTGAGTAACACTAGTTGGTTCAATCTGAGAAAGAAAACATGCAAACAGACAATGTTTGTAGTCTGTGTGATTGTTCCTCTTTTGATTGTAGACATAAGAGATAAAAGCAACTTCTCCATATTTTGTATTTTTGACAGTGCTTCAAGTTCGAACAGGGTCTTTAGGATCACCAATAATCTTGGATAGGGGATGAGCATTGTGAATCCTTTTGGTAGCTGTAGGTGGAACATCAATGTTGGTATCAATGTTGGTGAGTGTAGGCTCAAACTTAGTGTCATAAGAGGCTGAGTTAAACAAACCAGGCTTTGGTTGATAATTTCCAAGGTCAGAAGGACTAGGAAATCTGGTAAAGGGCGTATCAAAGTCTGTAGAGACTTCAGTAGAATGAACAGCAGCAGAATCAGTATCTTTGACATTGTCAGTGGGAAGAGGTGTGCCTCCAGCAGTATCCTTGTTTCCACTGACTGCTTGGGCTGACTGATGTAGGATAGCCTCAGTCTCTTGTGTAACCTTATCATTGAGTTTCTGAGCTTCCTTTGTAGCAGCATGTTCCTGCTTCTGCAATCTTGCAAGATCTTTTGCATATTGTGACTCATCATCTTGTTCAGCAGCAGAGTGATTACCTACAAAATGGTTAGATGGAAAAGATGGTACAACAAAAGTATTCTCTTCTGGCTCAGACTCACATTCTGAGTCATCATCCATGGAACCTGCAGGATTAGAACTTGAATCTTTGGTACCTGCATCAGGATTAGAAGCATGCCTAGTATAACTCAAATAGTCAGTCAAATAGTCTAGGTCAAAATACCAAGAATGGCCTTGACCCTGAAGATTAGGCTGATCTTCAAGAAATCTCAGATTAAGAGTCTCTTCAATCTTTTTAGCATTCAGATTATAAACCCGATAGGCCTTGCTATGAGCTGAATACTCAACTATATAACCTTCATCAACTTTCCCATCAAATTTACCCAGTATATCAGCAGTATTCAGAATAGTCACCTTGCATCCAAAAGGCTTAAGGTAACGGATGTGTGGAACTTTCCCAGTGAGAAGTTCATAAGGTGTCTTGACATGAAGTCTAGTGATGGATACCTTGTTCAAGACATGACATGCAGTACCTACTGCTTCAGTCCAAAACATGGTGGGTAGTTTGGAGTCTGCAAGCATTGATCTTGCTGCCTCAATGAGGGTTCTATTTTTCCTTTCAGCAACCCCATTTTGTTGTGGAGTTCTTGGAGTACTATAGTCCCTTCTAATCCCTTTAGACTTACAGAATTCTATAAATACAACATTTTTGAATTCTGTACCATTGTCACACCTAATTCCCTTAACCTTTTTATTCAGCTGGTTCTCAACTAAGATAATGAATTCTTTCAGAATTGGAGTTGTTTCATCCTTAGTTCTGAGAAAGAACACCCAGCAAAACCTACTATAATCATCTGTAATAACCAGGCAGAAGTACTCATGATCAATACTTCTAATGGGGGTTGGACCAAAAAGATCCATGTGCAGCAACTGAAGAGGTTCTGAAATGGAGCTCACTGCTTGGACTGTTTTGTAGGAGGCTCTGTGTTGCTTTCCCTTGTTGCAAGCAATACAGTTATGTTCATTGGTGAAGAGTTTAGAAGGAAGGCCCTGAACAAGACCAAGTTTGGATAACTTGTTGATGGTCTTGTAATTCACATGTGCCATTCTTCTATGCCATTTATTAGATTCATCCAGGGAAGCTTTGGCAACCAAACATGTTAGATCACCTTCAGGCTGAACATCATTCAGATTGAATGTGTATAAGTTGAAGGTTCTAGGAACTCTCAGCAATACAGTTGTATCTTCTGGGAGTTTGAAGTCCTTGGAAAGTACAAGACACTCATCTTCAGAGAAGAAAACCTTATGTTTAGAATCACAAATTTGTGATACTGAGATAAGATTAAAATTCCCCAGTTCCTCCACATAGTAAACATTTTCAAAGTCTAACAAGGGAGTCTTTATGGTTCCTTTCCCTGTTATTTTGCCATCTCCACCACCAAAGGTTACAGTGCCACCTCCTTCAATGGGCTCAAAATCATGCATCTTATCCTTGTTCCCAGACATACTTCTAGAACAACCACTATCAAAGATGCCAATTTCAGTACTTTTCAAAGGATGTTCCTACAACAACAACAAAATTTACAATATTAGTACACATTGGAGACTCAAGTCATTGCTGACTTGAGCCTGCCTTGTGGATCATCAGAAACAGGCCATGTAGATGTTTTAGATCCACCATTGTTCTTGGGCCTGTAATGCTTATTAGGTCCCTTCTTAGTCCAAGAACAACCTGCTGAGGGCTTCACAGCAGTATTCCATTTCCCACCACCATTACACATTGAGTCAAAGTGATTAGGCCAATAATTATTATAAAAGAAAGAACTAGTGGGTCTGACATAAGGTCTAGTACTGGTTTTTCTCCAAGAAAAATGAGTTTCAGCAGAATTAGGTTTCTGCTGATGTGGAACAAAAGATGGTATTTCATTAACATTCTTCCACATTTGCCTAGTTTTTCGTTGACTAATGCCTGCACCCATTCTTTGCTCATGATATGTACAATCCTTAATCAAGTGATATTTACTTCCAAACACAAAACACTTCTTCTTTTTAGAAGATGTATTCAAACCAAAAGAATTTCCATAACATGAAAAAGTATTCAAATCACCATGACAAACAGAATTGTTTTTAACAAAGCCAAAAGTATTATTATGCAAAGAATTGAAAAACAAGTCTTCAGTAGAAACTGTCTTGTTATCAGCAGCAACTTTAGAAGGCTTGTGGGGAGTCTTGGGTGTGGTCCTGGGGGTGGTCTTTGGCATGGTCTTGGGCAGGTCTGACTTCTCACTTGAATCACAGCTAGCAAATGAGGTAGACCCTTCATCAGAAGACTTGTCACTGTTACAACAAGAGACAAAGTCATTAGATTTCACAATAGGGTCTTGAAAGTCAGTTGACTTTTTTCCATATAAGTGATGTGATCCATCAAAGTCAGAAGGTTTGGACAAGTCTATAGGCATGTGTTCTCCTCTAATAGGTCCAGGTACAACATTCAATCCCCCTTCCTTAACATATTTTACAGGTTTTTGAAATTCTAGGAGAGGTTCAGGGTCAAACACACTAGATATATCAGGGTAAGTTAATTCCTCTGGATCTATATATTTATCGTACCCTAATGCTCTTCTAGACCTAACAGATTGAGAACTATCAAGTAATTTCTCTAAATTTGAAGCCCCTTTCTGCCATTTCATACGACCAGCTATCTCTTTATCTAATTTAGCTTGTAACTCTTGTTTTTCTTTTTCTAAATCAGACTTCTCCTTTTCAGTACGTTTTAATTCTATCTTAGCAACCTCTAAATCACTTTCTAGAACTCTTATTTTTTCATCATATTTAACTTGATTCTTTTGAAACCAGACTTTTTGTTTCTCTAATGTTTTTAAAGCCATTTTATAAGACTCTACCTCTATATAGTACTCATTGTACTTTGGTTTCAATTCATCAAACTCTGGTTTAAGCTCATTGTATCTTACACTACATCCAAACACACAGTTGTTTACCTGAGAGATTCCCATCAAGGAGACTTGCTCCTTCTTATCTTCTGAAGGGGTGAATGCCAGCAGATTCAATTGTGAAGAAGTAGCAGCTTCCTCTCCAGCAGGTTCATGATCAGCCCAATCAATTTGGTGATCCAGAGTCACCATGGCCTTTGAAGGTACAGTCTTGGTATTCCCTGCTTCCAATGGATAAGAACCATATCTAACTTCATCTCCAGCCTTTCTCTCTTTACATTCCCTTGAAAAATGTCCCACTTGACCACAAGTGTAGCATTTAACCTTCCTTCTATCAAACCTTGCAGCTTCTTTGCCATTAAAACCAAACTTTCTTCCAGACTTGGCTTCAAACCTTCTGATGTTCATTGAGATCATTGCAAGCTCCCATTTCAAGTGCATCTCCTCCATTTCCAATGGATCTACCTGTTCAAAGTCCTCATAAGCAATAAACTGCTGAGGTTCATATTCAGCCACAAATGAATGAATAAGATCCTCCAACACATTACTTGATTTTGATTTAGGAGCAGTCTGAGTATAAGTTTGAGAAGAAGCTCCTGATGAATATGAACTTGAGGCTTGATGCACAGGTTTAGAAGAGGCACCAACAAATGCAGAATGAGTGGATGGACGAATGGGACTTCTAACATCAGGCTCAAGTGATTTAAGCCTATTGTAGAGGTCATCAAAAGACATCATGTCCAACCCACCTTTGGTCTTGAGAGCAATACAAACTTGTAACCAAGATGGTGGCAGAGATCTCAAAAACTTAGAATTGCAGTCTTCATTGTCGGGTCTAGCCTTCAACTGATTAAGTTGACTCAATATTCGATGAAATCTATCATAACCCTTATGAATTCCCTCTTCTTCAGATATCTGAAATTCTTGGAATTTCTGCTTCAGCAAGGACTTCTGCAATCTTCTTGATTCCTCATTCCCACAAAATCTTGCTTTTATAGCCATCCAAATATCCTTGGCATCCTCCATAAAATGGAAGTCACCCATATGGTCATCTGGTATAGCTTGGAGCAAAATAGTTCTGACTTTACTCTCCCTCTGCACAGCCAGAATCTCTTCAGCAGTTTTGGGTCCTACAATAGTAACAACTCCATCAGCATCTGTAACATGCTTCTTCAGACTATTCCCTTTCTTAACAACCTCCCACAGATTCCAATCAATGTTTGTGATCCAGTTCTGCATCTTCATGGACCACAGATGATAATCTTCTGCATTCTTCAAATATGGAAACTTAGCATTACTGTTGGAGAGATTGAGTTGTTGAAGAGAAGTGGTGTTAATGTTCTGGGTTGTATCTACATCATCATCTGATCCAGGCATGTTTGTTGATTTGTTTGGATTGTAAAGGTGTAAGATTCGTGATTCTTAGTATGGCAGAGACTCTCTCGAGGCTCTGATACCACTTGTTGAGCTATAGACCTTGATAGATCTTCTTGAGCACTCTAGAATCGTTAGTAATGTCACTGTAATCAATAACACACTAATAGACAATCCCTGCAACTTGTATTTATAAAGCGGAAACAAAACACAAGTTTGATACTAAGAACTCTTGATCCTCTATGGATCTTTTAATTATAATAAGAATTCTCTAAAAGTTATTCAATACATAAACCGTGTGTTCCTTTTATACTCAAGGAACCCTAAACCGTTTCTTAAGAAACGTATCTTCTAAAACTTCTAAAAGATATGCATTATCACTTCCTAAATAAACTCATGCATATCCAAACTACATTACATAAAACACGGAAATCCTATATCCGCAGAAACTAATAAAGCTGAACTATGTCTTCAGCAGATACACTGCTTCAGCAGAAACCAACTCTTCAGCAGGATCCTTTCAGCAGAAACAGCAGCAGAATTCTTTCTACACAGAATTCCCAACAGTGTTTCATTTGGATTACCTTCAATTTGAACTTGTCTTGGTTGAAATGGACCTTTTTCTATGGATTTGATCATTAATTTGCCATTATCTTTAGTTTTGATGTAACGAAGCATGCGGCTTGTCCATGGAAGATATCCACCTTTTTCAAGCATTGGAGGTCGGTTTTCGGCACAGGCAGCATGAATGTCTTGTTGAGTTGCCATGATTTGAATTCAAAGTGAAACGTTATTCTGAGGATCTTTTGAAAGATAACAAAGGTTGTTGTTGAAGATTAGATGTTTTGGTGAAGATGAAAGTTCATTCTCGGTTGATCTGATTGATTTCGTAATTTCCCGCCAAAAATTGAGTATGAAAATTTTCTTTCTCAAAATTTGAGAATCACAGAGAAATATAATTCTAAGGTTACCAGAAAAATTTGAGATTTGAAATTTTTTTCGCCAATTTTTACCGAAATTTTTTGAATTTTGGCCAAAAAATTTGAATTTCGGGCCAAAATTTTCAACCTTATACCAAAATTTAAATCTCGCATAAAAATTGAACGTTTAGTCTCGTGTGAAAAATAAATTTTACTCAAATTTTCCCGCCAAAAATTCTTGAAAGTTCTAACTCGGTAACCTCAGAAAATGCAAACTCGGTATGTTAGGATGTTGTTTCAAACTCGGTATGGTCTGTGAATTGTCAAACACGGTATGGTCTTTGAAGTTTCCCAAACTTGGTATGGTCTTTGAAGTTTCCAAACTCGGTATGGTCTTTGAAGTTTCCAAACTCGGTATGGTCTTTGAAGTTTCCAAACTTGATAAGTTTAGTAGTAACTCAAACTCGGTATTATTATGGAGTTCCTAACTCGGTAGAGAGACTTGAGTTGGGCAGAGTTTCCCCTTAGTTAAAGTCACAACAAGCCTAACTCGATAAACGATTAGGAAAAGAAGGCTAACTCGCCAAAATTATCTCAAACTCGATAAGTCAAGAAAACACCTAACTCGATAGACCAGAAAAGTCCTAACTCGATAGGACTTGAAGCTTAACTCGGTAGAAGTGAAAAACACCTAACTCAATAGATAAATTAATCCTAACTCGCTAAGAAAATTCACCAAACTCGAAAAAAAAAATTTCCTAACTCGAAAATTTTGCGATGAACAGTAACCGAAATCTTAAAAATCACTTTAATACCAAGTTTTTTCAAGCAAATCAAACCTAAAACAACCTATATTATCCCTAGGCGATTGATACCACTTGTATGACCGTAGAACAACCTAAATCACTATTGAATCAAGCCTAAACCTAGAGAGAGAAAGTAAGTAGAGAGAGAGAGTGAGTGGGAACTCTAGTATGTGGAATAATAACCTTGATATTACTAAATGAATCACTAAGAGAACCAACCTCTCAAATGAGGTTTACAAGAGTATTTATACATGAAGTCTAGGGCATCATCTATCTTATACATTATTACACTAATGGCCCTTAGACTTTCACAAAACATGAATACTAAGCATAAACTTCATCTAAATGATATTCTAAAGCAACCTATAACTACACGTTAATGACCGACACTTTTTATAAATAAAAATACGATTCTAACACATCTCATGCCTTAAGTTCTAGGTCTCACGCACAACTTAATTAAGTCGTCTACCTTAGAAACTGTAAAATTACAATTATGGTCTCACGCGTTAAAAGAATTTTACCTTGTTATAGTAATTTAGCCTAGGTCTCACGTTTACTAAATTAAAATTCCAAGTGTTCCTTATAGATAGATGGCACGTAACTTAAATTATTAAGGGTATTATTTTTGATACGTCAATCAAAATATGTACAAAGATGCATGCACTCATCTTTATAACATAAGTTTTCATAAAAACTTTTTATATCCAATTCGGGAAATTAATACACAAAATTTTACTTGAGGTTTATACCAAAACCCTAAGATGACTTTCTACAATTATGATTTTAAAAGTAATTCGTTTAAGACATATTCAAGATTGTGATAACCAAGGCAGACTCTAAGGCTCTTTTCTAAGCCTTCAAATCACGGTTATGAATATCATCTTAAAGGACTTAATTTTAAAAACATATTTGTACAAAACATCAATCAAGCAAAAGTTTATGGATTCAATCTCAAAATTAGTAATAAAGTATGAATTTTGCTAGTCTCGCCTGGGAGCTGATTACCGTGCGAATCGGACCACTATCGGCACTTAAGACCTTGCAAGATTCTTACTTTACCACTTAGGGTTTCACCATTATTAGTCCGTATTATTTTCTTTATAAAAACAACCCTTTTATTGCTTACAACAAGTCAAACTAAAACAATAAAAACAAGTATCAAAGAAAATCGAAACAACCAATAATTAATAAGTGAAACAATTAGCCACATGCAATCCGTATTAGAAAAGATCCTAATAAAATCAATTCTAGGTATAATAATGCATGTAATCAACTAAGGCTTTCTCTTCTTGATGGAAGAGAGTCACATACATTGACGAATCAATTGCGTAGGCTAAAGCTAATAAACACACCACATAGCATATATAAATCGATTTTAGTATGTATTGGAGTCTTCCCCAATTTAAGATCTATCTTAAACATGTGATAAGAAAACAAGATCCATGACTAACATGCATGTAAGTCACGGATTAAAACCTAACAATTAGCACATAGGTCACAAGATACGTTCAATTAACCGGTTAAAGACCTAGGGTTTCTAGTGATTACAAATAATCCAAGAAAACCACAAAACCCTAATTAGGGTTTCATGGAAAAATCGACCCCCCCCAAAATTAGGGTTAGGGTTTCGAATTTAATTATAAAAATAGGAAAAACCCTAGATCAAAAACATGTATCTAAAACAATTAAAGATCCGATTTTTATTACGTTTTAGTAATCAATTACATGTTATACATGGCTCGTGATGCCACTGTTAGAGTTTAACAATTAAATAGCACGTATTGCGGAAGCTAGGATCAAGTATAACACATAAATATTAACTAAAACATAAATAGTAAACGTACCTGATGCACTTCAAATTAACCTTGATTCTTGTACAAATAGATCAATGATAAACCCCTTACCGTTTTGTTTATCGATCTCTTGATAATTACTAAAGTAAGTAATTACCTCATTCTTGTACACACAAACTACCAACGAATAAAGGTTTGATGCAAGTAAACAAAACACTTAATTTTGCTTTGGAAAAAAATCGACCAAGAACCCTTGGAGGGGGGTTGGACGATCAGCCAAGAAAGAAAACAAGGAAGAAAAGATTTTAGGGTTTAGTATGTGTGCACAAAAGATGTGAAACCCTAATACTTGGCCTTGTATTTATACTATATGAATCTTGAAGAACAAGACAAGCATGGGTTGGGCTTCCCCTCCCTATGATCGACCGACCATGGACCCCTAGGGGTGTTCCAGAACCTTCTTGACTCCCAAGTTACACTCTAGTCCTTATCTTTCATTACTAACGATAGTTAGTCCATACGGTTAATAACTAACGACCATTTAGTCCATTAAGTGTTTATAAATATACATATACGATACATTTAACATATATATATATATTTATTTTACATTATTCTTGTTTGTAAAATGTGCAATCCCGAGGTCTCGGGTTCGATACTAGACATTTACATATTAATGTTTATACGTAACATTTAACACTTTTATCTAATGAGTGGACTCGATCGCCATAGAGGTACACATAGACAAAGCCAAGCATCTCCCAGATTCAAACTGGACTAGCATTTATCTTGATGCAATGGTTTCTTCTTAGTATACCTTGCAATTTATCATAAATTTAAAAATTAAAACCTTTTGGTAGTCTTAAAATAATTGGCAAATTAAATTATTATATTGTGCCTCGAAACGTCTAGTAACCCTCGTGTCTTCTCCGTTCTCTTTTCAAAAATTAAATTATTACATTATAAGTTTCCCTTTTGGTAGTCTTAAAATAATTAGCAAATTAGCATTTGCATATTAGTATTTCAATAAGTGTACTTATTACTTATTTCCTTATAGTTTCCCTTTTGTTAGTCATAAACCGGGTCAACAAGTCAAAGTATCAACCATGTCCAGGTAATAATGTCCATTTTTAGGCTATCGAGGTCACACCGAGGCCATGGGTTCTCGGCTAACACACGACTTGGCCAAACATCACAAATTGTTCAAGTGCAAGTTATAACCTCACAAGCAATCCTCTCGGCTACAACTAAATCCTACGGCTCGAGTTCTAAATCAAAACCAAGTCCATATCTACCGCCAACCAATCAGACAAAAATATTACTCACTTTGCCGAGACCACGGGATCTCCGCTTGAACCATACCGTGTACAAGAAAATAAATACCCGAACAAATAACAATAAGATTCAAGCCGCAACAATCCCAAATCCAAAATCCACACTAATGTAAAACCCAGATCGGACCATAGCCTGGATATGATCAAAACCACTATCACCGAGACCTTTTGGTCTTGGCTAGGACTCTCATAACCCAATAAGCAAACAGACCTCAGTCCGGTGACAAAAACCAAACCAAACGGCCTCAAAATATAAAACATAACCAAACGGACCAAAATAAATAACACAATAAATAAATAAACACAACCAACCAAGTAACTCAATAAGCTCATAATAAGCTCGTCGAGAGCTTATTTCTTTTCGTACGCGTAACAAACAAAACCAAACACAATTTTTGTGACCACGAAATGATACCAAACATATTTAAGCCCAAAAATTGTGTTTGGGCTTAATATTTAAAGCTAACTAGTTAGAACGAGTTTTATTAACACCGAGTCACACAAGGTGTGAATCGGTGTGGCCCACCTTCTTACCTATGGATCTACATGTTTCACACAAAATAACCACAAGGACGGCACGTGGGTGGTGGCGGTGTGTGATGAAAAGGCATGTGCACCACGGATTTACCTTTAAAGGAGTGAAATAAGGGTGGATTGAGTGTTACTTTGAAGGTAGAGGTGGCGGTGTTGTGTGGTGATGTGGGTTTGACGCGCGCGCACCTCAATTACGAGCTCACAAGGTCGATTATAGGGTGGGTATGGTGATGTTTTGTTGCTATCAAAGGGAAATGAACCCTAGTTACTATAACAAGGAAGGCTGTGAGCCCCGGCGGTGAGTAATCGTTTTTATGTGTTCTTTTGATCTTGTGTTTGTGTTTTTATTCATATAGTTTTAGCGTTGCTGCAAAAAATTTTAAGGTGCTCTCATTAGTTCTATGTGTTTTGTTTCGCGCCACCTTGTTAGTATATTGTTATTAATGATTCAGAGCACCAATGATTGGTTAAGCAGATGGTCATGTTTGTAGATTAATGTTCGTAGTATGTATTAGTAGATTAGTTTATTGCTTCATCATAAGTATGAAGTATGTTGCCAAGAACTGGATAAAGAAAGAAAGAAAATAGGTTAAGGATTTGGATGGGCTGGGCTAATGCAATAGAACCGGGGTGGATGACGCAAATTTGGCGTCACAAAAAAGACAGAATTGACGCTCTATTATATATAGTATAATGGGGATTATATACCCTTCCCAATCCGAATTTGCCAATTATCAAACATTGTGGGCCGGTTTTGTAACTTTGTGCAAGGGGTTATAAGTGTAACTTTGGTTTTCTTTCATAAAATTCGCTTCCGGGGCTCGTTTCCTTGTCGTAATGTTTACTCGAGACATTTTAAATCCTGTCAATATTTTAAAAATCATTTTTCAAATAAAAATAACAATTCACACGCATATATTTATTTAAACGTCCAAATAGTTTAATTAACGTATTATTATGTTAACATTTGTGTCGACTCGCGTTGTACTCAACTCAAGGTCTACGGGGAAAACCTCACGTATAACATAGCAATAATTTCAAGAACATTTGCAATATTCCAAAATAAATTCCCAAAACATTCCAAAACGGTTCCCAAATATTAAATATTAGTTTTTAAACATAATGCTGTATTAAAAATATATCTAAAAAATTACCGGTTAGAGTTAATTACATAAAAGGTCATTGTGGTTTGCTTGAAATTTGACTGTCAGCCACTGGACATTTTTTTGATGGGCTCAATCACTGTGGTTTCATGTTATTACGGACCCAAGCCAAATTTATTATCTCTCCGTTAAATCCACACACGTGATAATCACGTGAGGGTATATTTGGAAATTCATGTTTCCCACTCTTTTGATATCTTAGCCAATGATGAAAAAAAAAGAAAAACACCTACCTATTCATCTTCTCTCCTTTGCTCGCTACTCTGTTTCTAATGTATAATCTAAAACCACATTCCATGTGATTTGGATATAATGGATTATCCAAATGCTTGTTCGCTACGAAAAGAAGGAGACGCATTTGATCCTAAAAAAGCATACAGTATAATTTTTAGGGCTAATTAAAATTAAATGTTTTTATCTTAAATTGAACATGTGAAAATACTTGTTGATTAGTTCTTGTTGTATATTAACTTGAAGTTTTGATCAATTCAACAGGTAAGTCAACCACATGTTTTACATTGGAGTTGCACCATGGGTTTTTTTTTTTTATTATTTTTTTTTTTTACTATGGGTTTTGGAAGGAGATATATGAATGATAAGGTTTCTTGGTTTGATGGAGTTGATATTGATGTTTTTGCAGTAATTGGACTTAAGGATATCACTAAGTTAGGTCACAAAGAAGAAGACACTATGTACTTCCACTTTAGAATACCTAATAGGGATTTAGATAGTGGACTTATGCCATTAGCTTGTAACAGTGATGTTTTATGTTTAGAAAAATATGTAGGAAAGTGTAAGGTGATTGAGGTATACTTAGAACTTTGGCTTTCTTGTTCGGACATGGGTAAAAAATTTGCTAACAAGCCCAAGGTCACCTTTGATGAGTTACCAATTGAAATTGATATGTCCCAAGAATTTAACCCCTTTTTTAGTAGTGTTGAGTTAACTAGTCATTCAAGTGAGTTGAATGCTGAATTACCTGAACCTAGAGTTGATAAAGAAATAGGTCAATCTAGTGGGAATAAGAACCAACAGGATGAAGATAGTGGTTTCATGGAATTGTATGAGAACCCAATAGTGATGTTGAGGTTAATATGGATGAGTTTAGGGATAAGATAGACAAGAATGTGGAATCTGTTGATGGTAATGAGGCTGAAGTATGCAGTGATGTAGAAGTAGACCATGAATACTTTGATAGTGCAACAGATGAGGAGGGTGATATTGAAGTTGAAAGAAATCAGACATTGAGAAAGATAAGTAAAAAAGAAAGATCACTTGCAGGTATGTCTTCTGAGTGGAATTTTCATGTGGGGAAGAAAATAGCTAGCAAAGAACTTATTAAGGAAATGGTTACTAAGCTAGCTATGGAGGAAAGGAGAAAATTGCATCTTGATAGGAATGATAAGAAAAGAGTAAGGGTTATATGCAGGGGAAAAATACCAGTTTTTAGTGAAGCTAATGAAGCTAATGGGCCATCTTCAAATGAACCTAGTGGGCCTGTTAATAATAAAAATGAGCCTAGTGGGCCTGTTAAAAATACAAATGAAGCTAGTGGGTCAGATAATGGGCCTGTTATAGATAATAAGCAAGGTTGTCCATGGCTTTTACATATTTCAAAGGGTCCACTAGATAATTCATGGATTGTTAAGACTTACAAGACTACCCACAAGTGCCTTCAAACAAGACAAGTAAAAAAATGCACAGCCTCTTTTTTAGCAAAGATGTTGAAGAATCCATAGTTCCTAACCCTAAAATACCAACCACCGCTGTTAGAGACCAATTGCAAAAAAAAAAAAAAAAAAATCACTTAGGAGTTTCCAAAATGAAAGCCTATAGGGCAAAAAAGATAGCAAACAAAAGGATAAGGCTCCTAACACACCAGATTCTACAAGTGCTACACAAAAGAAGACAGGCAAAAAGTAACCTACAAAGAAGAAAGGCACCAAAGCACCAACACCAACACCAAGTACTCCAATGTCAGGGAAAAACAACCAGCTCCTTCTGCAATTGCTATTCCAAGGTCAGCAACACCAAGATCTTCACAAGGTATCATCATTATAGACTCACCTTCCAGAAATACAAGGAGTTCACAAGCTTCAAAACTTTCCCAATAAGCTACAAAAGGTAAAGGAAAGGGAAAGGTTATGGAGTAAAAAGAAGAGAAGTCATATCTGCAAACTTTTGTTAAACTACTACTTTATTATTGTTGTTCAAACATTGTTAATGCATTATGTGTTTTGTATTTTTATTAGGATTCTGTGTTTGGATACTATATTGCATATGCTGTGGTAATTTTGACTTTGCATTTCCATTTGTATTCAGACTTTCCATTTGCATTTGCATTACAAATTTTGACTTTGCATTTCAATTTTTGACTTTGCATTTGCATTTCCACATTTGACTTGCATTTGAACTTGTGCGTCATTTACCTGCATTTAACTAAAACAACCCATTCACAGTCAACTTTGAGTTTGCATTTCCATTTGGATTCTGACTTTGTTTAATAGCATTTAACAAAAATGACCCATTCACAATCAATTTAACTTGCATTTGGATTCTGACTTTGTTTGCATTTGCCCCTGTGTGTCATTTACCTGCACTTATAAGTGCATTTAACCAAAATGACCCATTCATAGTTACTTTAATTTGCATTTGCACTTGTGTTTCATGTATCATTACCATTTTTGACTTCGCACTTGCATTTTACTAAAACAAACCATTCACAGTCAATATAACATGCATTTTACTAAAAAACAAACCATTCACAGTCAATTTAACCAACCAAACCATTTCATTAACTACAAAATTTGGAATTACAACATCCATATAGGTTAAATGTTGGGATTACAATATTTTACCACATCATCCAAAACCTAGAATTAAAACATCAATGACTAAGATAGTAGGCAACAAACAAGACCCAACTGAGACCCAACATCATCTTCAATCTTCGAACTTGACTCATTTGTCTTGTCACTGTATCTTGAAGGTTGTTCATTCTTTGCAACAAGCCAGGAATGATCTGAAAAGATCTTCTACACATAGGGGGATCAAACCAGGAGACAAACCCACAACTTGGCTACATTTATCAATTAGGTCAAATTCAAGAAAACCAAAATTAAAAGATAACAAAATATCAAAACTTACTATGTTAGCACAATAATTGAATCTCCTTCCTGGATTCCTTGGTGTCCAAGAAGTAACAACCTTCAAAGGGGTAAAATGACAAATGGGGCATTCATTATCCATGAGTTTCACAAGGATTTGGTATTGTGGTTTATTTTTTTTATTTTTTTATTTTTTTTTGGATATGCGTATGTGTATGTTTATAGACTTAATTAGGGATTTTGACTACAATTCAATACCCTAAATAAGTATCCAAGTGGAAAAACGGGGGGGGGGGGGGGGGGGGGGGGGGGGTAGGGGTGAAAACTAAAATGACTAAAATAGCCCTCACGTATTTGTCACGTGTGTGCATTTAACCTTTTTTTACATAGATAACGAAAATGGATTGGACCGGTAAGAACATGAAACCACAGTGACTGAACCAGTAAAAAAAAGTTGAGTGACTGATAGTAAAATTTCAAGCAAACCATAGTGACCATTTATGTAATTAACTCTACCGGTTATCACACATTCAATAGATTATGGAGTTTTTTTTTTTAATGTGTTGTAATTCATGTATAGGCCATTGATTACACTGAGAGTCTTAATGTTGCGGCTCTTGCTCGAGAGGTTAAGGTGCATTTTTGTGAAGCCAAATTGTTAGCTTTTTTGCTACTAAGTATTCTTTTTTAATGTAGGTCTATCACTTTACATTAATTTGTTCTCATTGTCATTAAGCGCATTCCTTAATACTCTTGGATCAAACATTGATGTTACTATCCAAAACTGTGATCAACTTTTGCATATTTGCATAACTTGGTTTGATAATAAATTTTGTCACTGATTATATTAGTTGCAGTATCTTGTTGTCATGATATTATTTATAAGTATTTAATTTTTTGGAAACAATAATTTTAGGCTGTTACAATACTTATTACATCAATTACAACCTACTGTATATACTATATATGGTATAATCAGTAAGGACACCTTTATTTGTTATATGTACATCAATTACTTTTGTAAATATGTACACATATTTTAACAGTAAGATTGTTAATTCTACTTTTGATATATCCTTCAGAACTCACCTAAGTGGAAATAGGTCCGTGTCTGTATCATGTCTGCTGATAGTGAAGCAGAAAGGGTTGAGAGGTATGATTCAACATCACTGTCACAAAGTTGTATTGATATTATATGTGATTACGATGCTGTTTATGAATGATTTAGATGATGATTAGCGATTAAGTTGATGAAGAGTTATATGAAAATTATATGTATACGATTAATTTGTGGTTTATGCATGATTTGGATGATTGATAGCGATTAAGTTGCTAATCAATGAAATTAACATTATCGTTATTGTATAAAAGTTTTTTTTGTGTTTATGAATGATTTAGATGATGATTAGCGATTAATTTGACAAAGTTATATGAACATTATAAGTTATTAGGATTAATTTGTCGTTTATGGATGATTTAGATGATGAACATCGATTAAGTTGTTAAGTTTAACGAAATTAACATTACTGTAAAAGTTTTTTGTTGTTTGAAGCGTATTATATCACGAATTACAAGTTCGGTAAGAGATTTAGTCTTTAGGTTTCACTAAATTTTTATAAAAAGTTAAAACAAAATTTGTTGTTTATGCATGATTTATATGATTAGCTGAGTGAGAATGATATGATTCAAATTTTAGATGTGTTTTATAGTTGATAGCAATGTGTTCGCCAGTTTGAGCTGCTGGTAGGCCTTGCAAGTAATAACTTCGACATAGCTCCCCGCGTCAACCAAAATGCGGTTTACTTTTAAATTGGAGATCACGGCGGATACGCCTATCGGAGAATTCCCGGTGTCTTGGAGGATAGAAAAATCTTCTTAAGTAGCGTAGTTATTTGAAGGGCGGACTTCAGAGAGTACCACTGCTCTTGTTTGAGTAGAATCATGGTATCTTTCTATAATCGTCTTTGTGGCTCTTGTTGCTGCGGAGCCTCTGTGCTGTTGGTTTGACCCTGCCGGGTAACTGAATATTCTCATGTTCCGATGGTGACAAAAAACCATTAAAGTGCTCCCTTTTTTTTCTAATAATAAGGTACGGCAATAAGTTTTTTAAAGCCCCAACAGGCATGCCCATGGTGCCTGTGGAATCAACTGTATACGTTTGGCTGAAAGTTCGTGGGTTTGGTGTAGTGAAAGAGAACAAGTAGCTTCAGTTACTGAACAGGGTAAGTATACCTAGGAAATCGAGATTGGGATCCCATTGATCCAGCGGAAGCAACGGCTAGGGCATGGACAATAACAGATCCGGAGGTAGACCTTCTACTAAAGTGGAGTCACTGCCATATACTGAAAAAGAAGGTAGATAAACAAATGTCTTCTTCTTATTTAACTTAGTTTAAAACCACATAACACAACATATAAACATAGACATGAGAAAAAAATCATTTACTTGAACTCATATTTATATCTTGAAAATAACACAAAACACTATACATTACAATATTCTAAAATGTTGTGTACTACTCCTAATGATTAACTTATCACGGATCTCTATGTAATTCTCATAAACCTAAAAATCTAGAATCTTCTAGAATGTTTAAACTTTCAAGAGGTTGTAACTAATTTTTCATTTTTTATAACACTTTTTTACTTTAGGGTAAAGGTCAAGGAAATGTAATATACTCTTTCAAGAGTACTAACGTAGTTAATAGATTCACAAATGTCTAATTGTTTGTAATAACATTTAAATTTTGAGTGATATAGGTAGTCTTTTGACACATTACTTGTTTCACCAGTTACTTTTCAAGTGATTTGACAAAAATACTCTTATGTTCTTAATCTTTATCTTCCTCATCATCAATCCCAGATTCCAACGATCTTTTTCAGGCCAACACCATAAACTCTCCTTATATCAAACTAGAAAACTACAAATCTTACAATAATAAGAGACTAGAATATATTTGTCCGAATGGAATTTTATCAATTGTTTAGTTTAAACAAACAGGTACGTAAGATTTAATAATAGTACGTAAGATTTAATAATAGTATTAAACGTGTTATCGGATTCATTCTATGTATGATTTACGTCTCTACACGATCACCCAATGAT
Source organism: Artemisia argyi (assembly GCA_030686995.1). Taxonomy (NCBI): domain Eukaryota; kingdom Viridiplantae; phylum Streptophyta; class Magnoliopsida; order Asterales; family Asteraceae; genus Artemisia; species Artemisia argyi. The sequence goes on from CM060708.1 coordinate 253,231,552, forward strand.
CCACACGCGCTAACTAAACAAGACAATAGACAACTTGATGTATATCAAGATACAACAAGTATGTAACAAATGTTACAAGTGCACTACACTATCACTACAACACTTTGTATATTCTTGATACGGTGTGTTCTTCTCTTGCACTAGTAGAGGAATGAAGGTGATCACTTGGATGAATGATTGGATCACTTTTAAACAAAAATAAACTAACTAAATGATCAAAGAAAGGTGATTAGAGAGTATGGATTTAACTCAGAAAGTTCTGTATGAAAATTGGTGAATAAAAATTGTGAAGTGGTCTAATATTTATAGGCAAGAAAAAACTAGCCGTTATAAAAGGGATGGCACCACTAAAGTTCAGACAACACCATTAAATTTAATGGTGTCTTCAGTCCTTTAATGGTACCGTGGGGGACAAAAACGCTCATCTTTTTGTTTTAAGTGGGGAAAGTTTATTTGAGAATGTTTGGAGCTGTTTTGGGGCAAAAAGTAGTTGTTGAAATTTTTGAACTTATTTTTTCAAATAAAACATTTCTTTTTAATTAAAAAAAATTGTAAAATGTATTTTTGAAAAAATATTTTGTCAAATTAACAATGTGAAGTTTAGAGCAAAATATAATCATTTGATCATTTGTCAAATTGTAGATTTGTTTGTTCATACATTGAGTGATTTACGTCTAAATAAAATATTACGACTAAAAACTTGTTTACGTTAATTTTGAATAAAACTAGAAAACTACAAATCTAACACTAACAAGAAACTATAATATATTTGACCGAATGAAATTTTATCAATTGTTTAGTTTAAAAAACAAAAACCCATGAAAACACAAATGGGTCTAGACACAAAAACCCATGAAAATCCAAATGGCTTATTTTAACAACAAAAACCCATTAATACCCATTAAGGTCCGTTTGGTATCCTTCTATTGTAATGAGAGAATCATAATGGTAATGATTCTAAGTGTTTGGTTAACATGAGAGCCCACATTACATGGGAATGAAACATGGATATTATCCATACTCCATATGAGTCCAAGAGAGGAGGAATGACTTTATCATAGGCGAGAGGCCCATCACTATTATCAAACTCATATCCATTGCGATTCACGGGAGCATACCAAACTAATTGAAATGTCTTCAAATCTCTTTATCTTTGTGATGTTCTCCTGTTATAAGTACAATTACTTCTTTGCAAAAACATAATATATAAATGTCGCAATCATCATTGTTGAACGAGTTAATTGTCGCAACATGCACGTGGGGTATAAATCCTCTTATTATTTACATTTTACAATGTCGCATAAAAATGTTTTACTCGAAGATCCTTTGTTTTATTTACAGCTTCAATTTTCAGGACGACCTTGGGCCAACCTTGCATGAGTTCTTGCATGTTGATAGTTCGGTGGTGCTTTCGTTGGAACTTTATTTTTTCTTTGCGTTATTTCTCTTAAAATTGTAACTCTCTTTACCCGAGCAGGTGCTAGAGTTTGCTGTTGTTAAAGTATTCGAGATGAAACATCCGTGTATGGATTGAGGAACTCGTGTTTAGCATGTTTCAATCACTATTTTTGATTGTGTTAATATTGCTTTTAATACCATCTTTAGTTCACTTTAGTTACATCACTCGAATTTGTGGAAGAAGGATATTAAGGGTTGGTGTTTGATGTTTCGTGTAGCAAACAGGAAAATAAAAATGTAACGGAGGTTTTAATTTTTAAATTTCTGATAAATTGCAAGGTATACTAAGAAGAAACCATTGCATCAAGATAAATGCTAGTCCAGTTTGAATCTGGGAGATGCTTGGCTTTGTCTATGTGTACCTCTATGGCGATTGAGTCCACTCATCAGATAAAAGAACATGCACAGTTAGGCATATCAGATAAAAGAACATGCATGCACATCAGGTATATACTATGATGCTTGGCTTTGTCTATGGTTCTGAGTTTTATCACTACTAAAGTCAGCAAATAAAAAGATAAAAGAAGATGGAGGCATATGTGTACAAAACAGATTTGCTTAATAATTTTCCTAGTACTTCTATGATCTATCTTAGCCACTACGGTGAGTCACTCGTTAGAGTATGCGATCTTCTTCAATTCTCTCTAAAAGTCCCAAAACCATGGTTATGTTGCTCTCTTTATATCGCTTATAGATTTGACTGATTAATCACTCAAATCATCCATCATTCTTGCAAGTTGCAAAAAGCTTTAGTGTGTTCTTTATCTTAATGTCCATTCTGTCAACAATAGCTAGCATTGATATTTTCCAAGTCTTTGATCACAAATACGACACTTAATTTGCACCTTCATCACATTCACTGTGTTCTTATCATATCTTAACTCTTACTCAAACTTCTTCCATAGCAAATCAATCCACTTCCCGTATATTGATCCCAATGAGTCAAGGACACCAATGTTGTTGTGCTAGTGAGCATATCAACACATGCAATACTTAATTAAAGCAGTCACTGAGCTCAAAGATCACATTACAAATCCAAGTTTTTAACAATTCGTACCTATTTCAACAACAAAACCTGCTTTCCCTAAAAATATCAAAATGATGCCAATAATCATGTGAAAATGGATTGTCTTAAGCTTTAATTAAACTTATTAAACTGCTCAAGATTGTTCCAGTGATTAGCATCTTGATCGTAGAAATGATAAGCTATATCAAGCATACATAAAGCAATCCTTAACAGATCTGCAGAAGTCAAGTGTTTGTATGCTTGTTCTGTACGAGCCTACATAGAGCTATATTTGATTATTAGTTTCAGTACCTTACTATTTACGAGCACTAATAATGAGTAGAGGAACTGTTCTGTATAATGCAAATAAGAAAGCCTGACCTTTGAGTTGCAAAGCAAGTGAAAGAAATGAAAATAAAATCATGTTTCTAATCAGAAAAAAAGGGAAAGAAATGTAATAATTTTAGAATTTTTCCCTGAGTACGCAAATATTTCAATAGTCATCGAGTTTTCCATCTAGAAGTGTTAAGATTGTGGAGACTAATGGTTGCCAAAGTGACCACGGAGCGTGATATATGTCAACTAAGAGAGAAATTTTCCTATCATAAAATATCAAATATCACAACACTTCTTAAGTTTAGTTTATATAGTTCGAAGTAGTATTCCATACAGTATCACAAAACCTTTCTAGCGTTTCGGAAATATATTTTCAAATAGAAGATGGACACGTTTCTGTGGAACACGAACAAATCCAGTTACAAGGCGCTGCTTGTCATGCAAGAAAGTTCCTGTTGTTTTTTGCATGCTAAATATGCTGCAAGCCTTCATAGGTAAACATCCGAGGATTGAAGCAGACCTGCGTTGTACTACGTCGGAGAATGAGCACAATGCAACGCCAACCAACGAAGGTAGCAAAAACTCAAGATGGCAAGGCAGCAGAGTCACAGCAGCTTAAGAGGTGATTTATGTGTATTTCACCAATAGCTCTTCAAAGTGTTATAAAGATCGATCAAAAAGGTTACTATTCTCTGAGAGGCCATACATATGAACAGAAGCAAGATATTGTGTGTGGACTTCAATACAAGCATCTCTAACTGTTGTCTGTTAGGGGTGTTATAAACATTCTTCCACACTTATCACTAATTAACAATATATCCTGTCTCTTTTTAGCAATCTCTTTACATTTCCTGATTATACGTTTTCTTCGTATGTATCAGGTATTGATGTACCAAGGCCCCGAGGTTAGCATATGGTCTGCTGGGGTCACTTTACTCTACCTTATCATTGGAAGACCCTGATCAGTAAGTATTCTCATTACAAACAGACAAGGGTTTACTTTCAAATAGGTTGATGAATTTTTATACTTCAAAAATAACACCAACAGAAACATGAAAGAGATTGTAGAGTTAAGAGACAACAAAGATCTATAGGAAGTAGCAAAATTGCATGACCGTGTAGCATCATTTCCACCAGTATAATTCCATATGTGTTTTCTTACGTCTAAATTCTCCTGACACGCACCCTTAGTTGCAATTCAAACCACATATACCTATGCATGGGTCAATTTGCTTTCGTTTTATTTCAAACACGTCAAATAAAAAAACGTACCTAAAATGAATTTGGTCAAACATGATGAAAGTCGCCTAAAGTCTGATTAATGCTTTGTAACAACAGCTGACAAGATAAAGATACATAAAAAAAAAAAAAAACTTTTAGAAGAAAATATGCATGGGCTAACTCAACCTTGAACCGATCCTGCATGCATTGGCCACATTGCCACTGAACTAACAATTTTTTTTTTTTTTTTCCTGCTGTTAAGAGGCATCCACAAAACTATGAAATGGTGCAATATAAAAAAAACACCTGGAATTCCTAGAATTAATATACCAACTTCACTAACTAACTAGTTATGTGGTTAAGTTCTTGATGGTGTCGTGGTGTACCCACAGGCAAAACTAAGTGTAGAATATGCTCATTAGCATTAGTTTCTAATGCAATGCCTTAAGGTCTAAAGGACTTAGAGAAGCAGAGGCTGTTGAGGCAAAGGTAATGAGTCTTCACTACCTCTGAGTCTGACTGGTGAAGGTCTTCCAGACTTTCATGAAAAATATATATTTGATTATTAACTTCATAAAACCGTTTAAGTTCATCGTATTCCTAAATTGTACCATCGTTATAGAAAGTCTTTATTTATATTTTATACTGTTAGATTCACATGGAATTCAGTTGATTATTAAAGAGGTCAAATTAAATAAGATTTACTGACCCAAAATACCATAGAAATTTTAAATGATACCGATCTCCAACCATTTTAAAAAAATCCTAAAGATACAACTGATTGGTGACATCTCAGAAATCTTCAACCTAAAACATTAAGTGAGCAATTATGTACTGTAAGTATCTTTGCTTTTAGCCATGGGGGTCTAATTGGTTCCTAATTCTAGGAAGTTATCAGCTTTTGTTTGTTTGTTTTCATGACTTATTGGGTCATCCAAATGTTGTTTGTTTGTTTGTTTTAGACTTTATTCTTAATAGGAAGGCTGACCAAATAATCTGCAGGAGGACAGTCCTACACATATAGCTATGAGCTCTTAATCTTCTATTACCCTCTTCAAAGCTACTGAATTTCATGATCATAAGATCGATAATCCGATTGAAATGAGTTAGATATAGAAAGTTCTCAAAACACAGAAATCACACATTGTTCATATTATCAAACACAAGACAATTTCCTTATTCAGAAATTGATTATAAAATTCCCACTTATTCTTCCCACCCTCTCCTTCTTTCTGCATAAAGAGTTATTGAGTGACTCCCTCTATTTTCTTGCACATGGATTTTTTAAAAAATTTACTAGGCTAAATTTACAGCAAATTCTAAACCAGGTAAAGCTTGTACGTGAAATAAAAAGAGCTTAAGTCTCACCATCTAATCTCACCATCTTCGTGCAAATACAAGTTCTCAGTTTCTCCAACTTCCAGCCTATAAGATTCCTCAGCGAGTCTCATTCTCTGCAATTGTATACGAAAATTTTTAAGAGGAGTGCTAGACTCACTCACATTTTACAAAATTTCTCCCACACAATGAGGTGGAATGCATCTTAGCCACCCAATGCTCTCACTTGGTCAATTAATGCTCTCACATGAGTGGCTAAGATGCATGACACCTCATTGTGTGAGAGAAATTTTGTAAAATGTGAGTGAGTCTAGCACTCCTCAATTTTTAAAGCAGAACCAATTCTAAATAGGTACAACTTGGAATAATGGACAACAAAAAAACGTATTTTTTACGTGTTCGGAAGCCTTAGGCTATGTTTGGCGCAAAGCTTTTTGGAGCTTTTTAGGGTGATGAGCGGTGAGAATGAGCTTTTTGATTTTTAGTATTCGTTTGACATGAGAGCTGTGAGCTTTGCTACCTTAACAAAGTATATATCTATACTACTATATAATGCATTTGGGCTATTCTATAATTAGAAAGACTTAAAATCCAGACTTTTATTTGCTTATTATGGAAAGATTTCAAAATTAATTGGTTAGAAAGTTGGTTAGAAAGCAAGTTGGTTTGGAAGTTTTTTAGGAAACAGGTTTGGTTGTTTAAACTAAAATTATTTGGCTTAACATCTCTCCTTATAAAGTATAAAGACAACTAAATGTGTAACCAAAAAACCGAATAACGCAAAATATAGTCACAGGTACCCGCCGCCGCATTATGCAGGTACCGTTCTAGTACATATATAATGCTCAACAAACATTTCAATTTATACATGGTGATTTTTCCCTCTCTTTTTTTTTTTTTTTTTTTTTTTTTTTATATTATTCCTTAAGTCTCATAGGGTTGATCCTTTAGAATTGGACTCATTTTCTCATTGAGCGAAGGGTACGAAATAAATAATTCACTGATTAGGAAAATGTATCGTCTATACTATACGTATAAAAAGAAAGGACCTTGTAAAACAAATCTGGAACCCACCTTACCATCCAGGGTATTAGCTAGTAGGACTCTTCTATAACGAGTATTGATCAAATAAAAAGTAAATAAAGATATTAGACTAATAGATGTATAAGGTGGCCATATTAGTAAGACATTTATGTGTGTGCAGTGTGTATGAATGAATTATGAGTCAGCTTGTAAGTATGGCCTAATTGATTCTTTTGTATAAACCAAGAATCATTAATATTGATTTATTGATCAAAGATAAGGTAAATCTAGAGAAATAGGGTGAACCAAAGTATAGTCATTTAAGATCAAGGCATTAGCCGATCATAACCCCATGTTTCGCCGCATTCCTTGCATATAGCTAGACTTATACGGAGGAGTACACCTTAGCAGCCCCATTTATTCTTATATGCTTTCATGCCTTTACCCTTTTGTGATGTGGCTTTGCCTATTTATGTCTTTATACTATAGATGTTGTCCCGTTAATTATTACTTATGTGCTCGTACACCAATTTATTCCTTGTATGCTTACAAGCCAGTATGCTTTTTATGTCTTTACACACGCTCTTATACTTTTAGTCTGATAGTGATATGGCTTTACCCTTATCTATTTTTTTCCGTTTTCATGGTTGTATGCGCGGTTTACACGCTTTTATGCTTTTAGTCTTGTATGTCTTTAACTTTATTTCTTTATCATTGTGCCCCCATCCCCCAGGTGTATATGAAAATTCCATTAATTTACCCTTGAGTACAGGTGTGACCGTCTACACTTTACCTCCTCGTACCCCGCTCCGGCAAGATTGGTAATGTTGTAGCATTAGCCAATCATAAATCTCCATTTGAAAGAAAAAAAACATGAATATTCTCAATTCCCCCATTTATACCCATAATTTCCGTACATTTAAACAGACACTCTCTCCCTCTCAAAACTACATAAGCCAAACCATCAAAACAGTGGGATAAAATTGTAGTTTTCGATGCTACTATTGTATTAAAAGAAAGGATTGTGGCCAAAATAAAAAAAAAGAAACCAACCTCAATACTCCATGGTTTGACACTCGTCATGCCACACCTCGCTTTAACACTTGTCTTGTTATTTTTTTGGCAGGCTTGGTCTCCCAATATTAACATACGGAGAAACAAGGTTGGGCACAAATCTATGAGCAGTAATATTTTCGCAGCCCCTTAACAAGCGTTTGTTATCATCACAAAAGAAACTCATCCTATTCATTTTAGGTGAAGTGTAGTAAAGCATTTTCAAGTGAGCGACCTCATGCTTCATCTCGCAATCACTCGGCAATAGTTCCCAAGACTGTTCGACATTATAGCTTCTCATTACCCATATGTCACGCGGGAGAAGGTTGTCTTTGGTAGTATTAATTAAATATGCATAGTTGGTCTTCCAGAATCCCCAGGATGGTAAAATCCGATACATATTTTGAGTCATTAGGTTGGGGGATTACATTAAATTCCTCCTGAGATAAATCAAACGAAAAGATTACTCTCTTTTTCTTGCTACTATTATAATTGATGACATATAGTCTATAGTTGGGCCACGAGCCCAAATTATAGACATTACTAAGCCCAAACCCACCACGAGTGGGTTATCATGACGAATGACTTGGGCCATAATACCAATGGCTTGGACTCACGAAGCCCAAAGCCCAACCAAAATACCCGGTTATAGGATAAGGATCTTCTATTTACGGAATAGATATCCTTACCCCGGATAAGCACCACGTGTGCGAAGAGTAAGGAGCAAGAAACCTACACGGTCTCTGCGCCCTATATATGGAATAATATATTCTCATTAAAGGTACGATTCACAAAATCCCTAACTCTTCAACTAAACCCTAAACCGATTACTTACTCTCACGCCGGAGTCTAATCGTGGGAGACAATCCCACGATAAGCCTAACGGTGTTGTTTACTTTCTTAGTGCGCAGGTTTCACAAGCACTAAAGTTCTAATTGGTACGAGAGCAGGAGTCCAAACAAGGTGAGCCCAACTTTTGTATCAACAAGTGGCGCCGTCCGTGGGACCCTACACTAAGAACTCAAGACCAGAATGCCGAAAAACAAGAACTCAGGCCAGCGGACTCCGCAGCCGGAGAAAACATGTGATGATTCACATAGGAAGAAGCATCAAGATTCGACTCCAAGGCCAACTTCTGGAACAACCGGTACGCCTAGTCATCGTGAGTCGAATGTAACTCCAATCCCTACCACGGTAGAATTGCCCTTGGGGACAACCCGAGCCACTACCGTAGTCCCAAGCGCTGAGGACATTCAGCGCATTCTCTTTACCACTCCTCACCAAGTGGCATCCACAGTGGACAACACTGTGCCACCAGGAGCACCTAATAGAGAGAGGGAACCCCATGCGGAGACGGACATCCTCGCAGTACAAGAGGATGCACCTGAGGTGACATTAAACGATTTTGTGTCCCAACATTACGAGACTTTAACTAGTCTCATGCAAGAGGAGGCAAGAAGAAGGTCAAGCCGCGACCTGCAAAACCGGTTGGACTTTAGCCAAGAAAAATCTCCACCGCGCCACTATGAGCACAGAAACAATGAGAGGCGCACCAATGTTCACGATAGACTTGGTACAGCATCTAACTCTCAATACTCGGAGGATTACGAAGACAACGTGCGGCACACCAATGTCCACACTAGGCTTGGTAGCCGCATGATACAAGATAGACTTGGACGACAACATTCACCGAGCGTAAGTGCCTCAAGGTCAGGAAGCAGAAGAATCCAAGATAGGCTTGGGAAACACTACTCCCCAAGTACAAGCCCTTCAAACTCGGACTCCGAGGAAAAACGGCGCAAGCGCCGCAGAAGGAACAACTCCTCTTCTAGCAACTCCTCGGACAACGAGGATAGAGAGACGGGACATTGGAAATCTAAAAACCAACGTCGGTACGAGGAGGATGAAGATATTTCCCTCCCTTGGCGTCGCCAAAAAGTTGATGCGTTCACGCGACGCATAAGCGATTTCTCAGATGACAAGAGAAGGCGCATGCCTACCAATGTTAAAACATATGATGGAACAGGTGATCCTTATGATCACCTAAAAATTTTCGAGTCAGCGGCTGCTATCGAAAATTGGCCACAACCTGTGTGGTGCCATATGTTCAACTCTACCTTAGTAGGGAATGCACGAACATGGTTCAGCAAGCTTCCACGACGAAGCATAAATGGGTTTGAAGAGTTGCGGAAGGCATTCCGCCTAAATTTCACGCAACGAAAGAAGTGCGCAAAGAACCCTGTGGAACTAGCCAGAGTGAAATAGCGCCAAGGGGAATCCACAAGCGCTTATATGGAGCGCTTCAAGGATGAATGCATGCAAGTCAAGGCATGCCCCGAGGTACTAAAAATCTCAGGGTTCATGAACGGGATCAATAACCCAGAGCTAATACGGAAGCTAAACGATAAAGTACCCCAAAGCTTTGATGAGCTAACAAAGCGCACCAGATCCTTCATCCAAGGGGAAGCTGCGGCGGCAGACAGCAAAAAAGGTTACTCAACCTTTAAACCACAAGAACAATCTAGGAGACAATCCAATGACCAAAGTGGCAACAGCAACAGGAATTACCGCAACCGAGGTAGTGGAAGGGATAACGAAAAATACGTTCCACTCACAAAACCCCTAAAGAAATATTCGCGACAGAAGGAGCAAATTTTCCAAAACCCCCACCTATGAGCACTCCAGAAGAGAAGCGCATAGGAGGAGGATACTGCGAATACCATGGGCAGAAGGGTCACACCACTAACGAGTGCGTCCAACTACGTCAGCTAATTGATAAATTAGTGAGAGAAGGAAAGATGGACCACCTTGTTAAAAACATCAAAGAAGGGAAAGATAGACAAAAGAATGGGGCCAAAAAAGAGATACCAAAAAGTAAGGCTGACACAATATACATGATACAATCATGGCAGCGAAATACGAAACAAAAAGTCAGCTAAAGATTTTCCAAAGGGAACCAAATCTCTTTCCCCACTCTTACTGCGGACAACGCAGTGGTAGAACCACTCACCATCGAGATTCATGCGGGGGGTCATGATATCCACCGCATGTATGTTGACGGAGGAGCGTCTGCGGATATCATGTACAAACACTGCTTCAAGAGGCTACAACCTGCGATACAAAACCAATTAATTTTGGCCACGACGTCGCCGACTGGATTCACAGGTGAAAAGATTTGGCCCATGGGACAATTACGCATACTTGTGGTAGTCGGTAATGAATACCATTCCACAACAGCCTGGATGAACTTCATGGTAATCAGGTCTCCCTCGTCATACAATGGCATCATTGGGAGACCAGGAATATCAGCCATACGTGCAGTTCCATCCACAGCACATGGAATGCTAAAATTCCCAGTAGAAGGAGGGATCGTCACTCTCTACAACACCACTGCATCTCCAAGAGAATGCAACATAGTGATAGACGAAGTTCCGCGCGCTCCAGAACAGCACACGACCAAGGTGACAAACCTGAAAGTTGTAATCCACCAAGATTATCCTGACCAAGAGATATCAATTGGGGGATCACTGTCCGACAAGGGCAGAGCAGCTGTGTGCGCATTATTGCAAAAGAACCTAAACATCTTTGCATGGGAACCCAAACACATGATCGGAGTGCCAAGAGCCATAGGAACACAAGCTAGAAATCCGACAAGGATATCCTCCAATACGGCAGAAAAAACGCGGCTAGGCTCTAGAACACGCAAAAGCTATCCTAGAGGAAGTGCACAAGCTCGTGGACGCAGGGATCATGCGAGAAGTTTATTACCACGATTGTATTTCCAACCCAGTAATGGTAAAGAAAAGCGATGGTAGCTGGAGAATGTGCGTGGACTTCACCGATCTCAACAAAGCATGTCCACAAGACTGTTATCCGCTACCAGAAATCGATTGGAAAATAGAATCCCTGTGCGGGTATCCCTTTAAATGCTTCCTAGACGCATACAAAGGATACCATCAAATTCAAATGGCCAAGGAGGATGAAGAAAAAACGGCCTTCCACACGAGTCAAGGGGTGTATTGCTACACAAAAATGCCTTTTGGCTTAAAAAATGCAGGAGCCACATACCAACGGTTAGTGGATAACGCATTTGAGAAGCAAGTGGGCCTCAATTTGGAGGTCTATGTTGATGACCTAGTCATAAAAAGCCATACCGAAGAGGAATTGGTGCGTGACATAGAGGAAACGTTTAAGACATTGGGAAGAATAAACATGAAGTTGAATCCCAAGAAGTGCACTTTTGGAGCAACAGAAGGCATGTTTCTCGGATACCTAATAGAACCCGATGGTATTAAACCTTGTCCAGAAAAAAAAAGAGCGGTCATCGAACTACCTTCACCGCGCACACTAAAAGAAGTCCAGTCACTAAACGGCAAATTAGCCGGACTAAATCGATTCTTGTCCAAATCAGTGGATAAGTCATTTCCTCTCTTTAAAACACTCACGAAGTGTACGAAGAAGGGAGACTTTCGATGGACTCCAGAAGCGGAAGAAGCTTTCCAACAGCTCAAACAAAACCTAGCAGAGCTACCCAAGCTTGTCGCACCCCGACAAGGGGAAGAATTGATCATGTATCTATCAGCGACCCATGGAGCAGTCAGTGTGGTGCTACTAACAGACAGAAACTCTGTTCAAACACCCATATACTTTGTAAGCAAAGCTCTCAAGAAGACAGAGACTAACTACACCGCTATGGAGAAACTGGTCCTAGCCTTAGTATTCGCAGCTAAGAGACTGCGCAGGTACTTCCAAGCGCATCTGATAGCTGTAATCACGGACCAACCCATCAAGCAGGTTATCTCTAAACCTGATGCATCAGGGTGGCTACAAAAGTGGAGCGTGTTATTGAGTGAGCATAACATCTCCTATAGGCCGCGCACCGCGATCAAGGGACATATATTGGCTAATTTCATTATCGAGAAGCCAGATGCTGATACTCCATCACCAACGGTTGATGTACCATTACAAGAACCATGGGTTCTATTTACGGATGGATCCTCGTGCGCAGAAGGATCAGGCGCAGGCCTTATCCTTACCAGCCCAGATAGAACAAAACACACTTACGCACTGCGTTTTGAATTCATAGCCACAAACAATGAGGCGGAATATGAAGCATTACTAGCTGGACTCCGCATAGCTAATCAAATGGGTATGTGGCCCAAGAGGAACACATGATACAACCTAGAAGCTAATGTGGATTCACGATTAGTAGCTAACCACGTGTTAGGCGAGTATGTGGCCCAAGAGGAACACATGATACAATACCTCGATAAGGCCAAGTCCTTGATCAAGAATTTTGACAAGTTTTCCATCAAACAAATCCCACGAGGAGAAAACAAAAAAGCAGATGCACTAAGTAAGATCGCATCCACAAGCTTCGCACACCTGTCAAAACAGGTATTGGTGGAAACCTTGAAGAACAAATCCATCTCTGAGATGGAAGTATCCACAGTGATAGAAGAAGAATATCCCACATGGATGACACCCATCATGGATTTTATTAGCAAGGGAACACTCCCCTAGGAACAAAAGGACGCTCGACGGATACGGCGTACAGCGCAGAGATTTGAACTTCGAGATGGTATCCTATATCGGCGTTCATTCCTACAACCATGGCTTAGGTGTGTCGGACCTCTTCAGGCAGACTACGTACTCCCGGAAATCCACGCCGGATCTTACAGCATGCACTTAGGACCACGGTCTGTTGTAGCGCGTGCCTTGCGATCCGGGTACTATTGGCCTACCATGCACCGCGACGCGCGAGACATGATTAGAAGATGCAATGACTGCCAAGTCCACAGACCCATTCCGCGTCGACCACAACATGAGTTAACACCCATCACCTCACCATGGCCATTCCATAAATGGGGAATTGACATTGCAGGACCCTTTCCAGTCGCGGCAGGAGGGCTTAAGTTCCTCATTGTCGCCATTGACTACTTCACCAAATGGATCGAGGCAAAAGCAGTAGCGAGTATCACAGGCAACCAGGTCAAACGATTCGTTTGGGATAACATTGTATGCCGCTTTGGCCTACCTGGAGAGATTATTTCGGACAACGGAAAACAATTATGTGATAACTCATTCAAAGACTGGTGCGCGCAGTTAAACATCACACAGCACTTCGCGTCAATTAAACATCCACAAACAAATGGATTAGTAGAACGCGCGAATCATAGTCTGGGTGAAGGAATTAAGGCGCGCTTAGACAGACATAAAGGAAGATGGGTGGACGAATTATCGCATGTTCTGTGGGCCCACCGCACAGAAATCAAAGTCAGCAACGGCGATACACCTTTTTCTCTTGTCTACGGGACAGAAGCTGTTATACCAGCAGAGATTGGAATGCCAACAATCCGTACATCGGAAGTCAACGTCACAACAAACGATGACGAATGACGCATTGACTTAGATCTGTTGGAGGAACGACGCGAAAGGGCAGCTATACGCGAAGCAAAAGCTAAATCAAAGATGAAGAAGTATTATGATGCAAGAGTCAGAAACACTTCTTTCAAACCAGGGGACTTTGTATACCGCGCCAACGATGCAAGCTACGCAGAAGACACGGGCAAGCTCGGACCCAAATGGGAAGGACCTTACGAGGTCACAGAGGCATTAGGCGACGGTGCGTACAAAGTACGTGACATGAAAGGCCACGAGCTACCACACACCTGGAACATTTGCAATCTCAAGAGATGCTACCTTTTGGCTACGGCCCATACATTGACACCTCTTCACTTTAGTAAGCGCTCAATAAATGTCTGTGTATTTACTTTTTCTTTTTTTTAGGAAATTGTCTTTACTTCTTTCACTTGCAATAATTAATAAAACGTTGTGGTTTCTAGCTAACTCTACAACACATTTCAACATTATTGCTTACATCATTCATTTATGTTTCAATTCTGTTTATATTATTGCCTACATGGCGTGCATGCACATATTAAGACCACACAAGGGCAGACAGGATGAGTAAACCTACTAAAATATTCGTTGAGTAAGAGGGTTGCAAACCCATCAATATCGGATCACGTATCCCTGTTAAACACCTTACTATCAAGACGTTGGAGTAAGTTAATAGTACATCCCACGACGGATGCACTTTAACGCACACTGTGCGCGTTTAACAAAACATGGATTCAAGACAATTGATTCCTAAATAGTGGAATTCGCAGTACGCTGCATACCACCACATGGATTCAAAACAATTGACTCTTAAGTTCGTACGCAAACTCACTAACTTCATACAAGACTATGACTTTAGTACGCATCCCACAACGAATGCGCAACAACAAGTTTAGACGAACTAAGAAACCAAGACACTTGGTTCCTAAAAATGATAAATGTAGCACACTACACATCTACTTGCACGTTTGTTAAGTTTATGGACCGCAAACGTTTATTTATTAAGTTATGGACTTAATGCATGAGTTATGGGCTCAATACGAGATATTATATGCACATCGTAACTCTGAAAAAGCCTTTCACATAATAAAGACAAAAAATCTAAGTACAAAATGATATATGCGTGCAAAAAGTTCCATACTTTCATTTACCAAAAACCATGAGTTTTTACACCGATAACTACAAGTTATACATAAATATCTACAAGCTACGGCAGCGCTGAGGGCTGTGTCCTTGGTCAGTAGAACTCCCAGCCTCCTAGAGTTTCTTCAAAAGCAACGCATCCTTCGGGGCCACGGTTGCCACACTGACCGCAACCCCATCTGACCTAGGGATATGCGCAACACCTACACCGCAGAGAGTGGCTTTTCCCTTGACACCCTTCTTCTTGGCCGCCCTCTCTGCATGACGCTCCAAGACCTCCTTCAGAGTAACCTCTGTCTCAATAGTGAAGGGGTTAAGAATGTCACGCGGCTGCCCGAACACCAGAACCTGCAACTGAGACTCATCATGCTTCAAGAAAAAATCAGGTTCGGCCTCTGCGTTCTCCACTATGTGCCTCCCAAGAGTTAATCCCTGCATAATCAACTTGATAGGATAATCTTGGTCGTGCTCCAGTCGCGCAATGTGCGGAAGCTCGAAGAGCCTCATTCCCTCCATCACCTTCACAAGTTCCTCAAAGGCACCAGCATTGTAATCAGGAACCTCAGCGAGGGGAACGGTCAGTAGTTGACCCTCAGAAAGCTCTTCCACAGCCTGCGCCTTGCCATGAGCAACGACGCACTCCACTACCTTACCAAAGGCACCCACGACCTTTGTGGATTCCAACGTGCCCATGGCAGCCAGGCGCAAGCCATGGCTGATCAACCACCTGCACAAACAGCAACAAATGCATTAGAAAGGAAGGAAAAAATACAATAATTAAAGGATAATATACAACAAATACCTGCGCTCCGCAATCATGGACATAAGATGAGGATACAACTCTTCATCATACTCTATGCTCAGCCTGTGCAGCTTTTCCTCCTGCGCCTCCACAGAACTCTCCACTTTCTTGCCAAATTCAGCAAGCTGGCTGCAGAGCTCATTCTTCCTCTCCTCAAGGTACTTTACCCCCCAGGCGAGGTCAGCCCTGTACTGCTGCGACTCTCCACGCTCGCGCTGCAGCTCTGCCATCACAGTCAACTTCTCCTCGGTGGCCTTCTTGGCGCGCTCATCGGCAGCCAACACCTCTTCCTGCGCCTTAGCCAATTGCGCCTTGAGCAGGGCAATCTGCTCATCTTTCTGAGCAAGGTCACCTCTCTCCATAACAGCTCGCGCCTTTAGCTGAGTGACCAACTCAGCTTGACGAGCAGCTACAACAGCTAGTTCCTCCACCAACTCATGCGCAGACATCTGCGCCGCTGCCTTCAAAGGCTCCTCAACATGAGCAGTTTGTGGTGATGCGGCACGATCCACAAACACCGCATCATCATTCACAGCATGGTCACTACAAGACAAAGAGGGTAAAGTTAGTGCGACGATACAGCAAATAATGAAAATGAAAATTGTAAATACTTACACAAGAGGTGGAGACTTGGCCAGATTCTTCTCCGCGCCAGAAACGGACATATCATCCAGCGTGGCAGACTCTTCATCAGCAATCAGATGGCGCCTCCTCTTGGAGGTACTAGTACCATAACCACCAGAAGACGCTTCCTTGCGCTTCCCCCTCTGAACTTCCGCAGCAGGTTCCAGGATCTCCACGCTGTTAGATGATTCAACATGCGTTTCCTCCTCCACGGGAGACTGCTCCCCAGTAGGCGGAACACTCTGCACCGGCACAACAAGCGCAGTTGTGGGGGGAGAATCTTCACGCGCAACGGGCCCAAACACCGTTTAGTGCCCCTCAGTGGCCTGTAAGATGGGCTGCTCACCTTCCCTCAGAGGACGCACCCCCACTGTTACGCGCTTGGGCTCCTTCAACTTTACAACAGCGAACAGATCCATCTCTGCGACAGACAAAAGACAAATAACAAGAACAACTTAGTTATTCGAGCAAAATAAACAAACACTTACATTATAGAGGCAAAGGCAAGAAAGGATGAGCACCCACCCTGGTTGTTCTCATTAATGAAGGTTTGAACCTCGTCCGCACCATCAAAATAGTTGCGACTCAGTCCCATATGCACCAAGAACTCCTCAGGATAGGAGTTAATGGGAATGCGGTTACTATCAATTATATCCGCATCCGCGGCACTGTACGAACCAGGAATAGGACGCTCATCCCTCGACAGCGACCCTTGAGTATAGAACTCAAAGCGCAATGGAAATACAACATCATCCACCCAGAAAAAATACTCTCTCCAATGCCTTAAGGAATCTACTTTATCAGTATAGCATTGAAGGCGCCCTGCGCGCTTCGCAAAAGAAACCCACCTGTGCGACCACGTTGTGTGGTAAAACGCACGAAATAGGTCAACTGTTGGATTGATGGCGAGTAACCGACAGTTTATTTCAAAATTAGATATCTTCGCCGCACCTATACAGTGCAGCTGAGAAATATGGAGTTGGTAGTAATTGAGCACGTTGCTAAAAAATACAGATATTGGTACGCGATAATTCACGTAATCAAAAAAGCGTGTATATAAACCTATCTTCCCATCGGGGAAATTGGCAATACACGCGTCCACATCTGGTGCTTCAGGATGGACGTCGAGAGGAATAAAGTAGTCAGACGAAAACTGACGTACGTCATCCTCATCCATCCTAGAGCGGAACTCGTGTAACTGAGCAACCATTTTCAAGCTATAAACAAAGTATACTAAATTGCGCACGCGCAGTTACCTCGTAGAACAGAAGATCGAAGAAAGAAAAGCTTTGAAAGGTTTGAAAATGGCGGAAATGTTTTTACTATGAGATACACAGTGAAAGGAGGCAGTCATTTTTATAAGCACCCAAAAAACCCTAAACGTGGATCCCACTAACAAAACGTGTGGCTGGGAGGCGAAAGGTACAACACTTTTTCCCTTTTCTCAAAGCACACGTGGACACTCTCCCCGTTTTTCGAAGCACTCATTATGATATTTTGGGACTTGATACATTGTTCCCATTTTTGGGCGGGAAGTATTTTATTTTTTCCCGCCACGCTTACCGCTAGTCTCACTAGTCTAGGATCCGCGGCTACAAACCGCGCACACTAGACTGGGGGACATGATGAGGTATAGTCTATAGTTGGGCCACGAGCCCAAATTATAGACATTACTAAGCCCAAACCCACCACGAGTGGGTTATCATGACGAATGACTTGGGCCATAATACCAATGGCTTGGACTCACAAAGCCCAAAGCCCAACCAAAATACCCGGTTATAGGATAAGGATCTTCTATTTACGGAATAGATATCCTTACCCCGGATAAGCACCACGTGTGCGAAGAGTAAGGAGCAAGAAACCTACACGGCTCTGCGCCCTATATATAGAATAATATATTCTCATTAAAGGTACGATTCACACGATCCCTAACTCTTCAACTAAACCCTAAACCGATTACTTACTCTCATGCCGGAGTCTAATCGTGGGAGACAATCCCACGATAAGCCTAACGGTGTTGTTTACTTTCTTAGTGCGCAGGTTTCACAAGCACTAAAGTTCTAATTGGTACAAGAGCAGGAGTCCAAACAAGGTGAGCCCAACTTTTGTATCAACAATAATCAAACCCAAACCAATGAAGTGCCCCATTGAAAAAGGTACCTGGCATATCATACAAAAACCAATACTTGAATTGGCCGATAAATTTCCAAGTATTGGATTTCATTGAGAAGATTTGAAAGAGTGCCCCAACCGTACCATCATGACTTTTCTTGATGGCCATAAGAACCTTGTAATCATCTGTGGATGAATCATAGCCAAAACTCATACATAGCTTGTTCTTCTCAGAAACTAGGGGCAATTGGCAGTTTTTTAATCACTCTGGTCCAAGGATTGCTTACCAAAAGAAGAGGATAATCTTCTAGAGGAGAGATGCATACAAAGCCATTGGAAGAACCAATAACCCTCCATTGATTGGGTTGATACGAGCTCTTATTAGTGATTTTCCAATATGTTGGCATAGCTATCCTTGTACGTCCAAGCTCCCTATTATTGCAGGTTTTCTTTAGATGAGCTTTAACAAAATGAGAACTTGATATCAAAGAATACCATGACTTACAAACACTCTTGCATCTTAGTAGATCTTTCACATTCAATCGTATGAGTATCTCCTCTACCACATCAAACAAAACCATCTCTGACTCTGATACGATATCTGTAAGTTGGTTTGGCATTAATTTGAGCTCTGTTTATGCAAGGCCTTTGTAAGTTTCTATTTCTTCTTTAGTTAAACTGCTTATTTGTTGCTTTTACTGCTTATTAGCTTAAGCTCTGTTTACTTTAGCTTATTTAACTCTATATTTGCTGTTTGTTACGGAGTATTAACTTTTAGCTTATAAGTCATTGGATTTAGTTTATATTCTAAAAATCTAAAAATACCAAAATAATAATAATAATAATAATAATAATAATAATAATAATAATAATAATAATAATAATAATAATAATAATAATAGCTTAAGTATTTGCTTACTATTGTGGTGCTTAATTTTTAGTCACTTTTGTTGAGTCACTTAGTTATTTTAGTTAAGTGACAATCAAGTTCTCACAAGTTTCCTAGCTTAATCAGTGTCAATGTCAAAACAGTTTGTCATAAGAGGGTGTTTGGCAAAGGAGTAATTTTCAAAGTGAAAACAGTTTTGGTCAGTTGATATATTCTAATTAGCTTAAGTTTAGTTTTTTTATAAGTAGTTTTGAAGTTAGTTTAAGTATTTTCACTTAGGATTTAAGCTTTTCTATTAGTTTTATAAGTACATCAGTCCTACTTTTAGTTAAAATGCTTATTTTCAATCTCTTAGGTTAAGTACTTTTTAGGAAGTAAATTTGGGTCTAAATTAGTTAAACAAACTTGTTTTAAGTTTTGGCAAAAGTGCAATTTGGTTTCTGAATAAGTAAGTCCATTCCTTGTCTGTGTCAGCAGTTAATAAGAACCAAAACCTGCCAAAGTGCTCCTTTATCAGATCCTTTCTCAGCTTATTCACTTGGTTAAATTTCTTGGAAATTACTTTTTTGTGTTCTATCCTAGCTTATCTAAATCTGTTTTAGGGTTTTAGGACTGAACTTAATCATTTTCTAGCCTTACTTTTAGCTTTAACATCCCTTATCTGCATGTTTCTAAGCCTGCAAGCCTGTATCTATCTTAGTAGCACTTTTATTTACTTAATTTAGATGCTCATTTTAAGTCCTTAGTCTAATTTTTGGATTATAAGCTCATTTGCAGCTTAATTTCTCTATGTTTTCGATTTCAATCTTTTACATTAGCTTTAGGATAGCTTTTTAGTAGCTTAAATAGGGCCCCTCAGGTTGTTTAGGATTTTGTTTTACTTGATTGCTTATCATTGCTTCTGAGCTTATGTGTTTATCCTATACTGCTTATTTAAGTGTAGCTGGCTTATTTTGGTTAACTTATAGTGCTTACTAGCTTTTTACTAGTTTGGCACAAGCCTTCACAAGCTTATGCCCCAAAATTTAGATTTTACTCTTGTTTGTCAAAAGCTATTATTGAAACTGTTTCATTTATTCAGCTTGTTCCTAGCTTATTTCTGTTTTTCATAAAAATTGTTTTTACAAAATAGTCTTATTTTTATCTTATTTCAAAGTTACAAAAAGAAAAATTGAAAAAAAAATAAAATAAAAAGGTGCACCAGAAATTCGAACCCTGGACCCTCGCACCGCACAGCACCTCAACACACATCGCAATCATTAGCGCCCTAGGGACTTACATGAGAGTTTTGCAAAATTAAATATATAACCCCCTTTTATCTTATTTAGCTTATTTGAGCTAATTAGCTTATTATCTGCTTATTCAATTAAGTTGTTCTCTTTTTCTTTTTTTTCTTTTATTCCTTTTTCCTTAAAGCACTTTTCTGAAAATTTTCATAATTTTCTAGTTTAGTTTAATATTTTTAATCAATTAGTTAGTTAAAATTTAGTTTTTAAAACATAATAAATTAAATAAAAGTAAAAAAAAAAAAAAAAAAAAAATAACTCTCATTTTTCTAAATATTTTCTTTTATTAAATAGGACTTAGGAAAAATAGAATTTCATTTATAGGATTAGTATTTCACCATTTTGCTTTTTAGGTTCGGGATCATCCCGTAACTTCGCGTTTTTAGTTTAGATTTTGCTTTTTCCTAAATTTCTTATCTTATTTAGTTTATAATCTTTAAAAATAGTTTTCTGAAAATTTTGAGATTTTCCCCTTTTAGTTTGCTATTTTTAATCATTTATTTTCTTTTAAATAGTTTTTAATTCATAATAAATAAAATAAAAATCGAAAAAATACAAATCTTTTCCATAAAATTCTTTTTAAGTATTTAGGATGTTTAAAAATTAAATTTGAGTTTTTAGAATTATTTTTCCAACTTTTAGGTTTTTTAGATGCGTTAAGTTTTCATTAAGTCGCGTTTTTAGGTTTTTGTTTATGTTTTAGGTAATTTGTGCTTTCTTTAATTGTTTTATATGCTATTTACTTTGTTTTTTAGTTTATGTTTATGCATCTTAGTCTAATAATCCACAAATATCTCTTTTATTTCTATTCATCACAAAATCACGAACCGAATCACAAGTTCCATTCAGACTTCACTTGGACGAAACGACCCAGGAAATACATCTTGCCTTTGCATTTCTTTTGGAATATATAATTGTACACATCAGATACTCAATTGTATTTTATTCATAGATGGTAAGTTTTCTCACAAAACGAGTTAATGACAAGGTAATAAATGGCTACTTTCTTTAAAAAAATATACTTATTACTAACTTAGATGTATTTTATTAATAAAACTTGTTTCACTAAACATACTATGCTCAAGTGTTTAGCGACTAACATGAAAAATAAGGCTTATCATTATCTTTCCTAGAAAACATATTCAAACAGTTTAGCTACTAACATGCATCTTTATAAACTTGTTGTATGCAAGACGTAATTGTAGCTCAAGTGTTTATAATTCCTGTGCAAAATGCAACTATTGATTTATTTGCACTATATTAAATCTTTTACAGGTGTGGTAATAAGCTGAATTGCATAAATGATGCCGAATACATTGAAGTATTGGTAGGAAATGATAATCCAATGGGTTTTATTGTCACTAGTCACGACAAGAAATTGAAAAAGAAAAAAAAGAGTTAAAACAACTACTAGTTTGTATTATTATTTCAGATGTTTGGCGTTCCACTTGTTGAAGCTCAAGAGCAAGTTGAAGGAAACCCCATAAAGAAGAACATACTCTAGAGGTTATTCAGGATCAAAGCCCTAAAAAAGAAACTTAAGGCCAGAAAGAAGAAGGTTACATTCAAGCAATTGAGGGCTAGGGACATACTACTAAGAAACATGTCTATCAACTACTGGGCCTCATAGAAATGACAGCTTTTGACAAACTTTTTTTTTTTTTTTTTTTTTTTTTTTTTTTTTTTTTTTTGGCATTTTGCACCCAATGTGGGTTGTTGATCTACTACTCATTGTCATAGGACTGTCAGCTACAAACCGCTTCACAAAAATTGTTGCTAAGAAGAGGGGGAGCGGAGAAAGAACTAGACTTGAATGGCGGTGCATTGTTTGTTCTACCCATTCTATAACTTGTTTCTTCGGCTAACCTTTTAGAGATAAACACACCAGTGTCGACCCTTTATAAGCTATGATCATTTTGCGTGCACAAGAAATTGCTTATATAATGGCGCTAGAAAGATTGACGTCTCTAAAGTGATTGATTTGGTGTTTTGCCCTTCATACTGTCCACAAAACACACTTTACTACATATTACACACTATTCGTGCTCGTTTGTGAGCATTTTATACTTCACTATGTACTGGTCAACAAACAACATGGTATGTGAGTTTGAAAGGCTTCCTATTTGATGTGCGGTAACTTGGGTTATCATTGTTTGTATGTGACATTAATGATCTCATTACTACTTTTAAAGAATAAACACACTTTGGCTGTGTCTACATTGATATTCTAACAATTAATGTTCAACCCTCAAAGTTGCTTGATACTAGTACCTTCTAAGATTGCTTGAGCAAAAGTACGACATGAGCCTCAATTCTCTCTCCCTTTTATCTTACATTCCTTGGTTCTCTTGGTATGGTTAATTTTGCTCAGTTTATAAGGGTGTTTGTTTAAGCTTATCTAGGGGCCTTTATGAGCTTATTAGCGTATGTAACTCGAATAAGCGTTTAGGTAAACTTGTATGCTTTTGTTTTGGGTAAAGGGTTACCTCGGTAAACTTGTATGCTTCTGCCGTATTATCAATGTTCTTCTTCGAATGCAATTGCCAAGCTAGATTCTTATAAGTGAGTTTTAACTTTGCTATTGTCGTTGTCTTTGAAATGCCCAAAAAATATAATAATCCTTTTGTTGGCTTAATTCAAAGCTTTACAAGTGTTTCCTACATGCTGTTTATAGCATGTGCCATGGTCTCATCATACCTCTTTTAAGGTGAAAATATTTTTATTGCTTATCAAAACTTATTGCTTGATAAATTCATTGTCCTCTCTTAAGTATAACGTTAATAAAAATATCATTATGATTTGCGAATTTATGTACAACAAACATGATTGTATGATTAAAAATTAGTAAATTACGCTTCATGTTCATGTTGTTTTTACGAAGCAAAAGGGAATGGGAGAAGGAAAAAAGGAAACTAAATTCTAAGAGTGCATTTAGTTAGAGAAAAAATTTCTTAATTTTCTACTTCCAGATTTGTTAAAAAATGAAAAATGAAAAAAATGAAAAATCACAACACATAAAAAATGCGTTCATATGATATTGTTTTATATTCTCAAGAAAACAATATGGGGTTACTAGGGAAACAAGGAAAACAAAACAAATTGTTTTGTAGTTTCCCTTGTTAAGTTGGGAAATGCGTGTTTGTAGAGAACTTGATAAAAAACATTGATTTGAACACAATTTTTTTTCAAATCATTTTGTGAAAAATAATAGTGTTTTCTTCTAACTAAACGCAACCTAAGTCACTGAGAATTAATTTCCTTTTCAAAGATTGTTTAACCTTGAATATTAAATTTTTAATTACTTATGAGAGAAGGATATAATTTGAAATTGTTAATTTTAGTTCTTTTTCTATTTAATTCAAGAACTTAACAAACCATCAATATTTCGCTATTCTCTCTACCACGCTTAGACGACAACAAATAGTTGATAAACAAATGTCTTCTTCTTAAACTTAGTTTAAAACTAGAGAACACAGCACATACACATACAGATGAGAAAAAAATCATTTACTTGAACTCATATCTCTTTCTTGAAAATAACATAAAACACACATTACAATATTCTAAAATGTTGTTTACTACTCCTAATAATTAACTTATCATGGATCTGTATGTAATTTTCATATACCTAAAAATCTAGAATCTTTTAGAATGTCTAAACTTTCAAGTGGTTGTAACTAGTCTTGCATTTTTTAATAGCACTTTTTACTTCATGGCAAAGGTCAAGGAAACGTAATTTACTCTTTCAAAAATACTAACGTGGTTAATAGAGTCACAAATGTCAAATTGTTTGTAATAACATTCAAATTTCGAGTGATATAGGTAGTCTTTTGACATGTGACTTGTTTTCCCATTTATTTTTTAAGTGATTTGGCGAAAATACCCTTATATTCTTAGTCTTCATCTTCCTCATCATCAATCCCAGATTCCGACGATCTTTCTTAGGCCAACACCATAAACTCTCCTTATATCAAACTAGAAAACTACAAATCTAACTATAATAAGAAACTATAATATATATGACCGAATAGAATTTTATCAACTGTTTAGTTTAAAAAACAAAAACCCATGAAAAAATAAATGGGTCCAAAGACAAAAACCATGAAAATCCAAATGGCTTAAATATTTTAATAACAAAAACCCATTAATACCCATTAAATCCATTAAATATCTTCAAATCTCTTTATCTTTGTGATGGTCTCCTGTTATAAGTAATTCTTTGCAAAACAATAAGGGTGAAAGCTAAAAACACGAAACATTTATTCAAAAGACACAATGTACGCAACATACTTTTAAAATTATCATTGTACGCAATTTACTTTCAAATTTGGTGCAATGTACGTAATATGACCTGGAACCAACAGGTTATCAGGTATTAAACTTTGAAATTGACAGGAATGGTCCCTGTGGCTTGCGTTGACTTTCATCGGTCATCCCTTGACTTTTTTATCATTTAGAAAAGTTACAGTAATCGTCCTTATGGTCCTTGTGGCTTCCATTTTCGTCCTTATGGTCACTTAGAAAACTTTTTTTTTAATTAAAAAATTGATAATAAAATTTAAAAAATTTTAATTTTAATTTTAAATCACGATTTTGACCCCTTTCTTATCTGGATCATAAAAAGTGTAAAACACGAAAGTTAACCGGAATGATGTTTTCCATCAAGAATCGTGAGATTTTAACTTTAAAATGCAAAACAAGTGATGTTTACTACCAAAATTTAAGCAGTCTTCAACCAAATTCATAACTTATAAACTTATAAATGCTTATAAATTTTATAACTTGCGTAAATCATCAACCTTATTTGAAAAAACGGATGAAACCAGATTAAAACGTTTAAAATGAATAAAAACGTATGAAAACGTGAAAAATATGGACGAAAACATGTTAAACGTATGAAAACGCATTCGTCCATTCTTACACGTTTTAGTCCGTTTTTTCAAGTTTTCATCCATTTTTCACATTTTGTTCCGTTTTTTCATGTATTCGTTTATTTTTACACGTTTTTGTCTGTTTTTACACGTTTTCTTCCATTTTTACATGTTTTCGTCCGTATTTTTCACGTCTCCATACGTTTTATCCATTTTACACGTTTTTATCAATTTTCGTCCCTTTTTTCAAATAAGTTTGATGATTTACACAATTTATAAAATTTACAAGCGTTTATCAGTTTATAAGTTATTAATTTAGTTGAAAACTGCTTAAGTTTTTGTTGATATAAATAATTGACTAAAAACATTATTCATATCTTTCGATATCTCTAAGTTTTGATAATCACAAAACGAAAACTCATCAAACCAAAGGTTATGACGTAAACAAGTATTTAGTAGTAAATACTCACTTTCACCATTTAATCACTTAAGGTATGAATAAACAAAGTGATTAATGTATTGTAAGATCAAAGGAAATCTTGTCTTAAGACATAACATTTTATAAAATGATTTTAACATTTTATACATATTTGTAAATCATTTTTGGAATAGCATTATTAAACCACAAAAATATGATTTCAAATTTCCAACCAAAAAGGGCAAATTTTATCCAGAAAAACTTTTCAAACGTTCAGGAGGGCGGCCCCCTTAATTTTACTAGGCGGCCCCCTTAATCATTAAGGGGACCGGCCTATAATTAAGGGGACCGGCACGCTCCCGAACAGTAAAATCTGGCCCTTTAAATACTGGATCATTTTACACATTTTCCTCACCTTTTTGCACCAGAAACTTTCAGATCTAAACATCCATTTCCTTTCTCTAAAAATCCTTTGATCTTACATACTTTGATCTTTGTTTCAAAGTGATTCAAGCCTCAACATTCAAAGTGCAAAGAGAAGAATACTTCTATTAGAAGTATTACAACTTAGTATCATCTTGCTATCTAAGTTGCTTGTTTATATTTTCTTGTAAATCTTTCATTCTTTGGTGAATAAGGTGTATGTATTAGTTAGCTAGATTTAGTTGAAGAATCTAGAGTTGTTGTAAGTGTAAAGTGGAACTTGAAGTGAAGAAGAAGGGTTAGATAGTATTGGTGATAGGAGATTGTAGCAATAGGAACTTGTTGTGAAGATATTGAGGGTTCCAAGTGAAGAAGACTAGAAGACATTAGTAGATTGAAGTTGTGAAAACTTTAGTGGCTTGAAGGTGTGAAGACATTAGTGGCTTGAAGGTGTCAAGACATTAGTGGCTTAAAGGTGTGAAGACATTAGTGGCTTGAAGGTGTCAAGACATTAGTGGCTTAAAGGTGTGAAGACATTAGTGACTTGAAGGTGTTAAGACATTAGTGCTTTGAAGGTGTGAAGATATTTGTGGTGTGAAGAAGCATTGAAGTAGTGCAAAGGTGTGAAGAAGAAGTGGTGTGATATTTGGTGTGAGATTGGTTCTAGCTACGATTAGAACTCGACATCTTGCTTTGTGTCGTTAATTGGTGTAAGCTTTTGGTGTGTACGGTTTTCTCCGCCATAAGGGAGGTTATTGACTTAGTGAAGAAAACTCTCGAGTTCGGTGCTCGGGGAGTGGAGTAGGGCAAGGAAGGTGTCCTTGTAGCCGAACCACTATAAATCCTTTGTCTCTCGGTTTGATCTTTCCATCTCTCACTCTTTACTTACTTACTTACTAGCTTTTCATATATTGTTAATATTGTATGTTGTGCATATATTGATTTCACATAAAGATCAAACTAGGTTCCATTTAAAACATTAATTATACTTTAGTAAAATATAAGTATAAACAATTACTAAAACACATATATCTATATTAGTACAAACTTATAATTAAGTGCGATATATGAAATTATAATTTCTATTCAACACTTTAAATAAGTATTGTATATATGATATATGTGAATTAGTTCGTATCTATACTTTAGCTTCAAAGGTTTTTACAACTATCATCAATTCTTTGAAAAACAAATTCTTATTAAACGAAAAAGACGCAAAACTATTCAACCCCCCCTTCTAGTTTTCCACAGTTTTGATAGTAAATAGCACTTGTTTTGCATTCTTAAGTTAAAATCTCTTAGTCCTTGATGGAAAATATCATTCCGGACAACTTTCGTGTTTTAAACTTTTTATGATTCGGACTAAAAAGGGGTCAAAATCGTTATTTAAAATTAAAATTAACAAATTTTAATTTTATTATCATTTTTTTAATAATTTTTTAAAAAAAAACAAAGTTTTTTTTTCTTTGAGGTATTAATCCCATTCATGAACCCTGAGATTTTTAGTACTTCAGGACATGCCTTGACGTGTATACATTCATCCTTAAAGCGCTCCATGTAAGCGCTCGTTGATTCCCCTTGGCGCTGTTTTACTCTGGCCAGTTCAACAGGGTTCTTGGCACACTTCTTTCTCTGAGTGAAGTTTAAGCGGAATGCTTTTTGCAACTCTTCAAACCCGTTTATGCTTCTTCGTGGAAGCTTGCTAAACCAAGTTCGCGCATTCCCTACTAATGTGGAGTTAAACATATGGTACCACACAGGTTGTGGCCAATTTTCGATAGTAGCAGCGGATTCAAAAATTTTTAGGTGGTCATCAGGATCACCCGTTCCATCATATGTTTTAATATTGGTGGGCATGCGCCTTTTCTTGTGATCCGAATAATCGCTGATGCGCCGTGTGAATGCATCAACCTTTTGGCGACGTCAAGGAAGAGATATATATTCGTCTTCTTCCTCGCGATGTCTTCCTCTGGACTTCCAGTGTCCTGTTTCTTTGTCCTCGTTATCCGAGGAGTCACTTGAGGAAGAATTATCCCTTTTGTGACGCTTGCGCCATTTTTCCTCAAAGTCCAAGCATGAGGGGCTTTCACTTAGGGAAATTCGTCTTCCCAGTCTATCATGAATTCTTCTGCTGCCAGACCTGGAAGAGCTCTCGCTCGGTGAGCGTTGCCGTCTAAGTCTATCTTGGATTCTGCGATTACCAAGTCTAGCGTGGACATTGGTACGCCTCTCATTGTCTTCTTATTCCTCCGAGTATTGTGAATCAGATGTTGTACCAAGTCTAGCATGGACATTGGTATGCCTCTCATTGTTTTCGCACTCCTGGTAGCGCGATGGGGATGTTTCGTTAAAGTTAAGCCGGGCTTGTAGGCTTTGACTTGACCTTCTTCTTGCCTCCTCTTGCATGAGGTTAGTTAAAGTTTCGTAATTTTGAGATACAAAATTACTTAACGTTAAATCAGGCGTGTCCTCCTCCAGCACAACGATATCTGCTTCCGCATTAGGTCCCCTATCCCGGTTAGGCGCGCCTGGCGGCACAGTGTTGTCCACAATGGGTGCCGTTTGATAGGGAGTATTGAAGAGAGTGTGCTGAAGTTCTTCAGTGTTTGGAACCACCGTGGTGGTCTGGGTAGTCCCTGTGGGCAATTCTACCGGGCGAATTCTTGGTGACCAGGCGCGTTGGTTGTTCCAGAGGCCTGCCTAGAGGTTGAATCTTGATGGTTCCTCCTCTGGGGGTCACCACGTGTTTTTTCCAACTGCGGAGTCCGCTGGCTTGAGTTTTTGTGTTTCGTCATTCTAGTTCTTAGTGTAGGGTCCTACGGATGGCGCCACTTGTTGATATAAAAGTTGGGCGTTCCTTATTTGGGTTCTTGTTCTCGTACCAATCAGATCTTAATGCTCGAGACCTGCGCACTAAGAAAGCAAAAAAACACCGTTAGGCTTATCGTGGGATTGTCTCCCACGATTATCCTCTGGCGTGAGAGTAAGTAATCGGTTTTTAGGGTTATATTGAAGAGTTAGGGTTGTAAGTCGTACCTTTAACGAGAGTTATGATATTCTTTATATAGGCACGAAATCCTTATTGGATACGTGCTCCTTACTCTTCGGTATATATCTGGTTTGATATTTATCTCTTAAATAAGAGATATCTATATCAAACCATAAATAACTTTGGCTTTGGGCTTTCGTAAGCCCAAACCATTAGCATGGTGGCCCAAATCATTGTTATGATACCCCACTCGTGGTGGGCTTGGGCATTAGTAATGTTCATTAATCGGGTTCGTGACCCGAATATGGACTATACGTCATCAGAAGGCTTGCAGCAAATTTAGCATGCAAAAAATGACAGGAACTTTCTTGCCATGCAGCACCTTTTAACGGATTTGTGACGTGTCTATCTTCTATTTGAATATTTTTCCAAAACGCTAGAAGGTGTTGTGATATGTGAACCTATATAATCTCGACATTGCTTCTACAGAAACTCAAAGGACCAAACATGTTCATTAGTTAGTTAATAACCGTCAAGCGGTTAAAGTTAGTTATTATGGTTAGTTAGTTTTGTTAATTACAAAACCGAATGGTGGTGACTTTTAGGACACACCCATTCGAACAGTCACAAGGAAAAGGGACACACCCTTTCGTGCACTATATATATGTATAAACACATAACGTTGTAACAGTTAAACGAATTGATTAGTTATTCAAGTATATTTGCAATTTCTGTTTTCGACTCACACTTTGAGACCAACATTTGGCATCAAGAGCCTTGTTATACTCACGCTCGTCACAACATCAAAAAACCCGAAAACTTTTAACGAGATACAAAAGAAAACCAAAGAAGAACGCGCTAAACATTTATTGTTTCAGAAGGAGAACGCGACGTACAAAAGATAGAGATGTTGCCTGGATAACTAAGGGTCTCGGAAAAAACCACGAGTCAAGAGACTCGAATCCATGACCACTTTGGTCGCGGCATGAGCTCATCCGAGCACGCCAAAAATCTGCCAAAATGACCCTTTTGGGTCGCGGCATTCCAAAGCAACAACAACATCAAGAGGTGTCATCCAAATCCCACCAAAATCAAACTCCCATAATCCAAACCCTCGTTACCAAGATAACTAGTATCAAACATCAAAAGAAAACCACAAAAGCTCAAGAATAAGCCGAGAGCTTAGGCTCTCGGTTCCCATTCGACACCCACAAAAAGGTAAAAACCCGGATACCAAACACTAGTTATAACAAAAATATTGCTTCCCCATCATTTTTAGTCAAGATTTCATCAAAACCCTTTAAAGAAAATCGTGTACCCAAGATTTGGGCGACACATCGAGATACACGAGTGGAACTCGTGGTCACTCACCTTCCAAAACTACTCCAAGAATCTATTTCTTCAAAACCCAACAAGGAAAAGATGAAAAAGGTGGTGTTTAGGTGGCGGTGGTGGTGAGAACGTGGTGTTAGGGGAGGTTGTGGGGCACGTGGTGTATACCAAAAGGTAGATCTCGATGAGGTGGTTAAGATGGTGGTGTTGGTTTAGTTGTGGAGGCGGCGGTGTAGTGATGGTCGCCGGAAAAAGAGGTGGCGGCGGTTTGGTATCAAAGAGAGAGAGAGAGAAGTGATAAGGTGAGGGTGTTTGTGTTGTGTGTGTGAACCGGCCCCAACCACAAGGACCATTTGTAGTTTTCTTTTTATTATTTTTTTTGTAAATAATAATAATAATAATAATAATAATAATAATAATAATAATAATAATAATAATAATAATAATAATAATAATAATAATAATAATAATAATAATAATAATGGTGTTAAGGGGTAAGTGGCTAGTTATCAAAACGCAAGGCCAAACTCGTAACTTTTTAAAATATTCCGACTCTCTCAACCGAGCTCGTTCCCAAATATTTAAAATCTCACGATACGTTCAAAATGAATATATATAGTCGAACCATAAATCCAAAACATTATATTTTGTTAGGTTATCTAGTGCCGGAGTCAATGTAGTGCCAAATGAAAGTCTCAAAATAAATTCATATTACATCGATAATCCAAATTCGATTCCAAAAAAAATTTAAATATTGTCAACCACAATTAAATTTCACAAGTTCGTTATGAATAACATTTTAAACATTTAATTAAAAATGAACTTTAATGTAATGCGGGTTTTCAAAATGGCTCCCTAATTTGCCAGTTGTCACATACACAGAACACATTTTGGGCTAGTTTTGTTATAGACGGAGATGACAATGAAGATCCTATACCAGTCAACATAGAAAACAATGATAACACGTATCAGGAACCAGATCCAGACTCACCAATCACACCACCAGCATACACTTACAACCCTAATTCGGAAGATAAAGAAGAAGCTACTTTTAGCTCATTAGGAAGCTCAGAACAGAGATTTGATGATACACTGATATGAGGTTTCAAAGAGATAACGGAAATCTATAAGGATGCACGTGAAGTAACAGCTGAAAGCTTATTCTTCATAGAAGAGGAACCCGTAACTATAAGGAAGCATCAACAAATAAAAGATGGATTGAGGCCATGAAAGCAAAATTGGATTCGATTAACAAGAATCACACATGGACTCTCACAACATTGCCAGAAAATCGGAAGGCAATAGGACTCAAGTGGGTTTATAAGAGCAAAAGGTTATGTACGAGAACAAGGAATAGACTTTGATGAAGTATTCGCACCAGTTGCTAGGATAGAGACAGTTCGTTTGATATTAGCATTAGCAGCATATCATGGATGGCAAGTACACCACTTAGATGTAAAATCAACATTTTTACATGGAGAGTTAAAGGAAGAAGTCTATGTTACACAACCTGAAGGATTCATTCAACAAGGAAACCTAGGAAAAGTCTACAAGCTAACTAAAGCTTTGTATGGCATAAGACAAGCACCAAGGGCTTGGAATGTGAAGCTTGACCAAACCTTGAAGTCTTTAGACTTTAAGAAATGTAATCTCGAACAAGCAGTGTATACGAAGAAAAGCAAGACTTCTACACTTATAGTTGGAGTATATGTAGATGATTTAATAATCACGGGCACTCCAAAGAAGGAAATAGACTAGATGAAAGACAAATTTGAAATGAGCGACTTAGGGTTGCTAGCTTGTTACCTTGGGATAGAAGTAACACAGACAGGAGGAGAAATTACAATCAAGCAAACATGATATATTAACAAGATCTCGAAAGATACAAGTATGACAGACAGTAATGATACGAAGATACCATTGGATCCCAGCACTAAGTTGGTTAAGGCAGAAGATGGAAACTCAGTTGACGTAATTTACTATCGAAGCTTAATTGGAAGTCTCAGATACTTATTACATACAAGACCAGATCTTAGTTACTCAGTCGAACTACTCAGCAGATTTATGCAAGACCCGAAGGATCATCGCTTGAAGGCAGTGAAACAAGTAATCCGATACATCAAAGGAACAAAGGAGCATTAAATAATATACAAGAAAGAAGGCGGCTGCAAGATTACAGGTTACAGTGACTGTAGTTATGGAATCAACACCGACCAAGGAAAAGGAACTACTGGAATAGTATTTTATTTTGGAGAGTCACCTATTACTTGGTGTACTCAGAAGTAACCAACAGTGGCGCTCTCATCATGTGAATCAGAATTTATGGCGGCTGCTGGAGTAGCATGTCAAGCCTTATGGTTAAAACGGTTACTTAGTGAATTAATTGGATGGGAAGAGAAAAGGATAACGCTTAGAGTTGACAACATATCAGCGATAGCACTCGTAAAGAACCCAGTTTTTCATGGAAGAAGCAAGCACATCGACATTCGCTATCATTTCATTCGTGAATGCGTAGAGAATGGTCACATCAATGTGGAACTCGTCAGTGGAGAACTACAAAGAGTAGATATCTTAACAAAAGTTTTACCAAGACTAAAGTTCGTGACTATGCGACAAATGCTCGGAGTTCAAGACTTAGGACGAAGCAACGATCAAGATTAAGGAGGAGAATGTGAACCTATATAACCTCGACATTGCTTCTGCAAAAACTCAAAGGACCAAACATGTTCATTAGTTAGTTAATAACCGTCAAGTGGTTAAAGTTAGTTAGTAAGGTTAGTTAGTTTTGTTAGTTACAAAACCGAATGGTTGTGAGTTTTGTGACACACCCATTCGAACAGGCACAAGGAAAGGGACACGTGCACTATATATATCTATAAACAGATAACGTTGTAACAGTTAGATGAATTGATTAGTTATTCAAGTATATTTTCAATTTCTGTTTTCGACTCACACTTTGGGACCAACATGATACACTGTATGGAATACTACTAGGTACAATATAAGCTAAACTTAAGAAGTGTTGTGATATTTGATATTTTATGATAGGAAAATTTCTCTAATTAGTTGACTTACATCATGCTCCGTGGTCACTTTGGCAACCATTAGTCTCCACAATCTTAACACTTCTAGATGGAAAACTTGATGACTATTAAATATTTGAGTACTCAGGGAAAAATTGTAAAACTATTACATTTCTTTCCTTTTTTCTGCTTAGAAACATGATTTATTTTTGTTTCTTTCACTTGCTTTGCTACTCAAAGCTCGGGCTTTCTTATTTACATTATACAGAACAGTCCCTCTACTCATTATTAGTGCTCGTAAATAGTAAGGTACTGAAACTAATAATCAAATATAGCTCGATGTAGGCTTATACAGAACAAGCATACAAATACTTGACTTCTACAGATCTGTTAAGGATTGCTTTATGTATGCTTGATATAGCTTATCATTTCTACGATCAAGATGCTAATCACTTGAACAATCTTGAGCAGTTTAATAAGTTTAAAGCTTAAGACAATCCATTTTCACATGATTATTGGCATCATATCATTTTGATATTTTTACGGAAAGCAGGTTTTGTTGTTGAAATAGGTACGAATGGTTAAAAACTTGGATTTTAATGTGATCTTTGTGCCCGGTGACCGCTTTAAGTATTGCATGTCTTGATATGCTCACTAGCAGCAACAACATTGGTGTCATTGACTCATTGGATCAATATATGCGAAGAAGTTTGGTGTCATTGACTCGATTTGCTATGGAAGAAGTTTGAGTACGAGTTAAGATATGATAAGAACACAGTGAATGTTATGAAGGTGCAAAAGTGTCGTATTTGTGATCAAAGATTTGGAAAATATCAAAGCTATTGCCGACAGAATGGACATTAAGATAAAGAACACATTAAAGCTTTTTGCAAGAATGATGGATGATTTGAGTGATTAATCAGTCAAATCTAGCTATAAGCGATATAAAGAGAGCAACATAACCATGGTTTTGGGACTTTTGGAGAGAATTGAAGAGCCAACGAGTGACTCACCGTAGAGGCTTAAATAGATCATAGAAGTACTAGGAAAATTATTAAGCAAATCTGTTTTGTAAACATATGCCTCCATGTTCTTTTATCTGTTTTGCTTACTTTAGTAATAAAACTCAGAACCCTTGTTGCTTCATAGTATATACCTGATGTGCATGTTCTTTTATCTGATATGCCTAATTGTGCATGTGTCTTATCTGATGAGTGGACTCGATCGCCATGAAGGTACACGTAGACAAAGCCAACCATCTCCAAGATTCAAACTGGACTAGCATTTATCTTGATGCAATGGTTTCTTCTTAGTATTACTAGTTATAATACCAATGCACGCACGAAGTTTTGACATAAAATTTTTATCATGTATTTAATACCGAATATATTGTCTTAAAATGTTTTGAACTTTACATATATTAATTTAGTATAAGTCAAATTTATTTTGCAATAACAATGCCTATTAAAAACAGTCGTAACACCCCTGTATTCGGCTATTTTTACAATTCCAAACACCCCTAAAATTAGTAATTGAAATAGTCTCAAACACCCTAGAATTCAGCTATCAAGGCAGTTTCCAGCACCCATCAATTCAGCTATTAAAAACAGTCCCAAATACTTTGAATTCTGCAATTAAAACTGTCATAAAAACCTCCCAAAACCCTTTAAAAACTTACTATAATTAGTAGAAAATAATAGTCCCAAACTCTAATAACTTAAGCAAGTCCTACTTTAGTAAACCGGCTCATTCTTTTCGCAACAGATTTTCAAGTGAATGAAACACATTAGTTACATCTCTTGCTAGATCATCATTATTCTATATTACAACAAATTCAAAAGCAATTAACTCATCAAATACTTGTGAGATTTATTTTTTTGTTGCAACTTTGGAATAAGGTTAATGCAACACATATCAGTGCCTGAGACAAAGGCATTTATATAACGTTAACTTGGGATTATGTTAGTTAGCCGTTTAAGTGTATGAAAATTCAAGAGACAACTTGATTTTAAAATTCAATAAACGCATGTGCCACATAAGCATATTATTATATCAAATATATGTTTTAAGTAACCTTTAAAGTACATCCGTAGTTGATACATCAGGTGTAGTTTAGGGGGTTTTTATGGTTCCTACTTTAACATACTTGGTGATGAACTTGTTCCCAGTCTCTTAATGTGTCAAGTTCGAATAAACAACGGATAAAGACCAACTGGTATATAAAATATCCTGAAAGAAACATCAATCAGTTAATACTCAAACTATTGACACAAAACGTACACTTTATTTTCTTCATTTCTTTCGGACTTAACAACGCGCACAATACACTTTCTGCTAAAGTAATAAAAAATAGAAGGTGCAGCCTAATAGAGCATATCACTTGTCAAAATGAGTAAATTAACTTTGTATAACGTTTTTAACGGACAGACATGCTGAGGTTAATGCTGATGTTATTTTTTAACTTTAACTATTGATATCATGTTGTACAAAATGTGCGAGTTTAGTAGCACATAATGAGTGTTAATGAAGTTAAAATATGCTCCGTAAAGTTTTTAAAATGTTTTTATGAATATTCATATATAAATTTTAAATAACAATTTTCACGAGTCGTTATTATAAGTAGAATCGCGTATATTATTTTCATATCAAAGTAACTCGTGCTTACCATTTGATATTTATATTCTCGTTACTAATAATTTAGCCGTATTTAATATTTAAACCCGTATACGCATAAATTAAACTTTTTTTAAATAGAATAACACGAGTCTTTATTTAAAAAAAATATATTCTAATGGATAAAAGTCTCAAACTAATGATATTAAAACTAATTTGCATATTTACCAAATTTTCTAATTTTAATGTATGAAAGTTTAAAAACTAATACGAATACTCAGGTAATTTTAAACAAACTTAATATTATAAAGTATAAGGGGTATAAAGTGTAAGGGGTTATTTGTGTTTTTTCTAAAGTTATTAAAAAACATGGAAACTTGTAATTTTACACTTACCTCTATATAATTTATTTAAAATTCAACAACTAAAGTTTTATTAATTACTTCATCTTTTTTTTAAGTTTTTGTCTTTATAAATTTGACACCTATATTTTTATGCATTTTTTTTTCTTAACCAAATTTCTCCACCAAATTTATTAATTTTGACCAAAATCAATTTATTTTTGACTTTTTATTGACCAATCATGTTGCTCGATTTCACCTACGTGGCAAAATCGAGCTCTCCTATTGGTCTAATGTTTTTTCAATAAGAAGGGTTTTGCAAAAACATTCCGAAATGATGTAATTATTCTATTATATAAAAGATAGTATACCTTGCAATTTATCAGAAATTTAAAAATTAAAACCTCCTATATATGGTTACGTGTTTATTTTCCTGCTACACGAAACATCAAACATCAACCCTTAATCTCCTTCTTTCACAAATTTGAGTGTACATCAAAGATTTGCGTAACCCTGTTCCCTACCAATTTCTCAATCAACCTTTATATTTATTAATCTTGACTCGAAAAAGCTAAATCAAAAAAAAAAAAAAAAAAAAAAAAAAAAAATATATATATATATATATATATATATATATATATATATATATATATATATATATATATAAAATAAAATAAATAAATAAAAAAAATAAAAAAAGAAATAAAAAAAATACACAATTTAAAAAAATTATAGTTATTAATCTTTTACTCTTTCCACTTTTTGTAAAATGACAGTTTTACAATTAAATAATTAATTTTTGTTTTCTTAAAAATTTATAATAATAATTTTAAGTAAGTGTAATATAGTGATCTAGATCAAATTTTCACTATCAATTCTTAGTAATTGATAATTAATTTGAGTCATTCTGAAAGGAAATATGAACCATTATTTTATAACGGAAGGAGTATTTACGGATTATCAATTATTGCCCAAGTCTAACTGTAATATGACTAACGACTTGTTTGCTAAAATTTTCTATTAAGTCATGTTTAATTAAAAGTGTTGAGGCAACATGATCAAGATCTCTTCATGTTTTAATGATGATAAATAAACCATCGAAACACATAAAATAACAAACCTTAGCCAAAATTCCCCAGAGCTCATATATGCTCCTGGCGCGTTGCCCGCGCGTCAACGCGCGGGTGACGCGCCAAGCCACTGTATGGCTCCAGGCGAAATTTGAAAGTCGGCTTTCCCCTTACCCGACAAATGTGGATATTTTGATACAGGTATGA
This sequence comes from Artemisia argyi, assembly GCA_030686995.1. Lineage (NCBI taxonomy): Eukaryota > Viridiplantae > Streptophyta > Magnoliopsida > Asterales > Asteraceae > Artemisia > Artemisia argyi. Next base: position 253,269,532 of record CM060708.1, read on the forward strand.
ATATTTATGTGCTTAATTGAAAACACTCGAAACAAGTTTTGAGACTTGAGAGATCCTACTTTTAAAGCACCCATTTACAGGAAAACGCCAAATCATGTTTTCTAACTATCGACTCTAGCCAAGGCTTTTCTAAACTTAGAGAGCTTATATAGTTCACGTGACATCGTGTTAAAGAATCCATATGCTCATATCCCGTGTTTACGTCTTCTCTAATGACGTAACGGGTTTACTCCCTTATTGGTCAAACTAAGTCAAAGGTCACTTTGCGTAAACGCATCCTTTCCCACTTGGGTTATGCTTTACATCAAGGCAAAGCACTTAACTTGTTTGAACCAAGGTATTAGTTGAGAACGTCGAGTCGTGGAAAGTCACGAGATATGAAACTATGGATTCTCGCCGTTGTGTTACTTGAACTTATAAGTAACTTATGATTTTCTCAAATCATAATCTTAATTTTCTAAACTTTCTCTTCTTAATGACAATTAGATTATGTATTAATCCTCTTCTTAATCTCATTTCTACAAAAGACAAATGCCACCATATCCAATCATATCCAAATCATATAATCTCTTACACAATCTCTTACACTCTTACATATTCCCTTACACAATCCAATTCATTCCTTACACACTCTACATCTCAACCATTCATTCCCTTACAACACATCTCAACCTTCCAATTTCAACACATGAGAATTATTTGAGTTTCAAAAAGTGCTTCACTTGATCCTTACCATTCAATTCAAACTAGAACACATCTCAACCATCCATCCACTCTCCTCTCTATACCGTCACATGTGTTTAATCCAAGCCATCCATTTCAAACCAAAACCATCTCATCCATTGATTCACCCTTTCCCCCCAAGTAAAGCATATTCCTTTGGAATATCCCTCCTTAACCCAACTCTTTACATCTCAACCATGCATTTCAAATAAACACATCTCAACCCGCCTTATTTCCCACATGTCAAATTATTTGACAACCAAATAAGGCTCCCTTTGATCCTAACCATCCAATTCAAACCTTCTCATTTCAACCTTCCATCTCATTCTTTCCCCCCAAGCAATGGAATATACCTTAGCATATTCTTTCTCTCTTTTCTATGCCATGTGAGGAATAACACTTCTACCCCTTCCAAATTACCGTATCTACACTTTTTACCTTTGATATTTGGTTTTCTTATAAACACTTCACAAAACATTTTCTAATTGGCTATTTGAGTTGGTAAACCTTAGATTGATTAATGTTAAGGTTTAGTGTAAAGTACAATTGGGGGTTTAGCAATGTAAGGGATTTATAAGATCCAAACACCCAACACTTGGGAAAAGTTTACAGACGCCTGGCGCGCTGCCCGCGCGCTGACGCACGGGTGACGCGCCGGCCTCGGTAAAATTTCCCAAGTTTGGGTTCTTGGCCTATAAATACCACCCTTGCCTCTTGTATTCCTCACCCCTTCCCATTATTCTTTCTCTCTACATTCTTTCTCTCTAAACACTCTCAAATCTCTCTATCTCTAATCTTGTGTTCTTAATTCTCATTATAACATCTTTGAAAGAACACATCTACTTGCAAGGGAAGAATCACAAGGACCTAATCCACTCTTGTGATTGTGTCGAGGGTCTTCTTATCTATACCATTTCTACTAGAATCGAGTCTCTCGATTAGGTTAGGGCTTGATTGAACAAACAATCTCTTATTCATTCAATTGTTTGTAAGGGAAGTCTTGTGTCTTGGTGACCAAGCCTAGATCATTGGGGATCTAGTTGGGGTTTGATACTTCCAGTGGGAAGTCTTGGTAGTGGTCTTGGTGACCCTTAGGTGAAGTCTAATCGTGAGATTCTTTTGGGTGATTTCCGAGGGCGGAATACCGTGGGAGAAACTCCTTCCTCATAAGCATCAATATTAGTGAATATTGGTGGAGTGAATTGTAACGGTTTGTAGTCCACCTACAGGATTATACTAGTGAATAGTATCAGAGTCGCGGATTCCCAACTGGACGTACGGATGGTATAAACCCCCCATCCTGAACCAGTATATATCGTTGTGTTCTTATTAGCTTTATATACTTTGGTTGTGTTAGTGGTTGTTGGATTATTGTACAACCACTTGATGTTCTCTTTGGCTTAAAGTTTTTAAACGTCTAAAAAGCCTAAGAAACCGTATTCACCCCCTCTATGGTTCTACAATTGGTATCAGAGCGGAATACTCAAGTTTTTGAGCGTTAAAGCCTTCCCGAGAAGTCGTTTTAAGTCAAAAACTTCTTTCCCAAAAATCTAAAATCCTAATTAAGATTTTTGGTAAAGTAGAGTATAGATCCATGGCTCAAGAGAACTATGTTGAGGGGTGTTCTATGCAAAGACCACCTTTGCTAGAGACCGATGGGTTTTGTTTTTGGAAAACCCAGTTTGAGACCTATGTTAGGTCCAAAGATCTTGATTTGTTGGAAATCGTCCAAAATGGCAACTTTGAGTTCATGGTGGAAGACTCAGAAACAAAGTTGTTTGTGAAAAAACCACGTTTGGATCTTAATGATGATGAGAGGAGAAAGCTTGGTAAGAATGATGAAGCCAAGATGTTGATCTATAATGCTCTACCTCGAAGGGAGTTCGAGACGGTTCATGTTTGCAAGACCGCCAAGGAAATTTAGCACTCTCTCATCAACACTCATCAAGGCAATTCACAAGTAAAGGATTGCAAGATCGATCTACTCATACAAAAATATGAGAAGTTCTCGATCTCGGATGAAGAAACCATTGATAATGGTTACACAAGGTTCAAGGCTATTATCACTAGTCTTACAGCTCTTGATCCTAGCTTCTATAACAAGAACCATGTGAGAAAGTTTCTTCGAGCACTTCCGATAAAGTGGAGGCCAAAGGTGACGGCCATAGAAGAAGCCAAGAATTTGGCGGAACTACCTCTTGACGAGCTCATTGGAAATCTCAAAGTCTATGAGATGATTTTTGAGAACGACAAGGCAAGTACCAAAGACAAGAAGGAGAAGGTTAAGTCTTTGGCTCTTAAGGCTAAAGTCACTAGTACTCAAGCTAGTGATGATACTGATAGTCAAGATGATAGCAATGAAGAAGATGACATGAATGACGAAGAATACAATCTCATGGCTAAGAACTTTTAGAAGTTCTTTAGGAAAGGTGGTAACTTGGTAGAATAAATCGGTTTGGAAACCGAGATAATGGTGGAAGGAACAACTTTGGGGGAAACCGAAGTAGTGACAACAAGGTTGGTGAAAGCTCAAGACGCACCCAAGGATGCTACAATTGCGGAGAGAAGGGTCACTTCATCAATGAATGCCCTAAGCCTAGAGTGAACAAGGCATTCGTTGGAGGTGCGTGGAGTGATAGTGAAGATGAAGACCAACCAACAAATGACGCTACGTGTCTTATGGCTCAAGAAAAATTTGAGGTATCTCTAAACTCTTCTTCTTCTAATAACTTAGATATTATCAATTTGCAAAAGGAGAATGAGGAACTAGTTAAGTTTAATGATGATTTTAGAAAAACTTTTGAAAAAGTCATTGAAGAAAAACGTCTTCTTTAACAAGAACGCATTGAGTCTAATAAAAGATTTTATGAACTTGAAAAAGAAATAAAGACATTAAGGAATTGCAAAGAGGTGGTTGAACCATGTAAAATAAGTGATAAACTCACACTTGAGGTTGACTCCTTGAATGACAAAGTTTCTAAACTCCAAAAGGAGTCTTTAAGTTTCTCTAAATACAGAAAAAGCACAAATGATTTAGAAGAATTAATAAGTCGCCAAAAGGTGTCTCAAGATAAGGTAGGTCTTGGATTTTTCAAACAAGGAACAACCACTCCCATAAGCCTAACAAAACCAATAACATTTGTAAAGGCTAAAGAAAACGAGGCCCCAAAAATCCCCGAGGCTGACGCGCTGGCTGACGCGTCAACGTGCCATCAGCGCGCCAGGCCTCTGAGGAAAATTGGATCATCATCAAACAATGTCATTAAACCAATTACACCTCAAGCTCCTCTTGTAAGTACTCGAGGTAATAAAGCTCCGATTGCAAGAAGAGAAAACCTAAAACAATTTTATAACTCAAGCTCTCGCAATGGACTTGGATACTCATAACCTCGAGTAAATCATAGACCACTTTTGCCTACACCCAGTATGAGATCTTCTACCTCATACAACCAAAGACCATCTTTTCAAAATAACCAAAGAAGAAATTTCTCTAACTATGGTCAAAAGTCTTCTCAATACCAATACAACAATTACCAAAGGAGAGACAACTCCTATTCAAATCAAAACTTCTTCAGACCTCAAGCATATCATAACTATAGACCAAGTTATCAAATTCATAATGACTATCAAAACAATCCTTGGTCCGCTTTTTCTAAATTTGGTATTGAGAAATTATGTGTCTTACTTCAAGACCCAAGAATGTTTAACTTGGGCACTTTAAATGCTAACCAAAATGGACCCAAGAAACAATGGATACCAAAGGAATGAGTTGTACTTTTGTTGTAGGTTTGTCTCAAAAGTGATCTACAACCGGATGAGTAGGTAGTGAATAGTGGTTGCACTAAACACATGACCGGGAATAGAAGATTGTTTACATCATACACGGCGTATAATGGCAATCATGTCATTTATGGAAGCGAACTTAACGGCAAAATTGTCGGCAAAGGTAATGTCCTTCATGACTCCATAGAAATAACCAACGTTGAGCATGTTAGAGGTTTAAACTTTAATTTGATTAGTGTGAGTCAATTAAGTGATGATGATTATGAAGTTAAATTTACTAAGGTAGATTGTTTTATTAGTAAAAATGGTGTTGTGTTAGCAAAAGGTCATAGGAGAAATAACTTATATACATGCAAGTTGGGTGATAACTCTAAGCAACACATGTCTTACGTCCATGGTGGACAACTCAACGCTTTGGCATAGGAGGTTAGGTCATGCCAATATGAGGTTAGTTCAAAACCTAGCTTCTAACGAGCTAGTACGGAATTTACCAAAGTTGAGCTTTGAGAGGCATCATTGTGATACATGTCTAGGGAGTCAAGGACAAACTATTAATAGGAATAAAAATGAAGTGTCAACTAATAGGGTTTTAGAGTTGATTCATTTGGATTTGTATGGTCCATCTCCGATCCAAAGTTATGGAGGAAACTTCTACACTTTAATGATTCTAGATGATTATTCAAATTACACTTGGATATTATTCTTAGAAAACAAGGATGGAGTCTTGAATAAATTCAACATTTTAAGAAAGAAACTTGAAAACCTACTTGATTGTTCAATTGTCTCAATTAAAACTAATCATAGTAGTGAATTTGATAAAATGCAATTTAGAACCTTTTGTGAACAACATGGAATATCTTATAACTTATCGGGCCCGTTCACTTCTCAATCGCTTGTGATTGTTGAAAGAACACATCATAAGTTAAGAAAGATGAGTCGTGCAATGCTTGACGAGCAATCCATCCCACAAAAGTTTTGGTGTCATGCCCTAGATACCGCATGTTATATCTTTAATAGAGTTCATATAAGAAAGGTTATTAATAAAACTCCATATGAAATACTTAGAAATAGGAAGCCTTCCTTAGAGTATTTTAGAGTATTTGGTTGCAAAGTATTTATACTTAACACCAAAGAATATCTCACCAAATTCGACACAAAGTCGTATGAAGGTGTGTTCCTCGGATACTCTCAAACTAGTAAAGTATACATAGTGCTTAACAAGGAAACAATGAGGATTGAGGAATCTCTCAATTAGACCTTTGATGAGAGCATGCCCGAGCCTAAATCATCTCCTTCGGTAGAAGTTGATGTGATCAATGAACCTATAGTTCAAGATCAAGAAAGGTCGCCGACATTACAAGTTAATGTTTCGGATGAAGGCAATCCTAAGGAAGTAAGAGAGGCGAGGGGTCATCCTATACAACAAGTCATTGGTGACTTGAATAAAAGGACTCTTAGGTCACAAAACAAACAAGATTAGGTTTTTGGCATGACATTTTTTCAAGAGTCCAAATTGCTTTGGGATAGGTTTTGATGTTAAAACATGCATCTTAGGAGAACAATCTTTAAGACAAAATAAAATTTCTATGTGTTATTTGCAAGACTTTTAGGTGCTATTAGAGCTTATGTGTTTACATGATTAAGGCTTATATGGAGGTATGGATGGAAGACCAAATAAATGTCTTCCAAGAGGAAAGATATGTATCAACTCATTATTCAAACAATGATTGATAATATCCAAGATTCTACATGTCTATACAATGTGCATTGAACAAGTAAATTTGACACAATTTATCTTGCTTAATCTCGATAATATTGATTTTGTCATAACTCCCAAGGTTAGATATGATATTCATCACAATTCACACTTGTGTTGAAGATTTTGTATCTAGTTCTACTTGTTCACCTTATGTGATAAATACATGTTGCATGCCTAAATTTTAAGTGAATAATGTTTCATTGCTTATTGTTAGATGCATAGCTTAACAAATTATGGTGCATGCTTGAGAAATAATGGTAGGTAGCATGTATGTTTAGTCTACATATCAACTAAAACACCCATAGTTCTTTGAATATCTCTTCCCATGACCATGTGATCAAAGCATATTTACCTTTCCTATATATTCTCTTCCTCTTGATCTTCACAACTTGTACACCTAATGAGGAATCTTAGTACTAATTGCCTTAATACCCATTGGATAATAGGAGTCATTACCCATATCTAAACCTCACACTACTATTATTTAAGGATTAGAGATCCTGACTAAACATGACACCTAAAATCTCAATCTAAGTTAAATATGAATAACCAACCACCTTCTCCAAACAATGTTCTTGACAATTTCATCCTCCAAAGTAGTGACACTAATTCTTTGATTGGAAACAATGGAAGTGAAGAAATTGTTAACAACAATGTTGTCCCTCAAACTCTTACTAAGAGTGTTGGGATGGGAAATAGGTGGTTTATGCAAAACAACCAAAAACAATATCCTAGGATTGACCTTAAAAAACTAATGCAAGATGATGTTTGGAGCAATCCACAAAATGTTCAAGTCACAACATCCCCATCTAGGGGTATTGGTGATGAAGAAGTTTGGGAAAAGATAAGAAAGCCCTTAAGCCCAAAACTTCATGAAGGCAACTATGCAATTTGTTGTGAAAACACAATTGACATGCTTAATGCTATTAAGGATCATAGAGAAGAAACCCGTAAAATGCTCAAATCTCTTCATGACGGAGTTAAAATGCTTCGAGCATTGGCCTCAAACATAACATGCATTGTGCATCAAGAAAGGGGTGTTGACACTTGTCAGGACAATCTTGTAGATCACAAGAAATAGTTTCCTTATATCATGTATTGCTTAAGTGTGTTTGGTAGATGCTTTGTGCGTATTTTGTGTTCCTTGGATATCATGGTACCATGATGTAGTTGTAACTCTAGCTTTCAAGCTTTACAATAATAATCAATGTACTTTCCTCAATCTTGTCATGCTCAACAAATGGTTATTGGAGTCATAATTGGACAAATATATATATTGTGGACTAACCCATGTTGCAAGTCTCCAAAGGGTAACCTAACCCATTTTTGGAACTTTCACATGTGAGGATTTCTTGTTGCATGTTGTGATTTTTATGTGTAGATAAGCCACCGCAAAAGGTGAGGCTCTTGTCCCATGGATCCCCGCCTTGAAACAAGGGGGAGCAATGATCTAGGGGGAGCACATTCGGGTGAACATACAAGCTAGCTCATTTATCCCACAGGCCCAAGTTCGAAACCTGGCTTGATTGGTAATCCCACCTTTTTGATTCGACAAAAGGGGGAGAAAGAAAGCAAGAACGTGAAGATCATTCAAGAAATGTTAAAGGCTTCCCCAAATTACAAGGCAAAGGTCAAGACGCAAGCTACACAAAAGGCGCGCTTTGTTTTCGCTAAGTTTTGTAATTTTATTTGCTTTTGGTTTTTATTTGTCATCATCAAAAAGAGGGAGATTGTTGAGGCAACAAGATCAAGATCTCTTTATATTCTAATGATGACAAATAAACCTTCGAAACACATAAAATAACAAACGTTAGCCAAAATTCCCCGGAGCTCATATCTTCTCCTGGCGCAATGCCCGCGCCTCAACGCGCGGGTGACGCGCCAGGCCACTGTATGGCTCCTGGCGAAATTTGAAAGTCGGCTTTCCCCTTACCCGACAAATGTGGATCTTTCAATACAGGTATGAATATGTTATGTGCTTAATTGAGAACACTCAAAACGAGTTCTGAGACTTGAGAGATCCTACTTTTAAAGCACCCATTTACGGGAAAACGCCAAGTCATGTTTTCTAACTATCGCCTCTAGCCAAGGCTTTTCTAAACTTAGAGAGCTTATATATTTCATGTGACATTGTATTAAAGCACCCATATGCTCATATCCCGTGCTTACGTCTTCTCTAATTACGTAACGGGTTTACTCGCTTATTGGTCAAACTAAGTCAAAGGTCACTTTGCGTAAATGCATCCTTTCCCTCTTGGGTTATGCTTTACAGCAAGGCAAAGCACTTAACTTGTTTGAACCAAGGTATTAGTTGAGAACGTCGAGTCGTGGAAAGTCACGAGATATGAAACTATGGATTCTCGACGTTGTGTTACTTGAACTTATAAGTAACTTATGATTTTCTCAACTCATAATCTTAATTGTCTAAACTTTCTCTTCTTAATGACAATTAGATTATGTCTTAATCCTCTTCTTAATCTCATTTCTACAAAAGACAAATGCCACCATATCCAATCATAACCAAATCATATATTCTCTTACATAATCTCTTACACTCTTACATATTCCCTTACACAATCCAACTCATTCCTTACACACTCTACATCTCAACCATTCATTCCCTTACAACACATCTCAACCTTCCAATTTCAACACATGGGAATTATTTGAATTTCAAAAAGGGTTTCACTTGATCCTAACCATTCAATTCAAAATAGAACACATCTCAACCATCTATCCACTCTCCTCTCTATACCATCACATGTGTTTAATCCAAGCCATCCATTTCAAACCAAAACCATCTCAACCATTGATTCACCCTTTCCCCCCAAGCAAAGCATATTCCTTTGGAATATCCCTCCTTAACCCAACTCTTTACATCTCAACCATCTATTTCAAATAAACACATCTCAGCCATCCATATTTTCTACATGTCAAATTATTTGAAAACCAAAGGAGGCTCCCTTTGATCTTAGCCATCCAATTCAAACCTTCTCATTTCAACCTTCCATCTCATTCTTTCCCCCCAAGCAATGGAATATAACTTGGCATATTCTTTCTCTCTTTTCTATGCCATGTGAGGAATAACACTTCTACCCCTTCCAATTTACCCTATCTATACTTTCTACCTTTGGTATTTGGTTTTCTTATAAACACTTCACAAAACATTTTCTAATTGGCTATTGAGTTGGTAAACCTTAGATTGATTAATGTTAAGGTTTAGTGTGAAGTACAATTGGTGGTTTAGCAAGGTAAGGGATTTATAAGATCCAAACACCCAACACTTGGGAAAAGTTTACAGATGCCTGGCGCGCTGCCTGCGCGCTGACGCGCGGGTGACGCGCCGGCCTCGGTAAAATTTCCCAAGTTTGGGTTCTTGTCCTATAAATACCACCCTTGCCTCTTGTATTCCTCACCCCTTGCCATTATTCTTTCTCTCTACATTCTTTCTCTCTAAACACTCTCAAATCTCTCTATCTCTAATCTTGTGTTCTTGATTCTCACTATAACATCTTTGAAAGAACACATCTACTTTCAAGGGAAGAATCACAAGAACCTAATCCACTCTTGTGATTGTGTCGAGGGTCTTCTTATCTATACTCTTTCTACTAGAATCGAGTCTCTAGGTTAGGTTAGGGCTTGATTGAACAAACAATCTCTTATTAATTCAATTGTTTGTAAGGGAAGTCTTGTGTCTTGGTGACCAAGCCTAGATCATTAGGGATCTAGTTAGGGTTTGATACTTCCGGCGGGGGTCTTGGTAGTGGTCTTGGTGACCCTTAGGTGAAGTCGAATCGTGAGATTCTTTTGGGTGGTTTCCGAGGGCGGAATACCATGGGAATAAGTCCTTCTTCGTGAGCATCAATATTGGTGAATATTGGTGGAGTGAATTGTAGAACCATAAAAGAACCTTAATCACTAATGAATGAAGCCTAAATCTAGAGAGAGAAAGTAAGTAGAGAGAGAGTGGGTGGGAACTCTAGTGTGTGAAATGAAGAGACAATATTATTACTAAGAGAACCAACCTCAAAATTTGGCCTTACATGAGTATTTATACTTGTAGTCTAGGTGATGCGTGGGAATTGCACCAGGCTTTACCTCTCGAGGGATCTCGAGAAGCTTACAGCCCCCACCAGGCAGTGTACCTGATCGTTGTAGTATAGTACAGTGACAAGTACCGGGGGATTGATCGTTTAACTCAGGAATAGTGTCGCTAGGATTAGGAAGCCTAAAAACTAGGTCTAGAGGTGAGAGATGATTCTTTTTGTATTTTTATATTTTTATAAAAGCAATTAAAATCTCGGGTTTTGGAAGAGTGGGCGGAATTAGTTGCTAGTCAACTAACCCAAAAACTAAAGATGCAATCAAAATAAAATAACAAAAATGAAAATAAACTAATTACTAATATGGAGTGAACAATAAATGGGAAAATTGTGTTTACTTAGATTTCATTACTCCCTAGATATCTTTTACAGGTTAATAGTTTGTTACAGTTGCGTGGATGACGGGCTATATTCCTTAATACTCATCGTGGGGTGGCGTACGTACTTCCCCAACTCTATAAGCTCCTACTTCACTCCTATGTCAAGCCTGTAAGAAGCTCCTAACATGGGATCATTAGAATTCGCTCATGCATTAAATGCAACCATAAAAACCTAGTACGCATTGGTTCATGTTTCTTAAGACGTTCAAGCCAGTTACACTATGGAAGTCTGCCAGTTTTCTTATGCCTAACATCGAAATCATTCATCCGTAACAACTATAAACAAGCAATCAACCCATAATCAACATCTAGGTTTCACTACATCGAAGCAAACACACAAGAGATCTAGCCTAGCATGTTAAAATCAAGACAAGCGTAAGATATATTCAAACAACACATAGACATATTGAATAAATTGAAAGGATACTTATCTTAATTGAACATGAAAAGTTTCAACGGGTGAAAACCCTTGAAAATACTGATAAATCGTGCTAGGGTTTCTCCAAGTCGTCCCTAAAATTGTCCTCTCCTAATGAATGAAAATTACAAAACTATATATAGATTTTCCAATGTGACGGCGTCAAGAAGAGAATTCTGACGCCGTCAACCCGCCGCCTATAATAAAATCGGATTGCCTAGATCCAGATATGACGCCGTCAAGAGCAAATTTCCTCTGGGCCGTCACGTGTAAAGGGACCATGACGGCCTATGGTGACGCCGTCATGCCCTAATGCAAAAACATTCTGGATCGCCATGGACTCTATCCTCTTCACCTCTTGTTTTCATCTTGACGCCGTCATTAAGAACTTGGTGACGCCGTCAGGTACTGTTCCCAGCAAGGAAAATTAAGACTTTGCCGTTTTCTTCACTTTTATGCTCCAAAAACGTCGAAAATGCTTCCATTTCTAGAATTCACTCCAAGAGTACCTAAAATCACAAAAGGAATGATTTAGGGAAATATTTGATCAAATAAATTCAATTTCGGGCTTAAATGACCCCCTAAAAATGGATCATTTTTCGCCTCATCATATACCCTTACATTTGAGATTTGCTTGTGCTCAAGCAAATGCGCTTTTATTCTAACTAAAATACAAGTTAGGGGTCATTTAACAACAAAGACAAGCATGGAGGTCATATACTAGCACCTCAAAAATAGTGTTTAGATACTCACATCTCTCGGGTGTAATAAAGTATATATCACAATATGGAAATGAAAAACATCTCTCACTACCTGTCATAGCAAAATAGATTACCATAGGCTTGGGAAAGGATCAAACCTCCACCACATGGCGTAAGCACCTAGGATAAACTATCAAAGAGGTCTTTTAAAGGGTTATAACGTTAGGTGTAGGGATATGGAATACACGGTTTTGTTGGATATAGGCAATCTTTACTGGTGGCGAGTTAATAATCTTGGTTAATTACATGTACAATATGGCGTTGCTAAGCCAAGACTAGACTCGACTTAAGCTAATAAATCAAAAATAACAAAAACATAAAACAAACTTAGAATGAAACGGGATGGTAGTCCGTATGTTTTTCTTTTTCTTTTTTTTTCTTTTTTTTTTATTTTGATTTTTCAATTTTTTTTACATACTTTACAATAAACTAGTCTAATGACTCGAATTAAGATAATCAAAACACTTAGAGTACTTTTTAAGATTAACGCACATATGGGGGTAATAATATGATGTTCTTCCCCATTACTCCATAACAATAGTACTTTACCCATGAGTACCAATTGTCCCAAAACAATATGTACAAGGATATGACTCGACTTAGCAACCATGTAATCAATTAGATAATTAACTAAGGGTTTAAACAAATAACAATAATGCACTAAAGATGAGTGCATACACGGAAGGCTAAGGCGATTTGGGTGTACATTTAAGTGGGTTGTAATAAATTCTTCCTTTAAGTAAGATGCTTAAAGTTAGAAACGAAAAGATAGGCTCGGAGGGGTGTACTAGGGGTTTCGTGTACTAAACATGAGTACAACGCTAATGGTGTGGGAAAAATTAGTTGACTTAACTAGCCAAGTAATATGACTTAAACGGTCAAGTAATTATGATACGGGTTTAACATAAGGGTGATCCTAATGCCTCTTATCATGTAGTAAATCCTACTACACAAATGTAGTCTCACTAACAGTCTCGGGATGCATCACTAACGCAAGTTCTAGAATCTTAATGCTACCGGTACACTCATAAGCACTAATAGTAAATGCTTTTCCTATCAAATCTAAAGGCGAACCTCACATATTTGGGTGGAAAATTTTTCTGAATAGTACGGTTTTGTGCTAGTCATACAACTCCTATCCATAAGATGCTTGCTAAGGCTAAAGTTTCAATCCTAAATTTTGTAAAAAATTTTAAATTTGGCGCTAAATTACACTAACAAGTATTTCTCATAGTTTTATTACACACCTACCATTAAACAAAGAAACTCAAGTGAAAGTGTATCCTCTAAAGTATCATCATTTACCTCCCCTTACACTTAGGATGAACATTGTCCCCAATGTTCAATTATAGAATGTAAAAGTAAAATAGGTAAAAGAATAAAATCAAATACTCCTCTGATTCGTTCGGTGTGGATAGTGCGGTAACAAGGTTAGATCTTCCTACAAGAAAATGAACAATCAAAGCTTCCCTTCCAGAATATAAATCATCTTCTTGTCATACATAACCTGTTAAACCTGAGAAAACAAACAAGGCAACCTCGCGTAAAATCAGCGGCAATTTATATATACTAATAAATCCTAGAAAGAAATGTAAGATATAATGCTTGTGGAATGAATGTTTGCAGATTTTCTGGAGTTTATAAAACTAAAGATTTAACAAAAACTTTAAGACTCCGTTAGAAAAACAAAACTAGCAAAATTTCTAGAATTTTACACATGACGCCGTCAGGAATTAATTCCTGACGCCGTCAGAATTGACCTGCAGAAATCTTTACGTTAAGTTTCCAGAAAATTTTTGGAAAAACTTATGTCCTACTTCCTGGAAAATCCTGCAAAACATCATTATGACTCGATACAAGCATTTGACTCTAAAAAATATGAATATACATGTCCATCTAATATTATGGAGAATCATGATCAATTTTGTTTCTTAAAAACAAATTTGGGGTTTCCCCTTACACTTATCTTTTGCGAAATACCTTTGGATGAAGTTAGGATGAAGTCAAACGACAAAATAAAGTATTTTCACCATTTTAGTTTTGAAACATGATCTACCAACAATAAAAATAAAGCATGCATACGGAAGCAAATAACAATCAAACAAATAAAAATCACACAAAGCATGGGTTGCCTCCCAAGAAGCGCTTTTCTTTATTTACGAGTCTTGTAGCTAGACTCAAGGTCATGGGTAATTACGTTTTCCTTTCCCACTTTTGTGCTGACTCAAAACATCTAACCCAATTCTCATCACGCTTATACTCAGGGCCTAGATTCATGCAACCTGAATAGTATGTTCGCCTCCTCTCATAATAAGCATCATCATCAATTTCATCTTCCTTAACCTCATAAGGTCGAATCTCATCAATTTGTAAATTCTTGATGCCCTTTAATTCTTCCTTCATGTGAGGCATCATAAAAGTAATCTTTTCTATCCCATCAGTAAACTGAACTATTCCCTTCCCATGATTACAATACATCTTAGTCTTCCCAACAAAAGGTTGTCCTAGATACATTTCTCCTAGGTGTGGATCTATAATGCCTCTAATATCTTCTAGGATTACAAAGTCGCATTGATAAGTAAAGTTTCCTATAAAGATGTGTACCCCTTTAACTCTCCTGACAAAATCACATAGTCTATTAGAGTTGTAGGGGTCTTTTCTAGGGCTTAACCTTTCATTCATTATCCAGTTGTAGTAGAGCCTAGACATAATATTCTTTGGTGCTTTTAAGTCAATGTATGTATGCTCTCTAGACATGTACCCAATCATGCAAGGAATTTTTATGTTCCTAAAGTTATGCCTCCTAATCCATGGTATCTTTCTATATTTTGAGAGGCAGCGGTGTTGTAAAAGAAATCTATGGTAACTCAATTCATCATAGGTTGGAGCGAAGTCTGTAAACTCAATTTTCATTTGGAGAGGCTTAATAAATTCCTTAAATGTGTTAACTTCTCTCTTTCTTCTTTTATGCGCTATAAGCCTCTTGCTAACTTCTAAACGGCGATTCTCTAAATCCATAAAGACCAACCTAATACGAACAAAGATACAAAGAACTGAGATAGACTAAAGAAAACCTAAAAATAAAAATAAAGTCTTACTAGAAATGAATCTAGCAAGTAGACCTAATAAAAAGAAATCCTAACCTAGACAATAACTATTCCCCGGGCTGCGGTGCCAAAAACTTGATAGCGCCACACTCTTTTGCGAAAGTTTAGGAATAAATGTAAAGATAGACAATCCCCAGCAGCGGCGCCAAAAATTTGATGTGTGGGAATTGCACCAGGCTTTACCTCTCGAGGGATCTCGAGAAGCTTATAACCCCCACCAGGAAGTGTACCTGATCGTTGTAGTATAGTATAGTGACAAGTACCGGGGGATTGATCGTTCAACTCAGGAATAGTGTCGCTAGGATTAGGAAGCCTAAAAACTAGGTCTAGAGGTGAGGGATGATTCTTTTTATATTTTTATATTTTTATAAAAGCAATTAAAATCTCGGGTTTTGGAAGAGTTGGTGGAATTAGTTGCTAGTCAACTAACCCAATAACTAAAGATGCAATCAAAATAAAATAACAAAAATGAAAATAAACTAATTACTAATGTGGTGTGAACAATAAATGGGAAAATTGTGTTTACGTAGATTTCATTACTCCATAGATATCTTTTACAGGTTGATAGTTTGTTACAGTTGCGTGGATGACGGGTTATATTCCTAATACCAATCGTGGGGTGGCGTACGTACTTCCCCAACTCTATAAGCTCCTACTTCACTCCTATGTCAAGCCTGCAAGAAGCTCCTAACATGGGATCATTAGAATTCGCTCATGCATTAAATACAACCATAAAAACCTAGTACGCATTGGTCCATGTTTCTTAAGACGTTTAAGCAAGTTACACTATGGAAGTCTGCCAGTTTTCTTAAGCCTACCATCGAAATCATTCATCCGTAACAACTATAAACAAGCAATCAACCCATAATCAACATCTAGGTTTCACTACATCTATGCAAACACACAAGAGATCTAGCCTAGCATGTTAAAATCAAGACAATCGTAAGATATATTCAAACAACACATAGACATATTGAATGAATTGAAAGGATACTTATCTTAATTGAACATGAAAGGTTTCAAGGGGTGAAAACCCTTGAAAATACTGATGAAATTGTGCTAGGGTTTCTCCAAGTCGTCCCTAAAATTGTCCTCTCCTAATGAATGAAAATTACAAAACTATATATAGATTTTCCAATGTGACGGTGTCAAGAAGAGAATTCTGACGTCGTCAACCCGCCGCCCATAATAAAATCGGATTACCTAGATCCAGATCTGACGCCGTCAAGAGCAAATTTCCTCTGGGCCGTCACGTGTAAAGGGACCATGACGGCCTATGGTGACGCCGTCATGCCCTAGTGCAAAAACATTCTGGATCGTCATGGACTCTATCCTCTTCACCTCTTGTTTTCCTCTTAACGCCATCATTAAGAACTTGGTGACGCCGTCAGGTACTGTTCCTAGCAAGGTAAATTAAGACTTTGCCATTTTCTTCACTTTTATGCTCCAAAAACGTCCAAAATGCTTCCTTTTCCAGAATTCACTCCAAAAGTACCTAAAATCACAAAAGGAACGATTTATGGCAATATTTGATCAAATAAATTCAATTTCGGGCTAAATGACCCCCTAAAAACGGATCATTTTTCGCCTCATCACTAGGGCTTCACATATCTTTGACCATATTACATAACTAGCCCTTAGACTTTATAAAAACATGAAAACATTATTAAAACTTCATCATAATTATATTCTAATGCAACCTATTACATAATATTAATGACCGACACTTTCAATAAATAAAATATGATCCTAACAATCTCCCCCTAAGTGTTGGTCATTGAAGGTTGCGCGACGTCATCATCTTTGTCTTTAAACTTTAACATTCATAGCTCTTGACGTCTTTAAGAATCATTAGATGAATCATAGTTCCGGTTCATCATGCTTCATTTTGGTTGAAGTGATCCAATGATGTCATCTGCCTTTCGTCACTTCTTTGTCTTTGATGGTTATGCGCCTTTCCAACATGCTCATACGTCTTTAGTCTTAGTCATACATATGTTTGTTATTCCCGTTCTTTCACTTTGATCTTTGTCACTTTACGTTGTAGATTCTTCTTTTTGGCGTTGAATCTTTCTTTGACTGTTGTTATCCTTTGATCTTTGTGAGAACTTTTCTTTGACTTCATGAAGTATGTATGAGCATGTGGAATCCATCGCCATGGAGATGATGTATAGCTGTAGGTAAACAGTTAGCAATAAATCAACCGGTACTTACAGATAAGGAATTAGAGATTCTCAACAGCATAGTGTGAAGACTACTTCTAACCCTTACCATGGCCGTTCCCATTTCGGATACTCCCGAGGGAGCTTACAAGACCTACTAAGTAGCTCAACGAACGGGTGAGTCGCTGGGGATCACTCCACGACTATAGAACGTTTGAAACCACCGCGAACACTAAGCGTAACCCATAAAGAATTACCGAAGTGACCTGCTGTCAGGGCTGCTTGATGTTAACCTTGGCAGGAATTTCCATTCAATCATTGAGAATCACAAATGTAAATCCTCTCATAAATTTTCTGCCAGATTGCTAAGATCTGCATAGGACTCTTAAGTTTACATCTGGAATCCTTATGGTTGGACAACCAGTGTAGAAATATCATGTGTTCCTATGAGATCTTTTGATGAATCTCGGGGCTCTAGACTCAATAAGTGCACATTTGGTTTCCTATGCGGAGATTAAGGAGAGGTCTCATGTTTCAATATCAACCATCTCTAAGAGACAGGTTGATAGATTACACCGGTTCCCCGTGAGAATGAAACAAGCTCTTTTAAGAGAACTTGAGTGGCTAGAAGGTTAAGTTCAATGTGTCACTGGGTCCATGACGTCTTTATCTTCAATACCGGTGTCACCTTAGCAACAACCAGTAGCATACGAATTGAACCCGGTGTCTGCCCTAAGGTTGAACATATGGAGGACTATTTCTTTTCACCCTTTTTCATAACTTTTCTTTTTAATTCTTCAACCCCTTCTTTCTCCTTTCCCATTTTCTCCTTTTTTCAATCATACCTAAGGACTTCTCATTATAATCTATTGGATTTGTCCTTGGGTAGATCCCTCCGGCTCTGGCGGATCATAAGACGATTTTTCCTAACCTTAGTCACCTTATAACTCCATGACTATCTTATATTTGCGATGAAACATTTTGTGAAAATCTCTCAAAGTGTTTATGATAATAAAACACATTGTTGTTGCAACTTTGAGAGTTTTGCAATTTTTGAAAGACTCCCCCTTTACATGTGCTCATGGATTTTTAAGAAATTTTCACATGCGTGAGGAGTTTGCACTTTTTGAATTGATCCACTTTCAGTGAACATGACCGATTCGAGACACGCTTACATCACTAGTTAGACTAGCTTGAAATTACTACCCGCCCTGGTCAAGTCCAAAGAAAGTCTCTCGATAAGGTACATTCTACTTAGATAAGTCCTATTCGAGACACGCTTACATCACTAGTTAGACTAGCTGGAAATTATTACCCGTCCAGGACAATTCTTTTCAATTACTGACATTTTAAGCTTCGTCAATTCATTGGTACATTCAGAGTCGAGCTCTTTTGAGATTCAATCACAATCTTTAAACATCTTTGATCACATTTTAATCATGTCTTCTCCCCCTCAAAAATAGCATATCGTGATATTTTTTATATCAACAGATTAAGAAAAAGCTTTTTGGAGAGAAAGACTGATTTCATTTTGCATGAATTCGGAATATTTTTGTTTTTGTACTCCCCCTTAATGATAGCACATTTTAAAATCAATTAAGGGATTAGAGGGAATTTTCTTGAGCACTAATTTTGAGAGATTTTGAGAAATCTTTTGAACAATCTTGAAAAAGTGCTCTAGAATTCTATTTTGAAAATGAGTTTTTGTTTGAAGTCTTTTTCGTTTGTTTAGACTCGAAATTTTTGAAAAAGATTTCGTCCATGAAAATACGAGTCCTTGATTTGAAAATAATCAGAAGTCATCATTAGGGCCCGGGTTTCGTATTGAAGTATACGTAAGGCATAGTGAAGAAACTTATGAGAAACGACATGTTTTAGAAAAACATTTTAAAGAACTCCCGTTCAAGCATCTGTTCATGTCCGTATCATTGTTGAATGACATTTCAAGAAACGTACATAATATTGATTTATACGAGAGACATTTCGTGAGAAGAATATTTTTGGATTTTTTGATTTTGATATTGTTTTTGTATTTTTTGAAAATTTTATATTTTTGTATTTTGTTTTTGTTGGTTTTTCAAATTTTGTATTTTGTTTTTTCAAAAATATTTACAGCGAAGCGATTTTGAAAACTTTTTTCAAGAAGATTCGAGAAGACGTTCTAACTCCTCAGAAGTTAGGCTTCGCATGCCAATTCGTCGAACTAAATCGTCAAACCTTTCTTTTGGAAGGGCTTTAGTAAATAGATCGGCGAGTTGGTAATCAGTCATAACGAAAACTAATTCAACAGTACCCTCTTCTACGTGCTCTTTGATGAAATGGTAGCGGACTTTGATATGCTTAGTCTTTGAGTATTGTACGGGATTGCACAAGATGGCTATGGAACTTTTTGAGTCACAATACATAGGTATTCTATCAAAAGTAAAGCCATAATCTGTGAGCTGTGTCCGCATCCAAAGAACTTGGGCACAACATGCAGATAGAGACACATACTCGGCTTCGGCGGTTGATAGCGCAATACAATCTTGTTTCTTTGACGACCAGCTTACAAGTTTTTCACCCAAAAATTGTGCTCCACCTGATGTACTCTTTGCTGTATCTTGATCACCGGCATGGTCTGCATCTGAAAATGCTGTAAGATTAAACCCCGAATCCTTCGGATACCAAAATCCCATGTTAATGGTTCTTCGTAGGTACCGAAAGATCCTTTTAACCTCTTTGAGGTGAAGTTCGATAGGCTTTGCCTGAAACCGTGCTAATAAACAAACAACAAATTGAATATCGGGTCGACTAGCGGTTACGTACATGAGAGAACCGATCATGCTCCGATATTTCTTCGGATCGATGGGTTTCCCTAACAAATCAGCACCTATTTTTGATGAAGTGACTATTGGTGTACCAACAGAATCACAATTTTCCAATCCATGTTTCTTCAAAATCTCTATTGTATATTTAGCTTGATTGATAAAAATACCACGAGGGGATTGATGTATTTGTAAACCAAGAAAGAATTTTATTTCCCCCATCATGGACATTTCAAATTTGCTTCTCATGAGATTTTCAAAATGTTTTGAATGGTTAGGATTGGTTGATCTAAAAATAATGTCATCCACTTAAATTTGAACGATCAAAATGTCATCTTTGAATTTCTTGGTAAACAAGGTGTCATCAACCGTTCCTTTGGTGAAATTGTTTTTGAGCAAGAAAGATGATAGTTCGTCATACCACGCTCTTAGAGCTTGTTTTAAATCATAAATGGCTTTCTTAAGCTTGTAGACATAGTCTGGATGATCTTTGTCGATGAAACCTTCTGGTTGACTCACATACACTTCTTCTTTCAGAGTTCCATTCAAGAAAGTTGTCTTAATGTCCATCTGATAGACTGTGATGTTTTTGTGAGCTGCATAGGCTAAGAAAATCCGGACTGCTTCAAGTCTAGCTACAGGCGCGAATCATTCTTCAAAATCTATCCCTTCTTCTTGTGGATATCCTTTTGCCACGAGACGAGATTTGTTGCGAATTATAGTCATTTCCTCATCCAGTTTGTTCTTCCACAACCACATGAGATCAAGAACTCGTTTATCAAGTCGTCGTTCAACAAGTTCCCAACTATCATGTAACTGGTATCGAAGAATTTCCTCCTGCATCGCTTCTATCCATGGGTATTCTGCCATTGCTTCCCGAATGTTTTTTGGTTCTCTGAGACTGATTGAGCAAATGTAAATGCACAATTCGAGATCGGTGGCAAGTTATCTCCTTGTCTGAACTGGCTTTGAAGGTTCACCAATAACGTGTTCAATTGGATGGTCTTTTGTCCATTGGAGTGTAGAAGGGTACCTTGGGTTTAACCTATGTGTATTAGATGGTTCTTGTAACCTTGAAGAAGATTCAGCAGAGTCTGTTGCAAACGGGTTTTCAAATACTTCTTGTTCTTCTAATGCAGCATCGTTTGAATTATTTGTTGGTTCTTCTTGAAAATTTGTGTTTTGGTGTTGCTCATCAACTCTTGGTAGGAGAATTTCAATAACTGGAGTTGCCGGAGTAGATGTTGATGATGCTGAGGGAGATGGTGCTTCAACTTCGATTGTTGTAGATGCATCTTGTGATGTTGGTGATGGTTGATGGTTTTGAGCAGGTGCAGCAGAATGTTCTTGAGATGCATTTGTCGAAGTTCCACCATAGTATTCCTCAAACAATAACTCGAAGAAATTTTACAGTTCTTGTTC
Organism: Artemisia argyi; assembly: GCA_030686995.1. Taxonomy (NCBI): domain Eukaryota; kingdom Viridiplantae; phylum Streptophyta; class Magnoliopsida; order Asterales; family Asteraceae; genus Artemisia; species Artemisia argyi. The sequence continues at coordinate 253,290,954 of CM060708.1, forward strand.
TGAAGGTTTATCCGTGTTTGTTGAATGAGCTCCTTGAGGCACGAGTCCTGAACTGATGTGTCCAGAAGTCTGTGGGTTTGGTTCAGCTCCTAATCTGGTTTGATTAGAAGCCATTGGATTAAGCGCGGGTTCTAGAGCAAGTCTCTCAGAAGCCATTTGTGAAATCTCGTCAAACTTCACATTCATCGTCTCCATTATCCTTTTCGTTCTTCTATTATACACCCTAAATGCCCTCGAGTTTTCTGCATATCCAATGAAGATTCCAATATCACCCTTAGATTTCAACTTTCCTAGATCTTCTCTGTCATTCGTCGGATAGCACAAAGCGCCAAACACGTGAAGGTAAGAGATGTCAGGTTTCCGGTTATTCACTAGCTCATATGGGGTTTTATTGAATCTTGGATGGATTAGGGATCGATTCTGAGTGAAACAAGCATTGGCAACAACATCAGCCTATAAGAATAGTGGTGCAATAGAATATATCAGCATAGTGCGAGCAGCTTCCACAAGTGTTTGATTTCTTCTTTCAACTACCCCATTCTGATGTGAAGTTCTAACAACTGATGTTTGATGTGTAATTCCAACATCTTCAAGGTAAGTTCTTAACTCCTGGTTTGTAAATTTTGTGCCATTTTCTATTCTTATAATCCTTACTGGAGCTTGAAGTAGAACTTGAATACGCTTCAGAAAGGTGATGATGATGCTTGATGCTTCGTCTTTTCATCTCAAGAACTTCACCCAAGTATATCTTGAATAATCATCAATAATAACAAGAATATACTTCTTTCCATTAATGCTTTCAACTCTCATTGGGCCACATAAGTCCATGTGTAACATATGTAACCTTGCTTCCGAACTAGGTACGGTTTTGGGTTTATATGATGCTCTTTTACTTTTTCCTTGTTCGCATGATGGACATAGGTGTTCCTTGGTGTATTTGAACTTAGGAAGTCCGGTGACGATGTTGTCTTTGGCTAACTTGTTGATGGTGTCGAAATTGAGATGAGATAAACTTCTATGCCACAACCAGGACTTTGTATCGGTTGTCCTTATCATAAGACAAATTGGATATGTAGAAGCCATTTGGTTGATGTCGATAGCATACAAGTTTGTGCCATGATTACTAGTTAAGAGATCATCACCAACCAAATTTCTAATAAAAATCGTGTTTCTACTGAATGCAACTTCTAAATTTGCATCACAAAACTGCTCGAATGAAAACAAATTGTGTCCCAACCCTTCGACGTAGTAAACTCGAGTGATCAAAAAATTCCCAAACTGAAGATCTCCAAAACCCAGAATAGCTGCTACATGATAATTTCCAAAGCGTACAGTTCCCATGAATTTCCAAACGAAATTGATCAGCAGCTTTAAGTATCCGGTCATGTGCTTGGAGCAACCCGAGTCAACGATCCAAAGACATAGTTTGATAACCTGCGAAGAACAGAAGATTTTTTATTTGGAAACCGTTTTGAATTTGGTTCCATTGGGTTAGGGGTAAAATCCATATCACACTCATAGAATGTTTCTACATGTTCAATCTGAACAACTTTCAATTTTCCATCCTGGAGAATGAATTCTCTACTCGTTGGTTTCCATACACAATACTTAAGATAGTTCCTAGGCATTCGGCTACTAGTGGTAGACCTAAAGCGTGCAGCTATTCTTTCTATAGATCTAGATATAGCACTAGTTCCTTTTGGAACGTTCTTCTGTTCAGGCGTAACATTCACATTCTTAGAAACACATTCATCATGAACATAATTAATTAAACATTTCTTACATATCAAACAAGCAGAGTCATTATGATGAGGCGAAAAATGAACCATTTTTAGGGGGTCATTTAAGCCCGGATTCGAATTTATTTGATTAAATATTGCCCTAAATCGTTCCTTTTATCATTTTAAGTACTTTTGGAGTGAAATCTGGAAAATGAAGCATTTTGGACATTTTTGGAGCATAAAAGTGAAGAAAACGGCAAAGTCTTAATTTTCCTTGGTGGGAATAGTACCTGACGGCGTCACACGTTTCTTAATGATGGCGTCAAGAGTAATACAAAGGTGGAAGTGGATGGTGCACATGACGATCCAGAAAGTTTTGTACTAAGGACATGACGGCGTCACCATAGGCCGTCATGGTCCAAATATTAGTGACGGCCCAGAACTATTTTACACATGACGGCATCAAAAGTGGATCTAGGCAATCCGATTTCATTATGGACGGCGAGTTGACGGCGTCAGAATTTTCTTCTTGACGTCGTCACCCTGTAAAATCTATATATAGTTTTGCAATTTTCATTCATTAGTGCGTAACTTTTAGGGTGTAACTTTGGAGAGAAACCCTAGTTCGATTTTCATAGCTTTTCCAAGGGTTTTTACCCTTTGAAATCTTTCATGTTCAATTAAGATAAGTACCTTTCAATTCAATCAATATGTCTATGTGTTGTTTGAATATATCTTACACTTGTCTTCAATTTAACATGCTTGGCTAGATCTCTTGTGTGTTTGCTTATATGTAGTGAAACCTAGATGTTAATTATGGGTTGATTGTTTGTTTATAGTTGTTACGGATGATTGTATTCGATGTAGGCTTAAGAAAACTGGCAGACTTCCATTGGTAACATGCTTGAACGTCTTAAGAAACATTATCAGAGGTGTACTATGATTTTTGGTTGTATTTAATGCTTAGGAGAATTCTAATGATCCCATGTTAGGAGCTTCTAACGGCTCGACATAGGAGTGAAGTAGGATCGTATAGAGTTAGGGAATATTGTACACGGCCCTACGACTAGTATTAAGGAATACGACCCATCATCCATGCAATTGTAACAAATTATCAACCTGTAAAAGATATCTAGGGAGTAATGAAACCTAAGTAAACACAACTTTCCCCATTATTGTTTACACCACTAGTTTAATTAGTTTCATTTTCATTTATGTTATTTAATTTTTATTGCAATTGTAGTTATTGGGTTAGTTGATTAGCAACTAATTCCGCCCACTCTTTCAAAAACCGAGATTTTAATTGCTTTAATAAAATATAAAAATACAAAAAGAATCATCCCTCACCTCTAGACTTAGTTTAGGAGACTTTCTAATCCTAGTGACACTATTCCTGAGTTGAACGATCAATCCCCCGGTACTTGTCACTATACTATACTACAACGATCAGGTACACTGCCTGGTGGGGTTTATAAGCCTCTCGAGATCCCTCGAGAGGTAAAGCCTGGTGCGATTCCCACGTATCAAGTTTTTGGCGCCGCAGACCGGGGAATAGTTATTGTCTAGGTTAGGACTTCTTTTTATTAGGTCTACTTGCTAGATTCCTTTCTAGCAAGATTTTTTTTTAGGTTTTCTTTAGTCTATCTTATTTCTTCGTGTCTTTGTTCGTAACCTTTACCATCCGACATTATGGAAGGTGGTAACATTTTTGAACCCATCTGTAACACCCCCAATTCATGATGCAGCGGAATTCAACTTGGGTGTTACTCGACGGCACAACAGTCATAATAATAGAAAACGATCTCTAACCGAGTCGTAATAAAAAGAGTTGTCATTCATATTATTCAAATATATCAGAGTTTACATAGTAAGGTCCCAAAAGGTTCCATTGTTTCAAAACACATCAATATAAAGTCTATGATGTTTTTATCGAATGACATAATAGTTTATAGCCTTCTTCCTTCGATACATGCCCTTCCCGCTCCATTCTTGATTATCATGGACCTGAAATACATGCTTAAGAGGTCAACACAAAGGTTGAGTGAAATTCATAGAGTTTGTTTAACGGTTGAACACAATATGTTGGTAGTAAGAGTTAATTAGACTCATACTCATGTTAGAAAACAAAACAGTTATTATTATGTACTAAGCTCATGCAACCAATACGTTAACGGGTACCAATATCAATCGGCGGTTATGTTGCCCCGGTAAGTACTTTGCCGTCATACTTAATGTTCAAATATAGTGCATTCGTTTGAACTAATCTGCTCAAACAAATGGGATTCGTCAATCCCAATAGGCCTATTCACAATACTCGCGCTCACTAATAATAGTGATTAAATGGTTCATGATGGGGCCTAGGATTGGCAAGGTAGGTACTTAGTAATAATAAAACAATCAGGCAGCATACAGTTTCAAAGCATTGTGTTCGGTTTAAAAGTAGCATTTATTCCCCCCAAGGGTTTGTAAAACATTGAAGTAATGTAAAGTGGGGCTATGAACTCACCTTAAGTACGATAGCAAGTAATGAAGGTGATGATTGGATCGTGTAGGTTTCTACGAGCAACCTATAATAGAATGTCGCGACTTAGGATTTGTGTAAAGAATATAACGGAGTGCCTATATATATATATATATATCTTGCATTATAGTCTATGATGTGGTATGATGTATATTTGTAAGTTCTTGAAAGAAAGATTCATGAAACATGTATGTTTTGGTATATCGTTTACTACCGTTCGGGCCGACATAATTCAGAAGTCATGTTAGTAAGCGTTCGAGGAGCCAGGACACTTTAACTCGTAAATCCACAACTCATCTCGACGGCTTACATAATGAACTCCTCACATGAGGCTCCCTACTATTGTAGTAGTTGATAAAGTATATAGATATAAGTTTTGATCCGAAAAAGTTACATGTCCGATATTTGGATAAACTTAGGAAAGTTTATAGTACATGAAGATTGTTATTAGGGTATGATTCATAAGTTTTGTATGACCATTTGTCTTGGTAAAATCTCATGGTTTCCTTTTAAGTGAAGTAGATCCAAATTGCTTGTTCAAGTTATCGCCTAACTTACTGTTTCATGTTTACGCCTATGTAAGTTGTTATGATCATTTCGTCATGGCCTAGCCATGACCTTTGGTCCTTGTTCCAAGGTCATGAGACACAACCTTGGCTCTAGCCATGGTGGTGGTCTTGGTTATAGGTCATAATAACTCTTGTTCCTTTGAAAGTATAACAATAGTATAGTGACTTAAAATATGTAAATAGCTGTTAAGAAACTGAGAAATATCTCACTCAGAAGGCGTTTTCAAGGCTCGAGCCTCTTTATCCCTGAAGGAAAATGTGATTCCAGACAACTTTCGTGTTTTAACTTTTTCATGAATCGGACCAGAAAGGCCTCTTTTTGCATGTTTTAGGTTCTGTCACAGAAACTTTTAGGCAATTTTGCCGGAAATCTTTGGTAACTTCAAATGGGCGTAACTTTTAACTCGTTTACTCTTTTTAGGTGGTTCAAATTGCTACGGTTTCCTTGTTAAGTCCTCTACTGTAATATGTAATAATCCAATATAAAATTTTTACCATTTTGATCAGGTTATACCAATAAATTCACTAGTTTGCTTGTTATAGTAACTTAACTTAACAATCAAGTACAACAACATGTTTTAGTCATTTTTATACACCATGGACATTCATACAAGATATAATATAGCAAGAATAACATGTAAATGATATGAACATGAGAAATTAACAAGAAGCATGTTAGGTTTAGGCTTACAACTTTTGGCTTTCTAATTAAAGAAAGGAGTAACAAGTAAGGAAATGGACTTTGATAGACTTGCTTCAACCCTTTTCACTTCATGCAACCTTTCTACCCTTGGTATTCTTGAAAGATATGTAATGAAAGTTGAGGTGAATTGAGTGGATTTAAACTCAAGAGAAATCACCAAGTATTCTAGGGTTTGGAAGATTTTTGGTAAATAAAAGCTAACTAGGGTTTCTATCTTGAACTTCACTTGAACTTTGCAAGAACTTGGAAGAAATAAAGCTAAGTGTGGAATGAAATGGGGTGTGGTGATGGCCGGCCAAAGGAAGGGGGGAAGAGAGGCTTTTATAGTCTCATGAGGAGGTTAGTTTACTTAGGATATTTTTACCAAGAAAACACATGTAACCATCCAAGACAACTTAGCACAAGATCAAGCCACCTCAAGGGTGACTACCCCCCCCCCCTTATGGCGGTTCACCAAGGATAAGGGGTGAGTTGGCTTGGTCTTGATATTATCCTAGGATATTAGATGAATTTTGACTCCGGGAAATGCCAACCGTAAATGATTAGGGCTCAAAACGTAAAACCGGGTGTCGTAAAATTATGAAACTTTAAAGTATTGTTAGACATGTCCATATGTCCCATAATAAAATATAAAATGAGTGGTAGGTTCCATTTGGGTGGTAAACCCTGCTAAAAACTGGAAACACGGGTCTAAAACGCGTAATACGTAAAATGTACGAATACTGCGTAAAATTGAGAAAAGTAAATGTTACTTTTCTAATATGATAAAAATGATTTAAAATGATTTATAATGTCTAGACTGGGCTCAGTCTAGTGTCGGTTGGTATTAAATGTCTTTTAGACATCAAACCGTAAGCCTAAAAATCACGAAATGACTTATAACATCAAGAGATGATTTTTAGTCAATGGAGGAGGGAAAAATATGTTGACTTATTTTAATAAGTTGAAAGCTCAAATCATCTTAGAAACGCGGTGCAGGTATAGGCTAGGGTTACGGCTGAGTAAAAACGCTTAAAACTGAAAATTCCAGTTTTTCACGGCCGAAGTTTATTTTGGCCATGATTTTTCTCAGTCATGATTTATTCTCAAATAAATCATGAGTGTGTTAAACATTTTTCTGATGTGGGGTCACCTGACGGGGTCAAATTTCGTTGTGCGTAGAATTTCTGATTGATGTTTTACCCTAAAACGTGTAATTCTGTGTAATTCCTTAATAACTTTCACGAAAATGATCTGACGAGTGTCAAACATTTAATTTGCCATGGAAATGATTTATCACTCGAGAAAATGAAATAAAAATCAACTTTCGGGAAAATTTCAGAAAGAAATGAATAGTAAAAATGAATAGTAACATGAATAGTAAAATTTTCCGGAAATAGAAATTAACCTGAAATTGCGAATTGTTACACCATCAACCCACCACAACAAAACCACCCACAAAACCCACCACTAGCAAACCAACCTCTTAGGCCCCGAACCCTAGGAGAGTATTCCCGTCCTAGCCACCAAGGCTATCGAAACACTACTGAGCTCACTCAAGGAGCCAATGTGTCCCCCTTGCGATCCGACACCATCCGGTTGGTGCAAAGCGGATGTGCATTCCATGGACTTCGTTCCGAAGATCCTAATCAACATCTCAAGGATTTCCTTAAAATCATAGATTCTATAGACCTTGATGTTACAACTAGAGAGTCGACCCGATTACGCCTATTCCAATTCTCTCTACGTGATCAAGCTAGTCAATGGCTTGAACGTTTACCCGCGGGATCTATCACCTCAAGGGATGATCTCACCACTCATTTCCTTGCTCAATTTTTTCCACCGGGGAGAACTACTAACCTTAAAAATGATATCTTGATGTTCCAACAACGTCAAGGTGAAACTCTATATGAAGCATGGACTCGTTTCAAGGACTTACTCCAGAAAGTACCTCATCATGGCATAGATCTTTGGCTCCAAGTCCAAATCTTCTATGACAATATCGACCTCTCCACAAGGCGAACCATTGACCAATCGGCCGGTGGCAAGCTACGTGGTCTAAGTGCGGAAGAATCATGGGAACTCATAGAAGATCTTGCTCTCTATGACAACGAAAGTTGGAATGATCCCCGTGATTTGAACAAAACAGTCAAGGCAATATCTTTGCCTTCGAACAATTCTAGCACTCCCGACCGTAGGATCATGGAACTTGAGGACCAAGTCAAGTTTCTCATGAAATCTTACGAAGCTCCTAAGCCTTCAAGCCAAGTGAACAAAATCACTTCTTCATGCGAATTATGTAGTGGTCCCAATGACACTCGTGAATGTGTGGAACTCCCCGGACAAGCTTTTGCGGACTACGCATCCTCGCGTACCGACGAAGCGGGAGACAAGTGGTACACTTTCAAACCCGAGCCAAACCCTTACGGTGATTCCTACAACCCTTCTTGGAAAAATCATCAGAACCTTAGGTGGAAACAAAACCAAAACAATCCTTCCAACCCACCTAATCGTTACCTACCAAACGGTCCACCCGTTAACCGTACTTTCAACAACAATTCTTCTAATAACTATGGTAGTACCAATAATCTTTAAGGATTAATGTGCAAGTTCATGGCATCTCAAGAAGCTCGCATAGCTAAGTTTGAAACCGAATTCAATCAACAACAAACGGAGATGACCAATAAGATTGACAACTTGTTGAAAGCCCTCAACAACCAAGTGCTTACTACACCTAGGAAGGATACTAGGGACACCAATAACGGAATCCAAATTAAGGACCCTTCATCATCCAAACACGTCCACTTTGTCAATGTTGTCACCATTAAGCCAAAAGATAAGGATATAGAAGAAAGTGACAAGGATGAAGTAGGAATAGAAACCGAGACGAGGGATGAGATTAAGGAAGTTGAGGCTAATAAGGGAGAAAAGTTAGAGGAAGTAGAAAACGTAGAAGAGTACTTTGATAAGTTGCCCACCAAGGAAAAATGGGAATATCACAAGGATTTATTCGATGATTCCGAGACACCATATATCCTTGGTTCACCCCTTATTAAAGTAGGTGATCCCTCTAACATCAACATACCATGCAACATTGGGCATATGCATGTATGGAAAGCTTATATAGATCCTAGGTCTCCTATAAACATCATGACTAGGACCTATTATAATTGGGTAATGAATAAGCAACTTGGTTATAGGATGATGCCCAACAAGAATTTGATAAGCAACTTTGTAGGAAGAGTGAGAGGATTGCATGTATTTGTAGGGAACTTCACTTATGTTATCGATTTTGTGATAGTGGATGATACTCGTCCGGTAATAGATGATTGCTTAAGTCAAGTAGTGTTCGGAAAACCGTTTGTTGAGGCCTCTAAGATGAGTTATGACCCGACCCTGGGGATAGTTAGATTCAAGGAAGAGAATGATGAGATTGCTTACCAAATGCCCTATAAGATTGAACAATACCGCCTCCTATCAAACATAGAAAAGGAACACAAGCAAGCGGTTTACTATAGGAATGATGAGGATAGACGTAGAGGAGTAGAGTATGTCATGAATAGAATACTTGGTTTCTACAAGGAATGCTTGCAACTAGGTCTGGAATACAAAACTAAGATTGGAGATGACCTAGAGGATGAGACCAACGATGAGGTCACGTAATTGCCCATGACCTTGAGTCTAGCTACAAGACTCGTAAAATAAAGAAAAGCGCTTCTTGGGAGGCAACCCATGTTTTGTATGATTTTTATTTGTTTGATTGTTATTTGCTTTCATATGCATGCTTTATTTTTATTGTTGGTAGATCATGTTTCAAACTAAAATTGTGAAAATGCTTTATTTTGTCGTTTAACTTCGTTTTAACTTCATATAAAGGTATTTTGCGAAAGATAAGTGTAAGGGGAAACCCCAAATTTGTATTTAAGAACGAAATTGATCTTGATTCGCCACAATAATAAATGAACATGTTTATTAGTATTTATTAGAGTCAAATGCTTGTATCGAGTCATAATGATGTTTTGCAGGATTTTCCAGTAAGTAGGACATAAGTTTTTCCAGAAATTTTCCGGAAACTTAACATAAAGATTTATGCAGGTCACTTCTGACGGCGTCATGAATTAATTCTTGACGGCGTCATGTGTAAAATTCTGGAAATTTTGCTAGTTTTGTTTTTCTAACGGAGTCTTAAAGTTTTTGTTAATTCTTTAGTTTTGTAAACTCCAGGAAATCTGCAAACATTCATTCAACACGCATTATATCTTAATTTGCTTTCTAGGATTTGTTAGTATATATAGATTGCTGCCGATTTTACGCGAGGTTGTCTTGTTTGTTTTCTCAGGTTTAACAGGTTATGTATGACAAGAAGATGATTTATTTTTCTGGAAGGGAAGCTTTGAGTGCTCATTTTCTTGGAGGAAGATCTAACCTTGTTACCACACTATCCACACCGAACGAATCAGGGGAGTATTCGTTTTCATTCTTTTATCTATTTCACTTATACATTCTTTAATTGAACATTGGGGACAATGTTCATCCTAAGTATAAGGGGGGCGGGGTAAATGATGATACCTTATAGGATACTATTGCACTTGAGTTTGTTTGTTTTATGGTAGGTGTGTAATAAAACTAAGAGAAATACTTGTTAGTGTAATTTTAGTGCCAAATTTAAAATTTTTTACAACATTTAGGAGTGAAACTTTAGCCTTAGCAAGCATCTCATGGATAGGAGTTGTATGACTAGCACGAAACCGTATCATTCAGAAAAATTTTCCACCCAAATATGTGAGGTTTGCCTTTAGATTTGATAGGAAAAGCATTTACTATTAGTGCTTATGAGTGTACCGGTAGCATTCAGATTCTAGAACTTGCGTTAGAGATGCATCCCGAGACCGCTAGTGAGACTACATTCGTGTAAGTGGGATTTACTACATGATAAGAGGCATTAGGATCACCGTTGTGTTAAACCCGTATCATAATTACTTGACTATTTAAGTCATGTTACTTGACTAGTAAAGTCAATTAATTTTTCCCACACCTTAGCGTTGTACTCATTTTTAGTACACGAAACCCCTAATACACCCCTCCGAGCCTATCTTTTCGTTTCTCAGTTTAACCATCTTACTTAAAGGAAGAACTTGTTACAACCCACTTAAATGTACAACCAAATCGCCTTAGCCTTCCTTGTATGCACTCATCTTTAGTGCATTATTGCTACATGTTTAAACCCTTAGTTAATCGTCTAATTGATTACATGGTTGCTTATGTTATGGAGTAATGGGGAAGAAAATCATATATTACCCCCATATGTGCGTTAATTTTAAAAGTACTCCAAGTGTTTTGATTATCTTGATTCGAGTCATTAGATTAGTTTATTGTAAAGTATGTAAAATCCAGGTGTAAGGGGAATGTACATTCCCTATGATGTATTATTTTGGATGGTAGGGTAAGAGTGTATGCAAAAAAAATAAATAAATAAATAAAAAATAAAAAAATAAATAAATCGAAAAATTAAGAAAAAGAAAAGAGAAAAAACATACGGACTACCATCCCGTCTCATTCTATTTTTATTTATGTTTTTGTTATTTTTCATTTATTAGCTTAAGTCGAGTCTAGTCTTGGCTTAGCAACGCCATACTGTACGTGTAATTAATTGATTGCTCAATTATAGTATATATATATATATATATATATATATATATATATATATATATATATATATATATATATATATATATATATATATCTATATATATATATATATATATATATATATATATATATATAAGTATCGATGAAATCCGCGAGAAATACGGATTTACCGAGTCGTTCTCCCAACAAAAGTTGAATGGAATCTCAAATAATCGATTCGTGAACCGTGTAGTGAAAAGTGAATAGTGAAAAGTGGTGGTGAAATTCAATTTGTGAAAAGAAATAGAGAATAAAGCAGTGAGTACAAACTATATATGCACAAGAGTCTAAATTTAGAAAACGGAAATGCAAACGCTATTTTTAAACGTAACGTACGAAATAAAACGTAACTTTTATACTAAAAATGATCCTACAAATGTGAAACAAGTTTCTAAAAATCTTAAACTATTAAAAAGAATTTTGAGAAAAAGAAAAATATTTTTTTTGGCTTTTTATTAATTTTATATGATTTATTTTCTATTTATCTTTTATATAATAAAAGAATTACATCATTTATGAGTGTTTTGGCAAATCCCTTCTCATTGAAAACAAAATTGGACCAATAGCAGAGGTCGATTTTGCCACGTAGGCAAAATCGAGCAACGTGATTGGTCAATAAAAAGTCAAATTAAATTGATTTTGGTCAAACTTAATAAATTTGATGGAGAAATTTGATTGATAAAAAAAACACATAAAAATATAGGTGTCAAATTTATAAAAATAAAAACTTAAGAAAAGAGGAGGTAATTAATAAAACCTTAGTGGTTAAGTGTAAAATTATAAATCTCCATGTTTTCTAATAACTTTAGATAATAAACAAATAACCCCTTACACTTTATACCCCTTATACTTTATAATGTTAACATTGTTTAAAATTACATGAGTAATAGTATTAGTTTTTTTGACTTTCATCTATTAAAATAAATTTGGTAAATATGCAAATTAGTTTTATTATACATTAATATTTTTTAAACTAATGTTAGTTTTAAACTTTCATACATTAGAATTTTTTTAATAAGGACTCATGTTACTATTTAAAAGTTTAATTTATGCGTACACGGGTTTGAAATACGGCTAAATTATTAGTAACGGAAATATAAATATCAAATGGTAAGCATGAGTTACTGTGATATAAAATAAATATATGCGCTTCTACTTATAGCAATGACTCATGAAATTGTTATTTAAAATTTATATGTGGATATCCATAAAAACATTTTAAAAACTTTACGGAACATATTTTAACTTTATCAATGCTCATTATGTGCCACTAAACTCACACATTTTGTACAACATGATATCAATAGTTAAAGTTAAACAACAACATTAACCTCAAACTCAACATCTCTGTCAGTTAAAAATGTTATACAAAACTAATTATTAAAAAAAACAAACAAAAACACATCGGTTAGATAGTCATTCTTTAATATAGAAGGTGTTTTCCTTAAATTATAAAAAAATGCACGCATCACAATCCTTATTTGATAAGAATCACCTCCTAAATCAAAAAACAAAAAACTACGTAGATGATAACCTAACTTTGTTCATTGATTTGATGTTTCAAAAAAATAATAATAAAAAAATAAAAAAATAAAATAATAATAGTTGGTCGTTGTAAAGTAATTAAAAGTATGTACATGAGAATTATTCAGCAAGAATATATAGTTTTTAATTAGGTTATTACGTTACTATACTGCGATAATGTTATTGACTTGGTTATCACGGATGTGAGATACAACCATTATTCTATACTTATGATTTATGTGTAAACCCCTTTTTGCTTCTGAATAAAATCCGAAAGAGACCTCAACAGCACTTTGGCTTATGCCTTATCTAGCTGATAGTTTTTAGTAAAATTTTTTATGGTTTAACTTTTTTGTTATACACACCATCTTTTAGTATTTTTTTTTTTTTTTTTTTTTTTTTTTTTTTTTTTATGTTTTATTGAAAAGTTCTACACTTAATATTTATGTTTCTACTATAAAAACACTAAGCTATGATAGAATTAGTTGGGAGTTTAGAGGTTTTTTACTAAGCTTCTCAAAAAAGCTTATAGCTTTATCTTAAACTTATTATGTTATGGTAATTGAATAAGTCAATAAGCACCTTTAATAAGCATAACCAAACACCCCTTTATTTCTAATATGAAGTTTTCTGATTTGATGTTATGACTAATTTTGTTGTTATCCTCACTATAATGCAACATGTTAGTGGTTTTTACAGTTTTATGATCTTATCGCACACACTAAGTGTAATGCAATTTGTTGTGTGCGCTTTTTAGAGGAGGATTAAGTATCAACACATGATTGTTATGGAAGTTAATGTACCAAATATGTGTTTTAGTGCCTATATGAGGAATTTTATGGTAGGAATTCTTTTCGAAGTGTAATTTGTCTTTTAATGAATTAATAAAAGTTAGCAGGTGTTTACCGTCATTGATAACACTATGGGTGTCAACCAACGGTCTAAAATATAGGTGTATTTTACCTTGATGATTTAGGCCAATTTTGAAGAAAGTTGCATTAAAGTGAAAGGTCGGTAAGGATTCAAACAATCCTAAAAGACTTACGAATGTATCTGTCATTTTTTATGCATTTATAATTTACTTATACAAGTAATAATAATTTCTTTATATAGTTCGGGTTTAGAGAAAAATTATTCTTATACATTATAAATAATCATAAGATTAAATTTGAGTTCTACCAATTACATTTTTTTTTTTTTTTTTTTTTTGTTACTCTTTATGTAGTAAAGAAACTATAGTGTAAGCATCTATGTTAATTTGGTAATTTTATGATCAAACATGAGAAGTAAATAGCACAAATCTATGAAAATACAAATTTTCAAACAAAAAGGTATATTAGTAAACATGGTATGATGATTATTCATAATCAAGGAAATAAATCAATCTTCAAAGCTATCTAAATATGCTACATATATTAACGAAAATATAAGTAAAAGAAATACCACAATTACAAAACACATCGTAAATTGATAGCACGGGTTTGCAAAACTAAAAGCATATATCACTAACATCTCATGCAAGTCACGTATCATCATGTGATTTTGCTTGAGTAATAAAATATAATTTTTAATCCAAAATCATTCTCCTAAAATAATAGGTAGATTATAACATATATACATATGATTTTTTATTTTTAGTCCACTAAGTAAAACTATTTGAAACATGTTAAGTGATTTATTTCTTAATCGATAATAATACATAATCAAAACGTAATTTTAAAAACCCTGTGCGTGCACAGGTATTATAACTAGTTGAATTAAAAAGTAATTGAAAATTAAGGAAATTGTAAAAATAAATGGGAAAAGTATAAAATCTATTCTGAAAAATCTAAAATATTATGAAAGAATTTCCTAAAATATTTTTGTATTTTTAAAGACTTTTTCTGATTTTTTTTATTGATTTTTGTATAATAAAAAGGATTTAAAAATGATTATTAATGAAGAAAAATTAAGAAAAATAGTAAATCAACTTGGAAAAATCTGAAAAATTCTCAGAAAATCTAAAATAATATGAAAAGCTTGCAGAAAAATTTTGAAAAGAAAATGATAAGCAGAAGTGCTTATTTGAGCTAAAACAGCTTATGGCAAGTGCTTATTTATAAGCACTTGCCACAAAACTTAACTAAACTGAAAACACAGATGTAATATGCTATAATGAACTCAGTATTGCTCAGAAATGCATAGAGAAAACACAGAGGCACTAGATGCATGCAATAAGCAGTTACTAATAAGCAATTGAATAAGCAACTACCAAACAAAATAAGCCAGAGGCAAATGGATCATGAAAAACACTAATACCACAACAAATAAGCTTAGAAAACTTAAAAGAACTCAGGTTATAAAACTATTGTTCACTTCTGCAAGCTCAAATTCACCTCAGCATACTAAGTCCTAAACACCTTATTTGCAAAATCTGATAAGCAGTCTTGAAGGGCTTCAAATTAAGAGATTAGTGAGGCAAATTCAACCTTGCACTACTAGGTATCTAAAAATCACAAAAACCCTATCATACACTTTCAATTGCACCCTTAAATGTACCTAAATCAGCAGCCTATTGAATACAAAAATCTGAAACAGTTGACTTTTTAAATTCTTATACTACTATGACTAAATCCAAATTATACAATTCAAATCTGCTCCTACTTGTAATTTTAAGCTAATACTAAACTGAAATAAGCTAACTTATACTAACTTGCATCTAACTTTACAATTACACTAACTGAATCCAATTAACCTAACTGTTGATGAGATTTTAGAATCTACTTTGACTATTTATGTATTATACTACCATTATTATGATCTATTAGTCTTTTACTACCTTAATGTAACCTAAGTGTGAAGCTATATCAGTGAAACAACAACAATTCAGCATAATCACAAACAGATCCAAACACCCCTGCAGATTAAATCTCACACTACAACTATGATTTCTAAACCTCAATTTTAATAACTGGCTCTCAACTTCAATTACCTATCACTTACATAAACAATAGAAACTATAAATTTCCACAAAGCACAACCAAATAAAAAATCCACATATTATAAAATGAGGTCAATGAAACTCAGTTACAAACAAAACTAGTTAACAGATGATCAAATAAGCTCAAGTTTCACTGAATCAACTCAAATTTCATCAATTATAAGCAATGAAACAGTAACATAACAGATCTAAACTACTGATTGAAAGATGCAAAGAGTACTTTGAATTGGAATCAAAACTTACAAAGCTATGCCCCTCAGCTCAAAATAGAGGTGTTCACTAAGCTTGCATGTCTCTAGACAGGCCAATGGCTTCCATTTCTCAAAATGGACTATCAATTACAACTCTACATCATCATTTCACATAGAAGTTGACTTTCGTTGACTTTTTGTAAAAAGTGAATAAGAACTGATGTAAACTATAACAATAAGCTCACAATAGCTAAAAACCAAAGATAAGATGCAATGAACTTCTAATTAGCTTATTTGAAAACTGAGGTAAGAAAACTATTCTTATTTTTTTCTTTTTCTGATTTTTATCAAAACATTTGAATGATTATAAAAACTGAATTTAGAAATAAGAACTTGAATAAACTATTAATCAAACTGAGATAAGCTAAATAATAAAATGAAATAAGCAGTAACAATTAACTAAATGAATTGATTAAAAGGAAACTAAATTTATTGAAATGAAAATATTACAACTACAACTAAATTTGAACTATTACAACCGAGAAAGCAATTGGGCAGAGCTTCGCTAGTCAAAACTCCACCCCTAAACAAGCTATCCTAACACTCTATTTATAGCCTACGATAGAAGGATCTAGAGAGGGGGTAGTCACGGATTGCCACCTTGGCAATCCGTGTGGTGTGTTTCTTAGATGCAATCAGATGAGGCGAAAAATGAACCACTTTTAGGGGGTCATTTAAGCCCGGAATTGAATTTATTTGATCAAATATTGCCCTAAATCATTCCTTTTGTGATTTTAGGTACTTTGGGAGTGAAATCTGGAAAAGGAAGCAATTCGGACGTTTTTGGAGCATAAAAGTGAAGAAAACGCCAAAGTCTTAATTTTCCAAGCTGGGAACAGTGTGTGACGGCGTCAAGAGTAAAGATCATGACGACCCAGTACAGAAATGAAGGCGTCACAAAGAAGAGCGTCAAGAGTTAAATGTGTGACGGCCTGGAAAAATGGAAAACATGACGGCGTCAGATGTAGATCAACGCAGTCCGAGGATTATTTTGGAGGCGAGATGACGGCGTCACAAGGTTGTTCGTGACGCCGTCAGCCTCTATTATCTATATATAGTTTTCTAATTTTCATTCATTAGGAGGAACAAGTTTGGAGAAACCCTAAGGCCGAACCATATACGTATTTTACACTTTTTTCAAGGGTATTCAGCCCTTGAACCCTTACATGTGTTATTGAGATAAGTATTCTTTTAATTCAATCAATATGTCTATGTGTTGGTTGTCTATATATTGTGCTTGTCTTGATTCCACCATGCTAGGCTAGATTTATCTTGTGTTTGCTTAGATCTAATGAAACCTAGATGTTGATTATGTGTTGATTACTTGTTTATGGTTGTATTGGATGAATGATTTCAATGTTAGGCTTAAGAAAACTGGCAGATCTCCAATTGGTAACATGCTTGAACGTCTTAGGAAACATGAACCGATGTGTACTAGGTTTTATTGGTTGTATTTAATGCATGAGTAAATTCTAATGATCCCATGTTAGGAGCTTCTTAGCCGGCTCGACATAGAGTGAAGTAGGCACTCATAGGATTGGGGAGTTAAGTACGCCACCCCATGAATGGTATTAAGGAATACAATCCGTCATCCACGCAACTATAACAAGTAATTAACGTGTAAAAGATATCTAGGGAGTAGTGGAATCTAAGTAAACACATTTCTCCACTTATTGCTCACAACCTTAGTTAAATATAGTTTATTTTCATTTCTAGTATTTTATTTTGATTGCATCTTAGACTCTTAGTATTGGGTTAGTTGACTAGCAACAAATTCCGCCCAAATCCTTCAAAACCCGAGATTTTAATTTGCTTTCTAAAAAATATAAAAATACAAAAAGAATCATCCCTCATCTCTAGAACTAGTAATTAGGTCTCTAATCCTAGCGACACTATTCCTAGCTGAACGATCAATCCCCCGGTACTTGTCACTATACTATACTACAACGATCAGGTACACTGCCTGGTGGGGGTTGTAAGCTTCTCGAGATCCCTCGAGAGGTAAAGCCTGGTGCAATTCCCACGCATCACAATCCTCAGCCCTTGATCCTCTTCCAATCATTCCCATATTATTATCCACCCTTGGATTAGACCTGATGACGCGTTTGAACCAACCATGAGCCGCCATGTTACCCATTCATGTGTTTGTTTTGCATCTGACATACTCTGACATCACCCTAACCTTCTAGAAACCCATTGATTTGACCAATTTGCCATTAATTGTGGTAATTTAGTGGGACGGGTATTAGGGTTCATGGTAACTGTTTCCCTGGGTAAATTGGGGATAAAAAGGGCGGGAGTGGGTAAAGGTTATTTTAATAAGTTTGACTTGTATTTTGACTTTGACTTGTTGACCGTGGTGATATTTGGGCCGGGTAAAGCTTGGATGGTGGGCTTGGGTATTGGTTTAATTTATATAGAATATTGGACTTGGACTGTTTATAATACTTGGACTAGGCTCTTTGAATTTCAGAATTTTTATTTCCAAGTTATAAGGACCAAATGTGTATATGCTGAAAACCTTAAGGATAAAATCTGCCATGATTCCAAAAGTGATCCAAGGGCTTCAAATGTAACTTCCTGATTTTCCAAGGACCAAAGATGTCATAATATGAAAAGTATCTTCCAGGGACTAAAATTGCCAAAGTCTGAAACTTGGAGGACCAATTCTGAAAATCTCATGATACTTCATCCAGGGATCAATATTGATAAATCACATATCTTTGAGGACTTCTAAGGCTCTGAATTGACTTTCATTGACTGACCTGCACACGTTCTACTCTCGTGCTCGTTTTTGCTTATTTCTGATTGTTTTTCGTCTTTTAACGAGATATCCATACCTGCACGTTCACAAACATAAAAACACACATTCTTTGGCATTTGTTAGCATATTTAGTCTATTTGGGTCGGTATTTGGTTATGAAAAGGTATGTGAATTAACACATACCAAAATACCCCAGACTAAGGTATTGCCGTGTCCTCACGCAATGTGATCAATTCACGCTTTTGGGATAAATAATTTCATAACTTTTCCTACTGACTTTGTAAAGTAGCAAGAAAGTTCGAAAGAAGTAATAAAATCATTTATTCCCGCAAACGCTCCATTTTCCAAAATTTTTCCGTTATTCCACTTTCACTTCTATTTTTGTATTTTTCATACTTCATACTTGTGACGGTTTTTTGAACTTTCATAATTTTGCAATAATTTTTAGGTTCAACGAGTAGAAACACTTCTCATTAAGAAGTGACCATACGGATAAAAATCGTCATCCTTGATTTTTCACGAGCCCTCAAACTAAGCGTACAAACGAGATCACAGCTTACATTCAAATTAGATGCTAATACTACTCATAATAGTTACTTATGGAAACTCCTTACTCTCATATCCTAGGTTTTTGTATCTCAATATTTTATTTTTGTTGAGAAATGAATTGCTTCATATTTTCTCGTTTCAATACTTTTTAGTCCGATAGTGACACCTAAGTTTAAACGATAAGTAGTTTTCCATTTTCTCTTAAGAACCACTGCAATAGAAATTCGGTGCACATCAAGGAATTTTGGGTACATACAATATCATAAATATAAGTTGCGGAGTACTACACGTGCACCTCACGCGCCAACAACTTATTTAGATTCAAGCTCTTATTCATCATAACTTTCACTTTCACTTTTTTTTTTTCACTTTTCTCATACTTTTCATATTTTTCATACTTTTCTTTCTTTCTTTACTTTTTTTCTCATAACATCAATGGATGCTTATTGGGTAGCTCCAAAACCACAATACATAATCAACTTTTGACTTTTGATTTTTTTTTTCATTTTTACTCTTATTTTTTATGTTCCTTGATATGTACCCAACTTCTAAAACAAAAATTCTCTTAAGAAAACAAAAAACTAAATATTATCCAATCCTAAATACCACTAATTATCCTAGAACATCTATTATATATTGGTGACGTATTTTATGGGAGTAAAAAGCCACAAGTACCTCTCATGAGCTCTAAAGAGAACCACTACTCCACGTTTAGCATCAAACTTCTAAATAAACTCTATCATTTATCGCTCTTCGCAATTTAAGATTCCAAATAATGAAACCAGCGAATACTTAGCCGATAATCAGCCACGCATATATAAAGTCAGTTACGGAAACTTGCAAATTCTAGAAGAAGAATTCGCGTTTTCTAGCTCCTGATGTAAAAGACTAGCGAAAGCTTTTAAGTTGCGCATGTAGAAAGTCAAGTACGGGAACTTGCAGATTCTTAAAAAAGAATTCGCATTTTATAGCTCCTGGTGTACAAGACTAGCACAAGCTTATGTGATTATCATTGGTTAAGGGAACAAGCTAGGGCTCAACACGCCCGGTCAAGTCAATATATTTATTCCTACTCTCGCCAGTAAGAAAGTCAACAAGGTGTCAAAACACTTATTCAAACTTTATTATATTTTTGCACAACTTTTCAACTTTTTCACATCTTTTTGTGCTTTTTCATGACTTTTTCATTAATTTTCTTTACAATTTTTCAAATTTTAAATTTTTTTATTTTTGGTAGAAAAACGGAGTTGCAAGAGTACACGACATAGTGAAAAATGCAAGGTCAAATTGAATCGAAGATTCACCCTCCCCCAGACTAGAATTAAACATTGTCCTCAATGTTTTATAGGTTAAGGCAATCCTAACAAAATTCTAGGGCCGTTTATTAATTATGCCAAAGAAAACGTTGGTCGATAAGATTCACGGATATAGGATTTCCAATAAGCATCGATGAATGAAACTCGAGTGGAGAGAAGATAACGAGCACGAGGTCATCATAAATCGCGAACACAATCCTAAACAAACATCACAAACAACCACGAAACACAAGAGTAGAAGAGGCACCCCCTCCTCACGTTATTTGTTAGAAATAAGAAAAATAAGAAGATGAAATTGGATAAGTATGGGTTGCCACCCACGAAGCGCTTGTTTTTGTTCACCGAGTCACATGAGCTTGACTCGATCCCCGAATTAATTTGTCCTTGGGGAAAAATCCGTGGAAAAATAATCTCATTCGGGCTTTTAATCAAAATATTTGGATAAACATATGAATTATTTGAAAGTTCCACCCCGAAGAGATAACCGATGGTATTCTAATAGTGAAAAATATTAGAAACGATACCAGGGTCAAAAATAACATCCTCACTCCCGACGGAATGAAGGATAAGAGAAATCACACCAAATGTTACAAATGGAAAGAAGGTCATGATAACCATCATGAAAAACTCATCATCCTCAAAACTTCATAAGTGTAGTATTATGAATCTTATCATTCAAGCTCATTTTAAAAACTTTCCTGGGTGGGAGGGATGGGATAAAATTTTCATTAAAACTCTCATTTTTAAGAACACCACTCGGATCATGATCAATTTCAATATCAAAACTGAAACTTTCATATTCTGAATTAGAAAACTTTTCATAATCACATTCAATCTTATTAAAACAAAACGACTCATATTCTGGAAGAGAGATAAGAGCAAGAGAAGTGGTACTGCCACGACTCGTCTCTTCTGTATGATCGATATCAAAATGAAAAGCTTCATAAGTCGGATAAGAAAAATCAGGACGAAAAGTGGGATTGCCACTAATTTCCTCAGTCGTATCAAAGGAAAAACTCTCAAAGTCAGGTAAAAATTCCTAGAGCTCGGGCTCCAGAGGATCATCAATTATAAGCTCAATCTTTTTCTTAACTTTATCCGGAGGGATTGACGGTTCATCGTTCAACCAATTGTCAAGAAAAATAGAATTCCCCTCCGAATCAAAATAAAGTTCATCAATCTCAGAACACGGAATCGTTTCAATAGCAAGGAATTCATCGACCTCTTCCCAAAAAGAATCATATTCCTTAGTCGGAGGAAATGATGGGGAAGAGTCGGAGACGAAAGTTTTCACAAAATCATCAAAGGAATAATCACAAACATCAACGCTTTTTACGGAATACTTCTTTGATTTTGAAGCATCGGCTCGAAAAATCATTATGTCATCATCATGTCGTAAAGTTAGAGTATCCTCAAAATGATTAACTAGGGCTTTTGCGGTCCGAAAAAACGGTCTCCCCACTATAAGAGGAACTCTCGGATCAGCCTCGAAATTTACAACAACAAAATCTGCCGAAAAAGTACATGAATTCACACAAACAAAAACATCTTCAGCAATTCCAGCCGGATGAGTAATCGAACGATTAGCAAGCTCTAAAGTCATTCTCGTCGGTTTAAGATCCCCCATTCCAAGTTGTTCATAGATCGATAATGGCATAAGGTTAATACTTGCACCTGAATCGGCCAGGGCGTTGCAAACCTCTTGATCTTTCAACGAATAAGGAATGAGAAACTTTCCTGAATCTCCAAGCTTCTCGGGAAGCTTCTTGAGAAGACTCGCGGAACATTGAGCATTTATCGGCGTTTTGGCTAATTCAAGCAATTTCTCTTAATTACTTACGAGGTTTTTGAACGTTGAGGTAAATTTTGGCATGTACACAAGAGCATCCATAAAAATTATATCAAAGTGCAATTTTTGAAAAATATCCAGAAATTTTTCCATTTGTTTTTTAGACTTTGCACGAAGCTCTTCATCATTAAATCTTGATGGATATGGCAATTTTGACTTGTATTTCACATTATTTTCATAAACGACTTTTCCTTTATCTTTTGACACTTGGACAACCGGAGGTTGGACGTTTTCAGCTCCTCCGTTATTAATAGATGGAACCGTGTCCTTTATCGCCTCGGTCTCACAGTCCACTACCTTAGGCGGAAACGAAGAAGAAGAGGTAGTAGGAGCTGTAGGTCCATCATATTTAGCACCACTGCGAGTCGTGATCGCCTTAATCTCGCCCCTCGGGTTTGCGATCGTGTTGCTTGGAAGAAAAGTAGTACCCGAACTCGAGGGTCGATCATTTAAACGTTTGTTAATATCACTAACTTTATTAGCAAACAACTGAGTTGATTCTTCATATTTTGCCATAAAAGATTGTTGGTTTTGAAGCAATTGCTTAATCAAATCATCTGTGGGCGACGGATTTTGAATAACACCATGATTTTGATTATTGTTGAAATTCTGCCCACAGTTTTGAAAATTACCATGATTCTGATTTCCATGATTTGCATTCTGAAAATTCCCAGGGTTTCCATAGTTTCCTTGGTTTTGAAAATTCCCTTGAGGCGGGCCTTGATTGTAACTACCTTGAAAACCCCGGTTTTGATTAAACCCTTGATTATGATTTTGAAAACCGTTATTAGCTCGACTCTGATTTTGATTTCCTTGATTATTACGATTCACAATATTATGATTCTAGTTGACTTGATTGACTTGGTTTGGTTGTTCGAGAACGGGTGATCCAAGAAAATGAGTGGAACGGTAGCTGAGAAGATTACGATCTCCTTGCGGTTGATAACCGTTGTTACCCGTATTTGCAGCATACGCGTTCTCATGAGAAAAGGCACCGGTGGCCGGACATTCATAATACAAATGTGGACCACCATAAGTCTCATAACCATGACTAACCACATTGACTTGTTGGTTTGATTTTTCAATTGAAATTGCATCAACTTTCTTTGTAAGAGCCAATAGCATACTCATCATTTGATCATTATTTTTACCATTATTAGACACTTGAGGTTTATTCCTAGACATTCTCACATGAGCCTTATTCTCAATTATCATGAAAGCATCATTCGTGTTTCTAGCCAACAAGTTCCCACCCACAGCAGAGTTGAGTGAGTCTTGGTCAACATGACATAACCCATTATAGAAAGTGTCAATCTGCTGAAGGGATGTGAACCCATGGTTCGGACATTTTTCCATCAAATCTTTGAATCGATCCCAAGCTTCACTAAACGACTCATCAAAAGCTTGCTGGAATCGAAATATTTGGGATCATAGATTAGAAGTTTTAGAGGGAGGATAGAAATAATTTACAAACTTGGAAGCAAGATCATTCCAAGTGTGAATCGAATTAGGCGGTTCCTTTTCCAGCCAAGTCCGGGCTGCCCCTTTTAAGGAGAAAGGAAATAACTTCAATTTCACCACATCGTGAGGAACTTGGTTCATTCTAATGGTCTCAGCGATGTCGGTGAAATTTCGGATGTGAGCATATGGGTCTTCGTTATCAAACTCATGAAAGGATATACCCATGATTAAGTTGAGTAATCCGTGATTGATCTCAAAGTTGGCATTGGTGTCCGGAATCACAATAGCTCTCCTCACACCATTGAATGGTGATTGGAGTTGTTCCTCTATTGGACGTGGATCAAAAGCCGGTTGTTGTCCCATCAGCGGGATAACATTGTGTTGAGGACCACCCATCGGCGGGGGTCCATTGTGTTGTTCGTTTTGGTTCATCTCCTCGTCGTCAAGGAAATGAACCCGACTATTATGTCGTAAAATCCGCTCGGGGTTTGAGAACGGAGACATAAGACTCTCAAAAGAAGAACGGGTATGCATACACAAAAAAAATCAGAAAGAAAAAAAAGAAGAAAAGAAAAAGGAAAATCTTTTTATTATTTTTTTTAAAATTTTTTATCTCAAAAACTTTTTATTTCTTTTGTTTTTCTTTTCATAAAACGTTACATTAATCGAAAACCGTTTCCTTCAAACCACTCGCGACGGGACGGGAAAGAAGAGTGTTTCTCTCTTCAACTAGCAATTTAATGTCTTAGCTTCCGTATTTCCCGCTTAATCAGTTGTAGTAATTGAAGTAATCCGATAAACAACTAATTTCACGTTTTTGTTATGTTGTGAGACTTTTTTGGTTTACAACGCCCTCCCTTCTACGAGAGAGTCGAGGCTGTAACTTTATTATTTTTTTGGTTTTCTTGTAAACACTTTAGGAAAAGTGTTTTGAATTTTTCAATTTTTATATTTTTTATAGAAAATATATACAAAATAGAGAAAGGTTTATTAAAACACGATTTTTCAAAACGAATATTCAAAAACTCACTTCAACCTTCCCCGGCAGCGGCGCCAAAAATTGATTGCTCAATTATAGTATATCCATATAAGTATCGATGAAATCCGCGAGAAATACGGATTTACCGAGTCGTTCTCCCAACGAAAGTTGAATGGAATCTCAAATAATCGATTCGTGAACCGCGTAGTGAAAAGTGAATAGTGAAAAGTGATGGTGAAATTCAATTTGTGAAAATAAATAGAGAATAAAGCAGTGAGTACAAGCTATATATGCACAAGAGTCTAAATTTAGAAAACGAAATTGCAAATGCGATTTTTAAACGTAACGTACGAAATAAAACGTAACTTTTATACTAAAAATGATCCTACAAATGTGAAACAAGTTTCTAAAAATCTTAAACTATTAAAAAGAATTTTGAGAAAAAGAAATATATTTTTTTTGGCTTTTTATTTATTTTCTATGATTTATTTTCTATTTATTGAATTAAAAAGTAATTAAAAATTAAGGAAATAGTAAAAATAAATGGGAAAATTATAAAATCTATTTTGAAAAATCAAAAATATTATGAAAGAATTTCCTAAAATATATTTGTATTTTTAAAAACTTTTTCTGATTTTTTATTGATTTTTGTATAATAAAAAGGATTTAAAAATGATTATTAATGAAGAAAAATTAAGAAAAATATTAAATCAACTTGGAAAAATCTGAAAAATTCTCAGAAAATCTAAAATAATATGAAAAGCTTGCAGAAAAATTTTGAAAAGAAAATGATAAGCAGAAGTGCTTATTTGAGATAAAACAGCTTATGGCAAGTGCTTATTTATAAGCACTTGCCACAAAACTTAACTAAACTGAAAACACAGATGTAATATGCTATAATGAACTCAGTATTGCTCAGAAATGCATAGAGAAAACACAGAGGCACTAGATGCATGTAATAAGCAGTTACTAATAAGCAATTGAATAAGCAACTACCAAACAAAATAATCCAGAGGCAAATGGATCATGAAAAACACTAATACAACAACAAATAAGCTTAGAAAACTTAAAAGAACTTAGGTTATAAAACTATTGTTCACTTTTGCAAGCTCAAATTCACCTCAGCATACTAAGTCCTAAACACCTTATTTGCAGAATCTTATAAGCAGTCTTGAAGGGCTTCAAATTAAGAGATCAGTGGGGCAAATTCAACTTTGCACTACTAGGTATCTAAAAATCATAAAAACCCTATCATACACTTTCAACTGCACACTTAAATGTACCTAAATCAGCAGCCTATTGAATACAAAAATCTGAAACAGTTGACTTTTTAAATGCTTATACTACTATGACTAAATCCAAATTATACTATTCAAATCTGCTCCTACTTGTAATTTTAAGCTAATACTAAACTGAAATAAGCTAACTTATATTAACTTGCATCTAACTTTACAATTACACTAACTGAATCCAATTAACCTAACTGTTGATGAGATTTTAGAATCTACTTTGACTATTTATGTATTATACTACCATTATTATGATCTATTAGTCTTTTACTACCTTAATGTAACCTAAGTGTGAAGCTATATTTGTGAAACAACAACAATTCAGCATAATCACAAACAGATCCAAACACCCCTACATATTTAATCTCACACTACAACTATGATTTCTAAACCTCAATTTTAATAACTGGCTCTCAACTTCAATTACCTACACTTACATAAACAATAGAAACTCTAAATTTCCACAGAGCACAACCAAATAACAAATCCACAGATTATAAAATGAGGTTAATGAAACACAGTTACAAACAAAACTAGTTAACTGATGATCAAATAAGCTCAAGTTTCACTGAAGCAACTCAAATTTCATCAATTATAAGCAATGAAACAGTAACATAACGGATCTAAACTACTGATTGAAAGATGCAAAGAGTACTTTGAATTGGAATCAAAACTTACAAAGCTATGCCCCTCAGCTCAAAATAAAGGGGTTCACTAAGCTTGCTTGTCTCTAGACAGGTCAATGGCTTCCATTTCTCAAAATGGACTTTCAGTTACAACTATGCATCATCATTTCACATAGAAGTTGACTTTCGTTGACTTTTGTAAAAAGTGAATAAGAACTGATGTAAACTATAACAATAAGCTCACAATAGCTAAAAACCAAAGATAAGACGCAATGAACTTCTGATTAGCTTATTTGAAAACTCAGGTAAGAAAACTATTCTTATTTTTTTCTTTTTCTGATTTTTATCAAAACATTTGAATGATTATAAAAACTGAATTTAGAAATAAGAACTTGAATAAACTATTAATCAAACTGAGATAAGCTAAATAATAAACTGAAATAAGCAGTAACAATTAACTAAATGAATTGATTAAAAGGAAACTAAATTTATTGAAATGAAATATTACAACTATAACTAAATTTGAACTATTACAACTGAGAAAGCAATTGGGCAGAGCTTTGCTAGTCGAAACTCCACCCCTAAACAAGCTATCCTAACACTCTATTTATAGCCTACAATAGAAGGATCTAGAGAGGGGGTAGTCATGGATTGCCACCTTGGCAATCCGTGTGGTGTGTTTCTTAGATGCAATCCTCAGCCCTTGATCCTCTTCCAATCATTCCTATATTATTATCCACCCTTGGATTAGACCTGATGACGCGTTTGAACCAACCATGAGCCGCCACGTTACCCATTCATGTGTTTGTTTTGCATCTGACATACTCTGACATCACCCTGACCTTCTAGAAACCCATTGATTTGACCAATTTGCCATTAATTGTGGTAATTTAGTGGGATGGGTATTAGGGTTCATGGTAACTGTTTCCCTGGGTAAATTGGGGATAAAAAGGGCGGGAGTGGGTAAAGGTTATTTTAATAAGTTTGACTTGTATTTTGACCTTGACTTGTTGACCGTAGTGATATTTGGGCCGGGTAAAGCTTAGATGGTGGGCTTGGGTATTGGTTTAATTTATATAGAATGTTGGACTTGGACTGTTTATAATACTTGGACTAGGCTCTTTGAACTTCAGAATTTTTATTTCCATGTTATAAGGACCAAATGTGTATATGCTGAAAACCTTAAGGATAAAATCTGCCATGATTCCAAAAGTGATCCAAGGGCTTCAAATGTAACTTCCTGATTTTCCAAGGACCAAATATGTCATAATATGAAAAGTATCTTCCAGGGACTAAAATTGCCAAAGTCTGAAACTTGGAGGACCAATTCTGAAAATCACATGATACTTCATCCAGGGATTAATATTGATAAATCACATATCTTTTAGGACTTCTAAGGCTCTGAATTGACTTTCATTGACTGATCTACACACGTTCTACTCTCGTGCTCGTTTTTGCTTGTTTCTGATTGTTTTTCATCTTTTAACGAGATATCCGTACCTGCACGTTCACAAACATAAAAACACACATTCTTTGGCATTTGTTAGCATATTTAGTCTATTTGGCTCGGTATTTGGCTATCAAAAGGTATGTGAATTAACACTTACCATTAACCAAGATGATTAACTCGCCACCCGTAAATATTGCCTTTATCCAACAGAACCGTGTATTAACACACCTAACGTTATAACCCTTTGAAAGTCCTCTTTGATAGTTTATCGTAGGTGCTTACGCCAATTGGTGGACGTTTGATCCTTTCCCAAGCCTATGGTAATCTATTTTGTTATGACAGGTAGTGAGAGATGTTTTCCATTTCCTTATTGTGATATATACTTTATTACACCCGAGAGATGTGAGTATCTAAACACTATTTGTGAGGTGCTAGTATATGACCTCCATGCTTGTCTTTGTTGTTAAATGACCCCTAACTTGTATTTTAATTAGAATAAAAGCGCATTTGCTTGAGGACAAGCAAATCTCAAATGTAAGGGTATATGATGAGGCAAAAAATGAACCGTTTTTAGGGGGTCATTTAAGCCCGGATTCGAATTTATTTGATCAAATATTGCCCTAAATCGTTACTTTTGTCATTTTAGGTACTTTTGGAGTGAAATATGGGAAAGGAAGCATTTTGGACATTTTTGGAGCATAAAAGTGAAGAAAACGGCAAGGTTTTAATTTTCCTTGCTGGGAACAGTACCTGACGGTGTCACAAGTTTCTTAATGACGGCGTCAAGAGTAATATAAGAGGTGGAAGTGGATGGTGCACATGACGATCCAGAAAGTTTTGTACTAAGGACATGACGGCGTCACCATAGGCCGTCATGGTCCAAATATTAGTGACGGCCCAAAACTATTTTACACATAACGGCGTCAAAAGTGGATCTAGGCAATCCGATTTCATTATATATAGTTTTGCAATTTTCATTCATTAGTGTGTAACTTTTAGGGAGTAACTTTGGAGAGAAACCCTAGTCCGATTTTCACAGCTTTTTCAAGGGTTTTTACCCTTTGAAACCTTTCATGTTCAATTAAGATAAGTACTCTTTCAATTCAATCAATATGTCTATGTGTTGTTTGAATATATCTTACACTTGTCTTCAATTTAACATGCTTGGTAGATCTCTTGTGTGTTTGCTTAGATGTGGTGAAACCTAGATGTTAATTATGGGTTTATTGTTTGTTTATAGTTGTTACAGATGATTGTATTCGATATTAGGCTTAAGAAAACTGGCAGACTTCCATTGGTAACATGCTTGAATGTCTTAAGAAACATGATCAGAGGTGTACTATGATTTTTGGTTGTATTTAATTCGTAGGAGAATTCTAATGATCCCATATTAGGAGCTTCTAACGGCTCGACATAGGAGTGAAGTAGGATCCTATAGAGTTATGGAATATTGTACACGGCCCTACGACTAGTATTAAGGAATACGACCCGTCATCCATGCAATTGTAACAAATTATCAATCTGTAAAAGATATCTAGAGAGTAATGAAACCTAAGTAAACAGAACTTTCCCCATTATTGTTTACACCACTAGTTTAATTAGTTTCATTTTCATTTATGTTATTTAATTTTGATTGCATTTGTAGTTATTGGGTTAGTTGATTAGCAACTAATTCCGCCCACTCTTTTAAAAACTGAGATTTTAATTGCTTTAATAAAATATAAAAATACAAAAAGAATCATCCCTCACCTCTAGACTTAGTTTAGGAGACTTTCTAATCCTAGCGACACTATTCCTAAGTTGAACGATCAATCCCTCGGTACTTGTCACTATACTATACTACAACGATTAGGTACACTGCCTGGTGGGGGTTGTAAGCCTCTCAAGGTCCCTCGAGAGGTAAAGCCTGGTGCGATTCCCACGTATCACATTACATGCATTAGAACCAGTACTCTCGACATTACATTCAGATGAAACATGTCTCTTATTACAAAGCGATAAATTCCTAGGGTGTTCTTCTACTTCTTCAACTTTATTCTTGAAACTACTCTTAGAGGCAGGCGAGACTCTATTGTTCCTTGTATTGCTCCTAGGCTTTAGTCTGCTGCTCCTAGAAGTGCTGTCTAATCCTATAGAAGGTAAGGCACACGCATTAGGATTTATATTGTTGTCCTGAGAAGTTGATGTAGCATTCCTAGACTCTTTAGGATTTTCTTTTATGCTCTTGTCGTTTGTTCCATATGTTTTAGATGTGGAGGCAGACGCAATAGTGGGACTAATCCTATAAAGGCCAGGTGCTATCACTTTTGATGTTTCGACAACCGTTTTTCCTTTATCAACAATCTTTTCATTTTCACTTTGCTTGGGCATGGGTGTTGGAGTGACTGGTTTTGTCAAATCCTTTTTCTCATCAACTTTTGGAGCTAACCGTGAAATTGACATTTTTGGTTTTTGAACCGTGTTTGAAACATTTGGTTTCTCCGAAGTCGTTGGTTTTGCAAACTTAGTTTCCTCACCCTTCCCTTGTTGACTTTCAAGCTGAGCCCTCAAAATATCATTTTGCTCTTTCATGTTTTTGAAGGCACGCTCATACGACATTTTGTTATATTTGCATTCTTCTCTTTTTTGATCAAGTTGTTTAAAACATGACACATTTTCTTTTTCAAGCTTTATAAGAGCATTTTCATATTTGGAAACAATTTCAGAGGTCTCAGCTCTCAGTCATTCATCGTCTTGAACAGAATATGTTTGTAAAATGATGGACATAATATCAGTAGACAGAACTGCTTCGAAGAGAGAATCATTTAAGTTTTCCAAAACATTGATTTGCTCAAAAGATTCATTAGCCTTCTTTATCAGGGATTTGTCATCCTTGACGAAGTCAGCTGATTCTTTCAAAAATGCTTGTTCAAAATGAATTACTCGAGCATGGATGTTATTAATTTGAGGAGCAAATTCACTTTCAAGAATCTTTTTAAGCTGTAAATGAATAGTGGAATTCCAATTAATCTCATTTAGTCTCATTTTAGACTCTAAAGTCGTTTTAAATTGCCCAAGTCTGGTTTTAAGATCATCAAGATATCCCCTTGCAGCACTTGTATTAAAAGTGTTGTTTGAGGACATCTGTTCCATGTTTGAAAGCGATTTGGAAGTGTAGGACCTTAAATATCACAACTTTATCACACCAATATAGAAGCAAAGATGAAGTAGAGATGGAAAGATGGTGACTTGTATGATGTATATATGTATGGCGTATGTAGAGTGAGAGAGATAAGAAATATGAGAACTTTTATTAAAGAAAAACACACACAATACACACACAAACACACACCTCAAATGAGCCTTTGAGGTGTTTATATAGTAACTTACATATTGCCCTAAAAGGCTTTCCATGGGCTTTATCTAATGGGCTTGGTTTACATTTTCTAATAAGGCTTACATGATATACTTAATAAGTACCAAGTCCATAGCCCAATATTCTTAACTATTACAATACTTGTTGACTCAATAATGATCGTCACTTTTAATGCTAACAATCTCCCCCTAAGGGACGATCATTGAGATCTCCCTTTGATTACATAAATGATCTACACTTCTAACGCTAACAATCTCCCCCTAAGGGTGATCATTGAGATCTCTCTTTCGTGACCTTGATCTTTGATCTTTGAAGCTTGTTCTCTTTGAATTTTGAGTCTTGTTGTGTAATAGTTTTGCTAGTTCCTTTGTTCCAATCATGCTTTGTGATCTCTGAATAATGTCATTTGGTCGTTCTTGCCTTTGATCAACATCTTTACTCTGTTGTCTTTACGTCTTTTCCAACATGCTCATACTTTGTTTGACTTTAAGTCTTTGTGAAGTTCTCTTTTCTTTGACTTTAATCTTTGTTTCTTTAGTTTGTAGATTCTTTGACTTTGACTTAGAAACATTCTGAACTTTGTTTTTCTTTGATCTTTGAAGAGAGCTTTGCAGGGTATGAGCATGTGGATTTTTGAGTGATGGTAACAATCTTTCTCCAAGGAACATTCACCAGTACCTGCATAAAACAGTTAGCAATAAACTATCTGGTACTTACAGGTTCGGAATTAGAGATCGTCAACAGCATAGTGTGAAGACTCCTTCTAACCCTTACCAAGGCCGTTCCCATTTCAGATACTCCCGAGAGAGCTTACTAGACCTACTAAGTAGATCAACGAATGGGTGAGTCGTTGGGGATCACTCCACGACTGTAGACCGTTTTGAGACATAGTAACCATCATGATAGATAAGGCAAGATCCGTAGATCTCATAAAGACTCTTACAACTTGTGTCCTTTTTGGCGAACACAAGTGTAATCATAGGAATGTGTATCCTAAGAGATCTTTTGATGAATCTCATGGCTCTAGACTCGATAAGTGCATAATTTGGTTTTCCTATGCGGAGACTAGGGATGGGTCTCCTGCTTCAATATCAACCATCTCTAAGAGACAGGTTGATAGATTACACCGGTTCCCCGTGAGAATGAATCAAGCTCTTTTAAGAGAACTTGAGTGGCTAGAAGGTTAAGTGCAGTGCGTCACTGGGTCCATGACGTCTTGTCTTCAATACCGGTGTCACTTTAGTAACAACCAGTAGCATATGAGTTGAACCCGGTGTCTGCCCTAAGGTTGAATATATGGAGGGCTATTTATTTTCACCCTTTCATTTTCTTTTCTTTTTAATTCTTCAACCCCTTCTTTCTCCTTTCTCATTTTGTCCTTTTTTTATTCATACCTAAGGACTTCTAATTCTAATCTATTGGATTTGTCCTTGGGTAGATCCCTCTGGCTCTGGCGGATCATAGGACGGTTTTTCCTAACCTTAGTCACCTTATAACTTCATAACTATCCTATTGTTGCCATCAAACCATTTGTGAAAATCTCTCAAAGTGTTTACGATAATAAAACATACTTTGTTAACACTTCGAGAGTTTTGCATTTCATGAAGGACTCCCCCTTCACATGTGCTCATGGATTTTTAAGAAATTTGCACATGCATGAGGAGTTTGCACTTTTGAATTAATTCACTTTCAATGAACACAACCGATTCGAGACACGCTTACATCACTAGTTAGACTAGCTTGAAGTTATTACCCGGCCTGGTCATATCCGTAGAAAGTTTCTCAAAATGGTACATTTCTACTAAGACAAATCCTTTTCGAGACACGCTTACGTGGCTAGTTAAAGAGTTCCATTGTCAGCTTTTAGGTGACAACTAGCCCTAGTAACTAACTTGATGTTATTACCCGTCGAGGATAAGTCTTTTCGATTACTAACTTTTGTTGTTTCGTCAATTCTTGGGTCATTTACGAGTCAAGCTCGCATGAGATTCAACCATAATCTTAAACACATTGATCACATTTAAATCACGTCTTCTCCCCCTCAAAAATAGCATATCCATGGTATTTTTGATACCAATTGATTAAAAACTTTTCTTTTTGGATAGCTTATGGGAGAAACGGATGTTTGTAAATTCCAAATTAGTTTCTTTTAAGCATGATCTTTTTGGAACTTCTTTTTATTACTCCCCCTCAAAAATAGAACATTTTGATTAAATTAAGCGATTTAAAGATTTGAGGGAGTAATATCTTGAGCTACATCGTGAAAAGTTTTGAAAACCTTTTGAAATATTTTTCAAAATTTTGCTCAAAAAATTAAGAAGACATTGATAAGCTTTTTGGTGAGAAGTCTTCTTTTTAGGATTGTCGCACAGAAATGTACAACAGGGTCCTTTCTTTGAAAAAAAGGGGTTATACACTGTTATGTGTGCATAAGCCATAATGTTTTTAGGATAAGTGAACAAAAAATTTTAAACCTTTATATTATTAAGCACTTTCCTTTCTTTAAAGAACGAGTCCTTAGCTGAAATACTAAGAAGTCATTGTGTTTTTGGATTAGACAACAACTTTTGGAACCCATTTAAGCACGGCGCCAACGGGTTTACCATATTTTGAAATCTATTTGAAAGTTGTGTCAATCCGAGACAAAGAAGTTGAATTCCAACGAGGACTAAAAACTGGTGTTTCATTTCGAAATAAAGCTCGTGGAATCAACGGTGATTTAAAACTCTTGTGCTTTTGAAAGTTGTTTGGGAAACTCGGTGTCTCTTTTGGAGTTTTAAAACTTGAAGAAGAAGTTTTCCATCCATTGTTGAAACTTGGCGTTTCATTTCGAAAATTCGTTTTTGAGATGAATGGAAACCTTCCAGAATTAGGATTTTTCCAAGCATAGCCATTCCTTTGTTGTAGCGGAAGCATTTCAGAGTATGAATATTTCAAATGTTTTGAACGGCTTTGCTTTGATTTCCACACTGGCTTTACCGGAGTAAAACGAGAGTATGGAGTTTGAAAACCTTGATTCTTTTCTTTATGAGCACTTGCATTTGAAACCTTTTGAGGAGTAAATGTTTCAGAAAAATTTGGTCTCTTTGAAAACTTCTTCCTTTTTGCAAAGAATAGGTGGTAAACTGTGAAACCCTTTTTGAAAATGGTTTTGAAGATTCACCCGTGTAAACCTTTTCGGAAACACATACATGAGGTTTAGACTCGTTTGAAACTTGAGATTTTCCTTTTGACTGGTTAAGAACATCAAACTTTGCTTTTAAGGCATTGTATGAGGTTCTCAAATCATTGTATTCTTTTTGAAAAGAAAGATGATCTGATAATGCCAGTTTTTCATGAAAAGATGCATTTTGATTTTCAAGATGTAAGAAATATTTTTCATATTTGTTTGTTTCGATTGAAAAATCATTTTTGGCATCACCAAAATCCTTGGTTTGTTGTGCAATCGTTTTTTCCAATTCAAAAATTTTCTTTTGAAGCACAGACTTTTCTTTTTCAAAAAGATGATTTGGTGTGATCTTAGAGTCAGATTTGTTTGAAGTTTGATTCTGAACTCTTGACCGCTTGATTGAATCAAGCAAGTTTTTGTAAGTCTGTTTCAAATGCTCATTTTCTTTTTGTAATGATGCCACAACATGTTCCAATTCAAGGTTTTTTGTATCAAGTTCGTCAAAATCAAACTTGATATTGGTATCATCACAATTTTCATCAAAAATCATTTCTTTTCTTTAAGCACTGATGTCAAAGAGTTTTCAGGAGACATTTTCTCATTCTGCTCTTGCAGTTTTAGTTGGAAAGAGATACTTTGTGCTTCGAGTTTTGCAAGATGTTTCTCAAACTGAGCAGTTCTTTTTGACAGTTCTTCTTTGACATCAGCTGCTTCTTTTGAAAGCTCGGTGATTTTCTTTTTGAGACAAAGATTTTCAGATTTCAAGGAAGATGTTTGTTCAGAATGCACATTCTCATACTCATGACTGACAGATGTTGACTTGAACGACTCTATTTGATTTGTGAAAAATTCTTTTTGAATGTCTAGAATTAAGCATTTTTCATCAAATTCATCTTCAAGAGAGTGAACGTACTTTAGATCTTCTCTCATTTCAGTTACAAAATGTTTTTCAAAGTACTCAAAACATAAGTTGATATCTTTCACATGAGGTTCAATTTCCTCTTTCAAAATCTTTTTGACTTCTAACTTAAGGCGTACATCTGATGAAAGAGGATTAGAGAAAACTTTGTTTGTGATGTTTTCTTGCTTAAACCAAATGACCTTTAATGTTTGCTCAATGTGATGTTTAAGATTACAAAATTGTTTCCTTGCTCTATTTGCCATAACTTAGCATCATAGGTAGCAAGTTGAGCTTCTTTGAAAAATCTTTTCACATTTGTGTCTTTTCTTTTGAAAGGTTCTTTTGGTATATCTGTCAATTGTGTACAACCATACACAAAGCCGTTGTACGAGAGTGGGTTTTTTGTTTGTTTTACTTTCAAGCGTTTTTCCTCTTCAGATTTTAAAATATCTTGAGACTCAAACAAAAGATCATCTGACAATTCTTTTCCCATATCTTCAGCGTTGCACAAAATAGGTGTCAGCTTTTTCACTTTGTTTAAAAAACACGGTTTTCCTTCCAACTGAGCACTATTTTCAAAACCAATTCCAGATGTTTGTTTATAAACTTCCTCATCTTTAGTAGGCAGCATGTTAATAGTCTGAGAGGATCCCAATTTTTGAAGTTTGTTTTCAAGATCGTTTGCTCGTTTCAAAAACTCTTGTTTTTCATTCTCAAGTTTTGTGTTAACAATCTCAAAATTTGAAGTGGTTTTTTGAAGCCTTGAATTTTCACTTTTTAAATCACTGTTCTCTTTTAAAAGCGCTTCAACCTTTCTGCTGTTAAGAACCATTTGTTCACCCAATTTTTGAATGGAACATTTTTCACGAAGAACAGCTTCTCTATAACCAACTTCAAGTGCTTCTTTTTGTTTTAAAAGTGGTTTGACAGACTCTCCATACATTTCAAACTTTTGAGCATGAGATTTAAGGTTTGAGACTTCAATTTCAAGTTTAGCATTTCTTGTTGTTGCATTTTCAAAACGTTTTTCCATTTCCTTAAATCTCTCAATCTCTTTGTTCAAAAAAAAAAACATTCGTTTGCTTAGCTTCACGAGTGTCATTTTTGCACTTTTCAATTTCATGTTTGAAATTATTGATTAATGAAGCAAATAAGGCACGATCTTGTTCATAAGTAGATCCATCCTGGGCAGGCTCACCTCTAATAGGATCCATATCTGGAGTAGCAAAAGTGATATTACTATCATTTTGTTCCACCACATAAGTGTCACTACTAGACTCAGGATGCGCAGGATGTGTCTGATCATGAGCAAACACATTATCAAAGATATTACCATTATCATGAGCATGTGAATTTTGTACCGTAGCCAATATCTCTGTGTCTGATGAATGTCTGATATGATCATCTTCGGTGTCACAAACAGCTTCATTCCTTTGTGTACCATCAGTATCTGAATCATAGCTAGGACTGCTGCTTTCAACCTGTTGTTCTGAAGATGAATCACTTCCCGTGAAAACCAAACTATCATCTGATGCATCACCCACGTTGACAGTTTCCACTTCTATTTTAAAATTTTTCTCTGTCTCTTCTCTTGCAATCACCTCAGTTTCCATTAACTGCATCTCACTTTCATTATGCTCTTTTTCCCGTTTCAGCTTCTCAATCTCATTTAACTTAGCTTCCTCAGTTTCAAGTATCTTTTCGAGTTCATCCATTTGATTTATGCATTGAGTTCTGAAGGTAGAATAGCTTACCCAAAATCTTTTATAAAACGCATCGATAAACTCTGTCTGGTTCATTATCCAACGGTTAAATATTCTCTAAAACTGAGTTTGGATGACTTTAAGAGATTCTTTGCAGTTATGCATATGAAGTTCTTCTTCATTAAGTAGCTTTTCAAGTTGATTCACGTTTTGGATGAGTTCTTCTTGGAAATGATGAAATTGGACTCTAACGTAGTATTCAAATGCCTCATCGAACCTTATTTCTAAACCATAAATATTGATGACCTTCTCTATATATGACTTGAACACTGTAAACACTTTCTTTGAATCTCTCTCTTGGATTTGCATTTTCATTTCCATTGTATAAACAATGTGTGATAAAGGTGATCTTGGATCGGCTCAAGGAAATAGGAGTTAGGTTTGGTGAAGGTTACTTTCCTTGGTCAACGAACTTTTAATACACCAACAATTGTCGAAACATTGACCACCAAAAGATTTTCTAAAAGAGTTCTAGAAAAAATTTCTAAAAGTGTTCTAGAAAAAAAAATTTCTAAAAGGTGTTCTAGAAAAATTTTCAGTGATTTAGAAACTTTTCAGTGTTCTAGAAACTTTTCAGTGTTCTAGAAACTTTTCAGTGTTTTAGAAACTTTTCAGTGTTCTCGAAAATTTTCAGTGTTCTCGAAAATTTTCAGTGTTTTGGAAACTTTTCAGTGTTCTAGAAACTTTTCAGTATTTTAGAAACTTTTCAGTGTTTTAAAAACTTTTCAGTGTTCTAGAAACTTTTCAGTGTTCTAGAAACTTTGCACCAAAACTTTCTAAATTATACAATTTAGAGAGTATACCACGAGTTGAAGTGTTTTCTCAATTATACAAGCAAGGGAAACACCGAGTAAGCAACGGGAGCAAGTGTGTTCTCGAAACTTTTGTGATTTAGAAACTTTGTGATTTAGAAAGTTTGTGATTTAGAAAGATTGCTAGAATTTTGATTTTGCAAAAACCTCATCCAAATGAAGTTTGTATTTCAAGATTCTTGTACTTCTAGTTATAAAAACACCAAAACTTGAATAAAGTTGCAAACTTGATGATTTTTATGAAAATTTTTTGTGTTCTAGAAAGTTTGCCAAAATTTTGAATTTGCTAAAAGCTCACCCCAAATGAAGTTTGTATTCTAAGATTCTTGTACTTCTAGTTATAAAAACATCAAAACTTGAAGAAAGTTGCAAACTTGATGATTTTTATGAAAGTTTTTTTGTGTTCTAAAAAACAAGTACAATAACCAAAATCGAATTTAAGCTTTGAAACTTCAAAAAGATTGAAACTTTCTTGTTGGAAAAGGTTTATAACACTAGTTTGTAATAAAAAAAAGTGTTAAAAGCCAAGAAAAACAAGAAAAGTGATGAACTTTTTTTCAAAAAAAAACGTGTATAAAGCTAAAACAACGAAACACACAAACTCAAATCACTCCTAAATCATTGTTAGGCTCTGATATAGGGGTGGAAATGAGCCGAGCCGCTCGTGAAAAGATCGGGATCGGATCGGTAAAAAGCTCGAACGAGCCGAGCCTAAACGAGCTCGAGCTCGGAGTTGCAGCTCGTTTATTAATCGAGCTCGAGCTCGAGCTTTAAATAAAAAGCTCGTTTGGGCTCGCGAGCCTAAACGAGCCTAAACAAAAATATGATATTTTAACTTATATACAAGCCGAGCTCGAGCTTATTAACGAGCTCAATAATGATATATTACGAGCCGAGCTCGAGCTCGAGCCAAGCTTTAACTTTTCATGGCCAAATCGAATAAACGAGCCGAGCCCGAGCCGAGCCCGAGCCTATATAATATTCCACGAGCCGAGCTCGAGCTTAAAGTTTAAGGCTCGAAACGAGCCGAGCTCGAGCTCGAGCTTTTTAAAACTTAAACGAGCCGAGCTCGAGCTCTGGCAGGCTCGAGCTCGGCTCGGCTCATTTCCACCCCTACTCTGATACCACTTGCAGGACCTTAGATATCACAACTTTATCACACCAATATAGAAGCAAAGATGAAGTAGAGATGGAAAGATGGTGACTTCTATGATGTATATATGTATGGCGTATGTAGAGAGAGAGAGATAAGAAATATGAGAACTTGTATTAAAGAAAAACACACACAATACACACACAAGCACACACCTCAAATGAGCCTTTGAGGTGTTCATATAGTAACTTACATATTCCCCTAAAAGGCTTTCCATGGGCTTTATCTAATTGGCTTGGTTTACATTTTCTAATAAGGCTTACATGATATACTTAATAAGTACCAAGTCCATAGCCCAATATTCTTAACTATTACAATACTTGTTGACTCAATAATGATCGTCACTTTTAATGCTAACAGGAAGCAACTACCTTTTTTGAAACTATTTTTGAGAATAGTTGTTTTATGGAAAACACTGATGGTTCTTTTTGTGGAACAAAAGTAATTCCAGAAATTTTGTTCAATTTGTTGTAGTCAATCGGTTTCAAATCCTTTTGTTTCATTTTAGTAATGCTCTCTTCGACAAGTTCCATCGTTTGCACAGAATCCCGAACTACGGGAAGATCATGTTTGGTGTAAATAACATTATCATTATTGATAACGCTCAAAGTTAACATGTTTTTATAAGCGTTATTAGTGTTTTTGTGTATGTTATTTGGTTGTTTTAATATGCTTTTCCCACTAAATCGTATCAAAGTATGTTTTGTATCATATGTAGCCAAATGCATGAAAAATGGAGAAAAAGTGAAGAAAATGAAGTATACGCGATTACACGAAGATTCCCAAGCTTAAAAGTCCAATCTGTGAAGTAATTCATATGAGAACCTAAGTTTTGTCATCTCAAAGTTCCAAGTTCAGAAGTTAATCAAGTTTGGATAGTACATAAAGAACTACACAAGTCAAAGTAAAAATCCAAAACTGCCAGAAACTACCATCCGATCGGTTGGTGTGAAACCGATCGGATGGCCATAATTACCTCTCTCCATCCGATCGGTGCCAACCCGCAACCGATCGGATGGCCAATGCTGCATGTTTTTGCCAACTTTTGTGCACGAATCTTGGGCTTTTGTCCCATGGTTCTAGGCCCTTTTTAGTGTCTTATTGTCAAAGTTCAAGCATTTAAGTTCCTATTTATTACTATGAGTGTTGGACAAGCCTATAAGGGACCTCAAAAGTGCATAACTCAACACCATTCAACACACAATTGAAGATACCATTTACTCTCATTACTACACACAACTATTATCATCTTCTAGCTCTCTAAGGAGGGAAATTCGTGCAGAAATTATCAGGAACTTTGGAGGACCAAGGAAGCAACATTTGGAATCCGAAAATCTCAAGAAATCATCACCAACTCTTAGGTTATCAATACCTTGTCATTTGTTATCAATTTCAAAGCATTGTAAGACTTATAACCATGGATTCATATGTTAAATATTCTGAGTTTATTTGCATGTTTGCTGTAACACCCCCAAAATACCTGAATGGCAGCGGAATGGAATACCTGGGGGTGACTGTCATAGCACCATAGTTACAGTTATGTTGAACGACCTAAAGTGTCGTTTAGAAAATACAGCGTTTGATCATTAAAACATTCAGAGTTTACAAAGCTTAGGTCCCAAAAGAGTTTGCCAAAATTGTCAAAATAAGTTCAACAAGAATCAAACGTTTCATAAGTGCAGAAAATATAGTGAGACGCGTCGACTCCGCGACTCCATGAAGGTCCAAATGTATGCACATGAGCTACCTTAATAACCTGAGAAATACATTGCGAAAAACGGTCAACATAAAGTTGGTGAATAATCATAGGTTTATAAGTAAAATCTAGTGTACATATGCCATAAGTAATGCCATGAAATAGGATGTCCGGAAAGTATATACATTGGCTCTTAAGCTCATGACCCCGAAGCTAGACGATACTTGGCCCCAATGAGTGTTTACCAGACACTCTAATAATAAAGACATGAAATGCATTCGTTCCATTTGGAGCAACCCAAACACGAATGGAGGCGTCACCCTCGATAGATCTATCCACTCACTCCCGCTTAGTACCAGAAATTAACGGTCCATGATAATAAAAGGGGACTTTTCAAGACGTGGTAAATAAGACAACTTAAGCAATGTATGAATTTTATACTTAGGCATGTACACGAAAATAAGTAATGCAATGTATTCTCCCCCGTGGGATTTGAAATCAAAATATAGAATTAAAACGGGGCTATGAGAACTCACCTCGAAATGAAGGTACAAAGATGGTGCAATGAGGTAAAAGTAGTCGGAACAATGAGGCGCGAGTACTATCCGCAACCTAAATGAATAATCATGATCTAACTTAGATCAAGCCGTAATGAAATGAATGCACATGCACATGATACTCATACCACTCGTAATTTGAAAATACTAGTTATCGTCGTAGAAAAATAGATTCCATACTTAGGAAAATAAGTCCTTATATAGGAGTATATAACTTGTCATATCAACTCGTACGAAAATGTTAGCGTTATAATCCTTGTATCAAAACCTTAGAATGACGTCGTCATGTCGTATAAATATTCCCTCGAGTTGTACGTATTCGTTTGTTAAGAAAATAGTCATTAGTAACGTCTCTAGAAAATATACCATTTAGTACGTACGTTATTATTTTTATTTGTGACTATATATATAAATATAGTTTTGACAATGTTAAAACGGGTATAACTCGGTCGTTTTAGGCTCGTTTTCCTTGTTCTTTATGTCCACGGATTCGTCTTTGTGTATACTAGTATATTTTAAATAACTCGGCTCCTCTAGGTTACGTTTAATGCCTCAAATTACCCGTCGTATGCTGCCAAACAGCAAGCAGTTTTCTGAAAAGTAGTTTTCGTCGTTAAATTTGCAAAAATCATATCTCCTTCGTTATAAACTCGTTTTAATCCGTTCTTTCGCCCAAAGTTTCGTTTTTGAATGTATTTTCTAAATCTTTGGCCAAAAATTACCCATCACCCACTGATTTTCCCACGAAATTAAAATAGGGACAGTAGGTATATCAAAAGTTTCAAAAACCATTTTCAAGTCTCCAAACTAGTTCCATCATCCATCAATCCACTCTCAAACACCACAAAACTAATCTAATCCTACCATACACCTTCTTAGGGTGTCATGGGTTCCTAATCACCAAAACCAAGTAGATCTAACAAGGATCTAACCAAGAATCACTTCTAGGGCTCATATGATCAAAAGTTTGCAAAATAAAAGTGGTACAAGTTAATGTATGTATGAGATCTTGCAAGAAACATGTATAAACATAGTAAGAACTTTGTAAAAATTATGAAATGAGTTTAGTAACTTACTTGTAAGATTAGTGAAGTTAGGATGATTAAAACCTAATAATCCTTGAGTTTTTATTTCAAAACCCTAACAAGGATACTATAAACACTAGATAAATACTTTGATCTTTGAAAAATCTTGGTTCTTTCTTCCTTTTGTTTCTTGGCCGTGTATATGAGAAGAGAAAGAGAGAATATGAGCTTTTGATGGAATGAAAGAAATGAGGTAAAAATTGGTAAAGTTAGTATGTATTATTGAAAATATATTATAAATAAAATGGTTAGTAACTAGCATTTATGAACAAAGTGTATGTAAGTGAAAATTGTAAGAGATTGGAGAGGGGGGGGGGGGCGGCAAAGTCAAAGGGGGGGGGGATGAATGTAGTATTTTGAAATTAAGTGTATTATTGGTTGATTTGTGTAGTTTTAAATTGTACCGGGTACCGGGTTAACTAAAAATAAATTTTAACGAAGTTAACCGGGTCATAATAAAGTTATAAAAATTATAAAAATAGGTTGGATAAAATTATTGGGTGTTTAGATAATTATAGTTTAATTTCCACGAAAACCGTCGTAGTTTTAATAAACTTAAGTTAATAATTAAAATAAATATCCAAAATACCGGGTAAATTAATATTATAATTTTTATATTATAAAAATGAATATAAAAATATATTGGGATCATAGTCGGGAGTGTTGGACGTGTTAGTCACATTTATAGTTCGCGTATTAGTGTTTATTTAAAATAAACGTACGTAATTTGTTAATTATATTAAAATTATAATTTGAATACCCTACGAGTGGAATAGTATGCAAGTGCCCTAATAATGACATGTCGACTATTTCTAGTCCG
This sequence comes from Artemisia argyi, assembly GCA_030686995.1. Taxonomy (NCBI): domain Eukaryota; kingdom Viridiplantae; phylum Streptophyta; class Magnoliopsida; order Asterales; family Asteraceae; genus Artemisia; species Artemisia argyi. The sequence goes on from CM060708.1 coordinate 253,334,484, forward strand.
TATGAAATGTCCCTGACAATAATGCATGAATTCGCTCCTGAACCAATACGATTACACGAATTTGAACACTCGTAAACTAAATTTACGATGACATGAATAATGCACGTGAATAGTGGTTTCCTCTCGGAAATGAATAGTGTCAAGTGAATAGTAAAATTTCTGAACGTGTCTCGGAATGTCAAATTGACCTCGAAAACGATGAATAGTGATCGATGAATAGTAAATGATGAATAGTAACTTGTGAATAGTAAATTGTCGAGGTTTAGAAAATAACCGGAAATTACGAGTTGTGACAGTCTTCCCCACTAATAGGAACTTCGTCCCGAAGTTCAGTTTTGGTTGGTCTCTGAAGTATATTTGGTAAAAAGACGTGGATACTTGAGTTGCATTCGGTCCTCTCGTTCCCAAGTAAATTCGGGTCCTCTTCGAGAATTCCAGCGAACTTTCACGATAGGAATTCGACTTTGCTTCAATCGTTCGATCTAACAGTCCATGATTTCTATTTATCCCCTTACCAGGTTTACGTTTGTTTTTGTGTTGGAATTCTTTCCAATTGGGATTATGAGTGACTAATCTGAAAGTCATTTCCTGGAATTTGAATAGGAAAAACATAGTTGTGTGATCCGGCTGTTCCTTAATCAAGGCTCAAGTCAGATGACCAATAGGTCTACTCTTGTCTGAAATATTACGTGGTCCCGTGTAAATCAGGTTTAACTTTCCAAATTTTTTTTTTTTTTTGAATAATATCATGCCTTTCCTAGGCAGAACTTTCAACATGATCTGGCTACCAACTTGAAGTTTTAATGGTTTACAACTTGTAGAATTTGTAATTGATTCTTGACTTGTAGAAGGTTTCTGGTTATATCATGAATGCCTATTGGAATAGTGAGTTTTGCTTTTTCCGAGTTCGGTTCATCAATAGATGATCAGTGATTCTTTAGGTTTATAATGTATTAAAGGTAATATACGTTGCTGAATTATGTCAGAACCCATATCTTATATGTCAGCTGGTCGATTCTAAAATGAATCTTAAATGGTCCAATATACTTGAGGTTCAATCTCTCGCGTTACCAAAATTGTATCATGCCTCTCCAAGGCAAAGCTTTCAACTTAGTTCGTTCTCCCACTTGAATCTAGATAGTTTGTTGTGCAGGGATACTCAATCCGCATGATGTGCGTCATGCACCATCCTGACTTCTACCAGTTTCTCGTTGCTTGTAATCTGGTTCTTCCACAAAGTTAAGCTTGTCATCAAGTTGTATTTCTTCTAATGGTATAATGGCAGACTCGTCCGAAAGACATTTCTTGAGGTTCGAAACATGAAACGTGTTGTGTACATTGCTAAGTTCTGATGGAAGTTCAAGCTTGTAAGTAACCGGACCAATCCTCTCCAGGATCTTGAATGGCCCAATGTATCTCGGGTTCAATTTCCCGCGTTTTCTAAATCGTATCACGCCTTTCCAAGGCAAGACTTTCAACATAACTTTGTCCCCGACCTGAAATTCTAATGGTTTGCGTCGAATATCTGCGTAGCTCTTCTGTCGACTTCTAGCAGTTTCGAGTCTCTCTCGAATTTGAATTATCTTTTCTGTTGTTTCTTGTACCATCTCCGGGCCAGTACATTGTACTTCACCGACTTCAGCCCAACAAATTGGAGATCTACACTTACGACCATAAAGTGCCTCGAATGGTGCAACCTTAATGCTCGAATGGTAACTGTTTGTTATAGGAAAATTCGATTAACGGCAAATGGTTAGCCCAACCATTTCCGAAGTCAATCACACATGCTCTAAGCATGTCTTCAAGTGTCTGAATAGTCCTCCCACTCTGACCATCGGTCTGTGGATGATAGGCGATGTTTACATCTTAATGAGGTTCCGAAGAAAATCTTAGAATGATTGTTAGAAGTCTGAGGTGATTCGATCACCTTTAGCGGGAATAGTTGAGACGGTTACAATGAATCTGGTGATTAATTCTACAACGTTACGTCTTCCGAATTCGGCGTTACTCAAGGAAGATGAAATATGGGTAATAATTTTTTATCCCTCGTGTTTTAGTCTAATCGATTGCTAAGACATGTGTCATTCTTTGCCTACTATGCTTGGTTTCCATTAATGACGTTTGAAATCGTTCTATGGTGTTCCTCCTAGTTTCCTTCATCACATATTCCAATATTCCTTATTGTCAAGTCACAAAGCCCTAAATGCATAAGCGATATTGTATGGTGATTTGTTTTCAAAATTTCTCTCGCGATTTTCGAGTTTTTTTGTCAAAATCTTTTTCTGAATAAAAAAAATTTAGAAAATGGAACAAATGGTATACCCAATATTAGCTTTATTGATGATTCAAAATTTAATAGTTATGAAATGTGACGCGATTTTCAAACATGTTGTGAATAGAACTGTTTACCAAAGTTTGATGTTTAAACATTTCTCATTGTATAATGGTTCAAGTAAATACTGGCTAAAAAGGGTCGTATTTATTCAAAATAGGCAATTCAAAATTATTTTCCACGAGATATGTGATTTGTATGGACACAATTTTGAAATCAACTTTATTTAAAAGTAAAAATACTAACAAGGATAAAATAGTAGGATAGGTAGTGTTCGCATAATGCAATAGATGTCTAACGTTCGGTTCCTGATATTGGATGGTGCCTATTGGTGGGTATCTGGTAAAACTACAAGCCTAGGTATTCAACCAGCTTAAGTCTTGAGATGTTTTATCGTTGAAATTGTCATCATGTTGGCAATATGAGGGTTTCAATTGATACTCTGTCGATGAATTTCCGTATTGTCTTCACATGTAGCTGGGGGGATATTCTTGAGTCTGATGCCTTTCTCGATGTATAGGTGAGGTTATCCAGAAGTTCTAAAGAACATAATGCTTTAGGGGAATCTATATCGATATCCATAATTCGAATCAGTCATTCTTGGCGTAAACTCACTGCAGGGAAGTTGCATTTAGATAAGGCCATGTTTAATCAAATCACTTTACAGTATCGGTTAGGAGGCTTGGTTTATTCCCATGATGTTGCTTAGCGTACCTTCACAATGTGTTTGATCCTGTAGATCAGTCTAACTAGTACCTTTGAATAATAAAATCGGACAACTAAGTCAGAGATGGTGAGTCGGATGGTCCAGTGGCATTTCAGAACTGTTATTGAGCCATAAATTATCTTGGTGTATACTTCTAGTCTAGGTTAGTAGTTTCGTAACCCTTTTATTGTTTTTCTTGTATCGAGGAATCCTCCTAGTACTTAATATGGGAAGTCTCTCCTAAAGAAGTCAATGGAAAATCAAACTTAATGACTAAGTGTGTGACAGGTGGGGTAAGTATCCAGAGAAAATTTGTCAGAAAGAAATATTCATAAAAGAGTTTATTTGTTTAAAACGCTTTTGGATGAAGATTGTTATTAACAATACTTTATAAAGTAACTATTTCCTTCATGGCATAATCTTTCCTGAAGTATACATAGGTGATCAGGCTATGTATAGTTGAGGACTAATGATGCGATGCTTGATTTAATCAAATAATATTATTTTTCTCAAAAGCTTTAGATGGTGTTCAACGTTTTGTTTCGAAGAATGGTATTCTAGTCATTTCCTTCCAAAGTAATATAAAAATTGTTTCGCGTAATAATAGTAAATATTTGACGTCATATTGGATAATCAGTTTATAGTACGGTAACAAAATGACTTATTTTAGAAATTCGGTAAAAACAATTTCCCCATAAGGTAGTAAAATAGTTTGAAATAAAACTCGTTGAATGGCTTGTTGGATACATGGGTAAATACTATGGATTGGTAATAATCTATTAATCCGTCAATTACGAAATCGGTCAAATCCTTAATAAGACAATGGTATAATGTTGCTAAACGATTGAAAATTGCGCAATTGCAATAGGAAATGGAATAAACGAAGGTTACGATTATCGCTGAGATAACAAAGATAGTCATTACATTAGATAGGAAAGTGCTTAATACAACTAGGTTACATCAACGTACTTATGGAAAGTACCAACAGAAAGTACAACCCTAGAGGGCTCAAACTATGGTTCACATAACTAAAACATAAACTTCTTCCTCCAATTCTGGTTTCCCAACTCCGGGCATTCATTCCTGAAGTGTCCCACTACTCCACACTCGCGGCAGGTTACCGAGAGTTTCTGATGCTTTGCGAGGGTGGGAGCCTTGCAATCCTTGGTTTCATGTCCAAGCTTTTGGCAGTTCTTACATTGAGAGGGGCAAGATCCTTTGTGATGAAACTGACACTTGTTGCACTCGGGTAAATTACCAACATACCTTTTCTTTTGGCTTGACCCCACAGCACAGGTCTCCACCACTTGTTGTATCTTAAACGGTCGTTGAGTAGCATTAGCATCCTGATTACCGACCTCTTTTCTCTTGTTGTTATTATTGTCTCCCGATGTCTTGTCGCGAACTATGAGTTCCTTTGTTTCGATTGCCATCTGGATAGCTTCAGACATGGTATTGGGTTCACATGCGATGACCATCCTACGAATTTCAGGAGAAAGTCCTCCGACGTACCTTTCAAGTCTCTTGCTTTCCGGTTCATCCATTGCAGAGCCTAGTCGATCAAAATCATAAAAATAAGCAGTATACTTGACAACATCATCTCCTTCCATGGTAAGGTTTAATGTTTCTTGTTCAATTGCTTGTAATTCGCTTTTCACACAGAACTTCAAACTCATCATCCTTTTTAGTTTCTCCCAAGAGTGTGAGTAAGCAGCATCAACTCCTACTACCTGGACATACTTAGTCCACCATTTCTGGGCATGCTTCTGAAAAGTGCAAGTGGCGAACTTAACTTTGTCTTCCTTACGGCAGTCACCACTTTGAAAGATTGTTTCTAATTCTTCGAACCATTTGAGAAATTCCCTTGTGTCTATATTTCCGCTAAAGAAGGAGGGATTACAACCCATAAATTCCACGTGAGTAAGTTCCTTGGTGAGGGCGGTAGTTACGTTCCTGGCAATGAATTGTCCAACAGCGGCTTGCGTCATGCTTGGAGTGGTTTGCTTAAATCTATTTCCATCAAATCATAAGAGTCCATGAGAATCTATAGGTAATAAAATCATCATATTCATAACACATGAATATAATACATGAAGGTTTCGGTCTATATGGACCAATATCATAGATAGCACAACCATTCCCCTATAGTAGAGTCAATACTTGGTGATTCCGTTTGTACAACAATCAAAATACTACAAGTTTCTTTGAACTATGCCACACCTCTCGTGGCTAGGGTATTAGTAAAAGCTAGTAAAGATATAAGTCTAGTCTAGAGATTTCCTGTAGTCCCTCTAAGTGAAATCAGGTTTATGGCATCATAAGATCGAGATAGTCCTGAAGTAGTGTCTGAAGTTGTGCATCGATCAAGTCCTAGATAGTGTAGATTCTAAGCCATTCTTGAGGAACCTGTAGATGTTCCTGCTGAGTCCGTAATCTTGGTATTATCCACAAGGCGTTATCTAATTCATGGCAAGTGAAAATGGAAAAGGAAACTGACAATGGTGGTATTCTAAAGGATGAGAATAACATTGATGACAATGCGATCCTAGTGATGAGTTAGGAGATAATGGTGATAACAGTGAATGGGATACTACCCTCTTTCGCGCTATCTCGCGACATCCAAGAGGTAAAGTTGAAGTACGCACTATGGGACGACCAATAGTGAAATAAGTAACTGACGGTGGTGGTAGTACCTGAGTAGTAAGCGTCCTACTAGTGGAGGAAAGAAAACATGCTATCTCCCTTGTAATAAGCATCCTAATAAGTCCATTAGAATCAAGTCTGAATACTCTACCAAACGGCATTCTATGTATAGGTTGAATGATAGGAAAACCTTATTCCTATAACAAATCAATAGTGCTAACGGTGGCATACGTGTAACTGGTGGTATAATGGTAGTGGAAGATGACAAGGCATCTTCAATGTCGGAATCCGACGAAAGGATAACGGCGTGGGTGTCTGAAGACATGTCACTTGTGAACCAGGTCAATATAATCATATATATATATGAGTATGGTTATGAATAACTTGCACAATGTGTGCGTAAAACAACATGTATAGTGAATATGCACCTATGATGAAATGATGAGATGCTATGATGATGTGGTTATAGTCTAGGGTCCAAGATACATCCTAGTTCGCTATAACCTTAGCTCTGATGCCAATCTGTAACACCCCCAAAATACCTGAATGGCAGCGGAATGGAATACCTGGGGGTGACTGTCATAGCACCATAGTTACAGTTATGTTGAACGACCTAAAGTGTCGTTTAGAAAATACAGCGTTTGATCATTAAAACATTCAGAGTTTACAAAGCTTAGGTCCCAAAAGAGTTTGCCAAAATTGTCAAAATAAGTTCAACAAGAATCAAACGTTTCATAAGTGCAGAAAATATAGTGAGACGCGTCGACTCCGCGACTCCATGAAGGTCCAAATGTATGCACATGAGCTACCTTAATAACCTGAGAAATACATTGCGAAAAACGGTCAACATAAAGTTGGTAAATAATCATAGGTTTATAAGTAAAATCTAGTGTACATATGCCATAAGTAATGCCATGAAATAGGATGTCCGGAAAGTATATACATTGGCTCTTAAGCTCATGACCCCGAAGCTAGACGATACTTGGCCCCAATGAGTGTTTACCAGACACTCTAATAATAAAGACATGAAATGCATTCGTTCCATTTGGAGCAACCCAAACACGAATGGAGGCGTCACCCTCGATAGATCTATCCACTCACTCCCGCTTAGTACCAGAAATTAACGGTCCATGATAATAAAAGGGGACTTTTCAAGACGTGGTAAATAAGACAACTTAAGCAATGTATGAATTTTATACTTAGGCATGTACACGAAAATAAGTAATGCAATGTATTCTCCCCCGTGGGATTTGAAATCAAAATATAGAATTAAAACGGGGCTATGAGAACTCACCTCGAAATGAAGGTACAAAGATGGTGCAATGAGGTAAAAGTAGTCGGAACAATGAGGCGCGAGTACTATCCGCAACCTAAATGAATAATCATGATCTAACTTAGATCAAGCCGTAATGAAATGAATGCACATGCACATGATACTCATACCACTCGTAATTTGAAAATACTAGTTATCGTCGTAGAAAAATAGATTCCATACTTAGGAAAATAAGTCCTTATATAGGAGTATATAACTTGTCATATCAACTCGTACGAAAATGTTAGCGTTATAATCCTTGTATCAAAACCTTAGAATGACGTCGTCATGTCGTATAAATATTCCCTCGAGTTGTACGTATTCGTTTGTTAAGAAAATAGTCATTAGTAACGTCTCTAGAAAATATACCATTTAGTACGTACGTTATTATTTTTATTTGTGACTATATATATAAATATAGTTTTGACAATGTTAAAACGGGTATAACTCGGTCGTTTTAGGCTCGTTTTCCTTGTTCTTTATGTCCACGGATTCGTCTTTGTGTATACTAGTATATTTTAAATAACTCGGCTCCTCTAGGTTACGTTTAATGCCTCAAATTACCCGTCGTATGCTGCCAAACAGCAAGCAGTTTTCTGAAAAGTAGTTTTCGTCGTTAAATTTGCAAAAATCATATCTCCTTCGTTATAAACTCGTTTTAATCCGTTCTTTCGCCCAAAGTTTCGTTTTTGAATGTATTTTCTAAATCTTTGGCCAAAAATTACCCATCACCCACTGATTTTCCCACGAAATTAAAATAGGGACAGTAGGTATATCAAAAGTTTCAAAAACCATTTTCAAGTCTCCAAACTAGTTCCATCATCCATCAATCCACTCTCAAACACCACAAAACTAATCTAATCCTACCATACACCTTCTTAGGGTGTCATGGGTTCCTAATCACCAAAACCAAGTAGATCTAACAAGGATCTAACCAAGAATCACTTCTAGGGCTCATATGATCAAAAGTTTGCAAAATAAAAGTGGTACAAGTTAATGTATGTATGAGATCTTGCAAGAAACATGTATAAACATAGTAAGAACTTTGTAAAAATTATGAAATGATTTTAGTAACTTACTTGTAAGATTAGTGAAGTTAGGATGATTAAAACCTAATAATCCTTGAGTTTTTATTTCAAAACCCTAACAAGGATACTATAAACACTAGATAAATACTTTGATCTTTGAAAAATCTTGGTTCTTTCTTCCTTTTGTTTCTTGGCCGTGTATATGAGAAGAGAAAGAGAGAATATGAGCTTTTGATGGAATGAAAGAAATGAGGTAAAAATTGGTAAAGTTAGTATGTATTATTGAAAATATATTATAAATAAAATGGTTAGTAACTAGCATTTATGAACAAAGTGTATGTAAGTGAAAATTGTAAGAGATTGGAGAGGGGGGGGGGGCGGCAAAGTCAAAGGGGGGGGGGGGATGAATGTAGTATTTTGAAATTAAGTGTATTATTGGTTGATTTGTGTAGTTTTAAATTGTACCGGGTACCGGGTTAACTAAAAATAAATTTTAACGAAGTTAACCGGGTCATAATAAAGTTATAAAAATTATAAAAATAGGTTGGATAAAATTATTGGGTGTTTAGATAATTATAGTTTAATTTCCACGAAAACCGTCGTAGTTTTAATAAACTTAAGTTAATAATTAAAATAAATATCCAAAATACCGGGTAAATTAATATTATAATTTTTATATTATAAAAATGAATATAAAAATATATTGGGATCATAGTCGGGAGTGTTGGACGTGTTAGTCACATTTATAGTTCGCGTATTAGTGTTTATTTAAAATAAACGTACGTAATTTGTTAATTATATTAAAATTATAATTTGAATACCCTACGAGTGGAATAGTATGCAAGTGCCCTAATAATGACATGTCGACTATTTCTAGTCCGTATGAAATGTCCCTGACAATAATGCATGAATTCGCTCCTGAACCAATACGATTACACGAATTTGAACACTCGTAAACTAAATTTACGATGACATGAATAATGCACGTGAATAGTGGTTTCCTCTCGGAAATGAATAGTGTCAAGTGAATAGTAAAATTTCTGAACGTGTCTCGGAATGTCAAATTGACCTCGAAAACGATGAATAGTGATCGATGAATAGTAAATGATGAATAGTAACTTGTGAATAGTAAATTGTCGAGGTTTAGAAAATAACCGGAAATTACGAGTTGTGACATTTGCCATGAGTGGCTAGTAATCTTTTTACACTTGTTATGATGATGTTTTATACTTAGTGATAGTGATGATTGTGATAACATGTTTTAATTCAATTTCAAGTCAATCCTAAAGAACCAATTGTACCTTAAGTTTCATCGTGACATTTGTTTAGCCAAGGTTAACTAATTGATAATAGTTTCAAAGGTCTAAAGATTTGTTATTACTCAATTAGTTATAATCATTTGTCTATGAATGATTGTTTTTCACCATAATTATTCTTGACTAAACAAAGAAACAAGAAGTATGATTGTAATAAGAATTCTTTTATAACATCAAATCGGATTGTTTGTAAACCTTTAGTAGGACGAAAGTTTAAATGTTTATAAACGATTGTGACCTTTTTTTCTATAAAGAGGTTACCTTTTGTATTGACCATTTCCTAAGAGTATTTGATTGGTAATAAAAGTTTGTCTTGTGTTTAAGATATCCACCATACCTTATGAACCTTGGATAGATCTTGAATTGATTGGTTTACACCTAAAGCTTGTTTTTATGAACTAAACTCTTGGCCGAAGTTTAACTTGTAAAAACAATAAATTAGATCACCATCTAATCATCTCAACCAACATGTTATCAAAAGTTATCACAATCATGTGTGTCATTAAGTAGAAAACTAGTCTAAACAAGTGTAGTTTTTAATTTATTGAATTTGCTTATTATCATATTTGCGTACATTAGAGATTTACTTTTAGACTTATATTTCGATTCACTCACAAATCCCTGTGAACGATCCCGACTTACCATCATATCTTGCTATAACGGACGAGTACACTTGCTCGTATGTGTTGTTTCTAGATTTGGTAATTCATCCTTATAAATTTAAAACTTGCACTAACAAATAGCATATCAAGTTTTTGGCGCCGTTGCCGGGAATTTTGATCATCTTTCTTTAAGTTTTAAAAGTCCGTTTTCGTGTTCATTTTCTAAAAAAAAAAAATCTGTAGCAACCAACTGATCGGATTCACGTCCAACCGATCGGTTTCTCACATTTTAATTTTTACCGTAGCGTCCAACCGATCGGTTTGATTCCCAACCGGTTCGGTTTGATATTTTCTGTTTTTATTTTCTATTTTTCTTGTTCTTTTGTTTAGGTAATTGACTCGATTCTCTTGATAGTTGTATGAACACTCGTTCTACTACAAAAAAGCTTAGTACACCTTTATCCGATCCTGAAAGTTTGTTTCGTAAGAAGAGATCTTCAAATATTCTTAATTGGTTTGATAATCTTTCCGAAGAACACCCAATTTCTAATCTTTTTGAACCAATACCCATGGCTGACGATTTACCCATGTGCGTCGCCAATAGAACCGTAGCACCCACTCCTGGAGCTGCTATTGTTGTCGCCGACCTTGGTGAAAACTTTACCGTTAAAGGTCACCATCTTTCTATGATCAAAGACCGTCAATTTGATGGCCGTTCGCGAGCCGATCCGCATAAACACATTGCCGAATTTATTGAAATTTGTGGCATGTTTCGTTATGGAGACACTAATGTCGATGCTATCAAGCTCAAACTTTTTCCATCATCACTCGCCGGAGATGCCAAAGTATGGTATAATGAATTAACCCCAGGAACTATTAATACTTGGGAGGAGATGAGGCAAGCTTTTGTAAGCCGATTCTTTCCACCTGCCATGTACGATAGATTAATGGGAAAAATCCGTGCTTTTTCACAGAATCCTAATGAATCTCTTGTTGAAGCTTGGCTTTGCATGAAAGATTTGCTTAGAAGTTGTCATGGTCATAATTTAGGACGAGGAACAATAATTCAAATCTTTTATCATGGTCTTGATGAAGCATCTCAAGAAATCCTTGATGCCGGAGGAATTTTCCTTTACAAAACACCAAATGAGGCATATCAACTTCTTGAAGATCGAGTACTTCTTAAACTCGATTGGTCAAAAGATTCCAAAACCAAACCCTTACGGAAAACCATTGCTTTTGCCAAAAGTTCAGATAATTCTAAACTCATGGACAAAATAGAAGCATTGTCTTCTAAAATGGACTCGCAATACAAAGATATAAAAGGAGAAATGAAAGAAATGCGAGATGGCTGTAGTAATTGTGGAGAAAATCACACATCATCCGAGTGTGATGACCAACCTATGAATGGACCCAACGAAGGGGAAGCCAATTATGTCCAACGAGGATATCGTGGAGGAGGTTTCCGTGGTAATTATAACGGAAGAAGTTCTGGAAATCGGCAAGATCGCCAACAAAGGGATAACAACCGTGATTTTCAACCTCGAACAGAAAATCCAAAACCAACAAATTCAGATAAAAAGGAAGAATCTGATTTCGAAAAAATGATGCGAGAATTCGTAAATGCTCAAAGAACCACAAATGAATTTGTAAAAACTCAATTTTTCAATCTCAAAACCAAAGTTGAGCAAGGTCAGAAAAATCATCAAGCTTCTATTCAGGATCTTGAACAAAAATTTGGTAGACTTTCTGATCAATTTTCTTCTCGAATTCCTGGTACATTACCAAGTAACACCCAATCCAATCCAAAACCATCTGGATCAAACGATAAGAATTATCGTCCACCACACAACAGAAATGAGCATATCAATGCTGTATTCACTCGAAGTGGTCTCTTATATGATCCACCACCCATTCCGACCGATAATACTCTTATTCAAGAAGAGGAGGAAGAAGCTGAGGAAGAAGCAATTGAAAAAGAACCAACCCAAAAACCAACCGTTCCACCAATAAAGCCTTATACACCAAAAATACCATATCCACAAGCCCTAAGAAAAGAGAAAAGAGAGGAGCGAAATAAGAAGTTTTTAGAGATGATCAAATAAGTTAGAATTAACGTACCCCTCGTTGATGTTCTAGCTGGAATGCCCAATTATGGGAAATTTTTGAAAGAACTTCTTAATAATCCAAACAAGTTAGAACAAATTTCCGCTACCGTTCTTAATGAAGAATGCTCTGCTATTATTCAAAACAAAATTCCACCAAAACTTGGAGATCCCGGAAGTTTTCTTATACCATGTACATTAGGAAACAACATCACATGTGATGCTTTAACCAATTTAAGTGCAAGTATCAATTTGATGCCCTATTCGTTGTATTCTAAACTTTCTATAAATACATTGAAACCTACTAAGATGAGTATATGATTAGCCAACCATACATACCAATATCCTGTTGGGGTTGCTGAAAATATGCTTGTTCAAGTTGGTAAATTTGTTTTTCCCGTGGATTTTGTTATCTTAGAAATGGAAGAAGATAGTCGAGTACCCTTAATCTTAGGAAGACCTTTCTTAAACACTGCTGATGCAATGATTAAAGTTAAAGGTAAAGAACTAAATCTTGGAGTAGGAGAAGATCGAATCACATTCTTAATCGATAAAGCAATGAAATATCCAAATTCCAGTGATGACACATGCTATAACATCGATGTAATTGATGAAGTCACTGAAGAAGAATTAGATGCATTACTTGACGATTCAAAACCATTCATGACTACTTCAGAAAAGATTAGTGAAACAGATTCTGATAAAGAATTTGAGGAATTCATGGAAATAAAATAAGAAGAAGAGAAATTTGAAGATATCATTGAGAAAGATCAATTGAAAATCAAATCATCTCTAGAAGAACCACCCACTGATTTGGAACTCAAAACCCTTCCCAATAATCTCGAACATGCTTACTTTGAAGAAAATTCACTTCTTCCAGTAGTCATATCTTCGGTGCTCGAAACAAATCAAAAAGAAAGACTCGATTCTGTTCTTAAGAAGCATAAACGCGCTTTTGCGTGGAAAACTTCTGATATTCCAGGAATTAGTCCAGATTTTTGCAAACACAAAATCAATTGTGAAGAAGGTTCTAAACCCATTGTAGAAAGACAGCGTCGACTCAACCCAGATATGAAAGAGGTTGTTAAGAAGGAAATCATTAAACTTCTTGACGCAGGAATTATTTATCCTATTGAGGATAGCCCATGGGTGAGTCCAATTCATTGTGTTCCAAAGAAAGGAGGAATGACTGTAGTGACAAACAAAAGGAATGAGTTAGTTCCTACTAGAACTATCACTGGATGGCGAGTATGTATTGATTACAGAAAACTTAATAAAGCCACCAGGAAATATCATTTTCCTTTACCCTTGATGGATCAAATGCTCGAAAGATTAGCAGGAAACAAATACTTTTGCTTCCTTGATGGTTTTTCGGGATATTTCCAAATTCCTATCGATCCAGCCGATCAATAGAAAACCACATTTACATGTCCTTTTGGAACCTACGCTTACCGGCGTATACCTTTTGGTCTATGTAATGCACCTGCAACTTTTCAAAGGTGTATGATCGCAATATTTCAAGACATGCTTGAAACATCTATGGAAGTTTTCATGGATGACTTTTCAGTTTTTGGTGATTCTTTTGAAACTTGTCTTTCCAATCTCGATAAAATGCTTGAAAGATGTGAAGCTGCACATCTAGTTCTTAATTGGGAAAAATGTCATTCATGGTAACTGAAGGAATTGTGTTAGGACACAAGATATCAAGTTCTGTAATGGAAGTAGACAAAGCTAAAATAGATGTTATCACCAAATTACCACCACCAACTAACGTTAAAGCCGTTAGAAGTTTTCTAGGACATGCCGGTTTTTACCGCCGATTTTTCAAAGATTTTTCAAAAATATCACGTCCTATGACTAAACTTTTAGAAAAGGAGTCTGTATTTGATTTCAATGCTGACTGCATTAAAGCTTTCGAAACATTGAAAAGTCAATTGACTAGTGCCCCAATTATGGTTGCACCTAATTGGTCACTACCATTTGAAATCATGTGTGATGCAAGCGATTTCGCTGTTGGAGCTGTTTTAGGACAACGTGAAGGAAAACATTTTCGTCCTATTTACTTTGCTAGTAAAACACTCAACAATGCTCAACAAAACTATACGGTTACGGAGAAAGATATTATTAGCCGTAGTTTTTGCATTCAACAAATTCAGATCTTATCTTGTGCTTCCAAAAACGATAGTTTTTACCGATCATTCCACACTCAAATATTTGTTTACCAAACAAGATGCAAAACCACGTCTTATCAGATGGATTTTGTTACTGCAAGAATTTGATATCGAAATAAAAGATAAGAAAGGAGCAGAAAATCTTGCAGCTGATCATTTATCACGTCTCGAGAATCCAAATTTGGAAGAATTAAAGGAAAATGAAATTAATGATTATTTTCCAGAAGAAACTCTCATGACGATAGATAAAGATGATGATGAGGAAATACCATGGTTTGCAAATTACGCAAATTATCTTGCAGGAGACATTCTTAAAAAAAGGATGAGTCACTACCAACGTAGTAAGTTCTTTTCAGAACTAAAACACTATTATTGGTAGAAACCTTACCTTTTTAAGATGTGCAAGGATGGAATGATACGAAGATGGGTTTCGGGTGCCGAAACAAGAAAAATTCTTGATGAATGTCATCATGGCCCAACTAGTGGACATTATGGTCCTTCCACTACAGCTAAAAAAGTTTTTGATGCTGGAATCTATTGGCCTACAATTTTCAAAGAAGCGTATACTCTTGTTAAAAACTGTGATGCGTGCCAAAAATCCGGTAACCTTTCTCGAAGAGACGAAATGCCTCAAAAGAGCATTCAAGTCTATGAAATATTCGACATTTGGGGAATTGATTTTATGGGACCCTTCCATAAATCACACAAATACGAATATATCCTCGTTGCAATCGATTATGTTTCCAAATGGGTTGAAGCTGAAACTCTTCCTACTAACGATGCACGAGTTGTTGTCAACTTTCTCAAAAAGCTTTTTGCTCGTTGTGGAATTCCCAAAGCTTTAATAATTGATAGAGGATCCCATTTCTGTAATAAACAAATGGTGAAAGTAATGAAACGATATGGAGTTCATCATCGTTTTGCTACAGCTTAGCATCCACAAACTAGTGGTCAAGTCGAAAATACCAATAGAGCTACAAAAAGAATACTTGAAAAAACGGTTAAAGACAATTCTTCCGTTTGGTCAAGGAAATTAGATGACGCTCTATGGGCATTTCGTATGGCATATAAGACACCAACTGGTACGACACCGTACAGACTCTTGTATGGGAAAACATGTCATCTACCATTCGAACTTGAACACCGTGCTTACTGGGCGTTAACAAGCTGTAATCCTGATTTAAAAATAGCTGGAGAAAAGAGATTTTTGCAATTACATGAACTTGATGAATTAAGACTTCAAGCTTATGAAAACTCCAAGCTATATAAAGCAAGAACCAAAGCATATCACGATAGAAAGCTGAGAATTCGAAAACAATTCAAAGTTGGAGATAAAGTTCTGCTTTTTAATATGAAATACAAGTTTAAAGCTCCGAAACTCAAGCCAAAATGGTTTAGACCATATGTAGTGAAACATGGATTTTCTTCAGGTTATGTTGAACTTTATGACAAACATGGTGGAAGTTTCATTGTAAACGGGCACCGAATTAAACTCTATTATGATAAGGAGCAATTAAACGTGATTTCTAATGAAGAAATTTCATCCGACTTTGAATATGAAGCTATCACATTCATGGCTCCACACAAGGAAATGGTTCCTTGGGCACACAGTAATGGTTTTATCTATGATGCTCTTCTTAGAGCATGGTAAAATGTTAAATTGGAAAATATAGATGAAACAGGAGAGGGAATTGTGATAGGGAATGTGTCGTATATCCCTAAAAGGAAACGTAACACTAAAACTTCATAATCTATTTCAAAGTTTGAGTCCGGCTGAGGACTCGTTAATAAAACAAGCGCTTCTCGGGAGGCAACCCGTGTGTTTGATTTTTGTTTTTGATTTTCAGTGTTTACACCCCAAAGTTTTACTACTTGGTCGAACTTAAGTGTGGGGGTGTGCCACTAATTTGAATAAAACTGCAATGCTTTTTGTTTGTTTGTTTTTGTTTCTAATAATGCAGGTGTGATTACAAGAAACAGAAGATTGGATAACACCGGATATCATGGTTTATTTTCTCATTTTCCCTACTTTCATGCTTTTTCGTTTATCACATTGAGGACAATGTTTAACTTAAGTGTGGGGGGTGAGTAGGTAAAATAAGAAATTAAGTCTAGTATCGATTTAATTTTTAAATTTTGTTTGTCCTTGTGGTCTAGTTGTTTTTACGCTTTTAGGAAATAATTTATTAGAATAACTGGATCTATCCACTGGTAAAATTAGTAATTTTTGAAAAATTTGAGATGTGTCCCGATTAATATTGCAATCCATTTCTGGGATTGTTAACATTTGCGAGCACATATTATAACCCTTTCCACTAAATTCTGAGGATTTAAGCCTATTTCATATCTAGCATACATCTTTTATGCTTGAATCTTTTGTTATGAGTGTGCCGGTGATTTTATTTATTCTAGAACTTGTACTTGTAAATCATTACGAGACCGTTGTGAGATTACATTTTTGCAATATAAGTATACATACATGATAAGAGGCAATCTTAGGATTTTAACCAAATAGCCTTCATGATAGATTTTTAGCTAGTCACATTGATTAGTTAATTTCCAATTTTTAACCCTTTTGTTAGCGTTCATTTTTAACGCTAGATACCTTTAGTTAAACCCTTCAAGCCATCCTTTTCGTTTTTGATAAATCCAGAAAAATACAAAAATATTTTACACTTTAAACCTTAGCCTAACCCTTGTCAAAGTCTAAATGGTGGGTTGCTAGTTGCTTGGTTGTTGGATGATTATTAGTTAGCCACACTTCACCAACCATGTGTGTGCCATTCCAACAAAGACGGAGACTGCAGCTTCTTATTTGTATTGATATGGTGATGTTTATGCGAAGTGTGGGGGAGATGTGATGTATATATTAGTAATGATAAAAAAAAAAAAAAAAAAAAAAAAAAAAAAAAAAAAAAATGAATAAGTCATCGCAACTATAAGGTGACAATCATAGCAAATGTGCTATATATGTGAATAAAGGAAATTTTGTGATATGTTGTTCGCCAATGTGCTACGTATGAAGAATATTATTATGGCGAATCGATGTATCGTTATTTGAAGAAGAAGAAGATTGTAACTAGAATCATTTACGAGTTCATGGTTTGTTTGGTGACTAGCAACAATAGGACTTAGACTTTATTTTATTCTCATGCCTTATCCCTACCCTTACCAAATTACTATATCTCTACGGATATTGTAATGGCTTTGTGAGAATATCAAGTGCAAGAATATTGTAGTGACCATCCGGTTTTTGAGTAATCAAGAACTCGCACCAGTAATCTATTGTGTTTTTGTATGAGATGTTTAAACATAAGCCTGGTACAACCCTAAGCCTCACATTACAACCCGAATAAAAGACCTCTTTGATATGTAGACTCGGTGCTTACGCCATTGCAGTGTAGTTTTGTTTCTTGTACAAGCTTACGGTAATAATTAGATCATGACTGAGCAATGAGTGTGATTTCTCTTATATATACTCCACTTCTAAATAAATGAGTGATTGAGTGAATTATACTTCGCTCCTTTTTCGTGAGGTGTTTAGAAATGTTAATCAAGCAAGAAAATCATTGGGTATTGTCAAACATCTCGAATTTTCACCCTTCAAGCTTAAAAAGGATGAATCTCATCTTGTATTTGTACTCGGTGGATTTGCATCACATTTTTTAATCATTTTTTGGTTGCCATGTGGATATTTAGTTTGCTTCTAGATTTGCTTGAGGACAAGCAAAGTTTAAGTGTGGGGGATTTGATAACGCTCAAAGTTAACATGTTTTTATAAGCGTTATTAGTGTTTTTGTGTATGTTATTTGGTTGTTTTAATATGCTTTTGCCACTAAATCGTATCAAAGTATGTTTTGTAGCATATGTAGCCAAATGCAGGAAAAATGGAGAAAAAGTGAAGAAAATGAAGTATACGCGATTACACGAAGATTCCTAAGCTTAAAAGTCCAATCTGTGAAGTAATTCATATGAGAACCTAAGTTTTTTCATCTCAAAGTTCCAAGTTCAGAAGTTAATCAAGTTTGGATAGTACATAAAGAACTACACAAGTCAAAGTAAAAATCCAAAACTGCCAGAAATGAACATCCGATCGGTTGGTGTGAAACCGATCGGATGGCCATAATTACCTCTCTCCATCCGATCGGTGCCAACCCGCAACCGATCGGATGACCAATGCTGCATGTTTTTGCCAACTTTTATGCACGAATTTTGGTATTTTGTCCCATGGTTCTAGGCCCTCTTTAGTATCTTATTGTCCAAGTTCAAGCATTTAAGTTCCTATTTATTACCATGAGTGTTGGACAAGCCTATAAGGGACCTCAAAAGTGCATAACTCAACACCATTCAACACACAATTGAAGATACCATTTACTCTCATTACTACACACAATTATTATCATCTTCTAGCTCTCTAAGGAGGGAAATTCGTGCAGAAAGAATCAGGAACTTTGGAGGACCAAGGAAGCAACATTTGGAATCCGAAAATATCAAGAAATCATCACCAACTCTTAGGTTATCAATACCTTGTCATTTGTTATCATTTTCAAAGCATTGTAAGACTTATAACCATGGATTCATATATTAAATATTCTGAGTTTATTTGCATGTTTGCCATGAGTGGCTAGTAATCTTTTTACACTTGTTTTGATGATGTTTTATACTTAATGATAGTGATGATTGTGATAACATGTTTTAATTCAATCTCAAGTCAATCCTAAAGAACCAATTAAGTTTCATCGTGACATTTTGTTTAGCCAAGGTTAACTAATTGATAATAGTTTCAAAGGTCGAAAGATTTGTTATTACTCAATTAGTTATCATCATTTATCTATGAATGATTGTTTTTCACCATAATTATTCTTGACTAAACAAAGAAACAAGAAGTATGATTGTAATAAGAATTCTTTTATAACATCAAATCGGATTGTTTGTAAACCTTTAGTAGGACGAAAGTTTAAATGTTTATAAACGATTGTGACCTTTTTGTCTATGAAGAGGTTACCTTTTGTATTGACCATTTCCTAAGAGTATTTGATTGGTAATAAAAGTTTGTCTTGTGTTTAAGATATCCACCATACCTTATGAACCTTGGATAGATCTTGAATTGATTGGTTTACACCTAAAGCTTGTTTTTATGAACTAAACTCTTGGCCGAAGTTTAACTTGTAAAAACAATAGATTAGATCACCATCTAATTATCTCAACCAACATGTTATCAAAAGTTATCACAATCATGTGTGTCATTAAGTAGAAAACTAGTCTAAAAAAGTGTAGTTTTTAATTTATTGAATTTGCGTATTATCATATTTACGTGCATTAGAGATTTACTTTTAGACTTATATTTCGATTCACTCACAAATCTCTGCGAACGATCCCGACTTACCATCATATCTTGCTATAACGGACGAGTACACTTGCTCGTATGTGTTGTTTCTAGATTTGGTAACTCATCCTTATAAATTTAAAACTTGCACTAACAAATAGCACATCAATTATACAAAACATTCTGTTCTTCCTGAGTTTTCTTGAGATTACAAGGATTGCTGTTACCAAGAGCCATTTTGTGTTTCGTATGGTAAATCGGATTAGTTTGATTTGAAATCATTTTCATTGTTTGACTTGACTGACCCGACTTAACCACTAATTCTTCTAGATGTACAATCTTGTGTTCTGACTCTATGATTTCATCCAAAAGTTTATCTTCTTTCTTTGCAAAGTTCTTTTTCAACTCATCCCGTTCTTTTTCAAGATTGGTATAAGCTGATTTTTGTTTTGAAAGTTGGTTTGTTAACTCAGAAATTTCTTGTTTTAAAGAGTTAATGGTTTTTGTTGAACTTATTTCAAGAGTATCAAACTTGTTTTTCCATTCCCTATCCTTAACAAGTAACTTCTTATAACCAATTTCAAATTCTGACTCGCGTTTTTTCTCTATTTGAAAACTTTTTTCATTTTCCTTGTATCTCTCAAGCTCAGTGGTCAATTTCTCATTCGCGGCCTTAACTTCACGATTGACCTTTTTAACTTTCTCAATCTCAATACCACAATTGTTCAATAATGATTCAAATAAAGCACGTGTTTCCTCATCATTCTCAGCATGTTGTGAAACGAAGCCTCCATTATAATTAACATCTGGAGTTGCTGAAGGAGTATTGCTACTACTTGGCATATCCAGATATGTATCATAAGTGGGTGCTAGCTTCTCAGAATGCTATTCCTCATAAGGAGACATATCAAATATATCATTATTATGACATGTGTTGAAGTTAGATACCTCAGATGGTGCACTGGTGTCATAAACAGGAAGTGTGTCGGAATCCGTGTCAAACTTAGCTTCCTGAAGATTTTCCATGAATATGTAGTTCGCATCGATATCCTCTCTGTCTTCCATGTCATCCATAAGAGCCATAAAATCATTCTCCTCTGCGTTTAACTGAAACCCAGCCTTATCTTTTTGTGCCAACAGCAATGCTTTCTGCAAATACTTTGGGTCTCTCTTGTTTGACTTAGTAGGACAGTTCCTTGCCATATGACCTACACCTTGGCAGTTGAAACACTTTACCGAATTACCCTGATTCACATTTCCATAATTCCCAACAACTGGAGCTGCCACATTCCTATTCTGGTTACCCATTGCCTGATTGCCAACATTCTGACCCCTCTGATTTCCAACAAACTGACCCATCTGATTCCCTGCATACTGACCGTACTGATTCCCTGCATACTGACCCAACTGATTCTGCATATTCTGATTAACCATGTAAAATCCAGTAGCATATCCCTGATGATTCCCTATAACTCCAACCATTTGGCCTCCATTGCCCATATTGAAACTCGGCTGAGCAATCTGCTTGTTGCGAGTGTTCGATGAAATCCTTTGGTTGTTGTTAGTTGTGCAGAATAGCGTCCTTAGAATGCCTTTGTCAGAAAAGCAAATGCTTGTGTCATGGCTGCAGTAGCTTCATCATTGTCAGTGAATTCTGGTTCTTGGAATTGTGGGTACTGCTGTTGTGGAATAACATGTTGTTGCTGTGGGTGGAATTGTTGTTGGTAGACAGGTCACTACAACAAAAGTGGCTTTTTAGGACCCTTTGTGTGGGACGGTATGATAATTGAGTCCTAAAAAACTGTTTAATAGGACATATGAGCGTTTATGGTCCTTTTTAAATATTTGCTACTTAGGCGATGTCCTAAAAAGGTATATAATAGGATGGTCGATGATTTGGGGTCCTATTATCATATAACTTAATAGGACACTTGAAATATGGATCCTAATAAATTACCTTTATAAGACGTTTATTCATTATAGTTGTATTATAATACACCATAATAGGACACTTGAGTTTTGAGTCATAAGACATCAGTTAGTTAAAACGCTTATTCACAAAAAGTTTTATCATAGCAAAATTTAATAGGACCTTTGACACGTGGGTATTATAACGTTAACCTTTATATGACGCTTATGTACAATGGTTTTATAACATCATTTTTTTTAAACGATTATTTGCAAAAGTTTTATTATAACAACACTTAATAGGACCCTTAAGACGTGGGTATTATAATGTTAACCTTTATAGGACGCTTATGCATAATGGCTTTAGTATCATACATCATAATAGGACATTTTATTTTTGAGTCATAAAAAAAGTTTTATTATAACAAAACTTAATTGGACCCTTAAAGGATGCATATTAATTATGGTTTTATTACAATACACCATAATAGGACACTTGATATATAAGTCATAAAACATTAATTATTTAAAACGCTTATTCGCAAACGTATTATTAAAACATAACTTAATATGACAGTTGACACTTGGGTCCCATAGATTGATACACCATCATAGGACACTTGATATTTGAGTCATAAAACATCGGTTTTATGGAACACTTATTCGCAAACTTTTTTTATTATAAGAAAAGTGAATAGGACCCTTGACAATAGCGTCTTATAACGTTAACCTTTATAGAACGCTTATTTATAATGGTTTGTTTATGATACAACATAATATGGCACATCTTTTTAGAGTCGTAAAACATCCACTTTTTATAACGCTTAGAGCACAAGGTGCAACAACAAGCATTTGCCTCCCCATTCGGGCCCCACCATGCCACATCACCAAAACACCTCAACTTCAACTAACCACAACAAACCCCCTCTCACCAAACAACAAACCTCAACTTCCCCATTAGGGCCCCACCTCTTACACACTTATTTTTTTATTCATTTCTTTAAATAAATTAAATTAATTTCACAAATACTTAAAAATAAAAAAACATACTAATTTTATTTCATAAAATAAAAAGTTACAATACGGAAAAAAAATACGATACGAGAAAAAAAAACACGCATACAATATGGAAAAGAAAATACGATACGGAAAAAAAACGTACGATACTAATACGAAAAGTAAAACATTTTATTCGTCATCTTCGCGGTCGAGATTTTGGTATTTCTGAGTTATTCGTGCTTGTCTCTTGCGAATTACTTCGGCTCTAACCGGGTCAGTAACCGTGTTTGGATCGAGCATTAGCATCTGCATATCCTGCCACTCCAACAACGCAGCTTCTTTCTCGAACGCCTTTTCCTCCCTCTTCCTCCGCGCCTCGTAACAAGCCGTTTGAGCGTCTTTCGCTTGATTATACTTTTCGGATAATTGTCCCGAAAAAGTACTCGTTTGACTCCCCCCAGAACTCGCCGCACTCGACATTTCCGTCGACTTTTGTTTCTTTCCGGGTCGCCTACTGCTTCTTTCGGGACGAGGTCGTTTGTCCGGCCCGAATATATCCTCAAGACATGTAATGTCTAGAGGTTCTTCAGCATCCCATTTCGGGTAGCGTTTCAGGATATCCCAAACGTGAAGCAAAGTGAAACCCCTTTGTCCAAAACGTAGTGAGAAGTTCGTTTTGGCATTCTCGACATGATCATGCTCATTTTCACCACTGCGACGCTCTAAATGTTTATAAATAGCGTTGAATTTTTGGCAGTCGGCATTGATCCTTGACCATTTACCGGATAGCATGTTTTTGGTTCGTGGGGCTTCAGTAGTCCGCTCGTTGAAAAGTGCATGAATTTCGTTCCAAAAGAATTCATTCTCTTTGTCATTTCCCAGATCCTCGTCTTGGGAAACTTCTATCCACGCTTCCGCAAGAATATTTTCTTCTTGTTTCGACCACAACTTTCGCGCACGCGTATCAGCAGCTTCTTCCAAGTCATCGTCATCGTCATCGTCCGCGTCCAAATTTATGACGTTTTTTCCTCTTTGGGCTTTGGTTTTTTTTCCTCAGCCTTTGGCCGGTGATCTTGGCTTAGGTACTTTAAACGTACCTTGATTTGGTTGTGACGGTTGTATCGGTTGTGATTGAGGAAAAGTGGATGGTTGATTCGGGTTATAAAATTGTGGCGACGAATTGAATTGTTGTTGACTTGCGAATCCTTGTTGAAAGGCTAATTGTTGGTTACGGTAAATGTCATTCAGATTTAATGGTTGTGAACCGTATGGCGGTGAAGGGTTTGGACTTTGAGACGAGGGACTAGAAGAGTTTGAGGCTCCCCCGTATGGACATTGGTTTGACGTTAGGAGGTTCGTGAAATAACCTCCTTCGTTCGGATTTTGAGACATTTTTTTTTGCTTAGGAGAAGAGGTATAGAAATATTTAGTTTAGATTGTTGAATGTAGTGAAGAGAATGGAAGAAGAAGGTTGTATTTATAGTTGTAAAAGAGTGAAGGAAAAAATAATAATAAACAAACAAACACAATCGTTGGTGTTTAAACGGTTATGTCTCTTTTTATCACAAATAAAACAAACAAACCCAAACGTTAACCTGCAAGATTGTCAGAAGTTTGCTTCGCCGTGGCCACGGGGAGTTGGCCAATGGCGAGCAACGGCGAGGCTATTCCGGTGTGGCGGCGAGCAACGGCTCGCCGTTGTCCATGCCACATCAGACGGCGAGGGGTGCTTCGTCGTTTGCACCTTGTGCTCTTATTCAAATTAAGTTTTATTAAAACATAACTTGATATGACACTTGACACTTGGGTCTCATAAATTCATCCACCATAATAGGACACTTGAAATTTGAGTCATAAAGTATCAGTTTTATAGAACGCTTACTTGCAAAAGTTTTTATTTACCGTGCCAAAATTAATTAGGACAGTTTTATTTGTTATGACAAACACCTTTGGCACAGTTTCCGTTTTTGTGCCAAATGTATTTTGGCACATTTTTATCTGCCTTACCAAAAAAACCATTTGGCACACTTTTGCGTTCGTTATAAAAATCATTTTGCACGGTTTGCTTAATCATTGCTAACGTGTATTAGCACCATTTTCTGTTACAAATAGTTTTTAGTACACCATCATATTAACCAATCATCGAGTATATGAACAAATTTAGTTCAATCAAAGCCAAAAATAAATTGAACACAGTTTTATGTTATGAACTATTTAAACTCCTCAAAGGCTCATTTGAGGTGTGTGCTTGTGTGTGTATTGTGTGTGTTTTTTAATAAAAGTTCTCTTCATCTTTATACTCTTTTTCTCTCATATTAACGCCACACATATCTCATCAAGTCACCTTCTTTACTTCATCTAGCTCTTATATTTGTGTAAAAGTTGATATATCTAAGGTCCTACAAGTGGTATCAATCGCCTAACAATGATTTAGGAGTGTTTTTATCAAGTTTTTTGTTAAAAAGTTGCATTTTTCATTCATTTGTGCACTTTTTCTTCAAAAAGTTTCGATTTTTACAAGTTTTGGTGTTAAAGTTGTTTTTATTGAAGTTTTAGTGATTCTAAGTGTTTTGGGGAAGATTTGATCAATAGAAACGAGTGGAAAAAGTGGTTTTGGTTGAAAAAATCGGATTTTTCACATTTCTGGTCATCTTACGCGTAACTTGGGTGAATAGTATGATTTCTCAGCTGTCTACAGTACTTTCTACGCGTAAGATTAAGTCAAAACCCTTTTCTTACGAGTAACATAGGTCAAAACCCTGTTCTTACGAGTAACTTTGGAAGTCTACGCCAAAATCCTACGCTTACGTCTGTTTTCTACGCTTAACATTGATTCCTACGCATAAGATTGAAATCCTACGCATAAGTTCTTACGCATAAGATTTACGCAGAAGTTCCTACGCATAAGTTGTTACTCAGTACTTCCCTGACTTGGATAAGTTTGTGGAATACTTCGACAAGGGATATCTTTCAAGCTTGGACAAGTTTGAGAGATTTATTTGGTTTTTAACCTTACGCATAAACATTTCTTACGCATAAGTTACAGCTTACGCGTAAAGTTCAAGTTTACGCATAAACTTAGTGTTTACGCTTAACCTTACACTTTACGCATAACCTTAACCTTACGCATAAGATCCAAGTTACGTGTAAGATTCAGAGTTTATGCGTAAGATTACTGTTTACGCATAAGATTAAAGGTTTACGCGTAAGTTTTTGACTTTTGACAACCAAACTTCAAACGGCCATAACTTTTGAACCGTAACTCCGTTTTCGACGAATCAGCTGTCAAAACGACCGCGAGACCGAGAAGAAGGACACGTTGAATATCTAAAGATCATTCAAGCCAAGCTTCGAGGCCCAAATCCACTCCGAACGGAAGTTATTGAGGTTTTAAGGTTCCAGATCAAATTTTTCACCATAAAAACTTGCATCAACTTACACTAAACACAACTCCTACTTCGTTGGAACGATCCAAGAATCAATTTTATCAATCTACACTTCATCAATGGCAACTCAGCAAGACATTCATGCTGCCGGTGCGGAAAACCGACCTCCAATGCTTGAAAAAGGTGGATATCTCCCATGGACAAGCCGCATGCTTCGTTACATCAAAACAAAGCCTGGTGGTAAATTAATGATCAACTCCATTACAAATGGTCCACTCAAGCCAAGACAAGTTCAAATTGAAGGTAATCCAAATTCAACACCTCCTACTCAACCATTCGTGCGTGAACAAACAGAAGCAGATTACACAGAGGAAGACAAGAAGCAGATCGCCGCTGATGATATGGCAATGCATTTAATCCAACTTGGATTACCACGGGAGATCTTTGCTGCAGTCGACAGCTGTGAAACTGCTTATGCTATGTGGGAACGTGTTAGAAGGATATGTCATGGAACATAGATTGGACAACAAGACGTTGAGAACAAACTTCTTACTGAATGGGAGAATTTCACATCCACTAAAGGGGAACAGATTGAATCCTACTACACAAGGTTTTGCACTTTGATGAATGAGTTAATCAGAAACAAGTTGACACCTCGAACAATTGCAACAAACATCAAATTCATCAATAACCTTCCAGAAGAATGGGGTCGTTATGTTACAATTGTCAATCAAACAAAGGATTTACATAAGGTGAATTATGATCAACTCTATGACTTTTTGAAGCAAAACCAAGCTGAGGCTAATGAAGTAAGGAAAGAAAGATTTGCAAAGAATCATGATCCTCTCGCATTAATTGCTACTACACCAACACCGCTACCAGTGAACACACAACAACCATCATCATCTTCCACTCACAACTACATGCAACCATCATACATTCAACAACCAACACCGGTCTACCAACAACAGTTCTACCCACAGCAACAACAACATGTTATTCCACAACAGCAATACCAACAATTCCAAGAACCAGAATTCACTGAAAATGATGAAGCTACTGCAGCATTGACCCAAGCGTTTGCTTTTCTGTCAAAGGCATTCCAAGGACGCTATTCTACACCAACAAACAACAACCAAAGGATTTCATCGAACACTCGCAATAAGCAGATTGCTCAGCCGAGTTTCAATATGGGCAACGGAGGCCAAATGGTTGGAGTTTATGGGAATCAGCAAGGATATGCTACTGGAATTAACATGGGGAATCAGAATATGTTGAATACAGGGATTCAGAATGCAGGAAATCAGTATGGTCAGTATGCAGGGAATCAGTTGGGTCAGTTTGTTAGAAATCAGAGGGGTCAGAATGTTGGTAATCAGGCAATGGGTAATCAGAATAGAAATGTTGCAGCTCCAGTAGTTGGGAATTTGGGAAATGTGAATCAGGGTCATCCTGTAAAGTGTTTCAACTGTCAGGGTGTAGGTCATATGGCAAGGAACTGTCCTACTAAGCCGAACAAGAAAGATCTAGCGTACTTGCAGAAAGCAGTGATGTTGGCACAAAAGGCAGAGGCAGGATTTCAGTTGAATGCCGAGGAGAATGATTTTATGGCTCTTATGGATGACATGGAAGATAGAGAAGATATCGATGCGAACTGCATATTCATGGCGAATCTTCAGGAAGCTAAGTATGACACGGATTCTGACACACTTCCTATTTATGACACCAATGCACCATCTGAGGTATCAAACTTCAACACATGTCACAATAATGATATATTTGATATGTCTCCTCATGAGGAACAACAAACTGAGAAGCTAGCACCCACTTATGATACATACCTGGACACGCCAAGTAGTAGCAATACTTCTTTAGCAACTCCAAATGTGAATCATAATGGAGGCTTCGTTTCACAGCATGCTGAGAATGATGAGGAAACACGTGCCTTATTTGAATCATTATTGAATAATTGTCGTATTGAAATTGAGAATGTGAAAAAGATCAATCGCGATGTTAAGGCCGCGAATGTTAAATTGACCGCTGAGCTTGAGAGTTACAAAGAAAACGTTAAAGCTTTTGAACTTCATAACAAAAGATTATCTGAATTAGAAACTGGTTATCAAAATTCCGTTTCAAGGGAAAAACAATTGCAACTCAAGTTTGATACACTTGATGTTAATTCTTTCAAAAAGATAAAATCTTTAAACGCGGAAATTTCTGATTTACAAAACCAACTTTCTAAACAAAAAACAGCTTATACCAATCTTGAAAAAGAAGGGGATGAGTTGAAAAAGGACTTTGCAAAGAAAGAAGACAAACTTTTGGCCGAAATCGTAGAGTCAGAACACATGATTGCTCATTTAGAAGAATTAGTGGTTAAATCGGGTCAGTCAAGTCAAACAATGAAAATGATTTCAAATCAAACTAATCCGGTTTACCATACGAAACATAAAGTGGCTCTTGGTAACAACACCCCCAGTAATCTCAAGAAAGCTCAGCAAGAACAGAATGTTTTGTATAATGGTAATATGATTTACACCAAACATGATCCTCCCGTCGTTCGGGATTCTGTACAAACGATAGAACATGTCTAAGAGAGCATTACTAAAATGAAACAAAAGGATTTGAAACCCATTGATTACAACAAATTGAACAAACTTTCGGGAATTACTTTTGTTCCACAAAAAGAACCAGCTGTGTTTTCTATAAAATGACCATTCTCAAAAATGTTTTCTAAGAAAGTAATTGTTTCCAAATCTCTTTCAAAAATGGAACAAATTTCTTCTAACAACACTTTTAATACAAGTGAGGCTAGAGAAATTTTGGATGACGTTAAAAAGAGAATTCAAGAACTTCAAAATATTGTTGCCTCTAAAACTACAATCAATATTAACAACTGGCATTCTAGTTTTCATATTGAGCAGAAAAAAGTTTTTGAAAACGAAATTACTATCCCACTGAATAACATCAGTGCGAGGGTAATCCATTTTGAACAAGCTTTCTTAAAAGAAATGGCCGACTTTGTCAAGGACCACAAATCCCTGGTAAACGAAGCTAATGATACTCGTGAAAACATGAATGTTTTGGAAAACCTAAATGATTCTCTCTTCGAAGCTGTTATGACCACTGACATTATGTCCATCATTTTACAAACATATTATGTTCAAGACGATGACAGACTGAGAGCTGAGACCTCCGAAATTGTTTCAAAATATGAAAATGCTCTTATAAAGCTTGAAAAAGAAAATGTGTCATATTTTAAACAACTTGATCGCAAAAAGGAAGAATGCAAGTATGACAAATTGTCGTATGAGCGTGCCTTAAAGAACATGAAAGAGCAAAATGATCTTTTGAGGGCTCAGCTTGAAAGTCAAAAAGGAAAGGGTGAGGAAACTAAGTTTGCAAAACCGTCGACTTCGGAGAAACCAAATGTTTTAAACACGGTTCAAAAACCAAAGATGTCAATTTCAAGGTTTGCTCCAAAAGTCGATTTGACAAAACCAGTCACTCCAACACCCTTGCCCAAGAAAAGTGAAAATGATAAGATTGTTGTTAAAGGAAAAGCGGTTGTCGAAACACCAAAAGTGATAGCACCTGGCCTTTTTAGGACTAGTCCCACTAATGCGTCTGCCTCCACTTCTAAGACAAATGCGTGCAAAAAGGATAATTCTAAAGAGTCTAGTGATGCTAAAAAGGACAACAATATAAATCCTAATGTGTGTGCCTTACCTTCTACAGGATTAGAATGCACCTCTAGGAGCAGCAGACTAAAGCCTAGGAGCAATACAAGGAACAATAGAGTCTCGCCTGTTTCTATGAGTAGTAGCAAGAATAAAGTTGAAGACGTAGAAGAACACCCTAGGAATTTATCGCTTTGTAATAAGAGACATGTTTCATCTGAATGTAATGTCACAAGTACTGTTTCTATTGCATGTAATGACTCTGTTTGTTTAATATGCAAGAAATGTTTAATTAATGATGTTCATGATGAATGTGTTTCTAAAACTGTGAATGTTACGCCTAAACAGAAGTATGTTCCAAAGGGAACTAGTGCCAGATCTAGATCTATAGAAAGATTAGTTGCACGCTTTAGGTCTACCACTAGTAGTCGAATGCCTAGGAACTACCTTAAGTTTTGTATGTGGAAACCTACGGGTAGAGAATTTATTCTTCAGGATGGCAAATTGAAAGCTGTTCAAAATGGACAAGTAGATACCTTCTATGAATGTGATTCAGATTTTACCCCTAACCAAATGGAACCAAATTTCAAATGGTTTCCAAATACAAACTCTTCTGTTCTTGGCAGGTTATCGAAATATGTCTTTGGATCGTCGACTCGGGTTGCTCCAAGCACATGACCGGGAATTTAAAGCTGCTGATCAATTTCATCTGGAAATTCATGGGAACTGTACGCTTTGGAAATGATCATGTAGCAACTATTCAGGGTTATGGAGATCTTCGGTTTGGGAATTTTTTGATCACTCGAGTTTACTACGTCGAAGGGTTGGGACACAACTTGTTTTCAGTTGGGCAGTTTTGTGATGCAGATTTAGAAGTTGCATTCAGGAGAAACACGGTTTTTATTAGAAATTTGGTTGGTGATGATCTCTTAACTGGTAATCGTAGTACAACTTTGTATGCTATCGACATCAACCAAATGGCTTCTACATCACCAATTTGTCTTATGACAAGGGCAACCGAAACTAAGTCCTGGCTGTGGCATAGACGTTTATCCCATCTTAATTTCGACACCATCAACAAGTTAGCCAAAGACAACATCGTCACCGGACTTCCTAAGTTCAAATACACCAAGGATCACCTATGTCCATCATGCGAACAAGGAAAAAGCAAAAGAGCATCATATAAACCCAAAACCATACCTAGTTCGGAAGCAAGGTTACATATGTTGCACATGGACTTATGTGGCCCAATGAGAGTTGAAAGCATTAATGGAAAGAAGTATATTCTTGTTATTGTTGATGATTATTCAAGATATACTTGGGTAAAGTTTTTGAGATCAAAAGACGAAGCACCAGGCATCATCATCACCTTTCTGAAGCGTATTCAAGTTCTACTTCAAGCTCTAGTAAGGATTATAAGAATAGATAATGGCACAGAATTCACAAATCAGGAGTTAAGAACTTACCTCGAAGATGTTGGAATTACACATCAGATGTCAGTTGTTAGAACTCCACAGCAAAATGGGGTAGTTGAAAGAAGAAACCGAACTCTTGTGGAAGCTGCTCGCACAATGCTGATTTTTTCTAGTGCACCACTATTCTTATGGGCTGATGCTGTAGCCACTGCTTGCTTTACTCAAAACCGATCCCTAGTCCATCCGAGATTCAATAAAACCCCATATGAGCTAGTGAACAACCGTAAACCTGACATCTCTTACCTTCACGTGTTTGGCGCTTTGTGCTATCCGATGAATGACAGAGAAGATCTAGGGAAGTTAAAAGCTAAGGGTGATATTGGAATCTTCATTGGATATTCAGAAAACTCGAGGGCATTCAGGGTGTATAATAGAAGAACGAAAAAGATAATGGAGACGATGAATGTGAAGTTTGACGAGATTTCACAAATGGCTTCTGAGAGATACGCTCTAGAACCCGCGCTTAATCCAATGGCTTCTAATCAAAACGGATTAGGACCCGAACCAAACCAGCAGACTTCTGGACACATCAGTTCAGGACTCGTGCCTCAAGGAGCTCAGTCAACAAACACGGATAAACCTTCAGAACAAGAACTGGAAAACTTCTTTGAGTTAATGTTTGATGAATATTATGGTGGAACCTCGACTAATGCATCTCAACAACATTCCGCTGCACCCGCTCAAAACCATCAACCACCACCACCATCACAAGATGCATCCACCACAATCGAAGCTGAAGCACCAACTACATCAACATCATCAACATCTACTCAAGCAACTCCAGTACTTGAAACTGTTCTACCAAACGTTGATGAGCAAAACCAAAACACAAATTTTCAAGAAGAACCAACAAATAATTTAAACGATGTTGCGTTAGAAGAAGAAGAAGAAGTATTTGAAAACCCGTTTGCATCAGACTCTGCTGAATCTTCTTCAAGGTTACAAGAACCATCTAACACACATTCGTTCAACCAAAGGTACCCTTCTACGTTTCAATCGACAAAAGACCATCCGTTAGTACATGTTATTGGTGATCCTTCAATGCCAGTTCAGACGAGGAGACAACTTGCCACCGATCTCGAATTCTGCATTTACATTTGCTCAATAAGCACCAAAGTACCTAAGAACATTCGGGAAGCAATGGCAGAAAACCCTTGGATTGAAGCGATGCAGGAGGAATTTCTTCAATACCTGTTACATGATAGTTGGGAACTTGTTGAACGACCACTTGATAAACGAGTTCTTGATCTCAAGTGGTTGTGGAAGAACAAACTGGATGAGGAAATGACTATTATTCGCAACAAAGCTCGTCTCGTGGCTAAAGGTTATCCACAAGAAGAAGGGATAGATTTCGAAGAATCATTCACGCCTGTAGCTAGACTTGAAGCAGTCCGGATTTTCTTAGCCTATGCAGCTCACAAAAACATCACAGTCTATCAGATGGATATTAAGACAGCTTTCTTGAATAGAACTCTGAAAGAAGAAGTGTATGTGAGTCAGCCAGAAGGATTCATCAACAGAGATCATCCAGACTACGTCTACAAGCTTAAGAAAGCCATTTATGGTTTAAAACAAGCTCCAAGAGCGTAGTATGACGAACTATCATCTTTCTTTCTCAAAAACAATTTCACAAAAGGAACGGTTGATGACACCTTGTTTATCAAAAAATTCAAAGATGACATTTTGATCGTCCAAATTTACGTGGATGACATAATTTTTGGATCAACCAATCCTAACCATTCAAAACATTTTGAAAAACTCATGAAAAGTAAATTTGAAATGTCCATGATGGGGGAACTAAAATTCTTTCTTGGTTTACAAATTCATCAATCCCCTCGTGGTATTTTTATCAATCAAGCTAAACATACAATCGAGATTTTGAAAAAACATGGAATGGAAAACTGTGATTCTGTTGGTACACCAATGGTCACTTCACCAAAAATAGGTGCTGATTTATTTGGGAAACCCATCGATCCGAAAAAATATCGGAGCATGATCGGTTCTCTCATGTACCTAACTGCTAGCCGACCCGATATCCAATTTGCTGTTTGCTTGTTAGCACGGTTTCAGGCAAAGCCTACCGAACTTTACCTCAAAGAGGTTAAACGGATCTTTCGATACCTACGAAGCACCATTAACATGGGACTTTGGTATCCGAAGGATTCGGGATTTAATCTAACAGCATTTTCAGATGCAGACCATGCTGGTGATCAAGTTACAGCAAAGAGTACATCAGGTGGAGCACAATTTTTGGGTGAAAAGCTAGTAAGCTGGTCGTCAAAGAAACAAGATTGTACTGCGCTATCAACCGCCGAAGCCGAGTATGTGTCTCTATCTGCGTGTTGTGCCCAAGTTCTTTGGATGCGGACACAGCTCACAGATTATGGCTTTACTTTTGACAGAATACCTATGTATTGTGACTCAAAAAGTGCCATAGCCATCTCGTGCAATCCAGTACATCACTCTAAGACAAAGCATATCAAAGTCCGCTACCATTTCATCAAAGAACACGTGGAAGAGGGTACTGTTGAATTATTTTTCGTTAAGACTGATTACCAACTTGCCGATCTATTTACTAAAGCCCTACCAAAAGAAAGGTTTGACTATTTAGTTCGACGAATTGGCATGCGAAGCCTAACTCCTGAGGAGCTAGAACGTCTTCTCGAATCTTCTTGAAAAATGTTTTCAAAATCGCTTCGCTGTAAATATTTTTGAAAAAACAAAATACAAAATTTGAAAAACCAACAAAAACAAAATACAAAAATATAAAATTTTCAAAAAATACAAAAATATTCTTCTCACGACATGTCTCTCGTATAAATCAATATTCTGTACGTTTCTAGAAATGTCATTCAACAATGATACGGACATGTACAGATGCTTGAGCGGGAGTTCTTTAAAATGTTTTCCTAACACATGTCGTTTCTCAAAAGTTTCTTCACTATGGCTTTCGCATACATCAGTACGAAACCCGTACTTAAACGATGACTTCTGATTATATTCAAATCAAGGACTCGTACGATCAATGACGAACTCTTTTTCAAAAAGTTCGAGTCTAAACAAACGAAAAAGATTTCAAACATAAACTCGTTTTCAAAAAGAATTCTTGAGCACTTTTTCAAAGATTGTTCAAAAGATTTCTCAAAATCTCTCATACCTAGTGCTCAAGATAACTCCCTCTAAACCCTTAATTGATTTTAAAATGTGCTATCATTAAGGGGGAGTTCAAACACAAAATGTTCCAAATTCATGCAAAATCTGTCTTTCTCTCCAAAAGCTTTTTCTTAATCAGTTGATATCAAAAATATCACGTTATGCTATTTTTGAGGGGGAGAAGACATGATTAAAATGTGATCAAAGATGTTTAAACTTTGTGACTGAATCTCAAAAGAGCTCGACTCAGAAAGTACCAATGAATTGACGAAGCTTAAAATGTCAGTAATCGAAAGGACTTGTCCTGGACGGGTAATAATTTCAAGCTAGTCTAACTAGTGATGTAAGCGTGTCTCGAATAGGACTTGTCTGAGTAGAATGTACCATATCGAGAGACTTTCTTTGGACTCGACCAGGATGGGTAATAACTTCAAGCTAGTCTAACTAGTGATGTAAGCATGTCTCGAATCGGTCATGTTCACTGAAAGTGGATCAATTCAAAAAGTGCAAACTCCTCACGCACGTGCAAATTTCTTAAAAATTCATGAGCACATGTGAAGGGGGAGTCCTTCAAATGAAATGCAAAACTCTCGAAGTGTCAACAATATGTTTCATTATCATAAACACTTTGAGAGATTTTCAACAAATGGTTTCTTGGCAATGATAGGATAGTCATGGAGTTATAAGGTGACTAAGGTTAGGAAAAACCGTCCTATGATCCGCCAGAGCCGGAGGGATCTACCCAAGGACAATTCCAATAGATTAGAATTAGAAGTCCTTAGGTATGATTGAAAAAAGGAGAATATGAGAAAGGAGAAAGAAGGGGTTGAAGAATTAAAAAGAAAAGTTATGAAAAAGGGTGAAAAGAAATAGCCCTCCATATGTTCAACCTTAGGGCAGACACCGGGTTCAACTCATATGCTACTGGTTGTTATTAAGGTGACGCCGGTATTGAAGACAAGACGTCATGGACCCAGTGACGCACTGCACTTAACCTTCTCAACCACTCAAGTTCTCTTAAAAGAGCTTGTTTCATTCTCACGGGGAACCGGTGTAATCTATCGAACTGTCTCTTAGAGATGGTTGATATTGAAGCAGGAGACCTCTCCCTAATCTCCGCATAGGAAACCAAATGTGCACTTATCGAGTCTAGAGCCCCAAGATTCATCAAAAGATCTCACAGGAACACATGATATTTCTACACTGGTTTTTCATCATTAAGGACGCCAGATGTAGACTTTAGAGTCCTACGCAGATCCTAGCAATCTGCCAGAACATTTATGAGAGAATTCACACAAGTGATTCTCAATGATTGAATGGAAATTCATGCCAGGGTCAACATCATGCAGCCCTGACAGCAGGTCACTTCGGTAATTCTTTATGGGTTACGCTTAGTATTCGCGGTGGTTTCAAACGGTCTACAGTCGTGGAGTGATCCCCAGCGACTCACCCAGTCATTGAGCTACTAAGTAGGTCTTGTAAGCTCCCTAGGGAGTATCTGACATGGGAACGGCCTTGGTAAGGGTTAGAATGAGTCTTCACACTATGCTGTTGACGATCTCTAATTCTTATCTGTAAGTACCGGATGTTTTATTGCTAACTGTTTATATGCAGGAACACTTCATCTCCGTGGCGACAGATTCCACGTGCTCATACATACATCTGGAAGTTAAAGAAAGCTCCCTCAAAGATCTATACAACACAAAGTTCAAAGAAAGATTCTACGCCAAAAAGAAGAATCTACAAAGTATAAAGACTAAGGATCAAAGTGAAAGAAAGGGAACTACGTGCATATGAATATCAAAGTCCAAAGATGTATGAGCATGTTGGAATGCCAAACAACCACCACAGACGCAGAAGTGACAAAAGGCAGATAACTCCACATCACAAAGGAACAAAGAATGATGAAAAATCAGTTATCAAATATCACAAAGCATGAAGGAACAAAGACTAAAGACTATTCTACAACAACACACAAAGTTAAAGACAAAGAACACGGAAGACCCACTCACATGGAGCATCATTCGAATGACCACCCCTTAGGGGGAGATTGTTAGCATTAAAATATTTATATATAGAAGTGATGGTCATTATCATATTGTAACTTTGTGTCGTTTGTTAAGATTAGTAATAGTTTAGTCATTGGGCCTTGGACTTGGCAAGCTAATATGTCATGTGCTATGTTTCATAAGCCTTGTTATCTACCATGTAACCAAGTCCAAGCCCAAGCCCATAGAAAGCCCATAGGGCATCTCATGTTATGAACTATTTAAACACCTCAAAGGCTCATTTGAGGTGTGTGCTTGTGTGTGTATTGTGTGTGTTTTTTAATAAAAGTTCTCTTCATCTTTATACTCTTTTTCTCTCATATTAACGCCACACATATCTCATCAAGTCACCTTCTTTACTTCATCTAGCTCTTATATTTGTGTAAAAGTTGATATATCTAAGGTCCTACACTAAGGAAACCGATAGGAAGTTGAAACCTAAGTTTGATCCCAAAGATGTCCTCAATGAGGAACTCACCCGTATCACATAGTAACCCATGACCTTGAGTCTAGCTACAAGACTCGTAAATAAAGAAAAGCGCTTCTTGGGAGGCAACCCATGTTTTGTGTATTTTTTTTTGTTTGTTTGTTATTTGCTTCCGTATGCATGCTTAATTTTTATTGTTGGTAGATCATGTTTCTAAACTAAATAGTGGAAATACCTTACTTTGTTGTTTTGGCCTAGTCTTAACTCCACCTAAAGGTATTTTTGCAAAAGATAAGTGTAAGGGGAAACCCCAAATATGTTTTCAAGAAACAAACCGATCATGATTCTCCACAATATTAAATGAACATGTATATTCGTATTTGTTAGAGTCAAATGCTTGTATTGAGTCATAATGAAGTTTTGCAGGATTTTCCAGGAAGTAGGACCAAGTTTTTCCAGAAATTTTCCGGAAACTTAACATAAGAATTTCTGCAGGTCACTTCTGACGGCGTCAAGAGTTAACTCTTGACGGCGTCAAGTGTAAAAATCTGAAAATTTTACCGGTTTTGTTTTTCTAACGGAGTCTTATGGTTTTTGTGAATTATTAAAGTTTTATAATCTCCAGGAGATCTGCAAACTTCATTTCACAAGCATTATATCTTATCTTGTTTTCTAGGATTTAGTAACTTATATAGGATACCGCCGATTTTACGCGAAGTTGTCTTGTCTATTTTATCAGGTTTTACAGGTTATGTATGACAAGAAGATGATTTATATTCTGGAAGGGAAGCTTTGATTGTTCATTTTCTTGGAGGAAGATTTAACCTGGCCACCTTATTATCCATACCGAGCGAATCAGGGGAGTATTTGATTTCATTCTCTTTACTTTTTCACTTTTACATTCTTTACTTGAACATTGGGGACAATGTTCATCTTAAGTGTAAGGGGAGGGTAAAAAGATGATACCTTACATATGCACTTTCGCTTGAGTTTGTTTTGTTTAATGGTAGATGTGTAATAAAACTATGAGAAATACTTGTTAGTGCAATTTTAGCGCCAAATTTAATTTTTTTTACAACATTTAGGAGTGAAACTTTAGCCATAGCAAGCGTCTCACGGATAGGAGATTGTATGACTAGCACATAACCGTATATTCAGAAAAAATTTCCACCTAAATATGTGAGGTTCGCCTTTAGATTTGATAGAAAAAGCATTCATTATTAGTGCTTATGAGTGTACCGGTAGTATTTAGATTCTAGAACTTGTGTTAGTGATGCATCCCGAGACCGCTAGTGAGACTACATTTGTGTGGTAGGATTTACTACATGATAAGAGGCATTAGGATCACCCTTGTGTTAAACCCGTATTATAATTACTTGACCATTTAAGTCATATTACTTGGCTAGTTAAGTCAACTAATTTTTCCCACACCCTTAGCGTTGTACTCATTTTTAGTACACGAAACCCCTAGTACACCCCTCCGAGCCTATCTTTTCGTTTCTAACTTTAAGCATTCTACTTAAAGGAAGAATTTGTTACACCCCACTTAAATGTACAACCAAATCGCCTTAGCCTTCCGTGTATGCGCTCATTTTTAGTGCATTATTGTTATTTGTTAAACCCTAAGTTAACTATCTAATTGATTACATGGTTGCTAAGTCGAGTCATATCCTTGTACATATTGTTTTGGGACGATTGGGACTCATGGGTAAAGTACTTATTTTATGGAGTAATGGGGAAGAACATCATTTTATCACCCCCATATGTACGTTAATCTTAAAAGTGCTCCAAGTGTTTTGATTTTCTTAATTCGAGTCATTAGATTAGTTAATTGTAAAGTATGTAAAGATTCAAGTGTAAGGGGAATGTTCATTCCCTATGATGTATTATTTTGGATGGTAGGGTAAGAGTGTATGCAAAAAAAAAAAAAAAAAAAAAAAAAAAAAAAAAATCAAGAAAAAAAAATATAGAAAAAGGAAAAGAGAAAAAAAAAAAACATACGGACTACCATCCCTTTTCATTCTATGTTCATTCTATGTTTTTGTTATTTTTCATTTATTAGCTTAAGTCGAGTCTAGTCTTGGCTTAGCAACGCCATATTGTACATGTGATTAACCAAGATTGTTAACTCGCCACCAGTAAAACTTCCTTTATCCAACAAAACCGTGTATTTCATATCCCTACACCTAACGTTACAACCCTTTAAAAGACCTCTTTGATAGTTTATCCTAGGTGCTTACGCCATGTGGTGGAGGTTTGATCCTTTCCCAAGCCTATGGTAATCTATTTTGCTATGACAGGTAGTGAGAGATATCTTCCGTTTCCATATTGTAATTTACACTTTATTACACCCCGAGAGATGTGAGTATCTAAACACTATTTGTGAGGTGCTTGCATATGACCTCCGTGCTTGTCTATTGGTCTTTAGTGGAACGATTATTTGTTGTAATTACTTTTATATTAGTGTTAAATGACCCCTAACTTGTCTTTTGAGTAGAATAAAAGCGCATTTGCTTGAGGACAAGCAAATCTCAAGTGTAAGGGTATATGATGAGGCGAAAAATGATCCATTTTTAGGGGGTCATTTAAGCCCGGAATCGAATTTATTTGATCAAATATTGCCCTAAATCGTTCCTTTTGTGATTTTAGGTACTTTGGGAGAGAAATCTGGAAAAGGAAGCAATTCGGATGTTTTTGGAGCATAAAAGTGAAGAAAACGCCAAAGTCTTAATTTTCCATGCTGGGAACAGTAGGTGACGGCGTCAAGAGTAACTTCCTGACGGCGTCAAGAGCAAAATTCCATGACGATCCAGTAAAGATTTGACGGCGTCACGAAGTAGGGCGTCAAGAGTAAAAGTCATGACGGCCTGGAAATGATTATCACTTGACGGCGTCAAATGTAGATCAAGGCAGTCCGAGAATAGTTTTGGCGGCGAGGTGACGGCGTCACAAGCTTGGTCTTGACGCCGTCAGACCCCTTTTCCTATATATAGTTTTCTAATTTTCACATTAAAAAAGAGAGAAAGTTTTGGAGAAACCCTAAGTACGAACTTTACAGGTTTTTCAAGGGTTCCAAGCCCTTGATACCTTTCATGTGTAATTGAGATAAGTGTTCTTTTAATTCAATCAATATGTCTATGTGTTGGTTGTCTATATCTTGTTCTTGTCTTAATTCCATCATGCTAGGCTAGATCTATCTTGTGTTTGCTTGTATCTAATGAAACCTAGATGTTAATTATGTGTTGATTACTTGTTTATACTTGTCTTAGATGAATGATTTATATGTTAGGCTTAAGAAAACTGGCAGATCTCCAATTGGTAACATGCTTGAACGTCTTAAGAAACATGAACCGACGCGCACTAGGTCTTTATTGGTTGTATTTAATGCATGAGCCACTGTTTAAAATCCCTATAGTTGTGCTGGGCATGGTGTAGGAGGAGATAAGAGCTCATAGAATTGGGGAGTTAAGTGTGCCACCCCATGAATGGTATTACGGAATACGATCCGTCATCCATGCAATTATAACAAGTAATTAACGTGTAAAAGATGTCTAGGGAGTAGTGAAATCTAAGTAAACACATTTTCTCCACTTATTGCTCACAACTTTAGTATAATTTAGCTTATTTTCATTTCTAGTATTTTATTTTGATTGCATCTTTAGTATTGGGTTGGTTGATTAGTAACTAATTCCGCCCAAATCCTTCAAACCCGAGATTTTTAATTGCTTTCTAAAAAAATATAAAATACAAAAAATAATCATCCCTCACCTTTAGAACTAGTATTTAGGCTTTCTAATCCTAGCGACACTATTCCTAAGCTGAACGATCAATCCCCCGGTACTTGTCACTATACTATACTACAACGATCATGTACACTGCCTGGTGGGGGTTGTAAGCTTCTCAGGATCCCTTGAGAGGTAAAGCCTGGTGCAATTCTCACGCATCATGTAGCCTCTGTTGCAGCCCTCATAGTAGCCTGCAACCTCTGTGGCAGCTTTTGTAGCCGCCTGCAACCTCTGTTGCAGCCTACAACCTCTATTACAACCTCCGTCATAGCCTTTAGCGCAACCTCTGCTCGGGTTTGTTCGAAGGAGAAGGCTTGAAAGCAACACCCTTCGTCAATCTGGTATGTTTTCTACGAAACTAATATGTTATATTGCCTCTATTTCACTACAAAGCATATTGTCTACATATGAGACTTTTGATGTTTATTAAGAACGCTATAAACCATCTTTTAATAAATCTCTGCATATGACACAATGATTATTAGAGATCGTACAACATTGACAGGGGATACTTTATGTTCCTAGAACTTCTGTTAGAGCTTTAATTTTTCTTTTAGCATAAATACAATCCATGCATATTAAATACATGATGTTCTTTAATGAGCATTAAGTAACTTTCTACCAAGCTTTACCATGTCACCTATGACGATAAGTCCATTATAGACAACGCCTCTTTTGACAAGGCATTGCACACAAGCTCTGTTGAGATGACAAGGACTCACATTCGCGTACTAGATAGTAATAAACTTTCTCATGGAACTTATATACTATTATTATATACTTTGATATGACTACGAAGCATCACACATGTTGACATAAGTCTCTGTCGATATAGCTACGGAGCATCACATATGCTGACATAAGCCTCTGTCTACACAAGTACAGAGCGTAGCCTCTGATTCATAGGTGTCTCTGTCGACACGATTACAGAGCATCGCCTCTGTTCACATAAATTATATGTGTCTATGTAGACACAATTACATAACCTCATTCCATCTACATAGTGGTAAAACTTACTTCAATTCATGTATCAAATTCTTCTCATTTGGGGAAAGAAGCGTTAATGATAGGCGTCCAAGTTTTCATTTCTTAAAATGATATAATCCTCCCTACCCAATTAATGATATAATGCATTTCCCTCAAATCTCTTGTTTTGTTCTATACAACAAAGATTTATTCAGCCAAGTACAAGTTTCAATGTTCGAAGGATGATTCAAGATACCTAAGTCTTGTATAATAACAACATCCATTACAATTCACATTAACTTTCCTAAGAGTCTTAGGGTATTCCAAGCCCTTTGTACCAAAAGGACAAAGACGGAGTGGGTCGCAACCCTATGTCAGCAGTTAAATTATACGATTGCTAAAAATCTTGGTTCAAAGTACACACAATAAGGTTATTGATCGATGCTAAACCGTCAACTTATATTGACCAAAGAATGGTCAACAAAAGTCAAAGAGCCTAGACCAATGCTTCCGGGTAATAAAGGGTATCACCAGGTCGTTATGTCCCGACGAGGTGTGATGGTTAACAAACGGCTTTGTGATCGGGTGAATTTGGACGGAAAGGGTTTGTAAATGATTTGAACTAAGGAATATACAAAGAAATAGCTTAAATAAGCTATATGAACAAGACTTGAAATTAGGAAAAATCATAAACGTTTAAAACTTAAAATGCGTACGTTCACGTTTTAAATAACGCGAACGTACAAAATAAAAAGTAGAAACTGAAATCTGAAAACACCCAGGGGGTGAAAATGACTTTTTTACAAACTAAAAGATAAAATAAAATATTTAGAAAAAGAAAATATATTTTTACACTAATTAATTAATCATTATTAATTAAATACTAATTAATACTTAATTATTTATATTTAAACAACTTAAATATAATACAGTATTAATTAAATACTAAAAAGGTGAAAATAAAATTTCTAAAATTATAAAATAACTAAAAACAAGTTTTAAAAATAAAAATAAATATTTTTGTCTTTTTGTGGTTTTTCTATTAATTAATTACTAATTAATTATTAATTACCTAATTAAACTATTTTAAATTAAGAAAAATAGAAAATGAACAGTAAAAATTACAAGAAAATTTCTAAAATTATTTGACATTATATAAAAGCTAGGAAAAATATAAAAACTAGGTTTTACTTAATAAAAACTAATTATGCTATTTTAAACTAATTATTAATTAATAATTAATAAAACTAATATTAAATCTAATAAATACTAAAAGATAAAATAAAAATCTGAGAAAATTATTATAAATACTTTAATATAAGAGGAATTTAAGAAAATATAAAATAGCTAAGTACTTAATATAAATCTAAAAATGAAAAATAAAATTTAAATAAAATTAAATAGAAACTATCACTTAAAAATATATTGGATTTTCTGGATTTTCTTTTTGGAAAAATATTTTACAACTAAAAACATGAACTTTTTATAAAAAAAAACTTTAGTGGAACTTAAAAATAAGCAAAGTATAAGCTATTTTGCCCAACAGTTGACTTTTGTTGACCAAGTGGCAAAATAAGCTAAAATGACCAAGAGTGGGGCTC
The DNA here is from genome assembly GCA_030686995.1 of Artemisia argyi. NCBI lineage: Eukaryota > Viridiplantae > Streptophyta > Magnoliopsida > Asterales > Asteraceae > Artemisia > Artemisia argyi. Next base: position 253,377,453 of record CM060708.1, read on the forward strand.
ACAATGGGTAATTCTGGTTTACTTGACTTATTTGAACATGATGAAGCTAGAAAAATCCAAAGTTGACCACAAAATAAGCAATTAAGCTAACAATAAGCACATGTAATCTTTCATGAACTCAGAAACTAGGACAGACTTTTGTGCTTGATTCAAGTGGGGTCCACAGGGTTTTAGGTCAAACCAGGGGTCAAACCATGGTGCCTACCAGGGGGGGGTCAAAATGAACCAAGGTTGGGCTTGTGGACCTACTGGGGTGATCACAAAACCACCACCAAGTGGTGGTGGTGGGGGTGTTAACTGCTGATGCAGGGCAGGGTTCCCCCTGCAGTTGTGTTTGGGGTTGTGTGGGGCCCAACACAAAATTCCTAAAAATGAGAGGGGTGTGGGATCTCAAAGATGAGGTGGTAGACTATGATTAGGAACCAATTTCAGGGTCTAACTCAAATCACAAAATTCTATAAAAATCATGCAATTTTGGAGAAAATCTGAAATGTGCAAACTTTGACTTTTGATGAAATCTTGAAAAGTTTACTTAAGTGAACTTTGGTTGATCATTAATAACTGTAAACATGTTTATGAGTTACAAAATGATGAAAATGAGTTACCTTGACTACTTATGAACTATTGTGCAAGCCTTTGGGATTCAAAATCCTAGGCAGTTAACTGTTATGAAGATCCATTGATTATTTTGACTTTTGGTTCTTGACAATAGATTTTAAGGACTTAACTGAGCTAACATGACCTATATATATCTATCTCAGCAACAAACATAAACCAAATCACCTCAATTCCCAGGGAAACCAACTAAGCCAAACACCCTTTAACTAGGACTGTTTTTGCTTTTTCAAAGAACTCCACACATTTAAACCGTATAATTGGTTTCCAAAGTTATATTATGCTGCAATGAACTTAGATTAGCACCTAAACACAAGAAATAATAACAAAAACCCACAATTCAAGATTATGCTATTAGGCAGTGAAATATGAAAAGTGAACAACCATGCTATCTAATGAACAAACACCTAACATTAAACAATATGTGAACTATCATACACCTAAAAAGCTTGAAAACACAAATAAAAACTTGAATAAACAGATTGTACAGTAAATGATCAATGATGAAATATGGCTTACAATTTGATTCCAAACTGAGAACAAGTACCCCATGTACTCAAATCATTCCCCTACATTCCCCATGGAGTTACTAATACCAATTCCATCCAAATTGCACAGGATTCCAGCTTCTTCTATCTTCCATGATGATTTTTTTATTTTTTTTTTATTTTTTTTTATTTTTCTTATTTTCTTGAAATTTGAACTTGAAACAGATTTAGTACTCAAATTAACTTATAAAAACTTACATAAGATTAAATGTGAACTTATGAAACAGTAAGAGCAAATTTCAACACTAATTAAGACAACATGAAAATTATACTAGAATATGAAAAAGTTAAATTTAAATATGAAACTTGGATTTTATTAACTAAAAGTTAAGAATTACACTAAAAACTTGGGATACAACTGAAAGAGCTAAATTAAAGCTTGAAAATTAACTGAGCTTAAGAAATACAATTACATTAGATTCTACTTGACTATTCTAAATATTACTAACTAAAAAACTACACACTGATGCTTCCTTTTTTTCTTTCTTTTATAGCTCCCAGGAGTATCTCTTGACTTTCCCACAACCTTCTTCAGCCATTGGATCAATTGAATTAATTTTGGCCCTCAAAAACCTTTTGGCGGGAAAAGATGTTTTTGGCAGTTAATGGTTACTTGGAGAGAATTAAGGGAATTTAATGCTTCTTGGACTTTGTGGTTTGGAAGGGGGGACAAGGTGTGGGAGAGATGATGTGGAGGAGGGGGGATGTGGGGTGTTGCAGTGGATTACCAGGGCAAGTTGGGAGGTATGGGGCGGTCAAAGTGGGGGTTTGACTGGGATAATAAAAAGGGACGGGTTTTATATTTTTAAGTGGAGTGAGCTTGGGGTGTATTTGGGCCAAGGGTTAATGGTTGGACTGGATCAGGTTGGGGTGGGGTTAAGTGTTGTTGGGTAATGATATTTCAAGGGTCCGTTTATTTTGTAACTTTAATTCACAAGGACCTTTTTTGTAAAAAGCTGAAAATTGGACGGGGTTGATTTGCAACTTTCAAAAGTTTATTATAAGTATCAAATTTCCCACATGTGAATAACATAAGGACAAAAGTTGCAATTTTCCAAAATTAGAAATCCCAGGGACCAAAAATGACAGGTTTCAAAACTTGAAGGACCAATATTGTCAGTTGTTGAAAATTATATTCCAAGGACTTATTTTGACATTTTAAAATTCCCTAGGACCCTAGTTGACTTTTCTTCCAATAATTCTCACCGGGGACTAATTCTGCCAAAATCTGAAACTCTAGGGACCAAACTGTAAATTTCCAAAACTTATCACCCAAAGTCCGTTTTTGATAACTTTTGATTTTTTAGGGACTTGGGTTGACTTTTGTTTCAAAATAAATGCATAGGGACTATTTTTGACAAATTTTGAAACTTGGGGGACTGAAACTGCCAATATTACAAACTTTGATCGTTTTTTCGTTTGTTTTTGCTCGTTTTGCATTTAAAACACATAAAACACAATCCCTGGGAAAATTTAAGTATTTTGATAACTTTTTGATTGTTTTTGTATGTTTTGGAAGTTTAAATACGATAAAAATGATGAGTGTTTGCGCACTCATCAATCCCCCACACTAAACTATTGCTAGTCCCTAGCAATATTTTTGGAAAACTTGATGGATTTTAAACTCTTTACCAAAAGCCATCACTTCTGGAGTAGCCAGGCGTAAGAACTGTGGCACACCTGATAACCGTGTGATTTTGAGCAAACCACCAACTGTCAACGGATTTGATTTGTCTTTACCAGGAGCCGTTTACTCCTGGACTAGCCAGCTCTTGATGGAATAGTCAACATCTTGGTGAGCTGATTACCAATTATGGATTTTCCACTGCCTTTACCACAAGCCATAATCTTGCGGGCTAGCCAACTCATTTGCTTTTGAGGATATGGGGAGTTGAGGAACCATACAATTTTGGGTAAATTGCAAGCTGTCAACGGGTTTGAGATGTCTTTACCAAGAGCCGTTTGCTCCTGGACTAGCCAATCCCTTTTGTCGGTTAGACAAGGCGGACTGATAACCACAAAAATTTTGAACTCAAGTGAAAAATTTTTGAAATTTTGTCTAAAACAGGGGTATTAGATAGTAAAATGTGATAAAATTCGCTAGAATAGCGAAATACCCCCCCCCCCCCCCCCCCCCCACACTTAGGATGAATATTGTCCTCAATATTCAAAGTCCCGGCTATTATGCCGACTCTTTGAACGTAAAAGGGCAACATTACAAGCTAAGCGTGGAAAACAACATTTTGTTTTTCACTTCATTTGTAACCATAGCATGGGGGACTCCCCCACACTTAGGGTGAAAACCCTATAAGCATGCTACTGTTTTTGTTTACCGAGTCGCTAGCTTGACTCGACCCCGAATTCATTTGTCCTTGGGGAAGCATGATGTGGAAGAAACAATCTCAATCGGACTTTCATTCAAGATGTTTGGACAAACATTTGAAGCACGTGAAAGTTCCACACCGATGAGATAAGTATCCGGCTCAAGATAATGATACATGAAAATGCCGGGGTCAAAGATAGTGTCTTCATTTCCGAAGGAGTGAAGAACAAGAGAAGTCACCTTATAGGTGAAGAAAACCATGATGTAAATCATGATAAGATTTTCTTCCTCGAGGGCAGGCTCCGTAGCCTGAGTTTGGATTTCAAAGGGTAAGCTCGTAAATATCCCGGGAGGGTGGGTGGGAATTTGCAAATTCTCATGATTGAGTGCATCTCCCCCCGGGCTATCAAACTCCGGAGGAGTCATGACATGATGAGTGAGTTCACCGGAGAACTCCTCATGAAGAGAATCATTCATAAGATGTGAATTTGTGAACTCATGTTCCGGAATGTACTCATCACAATCCTCATTATGAATATCAAAGAGTGGATTATCAGAAATCAAAGTGAATTCAGATTCGAATTCAAATAGAGGATTAGTGAGAGTAGTATTGAATGTTTCGGGAACAAAATGGTTAACATTCTCAATTGGACTGCTGGGATAAGAACTGAGTGGTGGATCATGATATAGGAGACTTTCAATTTCTCCCAGATCGGCTTCAAAGTCGAGGAGACCATCATCACTTTCCAGTGAAAGTGGATTGATATGAGTAAATTCATCGGCGAACTCCTCAAGAAGAGGATTAGCATCAAACTGTGGGAGTGATGCCTCAATATACTCACTGTCTCCATGAGATGTACAATCATCATTAAAATCTGAGAAAGTCTCAAAATGATCGTTTGAACACTCAAGAGGGGAAGGAATATCACACATATGCTCAAGAGTTCCCTGTGACTCTCTCGGGATTAGAACAAGGTTCTCAACACTAGACTTTATGAATTCGTCCGATTCCTTATCAGGAACAGTGTCAAGATGCTCGTCCCCCATAATCAAAGAGTGAGTGGGAACCTCGGGTGTGATAGTAGTTGTTTGAGATGGAATCTCAACTGCTGGGGTATCAGCTGATGAACTTGATGAAGTTTTATAAAATTCAAGGATGTCAAGTGTATCCTCATCATCACTGTCATCAGGAATGAAACGGAATAAAGAGCTAGAATTGGCTGCTTTTTCTCTTGCAATGGATTCCCTCACAGATTTTTCGTATGCATCTTGGGAATTTATTCTAGCAGCCTGCTCTTCAGCCAACAATTCTTCCATGGATTTTTGATGAGTATGTCTTTGGGCAAAGTCTTTAACTAAACCCTTAAGCTCATCAACGATTTTCATCATATTTTGCATTTCTGGAAGAAGTGCTTGATTCATATCGTACTGTGGAGGTTGGTCATAATAGGGTGTGTCAAAATTGTCACAAGGATATGGATTTCCTGTTTGACAATCTGAGATGAAGTGTGGACCTCCACAGTAATCACAACAGTAAAACTGTTGAGTCTGGACTGGTGAGTCATATGGGTATTGGTCATAACCAAAGTTCTGAGCATCACCGGAAAACTGTTCATAGACAAACCTGTTTCCAGATAGACACTCAAATCCTTGGTGAAACCAATGCTTCCGTGGAATACAGTGTTTCCCCGGGTCGTTATGTCCCGACGAGGTGTGATGGTTAACAAACGGCTTTGTGATCGGGTGAATTTAGACGGAAAGGGTTTGTGAATGATTTGAACTAAGAAATCTACAAAGAAATAGCTTAAACAAGCTATATGAACAAGACTTGAAATTAGGAAAAAACAGAAACGTTTAAAACTTAAAACGCGTACGTTCACGTTTTAAATAACGCGAACATACAAAATAAAAAGTAGAAACTGAAATCTGAAAACACCCAGGGGGTGAAAATGACTTTTTTACAAACTAAAAGATAAAAGAAAATTTTTAGAAAAAGAAAATAAATTTTGACACTAATTAATTAATCATTATTAATTAAATACTAATTAATACTTAATTATTAATATTTAAACAACTTAAATATAATACAATATTAATTAAATACTAAAAAGGTGAAAATAAAATTTCTAAAATTATAAAATAACTAAAAACAAGTTTTAAAAATAAAAATAAGTATTTTTGTCTTTTTGTGGTTTTTCTATTAATTAATTACTAATTAATTATTAATTACCTAATTAAACTATTTTAAATTAAGAAAAATGGAAACTGAACAGTAAAAATTACAAGAAAATTTCTAAAATTATTTTACATTATATAAAAGCTAGGGAAAATATAAAAACTAGGTTTTACTTAATAAAAACTAATTATGCTATTTTAAACTAATTATTAATAAATTAATAAAACTAATATTAAATCTAATAAATACTAAAAGATAAAATAAAAATCTGAGAAAATTATTATAAATACTTTAATATAAGAGGAATTTAAGAAAAATATAAAATAGCTAAGTACTTAATAAAAATCTAAAAATGAAAAATAAAATTTAAATAAAATTAAATAGAAACTATCACTTAAAAATATATTGGATTTTCTTTTTGGAAAACTATTTTACAACTAAAAACATGAACGTTTTATAAAAAAAAACTTTAGTGGAACTTAAAAATAAGCAAAGTATAAGCTATTTTGCCCAACAATTGACTTTTGTTGACCAAGGGGCAAAATAAGCTAAAATGACCAAGAGTGGGCCCCACAATGGGTAATTCTGGTTTACTTGACTTATTTGAACATGATGAAGCTAGAAAAATCCAAAGTGACCACAAAATAAGCAATTAAGCTAACAATAAGCACATGTAATCTTACATGAACTCAGAAACTAGGACAGACTTTTGTGCTTGATTCAAGTGGGGTCCACAGGGTTTTAGGTCAAACCAGGGGTCAAACCATGGTGCCTACCAGGGGGGGTTGAAATGAACCAAGGTTGGGCTTGTGGACCCACTGGGGTGATCAAAAAATCACCACCAAGTGGTGGTGGTGGGGGTGTTAACTGCTGATGCAGGGCAGGGTTCCCCCTGCAGTTGTGTTTGGGGTTGTGTGGGGCCCAACACAAAATTCCTAAAAATGAGAGGGGTGTGGGATCTCAAAGATGAGGTGGTAGACTATGATTAGGAACCAATTTCAGGGTCTAACTCAAATCACAAAATTCTATAAAAATCATGCAATTTTGGAGAAAATCTGAAATGTGCAAACTTTGACTTTTGTTGAAATCTTGAAAAGTTTACTTAAGTGAACTTTGGTTGATCATTAATAACTGTAAACATGTTTATGAGTTACAAAATGATGAAAATGAGTTACCTTGACTACTTATGAACTATTGTGCAAGCCTTTGGGATTTAAAATCCTAGGCAGTTAACTGTTATGAAGATCCATTGATGATTTTGACTTTTGGTTACTTGACAATAGATTTTAAGGACTTAACTGAGCTAACATGACCTATATATATCTATCTCAGCAACAAACATAAACCAAATCACCTCAATTCCCAGGGAAACCAACTAAGCCAAACACCCTTTAACTAGGACTGTTTTTGCTTTTTCAAAGAACTCCACACATTTAAACCGTATAATTGGTTTCCAAAGTTATATTATGCTGCAATGAACTTAGATTAGCACCTAAACACAGGTAATAATAACAAAAACCCACAATTCAAGATTATGCTATTAGGCAGTGAAATATGAAAAGTTAACAACCATGCTATCTAATGAACAAACACCTAACATTAAACAATATGTGAACTATCATACACCTAAAAAGCTTGAAAACACAAATAAAAACTTGAATAAACAGATTGTACAGTAAATGATCAATGATGAAATATGGCTTACAATTTGATTCCAAACTGAGAACAAGTACCCATGTACTCAAATCATTCCCCTACACTCCCCATGGAGTTACTAATACCAATTCCATCCAAATTGCACAGGATTCCAGCTTCTATCTTCCATGATGATTTTTTTATTTTTTATATATATATTTTTTTTTATTTTTCTTATTTTCTTGAAATTTGAACTTGAAACAGATTTAGTACTCAAATTAACTTATAAAAACTTAAATAAGATTAAATGTTAACTTATGAAACAGTAAAAGCAAATTTCAACACTAATTAAGACAACATGAAAATTATACTAGAATATGAAAAAGTTAAATTTAAATATGAAACTTGGATTTTATTAACTAAAAGTTAAGAATTACACTAAAAACTTGGGATACAACTGAAAGAGCTAAATTAAAGCTTGAAAATTAACTGAGCTTAAGAAATACAATTACATTAGATTCTACTTGACTATTCTAAATATTACTAACTAAAAAACTACACACTGCTGCTTCCTTTTTTTCTTTCTTTTATAGCTCCCAGGAGTATCTCTTGACTTTCCCACAACCTTCTTCAGCCATTGGATCAATTGAATTAATCTTGGCCCTTAAAAACCTTTTGGCGGGAAAAGATGTTTTTGGCAGTTAATGGTTACTTGGAGAGAATTAAGGGAATTTAATGCTTCTTGGACTTTGTGGTTTGGAAGGGGGGACAAGGTGTGGGAGAGATGATGTGGAGGAGGGGGGATGTGGGGTGTTGCAGTGGATTACCAAGGCAAGTTGGGAGGTTAGGGGTGGTCAAAGTGGGGGTTTGACTGGGATAATAAAAAGGGACGGGTTTTATATTTTTAAGTGGAGTGGGCTTGGGGTGTATTTGGGCCAAGGGTTAAAGGTTGGACTGGATCAGGTTGGGGTGGGGTTAAGTTTTGTTGGGTAATGATATTTCAAGGGTCCGTTTATTTTGTAACTTTAATTCACAAGGACCTTTTTTGTAAAAAGCTGAAAATTGGAGGGGGTTGATTTGCAACTTTCAAAAGTTTATTATAAGTATCAAATTTCCCACATGTGAATAACATAAGAACAAAAGTTGCAATTTTCCAAAATTAGAAATCCCAGGGACCAAAAATGACAGGTTTCAAAACTTGAAGGACCAATATTGTCAGTTGTTGAAAATTATATTCCAAGGACTTATTTTGACATTTTAAAATTCCCTAGGACCCTAGTTGACTTTTCTTCCAATAATTCCCACCGGGGACTAATTCTGCCAAATCTGAAACTCTAGGGACCAAACTGTAAATTTTCAAAACTTATCACCCAAAGTCCGTTTTTGATAACTTTTGATTTTTTAGGGACTTGGGTTGACTTTTATTTCAAAATAAATGCATAGGGACTATTTCAAACAAATTTTGAAACTTGGGGGACTGAAACTGCCAATATTGCAAACTTTGATCGTTTTTTCGTTTGTTTTTGCTCGTTTTGCATTTAAAACACATAAAACACAATCCCTGGGATAAATTAAGTATTTTGATAACTTTTTGATTGTTTTTGTATGTTTTGGCAGTTTAAATATGATAAAAATGATGAGTGTTTCCGCACTCATCAGTTATCTATCTACTATAGCCTTAGGTTATATATTAACGTTAATAAATAACGTTAGAGAAGAGAAGCATGATAACAAAAGCGGGACACCGTCCGTCATTAGTATATATAAATTATGCTAGCATACGTAGCATAGGGCAGAAGCCCAAATGACATAAACAAAAATTGTTCAAAGACGGCCGAAGCCCAGAGAGCATAAACATAAAAGGTGAGGGAAATCACTCCCCACCTACGATACTTAAAATCCTAAACAAGGGATATTATTTTAACATGCATAAAGGTCATAGCCTAGCAAAAGAAAGTAAGTAAATTGTCCAAGGATTACTACCTTGCTTAACTAAAGCCATAGGCTTCGTGCAAATACAAAATATACAACCTTTGAGATTTATATTACTTAATTCAAAAGCAATATATTTGAATTGTACGAATCACTTTCAACAGAGGGGCTTGATGATATACCCTCCGTATAGTTTGAAGGTCTCCCCTTCATACTCACTTCGGATACTACATTCCGACACACTTGGCAAACCTCCTAAGATCTTTATTGGCGTCAAACCATTCATCTATGATATAGTTACCAGTTGGGAACTCGCCAATCGAAGCCTTAAGCCCTTCGGGGTATGCTCTTCGAAGATACTAACCTAAAGGTTTCATAAGACCAAGTCAAACCCACGTTTATCAAGGCTTCCTCGCCAAGATAGAGATTGTGGAACATTAACCAAACACTTACCTAAAATCATGGGACACTCCCATGATCCTCGGATCAGGTACAGAAGCCTGACAGAGCCTAATATAGGCGCTCCTTATATAACAAGGGGTTGCACGACTACTTAAATCTAATCTCATGCCTATTATAACATTAGAACGGGAGGGGGGGGGGGGGGCTTAATGGGGTATCCACCACGATAGAGTGGGCTACTAAAAACAAGTCAAGCTACTTTTATATTGGATTTGACAAAACAAAAGTAGTAGAAATTGTTACCAAGTCTTTTTTAACAAAGCAATGATAAGTCTAAACCATGCACTCTTCGCATGCATAACATTAGACTGGGGGCTTGATAGCGTACCCTCCGCTCTGCTGACGAGCGTTACCGTCACTCTGGTACTTAGCTTACCATTTGCACAAAGGGTAATGATGTACCCTTCTAAAGGATGAAGTCTATACCTTCGTCCTACACATAATGGTGGCATAAAGTCATTCATAATGGCTACCGCAAATCCGCCAACCTTCACCCAAAACACTCATAGTGTCTAACCTCCATCACGGTTAGCAGCGGCCCTCCATCACGGTTAGGAGGGGCCCTCCATCACGGTTCGGAAGGGCCTCCATCACTGTTTGGAGGGGCCTCCATCACTGTTCAAAGGGGCCCTCCATCACTGTTCGAAGGGGCCCTCCATCCCTGTTTAAAGGGGTCCTCCATCCCTGTTCGAAGGGGCCATCCGTCACGGTTAGGAGGGGCCTTTCGTTACTCTTCAGAGGAGCCTGACCTGGTCTTACCCACGTCCCCTCTTTCTCTTTAGCCTTCCCGCTAAACCAGGAAGAGTGGGGCACTAAGCCCTAGCGGGTACCACAAATCATGGGACACCCCCATGATCTCCTAAAATCATGGGACGCCCCCATGATCTCCTAAAAACGTGCAAGAGCTCTCAAAAGCTATTTTCATCCCTATAAATAGTCTTGGACGGGCTAGAAATCTGGTATGCAATCAATAATGCTTCACTTTACTACATTCTCACTTAAACTTGTCATACCAAATACTGATTCACACGCCGGGGTGGTTCGCAGGGTCCAACCCCTGCGCAATCACTTAACGTAGTGTCTTATATTTCTTATTTTCAGGTTATCTTGCACTCAACATCACCACCATCACCCCTAATTCAGTTAATCACCATTGACGGTCTGGTATGTGTATCTTTTTGTACAATCAGTATCAATAACTATAATTCTTCTTGGGTGGGCTTGGGTTGCCCAAGGTATAACATGGCTCCGTCCCTGAACGGGAGCCGGTAATCATAGCGTTCAAATAACTCACGGATAACCACAACCACACCTAGTTCTCAAATATGCACCGTCCAAAGTTGGCTCACGTATAACGCATCGAGTTGTTAACATTGATGACTAGTGTCATAAAACTTAAGAAAGACTTTATATGTAAATGTAAAAGTGCTCAGGGGTTGGTTTGGAATATAAAAACAAACCAGGGTCAAAATGGTGATATCTAGGTGCAAAATGAATACGTGGCGACACGCTTGCGTTTCCCAAGAACCTTCATTCTAATTATTCCAGATATCTTTCCTCGTGATTCATGATTATTGAATGCGTAAATACGGAGTACTAAAAATAATTTATTTATCATCCGTTTATAACCTACGTGCTTAATTTGTTTTTAACTCTTATTGTTTCATCTAAATGTGGAATATTTTATTGAGATTTGTCAGAACCTAAAATAAAATCTACAAAATGATATGTCATATTGATATATGATATTTTTCTATTTTTTCTAAAATTATCTCATATTTGCAACGAATATTATCTTTCATTTAAAATCATTTCATGTTTGTAGTAGTTAATAAGACATATCATTTTATGCATTTTTTTTTTTGTAAAATTTATGTGGCCCTAACATATCTTTTTAAGGTTGGAATCTTATTAACACTCGCTCCAAACAACAACCCAAAAAACAGAGGGTACAAAAGAAAAAAAAGAAACAGAAAAATAAAAATGGCTAAACAAAAAGCATTAGGTACATGAAAGAATTAGAAAGGTCTTGCAATCCATCGACTCCAATTAGTATGTTTTGGAAAAGAGTGACCAGTTGAAGCCATCACTATTCACAGCAATTTAAGTTTTTTACGCGTGAAAAAGACTTAAATCAATTTCTCTTATACACCAACCACTAGGATATCTCTTACTCAACACTGCTAAACTCTCCTCTTTCATATGATTCGCCAAGACTCATTACCTCTTTTACAATTATCCAGCCTACACAAGCGACGAACGTATATTCGCAGCTCTTCGCAGGAGATTTTTTATATCCACCCTCGTTCGTTGGCGATAACCCAGTCACTCTCTGTACACGTAATGAGAAATATGTCCCATAATCATTGTCGTCTCCAATGTTGTCCTTTGAAGTTTGATCCCCGTCACTGACTCGTTGTAATTATCAATAATTTTGAATTAAGAAAACGATAAACAAAAATTTTAAAACTAGTTGACATTATTTAAACTCGAAGTAATTATTAGTGCATTTAACACGTTAAATACAATCCTAATTAAGTTGTCATTTGCCTTTTGGAAGAATCACTTTTTTCTTTTTTGTTTTCACTTCTTTTGTCTGTAGATGCAAAGATATTGGTATGTTTTTTTTCAAAACATAAGTGCTTATTTTCACTTCTAATTTTTTTCTTTCAAAAAGTAGATATAAACTTTAACTTCTTCCCACTTCTTCAACACAAACCCTATCTATTTCTCTTTCATTATTTTCTTTCAAACAAAAAAAAAAAAAAAAAAAAAAAAACGGTATTTTTTCTTGCATATGAAGAGTTTAGATGTATCTCTTATCTTTTATATAATAAAATAATTACATCATTTTGAAGTATTTTTGCACATCCCTTCTCATTGAAAAAAAATTAGACCAATAGCTGAGCTCGATTTTGCCACGTAAGCGAAATCGAGCAACGTGATTGGTCAATAGAAAGTCAAAATTAAATTGATTTTGATTAAACTTAATAAATTTAATAGAGAAATTTAGTTAAGAAAAAAAATGCATAAAAATGTAAGTGTCAAATTTATGAAAACAAAAACTTAAAAAAAGATGAAGTAATTAATAAAACTTTAGTGATTGAATTTTAAATAATTTAGATAGAGTAAAGTGTAAAATTTCAAATTTCCATGATTTTTTAATAACTTTATAAAAAACACAAATAACCCCTTACACTTTATACCACATATACTTTATAATATTATCTTTGTTTAAAATTACATGAGTATTAGTATTAGTTTTTTTAGACTTTCATCCATTAAAATTACAAAATTTGATAAATATAGGAATTAGTTTTAATATACGTTAAATATTTTTTTAAACTAATGTTAGTTTAAACTTCCATCCATTAGAATAATTTTTTAAATAAAGACTCATGTTACTATTTAAAAGTTTAATTTATGCGTACACAGGTTTGAAATACGGCTAAATTATTAGTAACGGGAATATAAATATCAAATGGTAAGCACGATACTATGATATGAAAATAAATATACGCAATTCTACTTATAACAACGACTCATGAAATTGTTATTTAAAATTTGTATATGGATATCCATAAAAACATTTTAAAAACTTTACGGAGCATATTTTAACTTTATCAACGCTCATTATGTGCTACTAAATTCACACATTTTGTACAAAATGATATCAATAGTTAAAGTTAAACAACAAAATCAACCTCAACCTTAACATGTCTGTCAGTTAAAAACGTTATACAAAGCTAATTATTAAAAAACAAACAAACAAACACATGGGTTAGATAGTCATTGTTTAATATAGAAGGTGTTTTGCTTAAATTATATAAAAAAAATGCACGCATCACAATTCTTATTTGATAACAATCACCTCCTAAAAAAAAACGTAGTAGTTGGCCATTGTAAACGAATTAAAAGTATGTACATGAGAATTATTCAGCAAGAATATATAGTTTTAATCAGGTTATTACGTTACTATACTGTGATAATGTAATTGAGTTGGTAATCACGGATGTGAGATACAACCATTATTCTATACTTATGATTTTTTATGTGTAAACCTCTTTTTGCTTCTGAATATAATCCGAAAGAGACCTCAACAGAACTTTGACTTATGCCTTATCTAGCTGATAATATTTAGTAACCTTTTTTATGGTTTAACTTTTTTGTTATACACACCAACTTTAATAACTCTTTTTTATGTTTTATTGAAAACTTCTACACTTATTATTTGTGTTTTTACTGTAAACACACAAAGCTATAACAGAATTAGTTGTGAGTTCAGGAGTTTTTCACTAAACTTCTAAAAAACGCTTATAGCTTTATCATACACTTATTGTGTTATGGTAATTGAATAATATAATAAGCACCTTTAATAAGCATAACCAAACACCCCTTTAGTTCTAATATGAAGCTTTCTTATTTGGTTTTATGACTAACTTTGTTGTTATCCTCACTATAATGTAACATGTTAGTGGTTTTTGCAGTTTTATTATCTTATCGCACACACTAAAGTGTAATGCAATTTCTTGTGTGCATTTTTTATAAGATGATTAAATAACAACACATGATTGTCGTGGAATGATTTTCTACGCCTGCTCAAGGTATGAATGTATAATTTAGTTGAGTTGCTGATTTAGATTATGCGAATGTATTTTAATGTACCAAATATGTGTTTTAGTGCCTATATGAAGAATTTTATAGTAGAAATTCTTTTCGGAGTGTAATTTGTCTTTGAATGAGTTAATGAAACTTAGTAGGTGTTTGCTGTCATTGATAACACTATAGGTGTCAACCAACGGTCTAAAATATGGGTCTATTTTACCTTGATGATTTAGGCCAATTGTGAAGAAAATTGCATTAAAGTGAAAGGTCGGTAAAGATTTAAACAATCCTAAAAGACTTGCAAATATACTCTTTGTCATTTTTTTCATGCATTTATAATTTACTTATACAAGTATAATAGTTTCCTTATATAGTTCGGACTTAGAAAAAAATTATTCTTATACATTATACATAAACGTAAGATTAAATTTGAGTTCTACCCATTACATCTTTTTTCGTTTCTCTTTATGTAATAAAGAAGCTATAATGTTAGCATCTATGTTAATTTGGTAATTTTATGATCAAACATGAGAAGTAAATAACACAAACTTATGAAAATACAACTTTCCAAACAAAAAGGTACATTAGTAAAAATGATATGATGGTTATTCATAATTAAGGAAATGAATCAATCTTCAAAGCTATCTAAATATGCTACATATTTTAACAAAAATATAAGTAAAACAAATACCACAATTACAAAACACATCGTAAATTGATAGCATGAGTTTGCAAAACTAAAAGCATATATCACTAACATCTCATGCAAGTCAAGTATCATTATATGATTTAGCTTGAATAATAAAACATAATTTTTAATCCAAAAGCATTCTCTTAAAATAATAGGTAGGTTATAACACATACACATGATTTTTTATTTTTAGTCTACCAAGTAAAACCATTTGAAACATGTTAAGTGGTGCATTTCTTAATCGATAATAATACATAATTAAAACGGAATTTTTAAAACCCTGCGTGCACAGGTATTATAACTAGTTCTGTAGACATGGTTTACAGAAGAAGATATAAAACCTTTGAGAAAATGACTCCTAAGACTTATCTTTATCAATTCTTTTATAAAAGCAAGTATTATACTTTTCTAGTTAACGTATAGATATTCATGAATACAATTTATATATGTAATTCTAGTTCAAGTTTGTCTTCTAAATATCAAACTAGGTATCAAGATACTCTAAGCTGGAACATAAAAGAAAACTTTACGTTCTTATTACAGTAGTATCTCATGAATGATTTATGACATTAACCTTTTTGGAATGATACTGACAATCCTTTTCAAACAAAAAATCCTCTGTGTGGAGAAAAGGGTTGCTTGAGACGTTTACGAAAGTCCAAAATCCAAATAGATGGCAAAAGAACCTAACAAGTTGGCCTCTTACATAAACTTGGTGATTATTTTAATTAGTGGTCTCAAACAAAAGGAGTTAAATATACATTTTTGTATGAATTTAAAAAAATTTTGGTAGATAAAAAAGTTACTAAATCTCATGTTTTCATAATAACTATTTAACAGATTACTTGAATAATGTGACTATAACCCAAGAATTAACAGATTAATGTAGCCAAGTTAGTCATGCTTATAATTTTTGAGATATGCTACATCCATAAAAGAACCATAAAAAAATATCTATAATAAGGTGACATATTTTGATTAGTGGCTTTTCAAATAATTTCTCTATCTTCTATTTGATTTTTAAGAACAACAATTTTTTACAACCTACACTACCTATCTTACGACCTACAACCCAATCAAAACATGATAGCTGTTTTTTAGCGATATTTCTTTGTGGTTCTTTTGTAAATGTAGCATAGCTAATAATTTGTAGAGCACGTTTAACTAATCAATGTACGGATATGGATCAAATTGAAAAATGGTATTTGGCGGAACCATCTCAAGTCCGTGTACCTTTTTGGTACCGAGCCCCTCACCCAACAAGGAAGGCATATCCCGGTAAATTACCTAGGCAACACTGGCTGACCAAGTTGGAGTCCGGATTCGAACCCCCGCCTTTAAGCTTTGACTTGGTCAACTGCACGCTTTTGCGGTAGTTGGTGGCCAACTGCCCTAAGGCAGGTGGTGGTTGGATATGGATCAAATTAATTTTGTGATTGACACATTTTTGTGTTATAACTATACTAGTTATAATACCTGTGCACGCACAGGGTTTTTAAAATTTCATTTTGATTATGTATTATTATCGATTAAGAAATGAACCACTTAACATGTTTCAAATAGTTTTACTTAGTGGACTAAAAATAAAAAATCATATGTATATATGTTATAATCTACCTATTAGTTTAGGAGAATGGTTTTGGATTAAAAATTATATTTTATTATTCAAGCAAAATCACATGATGATACTTGACTTGCATGAGATGTTAGTGATATATGCTTTTAGTTTTGCAAACCCGTGCTATCAATTTACGATGTGTTTTGTAATTGTGGTATTTCTTTTACTTATATTTTCGTTGATATATGTGGCATATTTAGATAGCTTTAAAGATTGATTCATTTCATTGATTATGAATAATCATCATACCATGTTTACTAATGTACCTTTTTGTTTGAAAATTTGTATTTTCATAAATTTGTGTTATTTACTTCTCATGTTTGATCATAAAATTACCAAATTAACATAGATGATTACACTATAGTTTCTTTATTACATAAAGAGAAACAAAAAAATAATGTAATTGGTAGAACTCAAATTTAATCTTACGATTATTTATAATGTATAAGAATAATTTTTCTCTAAACCCGAACTATATAAAGAAATTATTATTACTTGTATAAGTAAATTATAAATGCATAAAAAATAACAGAGTACATCCATAAGTCTTTTAGGATTGTTTGAATCCTTACCGACCTTTCACTTTAATGCAACTTTCTTCAAAATTGGCCTAAATCATCAAGGTAAAACACACCCATATTTTAGACCGTTGGTTGACACCAATAGTGTTATCAATGACGGTAAACATCTGCTAAGTTTTATTAATTCATTCAAAGACAAATTACACTCCGAAAAGAATTTCTACCATAAAATTCCTCATATAGGCACTAAAACACATATTTGGTACATTAACCTTCTATAACAATCATGTATTGATACTTAATCCTCCTTTAAAAAGGGCACACAACAAATTGCATTACACTTTAGTGTGTGCGATAAGATCATAAAACTGCAAAAACCACTAACATGTTGCATTATAGTGAGGATAACAACAAAGTTAGTCATAACATCAAATCAGAAAACTTCATATTAGAACTAAAGGGGTGTTTGGTTATGCTTATTAAAGGTGCTTGATTGAGCCCGAACCGTCTTATTATTATTGACCAAGGTCAACAAGTCAAAGATAGCCTAGAATCAATACTCCGGTGATAGTGTAGTGTTTCCCCGGGTCGTTAAAGTCCCGACGAGATTGAAATGGTGCTTTTGGAATCGTTTATGGGAAAGTGGCACTGAGGACAGTAGCCAGATGATGTAGGAATGATATTGCTACTGTTATTTTGGTGTTGACAAACAGATATAATATTCACAATAATCAGATAGCAGAAATATGCACAAATTGACAATTAAGATCACGTATCGGACTGGAAAAGTGGGTTTTTGGTAATTATGAAACTACAGGGGGTGTTTTTGACACTTTTCAAAACTTAAAATTAAAAATGAAAAAGAAATGATAAAAGTGATTAAAATAATATTAAACTATTATTTAATTAATTAAACTATTTAAATTCTAAATTAAAATCTAATTTAATTAAACTAAAAATGACAAATGATTTAAATTAAACTAAAAATTTATAAAAATATTTTCTAAACCTAAATTAGAACTTAAAGAAAATATAAAAAATTAAAAATAATATTTTTGTCTTTTTGTGGTTTAGTTATTAATTAAAAACTATTTAACTTAATTAAACTATATAAACTACTTTTAATTTATATTAATACTAAATTAACTTAGAAAATTACAAGAAAATTTATAAAAGTACTTAACTATTATAGGAATCCTAAAAAATTATAAAAACTCTAAAATTAAGTTTTAAGATTAAACAACTAATTATTTATCTATTAATTAACTTAAATCTATTTTAAACAAATAAAATAAGAAAACTAGAAAATGAACAGTAGAATCTCAAAATTTATTTTCTAAAAACTTATTATACTATATTAGAACTAGAAAAATTATAAAAACTAGATTTAACCTTATAAAAACTAATTAAGCTATTTAATATTTAATATTAATTAATAATAAAGAAAATTTAAATTAAATCTAATTAGCACTAAATGACAAAATAAAAATCTGAAAAATTTATTATAACTACTTTAATATATGAGGTATTTAATAAAAATATAAAAACACTAGTTACTTAATTAAAATCTAAAAATGAAAATTAAACTTAACTTGAATTAAATAGAAACTATCACTTATTTTAAAACTAATTTTTTTTGGATTTTTCTTTTACAGAACTACTAAACACATTAAAATAACAAACTTTTGTAAAAATACTTGTTGAAATAGCTTATAAATAAGCTGTGACACCCCCTTGTTCTAAACAGTTGACTTTGGTTGACTGTTTGGTCAAATAAGGTCAAATGGCCTTGGGTGGGGTCCACAGTGGTGAAAACAGATACCAACAAGTTAAACAAACACAAATAAGCCAGAAATAGCAAACAATAAGCCCAAATAAGCTGAACAAAAGCAAATAAGCACTTAACACTTCCACAGTTTACTCAGATTAGGGACAAACTTGGGAAGAGATTCTAGGTGGGGTCCACTTGATCCTAGGTCAAACCAAGGGTCAATGGTGATACCCTGGTAGGAGGGGGGTTCTAAAAAACAAACTAAGGGGTGTGGGGTCCACTGGGTTGGTCACAAAACACCACCAAAGTGGTGGTGTTGACTGGGTGTGCAGATGAGCAGGGCACAATCTTGCCCTGCAACTTAGTTTAGGGGTCTGTGGGGGCCACAAGAAAAATCACAAAAATGAAAGCTTATTGAGACACTTAAGTTGAGGTGGTAAGCTAAGATTAGGAACAAGTTTCAGCTTTTAAAACCAAGTACTTAAATCAAAACAATTCCTAGAAATTTGGTAAAAATCTGAGCTATGCAAATTG
Organism: Artemisia argyi; assembly: GCA_030686995.1. Taxonomy (NCBI): domain Eukaryota; kingdom Viridiplantae; phylum Streptophyta; class Magnoliopsida; order Asterales; family Asteraceae; genus Artemisia; species Artemisia argyi. The sequence continues at coordinate 253,396,884 of CM060708.1, forward strand.
ACCTTTTTTATATAGAACACATATGTTGACTAAATTGAACTTTGGTTGATTCCTAGTTACTGAGAATGATGAAATATGTTAAAATGGGACTAAAACAAACTTATACAACAGCTTATGTATGGATGTGAGCAATCATGACTCTCAAAATCCACACAGTTGGAAATTATTCAAGGTTTTTGAGGATTTTGACTTTTGCTAATAAAGTGACTGATTTTGTGACCTCTAATAACCTAAATTGAGATATTAAAACAGTTACCAACAACCAAGACTCCTCTGAGTCCCTTGAACAGCTTAAACCAAACACCCTTTTTGTAGACTGATTTAAAGATTTTCAAACAGATGATGACTAGGGTTGATGAGCTTGACTCCAATCTATAAGTTATGACTAAATGGACTAATTTAAGTACTTAGGAGCAAAATATAACTAGTAAAGCACAAGTATACCACTTATCCTATTCTTTGACAGTTAAAACTAAATTACTAAGTAACTATAAATTTTAATAAACAAACTATGATTATTAAATTAAAATCTACTTAAATAGCAATCAAGAAACACAATTCAAACACCCAATCTCAGATACAAGCAAGGAAATTAGGAACTAAATTTTTAAGAGGAAAAATGGAAATGAGTAAAGCTTACAAAAGTGCATTCCAGCTTATGCCATGAACCAAGAACTTAGTACCACACCTAAATGCTCTCCATAGAGCTCTAATTACCAAAGCCATCCAGAATTAACTTTGCTCCCAGCTTTGCTCACCAAGAACACTCAACTTTGACTTTCTTTGACCCTTTTTTTTTGTATTTTGAATTTTTTAGTTTCTAACTGATTAAAGTAATTACTAATAGCTTTAATAAGCTACTTAGGAGCTTATATGTATCTATTAGTCCAATACAAACTACTAAAACTACAATTGATACAAAGCAAGATATAGGAAATAAATTAAAACTGCATAACTTGAATTAACAATAGAAACTTGAATTTTTATAACTGAACTGAATTTAATACAACAAAATAAAGAGGTTACCACTGCTTAATAGCTTGGGTGTACCTAAAATTGAAAATGCAAATTATACGACATAAAATAAAACTAAATTAACTACTACTCTCATCCTTGTGCCTCCTCTTCTATTTATAGCTCCCAATTAGGGTTCCCAGATGCAATGCCATCATTTCCCACCACTTTGTTGTAATTTTGGTCCACTCTCCAAGTGCCACGTATTTTGGCGGGAAAAACTGCTTTTGCAGCTTATATCTGATACACGCAAAGGAGGGGGGTAGCATTTATTGTGGTGTGTAAAAGTAGGTGTAGGGGGATGGGAGCATTAATTGTGGGGGGCTCTGGATTGTGATTGGTGGACATAGGAGGCTGCAAGTGGTGGTGGTGTGTGTGTGTGAGTCTGAGAGGGAAAGGGAAGGAGGTGGTAGTTTGACCGGGGTCAAACATTTGGGTGGACTGGGTTTAGTTTGTTTTTGGGCTTAGGTGGGCTTGTGGGTGTACTGGGTTTAGTTTAGGATTGGGTTTTGGGAGTTGATTTTAGGTCCGGTTGGTTTATTTATTTAACAAGGACCAAAGTTGTAAAATGGCAATAGTTGAGGGTCTGATTTTGTATTTTCCCAAAGTTTATAATAAGGGTAAAAATTGTCATATGTGAATAGTACAAGGGTATTTATGATAGTTTTCATTTTTTTATGCCCAGGGACTAAAACTGACAAATGTGAAACTTCAGGGACCAATTCTGCCATTTTTCCAAACTCCAGGGATCAAACTGTAATTTTCTGATAATTGAAGGGCCAAACCTGTAAATATCAAACAGTTAACACAAAGGACCAGTTATGTCATTTTAGAATAGTATAAGGTTTATTTTGAATATTTTCTTATTTTTAAACCTTAGGGACTAATTTTGACACTTTTCCAAAGTTGAGGGACCATAGTTGTAATTTTATGATTTTTAACTTCAAAGGACTTTTCCTAACAACTTATGAATCCCAAGGACCTTTTATGATTTTTTTACAAGTTTTGAGTGACCAGGGACTAGTTTTGCCAATTTATGAAACTTGAGGGACTGAAACTGCCAACTATGCAAACTTTGTACGTTTTTCATTTGTTTTTGCATATTTTGTGTTTGAAACATATAAAACACACCTCTAAGATATTTTAAGCATTTTGATACATATTCGGGTGTTTTTGTATGTTTTGGCAGCTCAGATTGGTATAAAATGATGAGTATTTACACACTCATCAATCCCCCACACTAAACTATTGCTAGTCCCTAGCAATATTTTATGAAGTTTTAATGGATTTGAAAGAACTCTTTACCAAAAGCCATCACTTCTGGAGTAGCCAGATGTAAGAACTGTGGCACATCTGATAACCGTGTGATTTTGAGCAAACCACCAGCTGTCAACGGATTTGATTAGTCTTTACCAAAAGCCGTTTGCTTCTGGACTAGCCAGCATCTTGATGGACTAAGTCGAACATCTTGGTGAGCTGATTACCAATTATGGTTTTTCACGGCCTTTACCACAAGCCATAATCTTGTGGGCTAGCCAGCTCATTTGCTTATGAGGATGCGGGGGAGCTGAGGAACCATGCAATTTTTGGCAAACTGCCAGCCATCAACGGGTTTGAGATGTCTTTACCAAGAGCCGTTTGCTCCTGGACTAGCCAATCCCTTTGTCATTTAGACTTTGGCGGATTGATAACCACAAAAATTTTGGAATAAAGTGAAAAATTTTGAAAAATTTTGGCCTAAAATGGGGGTACTTGGAAAGTTTTATGATAAAATTCGTAAGAATTTCCCCCCCCACACTAGAACTGAATATTGTCCTCAATATTCAAAGTCCCGGCTATTATGCCGAATCTCTGAATGGAAAAGCTAATATTCGATTCTAACTGTGGAAATTTCTATTTTTCACTTTATTTTATCTGTACACACAATTTTTTTTTTTTTTTTTTTTTTTTTTTTTTTTTTTTTTTTTTTTTTTTGCTTTTGTTTCACTACCTCCCAGGCTTGTGTTAGGTTTACCACGCAAGCTAATCACTTGTGAATGATTAACTGTAATAAATTTGCCCTAACAGCCCGGGAGTTGAATGATAAAGTTTGATAATATACATACACCTTCCAGGTTTGTGTCAGGTTTACCACGCTAGCTAATCACTTGTGAATGATTAACTGTAATAAATTCCCCCTGACAGCCTGAAAGATGAATAATAATATACATACACTTCCCAGGCTTGTGTCAAGTTTACCACGCTAGCTAATCACTTGTGAATGATTAACTGTAGTAAATCTGTCCTGACAGCCCGGGATTTGAATGACATAATATACATACAAAACATGAATTTTGAAAAATATTTACTTTTGAAACGGTGGGGGATGGCCACTCCCCCACACTAGGGTGGTAGAAAGTAGAAAGAAGTCAGAAATACGGGTGAAAACCCATATATGTTGCTAATTTTTGTTCACCGAGTCACTAGCTTGACTCGATCCCCGAATTCATTGGTCCATGGGGAAAGTTTGGAGATCCGGGACAACCATGGGTGGTGTGTCCTCTCCAAAATAATGTTTCAATCTGTGACCATTCACTTTGAAGTTGGGACCTTCGGGTTGAGATAACTCAACAGTCCCGTATGGGTAAACTTTAGCAATGGTGAATGGTCCAGTCCATCGGGTTTTTAATTTCCCCGAGAAGATCTTTAATCTTGAATTGAAAAGAAGGACTCTGTCACCGACGTTGAAAACTCGGTTCTTAATCTTAGAGTCGTGAATCTTCTTTGTCTTTTCTTTGTAGATCAAAGAGTTCTCGTAGGCCTGATCACGAAGTTCGTTTAATTCATTGATTTGAACCTTACGGTGATCACCCGCTTTATGAAGGTCGTAGTTAGCATGTTTCAAGGCCCAGTAGGCTTTGTGCTCGAGCTCGATCGGTAAATGACACGCCTTCCCGTATACAAGCTTGTATGGAGTGCACCCGATGGGTGTTTTGTAAGCTGTACGGAAGGCCCAGAGTGCATCATCTAGTTTATCCGACCAGGAAGCACGGTTTTCACCTACTGTCCTCTCAAGAATCCGTTTAATACCACGGTTGGAAACCTCCACCTGCCCACTTGTTTGGGGGTGATATGCGGTGGAAAGACGATGAGTAACACCGTATTTCAGCATGACTTTTGCAAATTGATCATTGCAAAAGTGAGTACCGCGATCACTAATGATGGCACGTGGGGTTCCAAAACGAGCAAAAAGGGATTTCAAAAATTTCACGACTACTCGGGCATCATTAGTGGGTAAGGCCTTTGCCTCAACCCATTTTGACAAATAGTCAACAGCCACGAGTATGTATTTGTTTCCGTGAGAAGATGGGAATGGCCCCATAAAGTCAATGCCCCAGACGTCAAAGATTTCACAAACTTGAATAGCATTTTGTGGCATTTCGTTCTTTTGTGAAATATTCCCGTGACGCTGACAAGCATCACAGGCTTTGACTAACTCGTGGGCATCCTTGTAGATTGTGGGCCAATAGAAACCGGAATCAAACACCTTTTTGGCGGTGTAGTTAGGACTATGGTGGCCCCCAGTGGGTCCAGCATGGCAAGCCTTGAGAATATCAGTGGCTTCCTGTCCGTATACACATCGCCTGATGACTTGATCGGCACAGATTTTGAAGAGGAAGGGGTCGTCCCAGAAGTAATGTTTAACGTCTTTGAAGAATTTTTTCTTTTGTTGGGACGTCAACCCCTTCACTATGAAGTTACCCGCATGGTAATTTGCAAAGTCGGCAAACCATGGGGTAGTAGAGTCACCACGAAAAGCAACCGCATTGAGTGTCTCGAGAGGAAATGTTTCATTTATTTCCTTTTTCTCGGACACATCTTGATGAGGGTTCTCTAATCGTGAGAGATGATCAGCAGCTAGGTTCTCGGCTCCTTTTTTATCACGGATAATGATATCAAATTCCTGGAGGAGGAGAACCCAACGAAGAAGCCTCGGCTTTGCATCTTGTTTTGCAAATAGGTATTTCAAAGCCGAGTGATCTGTGTACACTACGCATTTAGTCAAGATTAGGTATGACCGGAATTTCTCGAAGGCATACACCACAGCTAGGAGTTCTTTTTCAGTGGTGGTGTAATGACCTTGAGCCTCAGTCATAGTTTTGCTTGCGTAGTGTATGGGCTGAAAGTATTTTGCTTTTCGTTGCCCCAAGACCGCACCTATGGCAAAATCACTAGCATCGCACATAAGCTCAAAAGGTTGGTCCCAATCGGGGGCAACAAGAATCGGTGCCTCGGTAAGCTTTTTCTTTAGTGTTTCAAAAGCTTCGATGCACTCAGGAGAGAAGATGAAGGGAGCATCCTTCTCGAGGAGATGGGTCATAGGCCGGGCAATCTTAGAAAAATCTTGGATAAACCTACGGTAGAAGCCGGCATGACCCAAAAAGCTCCGAACACCTTTTACGGTGGTGGGATGAGGTAATTTGGCAATGACATCGATTTTAGCTCTGTCAACCTCGATCCCGTTTTTTGAAATCTTATGGCCGAGGACAATGCCCTCCTTGACCATAAAGTGGCTCTTCTCCCAGTTGAGACTTAGATTCGTTTCTTTGCAACGTTTAAGCATCTGTTCCAAGTGGGAGAGGCAAGTCTGAAATGAATCCCCGATGACTGAGAAGTCATCCATGAATACCTCCATAGTTTTCCCGATCATGTCGGAAAAAATGGACATCATACACCTCTGGAATGTGCCTGGTGCATTACATAAGCCGAAAGGCATACGTCTGTAGGCAAAAGTTCCGTAGGGGCATGTGAAGGTAGTCTTCTCTTGATCCTGGGGATCAATGGGGATTTGGAAGTAACCCGAGAAGCCATCGAGGAAGCAGTAGTATTCATTCCCCGCAAGTCTTTCGAGCATTTGGTCCATAAAAGGGAGAGGGAAATGGTCTTTACGGGTGGCTTCATTTAACTTTCGATAGTCAATACAAACCCGCCAACCCGTGACCAAACGAGTTGGAATCAACTCGTTATCCTCGTTGGTGACAACGGTAATGCCACCCTTTTTAGGAACACAATGAATTGGGCTAACCCAAGGACTGTCAGATATAGGGTAAATCAATCCCGCATCAAGAAGTTTAAGAACTTCTTGTTTGATAACTTCGTGGATTTTTGGATTTACCCTTCTCTGATGTTGCACAGCTGGTTTAAAGTCATCCTCCATTAAGATTTTATGAGTACAAAAGTTCGGGCTTATGCCCTTAATGTCGGAGAGTTTCCAAGCGATTGCTTGTTTGTTTGACTTAAGAACCTTTAGGAGTGCAGCCTTTTCCTCATCTTTTAAGTCTTTGGCAATAATGACGGGTAATTTATTATCACCCTCCAGAAATGCATATTCTAGATGAGGAGGCAAGTCCTTGAGCTCAACCTCAGGGAAGTCTTCAGTTATTTCAACATTTTTGACTTCCGCTTTATGAAGTATTTGTGGAGACGGAGAGGGTGAAGGATCGTCATTTAACAATCTTTCAAGGAGAAGAATGTCCCCCTCCGGGTCAAGATAGTTTTCATCAACTCCATCGGGAATTGAGCTATCTTGAGCAAGAAAAGCCTCGAGCTCTTCCAAAAGGAAGTCGCCTCCCTCAAACGGAGTGAGGGAAGGGGAAGAGTCGGAAATGATCGGGTCAGTAGAAAGACTGCCACTGGATGAGAAACCAAGGACCTCTTGGGATGATTCCTCCGACGCAATATCGATGATGTCAATACGGTTAACCGTTTCAGCGTCATAATTGGAGGAATATCTTGAAGTCTGATCAAGATTGAATGTTATGGCTTCGCCACCAACACGTAGAGTGATTTCTTCTTCGAATACATCGATTAAAGCACGACCCGTTCTTAAGAATCCTCTCCCGAGAATGAGAGGGACTCGTGGGTCAGCATCGAAATCAACAATCACGAAATCTGCCGGAAAGTGGAACTTTCCTACTTTCACAAAGATATCTTCGGCAATGCCGAGAGGACGGGATATGGTACGGTCTGCAAGCTCGAGTGTCATGCAGGTCGGAGTGAGAGTAGGAAGTGAGAGTCTTTTCCAGACTGTGTAAGGCATCAGGTTAATGCTTGCGCCAAGATCGGCCAAGGCAAAGCATTCAACCATCCCAGGGAAAATACATGGAATGAGAAATTTCCCGGGATCTCCAAGCTTTTCGGGAAGCTTTTTCAAGAGCACTGCTGAGCAATGCTCGTTAAGAGGAGTTTTTGCCATTTCACAAAGTTTTTCTTTGTTGCTTATCAGATTTTTGATTGTTGAAGCAAACTTAGGCATGAGAAGAAGAGCGTCCGCGAAGCTAATATCAAAGTGTAATTCTTGGAAAATTTGATAAAATTTTTCCATCTGATGGTTAGCTTTCTCGCGGTTCTTTTGTTCAGTCACTCGTGAAGGATATGGAATTGACGGCTTAGGGTTGCTCTTTGAGATTTCATCAGGACACACAGGAGGATCAAATACAACTTTTGGCTTATGAGCCGAGACCGGGACAACTTGAGGGTGGACGTTGTTGGTACCTCCGTTATTAGTAGGAAATACCTTGTCCGTAGTCACCTCAGGTTCACGTTCCGCTACCTTAGGAGGAGAAGAAGAGGTAGAGGGAATCGAGGGTCCATTGTATGACACCCCACTTCGGGTAGTGATCGCCTTAACATCGCCCCTCGGGTTAGCGATCGTGTTGCTCGGTAGTGTACCAGAGCTCGAGGGTCGATCATTTAAAGACTTCTGAAGATCAGAGATCGTCTTGATCAATAACCGATTCGTTTCCTCTTGTGCTTTCATGAATTGTTTAATTTCAGCATCTGAGGAAGACGGGGGTGGAACAACGTTTTGATTTTGAACAGGGGGATTTTGAACACGGTTGTTTTGAAAATTCCCTTGGTTTTGATTGTTGTTACCCTGAAAAGTGTTTCTCTGATTGAAATTACCCTGATTGTAATTCCCTTGATTCTGGTTTCTTTGAAAATTTCCTTGAAAACCTTGGTTTTGATTGCCATTTTGAAAATTGTTTTGATTAAACTGGCCTTGATTTTGGTTCGGGTTTTGGAAATTTGAGTTTTGACCTTGGTTAAAATTCTGATTCGTGTTACGGTTTTGGTTTTGGTTAAAACCGGGAGGTCCGAGAAAATTGTTGGAACGATAGCTTAAGAGATTACGGTCCCCTTGCGGTTGGTAAGAGTTACCTCCCGTGTTGTAGGAACCGTTAGCAGCATAAATGTTCTCTTGAGAAAATTCAGCAGTAGCTGGACACTCGGAATACAGATGTGGGCCCCCACAAGTTTCACAACTTCGGGCCACGGCTTTCACTTGTTGATTTTGAGCCTGATGTTGTATCGTTTGGTTCATTCTCAACACAGCCGTAGAAATATCATCCATCTTTTTGGTAAGAGCGATTATTTCAGGAGATGATGATGATGAGGGAGTAACGGAATGACATGACGCTTCCCTCTCCGCAGAGGAATCCCAAAAGTTATGATGGGCAGTCATGTTCTCGATTAAGTCATAGCACTCCTCGGGACGCCTTTTCATAAAGGTCCCACCAGCAGCAGCATTGAGAATGTCTCGGTGCCTCAATGTCAGACCATTATAGAAGGTATCTATGATGGTAACTTGTAACATATTGTGGTTAGGGCACCGATCAATGGCTAGCTTATAACGTTCCCAAGCCTCAAAAAGAGACTCATCGGGAAGTTGCCGGAAGTTGCTGATATCATTACGTAACTTGGTAACCATGGATGGTGGAAAATATTTTGCTAGAAACTTGGTTACCATTTCATCAAAGGTTCGAATAGAATGCTTTGGAAGTCGGTCAAACCATGCAGTGGCATGATGAGCGAGAGAATAGGGGAAGAGGTACAGCCGAAGGGCATCATCGGTGACACCATGCTGTTTCATGCTTTGGGTGACCGTTAGATATTTGTCAAGATGCTTGTTAGCATCGTCACCCGGTAATCCGTGAAATTGACACGAATTCTGGACTTGTTGGATCATGTGATGCTTGAGGCCAAAGTCCGCGGCCCCAATAGTGAGTGGTGCAATAGGCCCACCCCGCCCTTGCATGGTAGGCTGGCACAGCTCCTCCATCGTTCGGAGATCGGGAGCTGGCTCATCAGGGGGTGGTAATAGTGGTGGTGGCCCGGCGGCCATTTCGGTTTCTGTGTTAGAACGTAGCTCGGGTACGTCTTTCTGTTTTTTATTCTTTGTTTGAGACCGAGTGCGCATGCACTAAAAACAATTTTTCAACACAAGTTCGAGGCAAAACCACAGTGAACTTAAACCAATAATCACAAGTGAGCAGCTTCTTTGAAAAAGGTACACTACTCACAGGAATACAAAGGCAAGTTTTAATCTTAAGTTTGGGAACTTATTATGGGTTTATTAATTGATTTTTTTGAAAAACTGCTTTAGGCTTATGGGTGTGTGTGCAGAAAACTTGGGAAATATTTTTGGAACTGATTCGTTAACCGAAATCGTCCCTTTAAGATTACTCGCAGGCTGGCGGGAGGAAGTAAATAGGTTCCCTCTTCAGTTCGCAATTTAATGTCAGAACTTACCTTAAACCAACTGTTTCAGGTTGTAATCTTAAAGAACACGAAGTAATTTAACTTCACAGTTTGTTTTTGATTGTTTTTAATTTTTTTTGGTGTTTCTCAACACTTCAGGAAAAGTGTTAATGAACGTTTTTGATATGATTATGTTTTAAAAAACTTTTTACAAGGAGGGTTTTTGAAAACCACTAAACTTAAAACGATTTTAAAACACGCAACAACCTCCCCGGCAGCGGCGCCAAATTTTGATTGAGCCCGAACCGTCTTATTATTATTGACCAAGGTCAACAAGTCAAAGATAGCCTAGAATCAATACTCCGGTGATAGTGTAGTGTTTCCCCGGGTCGTTAAAGTCCCGACGAGATTGAAATGGTGCTTTTGGAATCGTTTATGGGAAAGTGGCACTGAGGACAGTAGCCAGATGATGTAGGAATGATATTGCTACTGTTATTTTGGTGTTGACAAACAGATATAATATTCACAATAATCAGATAGCAGAAATATGCACAAATTGACAATTAAGATCACGTATCGGACTGGAAAAGTGGGTTTTTGGTAATTATGAAACTACAGGGGGTGTTTTTGACACTTTTCAAAACTTAAAATTAAAAATGAAAAAGAAATGATAAAAGTGATTAAAATAATATTAAACTATTATTTAATTAATTAAACTATTTAAATTCTAAATTAAAATCTAATTTAATTAAACTAAAAATGACAAATGATTTAAATTAAACTAAAAATTTATAAAAATATTTTCTAAACCTAAATTAGAACTTAAAGAAAATATAAAAAATTAAAAATAATATTTTTGTCTTTTTGTGGTTTAGTTATTAATTAAAAACTATTTAACTTAATTAAACTATATAAACTACTTTTAATTTATATTAATACTAAATTAACTTAGAAAATTACAAGAAAATTTATAAAAGTACTTAACTATTATAGGAATCCTAAAAAATTATAAAAACTCTAAAATTAAGTTTTAAGATTAAACAACTAATTATTTATCTATTAATTAACTTAAATCTATTTTAAACAAATAAAATAAGAAAACTAGAAAATGAACAGTAGAATCTCAAAATTTATTTTCTAAAAACTTATTATACTATATTAGAACTAGAAAAATTATAAAAACTAGATTTAACCTTATAAAAACTAATTAAGCTATTTAATATTTAATATTAATTAATAATAAAGAAAATTTAAATTAAATCTAATTAGCACTAAATGACAAAATAAAAATCTGAAAAATTTATTATAACTACTTTAATATATGAGGTATTTAATAAAAATATAAAAACACTAGTTACTTAATTAAAATCTAAAAATGAAAATTAAACTTAACTTGAATTAAATAGAAACTATCACTTATTTTAAAACTAATTTTTTTTGGATTTTTCTTTTACAGAACTACTAAACACATTAAAATAACAAACTTTTGTAAAAATACTTGTTGAAATAGCTTATAAATAAGCTGTGACACCCCCTTGTTCTAAACAGTTGACTTTGGTTGACTGTTTGGTCAAATAAGGTCAAATGGCCTTGGGTGGGGTCCACAGTGGTGAAAACAGATACCAACAAGTTAAACAAACACAAATAAGCCAGAAATAGCAAACAATAAGCCCAAATAAGCTGAACAAAAGCAAATAAGCACTTAACACTTCCACAGTTTACTCAGATTAGGGACAAACTTGGGAAGAGATTCTAGGTGGGGTCCACTTGATCCTAGGTCAAACCAAGGGTCAATGGTGATACCCTGGTAGGAGGGGGGTTCTAAAAAACAAACTAAGGGGTGTGGGGTCCACTGGGTTGGTCACAAAACACCACCAAAGTGGTGGTGTTGACTGGGTGTGCAGATGAGCAGGGCACAATCTTGCCCTGCAACTTAGTTTAGGGGTCTGTGGGGGCCACAAGAAAAATCACAAAAATGAAAGCTTATTGAGACACTTAAGTTGAGGTGGTAAGCTAAGATTAGGAACAAGTTTCAGCTTTTAAAACCAAGTACTTAAATCAAAACAATTCCTAGAAATTTGGTAAAAATCTGAGCTATGCAAATTGACCTTTTTTATATAGAACACATATGTTGACTAAATTGAACTTTGGTTGATTCCTAGTTACTGAGAATGATGAAATATGTTAAAATGGGACTAAAACAAACTTATACAACAGCTTATGTATGGATGTGAGCAATCATGACTCTCAAAATCCACACAGTTGGAAATTATTCAAGGTTTTTGAGGATTTTGACTTTTGCTAATAAAGTGACTGATTTTGTGACCTCTAATAACCTAAATTGAGATATTAAAACAGTTACCAACAACCAAGACTCCTCTGAGTCCCTTGAACAGCTTAAACCAAACACCCTTTTTGTAGACTGATTTAAAGATTTTCAAACAGATGATGACTAGGGTTGATGAGCTTGACTCCAATCTATAAGTTATGACTAAATGGACTAATTTAAGTACTTAGGAGCAAAATATAACTAGTAAAGCACAAGTATACCACTTATCCTATTCTTTGACAGTTAAAACTAAATTACTAAGTAACTATAAATTTTAATAAACAAACTATGATTATTAAATTAAAATCTACTTAAATAGCAATCAAGAAACACAATTCAAACACCCAATCTCAGATACAAGCAAGGAAATTAGGAACTAAATTTTTAAGAGGAAAAATGGAAATGAGTAAAGCTTACAAAAGTGCATTCCAGCTTATGCCATGAACCAAGAACTTAGTACCACACCTAAATGCTCTCCATAGAGCTCTAATTACCAAAGCCATCCAGAATTAACTTTGCTCCCAGCTTTGCTCACCAAGAACACTCAACTTTGACTTTCTTTGACCCTTTTTTTTTGTATTTTGAATTTTTTAGTTTCTAACTGATTAAAGTAATTACTAATAGCTTTAATAAGCTACTTAGGAGCTTATATGTATCTATTAGTCCAATACAAACTACTAAAACTACAATTGATACAAAGCAAGATATAGGAAATAAATTAAAACTGCATAACTTGAATTAACAATAGAAACTTGAATTTTTATAACTGAACTGAATTTAATACAACAAAATAAAGAGGTTACCACTGCTTAATAGCTTGGGTGTACCTAAAATTGAAAATGCAAATTATACGACATAAAATAAAACTAAATTAACTACTACTCTCATCCTTGTGCCTCCTCTTCTATTTATAGCTCCCAATTAGGGTTCCCAGATGCAATGCCATCATTTCCCACCACTTTGTTGTAATTTTGGTCCACTCTCCAAGTGCCACGTATTTTGGCGGGAAAAACTGCTTTTGCAGCTTATATCTGATACACGCAAAGGAGGGGGGTAGCATTTATTGTGGTGTGTAAAAGTAGGTGTAGGGGGATGGGAGCATTAATTGTGGGGGGCTCTGGATTGTGATTGGTGGACATAGGAGGCTGCAAGTGGTGGTGGTGTGTGTGTGTGAGTCTGAGAGGGAAAGGGAAGGAGGTGGTAGTTTGACCGGGGTCAAACATTTGGGTGGACTGGGTTTAGTTTGTTTTTGGGCTTAGGTGGGCTTGTGGGTGTACTGGGTTTAGTTTAGGATTGGGTTTTGGGAGTTGATTTTAGGTCCGGTTGGTTTATTTATTTAACAAGGACCAAAGTTGTAAAATGGCAATAGTTGAGGGTCTGATTTTGTATTTTCCCAAAGTTTATAATAAGGGTAAAAATTGTCATATGTGAATAGTACAAGGGTATTTATGATAGTTTTCATTTTTTTATGCCCAGGGACTAAAACTGACAAATGTGAAACTTCAGGGACCAATTCTGCCATTTTTCCAAACTCCAGGGATCAAACTGTAATTTTCTGATAATTGAAGGGCCAAACCTGTAAATATCAAACAGTTAACACAAAGGACCAGTTATGTCATTTTAGAATAGTATAAGGTTTATTTTGAATATTTTCTTATTTTTAAACCTTAGGGACTAATTTTGACACTTTTCCAAAGTTGAGGGACCATAGTTGTAATTTTATGATTTTTAACTTCAAAGGACTTTTCCTAACAACTTATGAATCCCAAGGACCTTTTATGATTTTTTTACAAGTTTTGAGTGACCAGGGACTAGTTTTGCCAATTTATGAAACTTGAGGGACTGAAACTGCCAACTATGCAAACTTTGTACGTTTTTCATTTGTTTTTGCATATTTTGTGTTTGAAACATATAAAACACACCTCTAAGATATTTTAAGCATTTTGATACATATTCGGGTGTTTTTGTATGTTTTGGCAGCTCAGATTGGTATAAAATGATGAGTATTTACACACTCATCAGTGCTTATTGGCTTATTCAATTACCATAACACAATAAGTTTATGATAAAGTTATAAGCTTTTTTGAGAAACTTAGTAAAAAACCCCTGAACTCCCAACTAATTCTATCATAGCTTAGTGTGTTTACAGTAAAAATATAAATATTAAGTGTAGAAATTTTCAATAAAACATAAAAAAAAAAGTTACTAAAAGCTGGTATGTATAACAAAAAAGTTAAACCATAAAAAATTTTACTAAAAACTATCAGCTAGATAAGGCATAAGCCAAAGTGCTGTTGAGTTCTCTTTCGGATTCTATTCAGAAGCAAAAAGGGGTTTACACATAAATCATAAGTATAGAATAATGGTTGTATCTCACATCCGTGATTACCAAGTCAATAACATTATCGCAGTATAGTAACGTAATAACCTAATTAAAAACTATATATTCTTGCTGAATAATTCTCATGTACATACTTTTAATTCCTTTACAACGACCAACTATTATTTATTTATTTATTATTATTTTTTTGAAACATCAAGTTAATGAATAAAGTTAGGTTATCATCTACGTAGTTTTTCGTTTTGATTTAGGAGATGATTCTTATAAAATAAGGATTGTGATGCGTGCATTTTTTATAATTTAAGGAAAACACCTTCTATATTAAAGAATGACTATCTAACCGATGTGTTTTTGTTTGTTTTTTTTAATAATTAGTTTTGTGTAACATTTTTAACTGACAGAGATGTTGAGTTTGAGATTAATGTTGTTGTTTAACTTTAACTATTGATATCATGTTGTACAAAATGTGCGAGTTTAGTGGCACATAATAAGCATTGATAAAGTTAAAATATGTTCCGTAAAGTTTTTAAAATGTTTTTATGGATATCCATATATAAATTTTAAATAACAATTTCATGAGTCGTTACTATAAGTAGAATCGCGTATATTTATTTTATATCACAGTAACTCATGCTTACCATTTGATATTTATATTCCCGTTACTAATAATTTAGCCGTATTTTAAACCCGTGTACGCATAAATTAAACTTTTAAATAGTAACATGAGTCCTTATTAAAAAAAAAATTATAATGTATGAAAGTTTAAACCTAACATTAGTTTAAAAAATATTAACGTATAATAAAACTAATTCGCATATTTACCAAATTTATTTTAATAGATGAAAGTAAAAAAAACTAATATTATCACTCATGTAATTTTAAACAAAGTTAACATTATAAAGTATAGGGGGTATGAAATGTAAGGGGTTATTTGTTTATTATCTAAAGTTATTAAAAAACATGGAGACTTATAATTTTACACTTAACCACTAAGGTTTTATTAATTACCTCATCTTTTCTTAAGTTTTTATTTTTATAAATTTGACACCTATATTTTTATGTGTTTTTTTATCAATCAAATTCTTCACCAAATTTATTAAAGTTTGACCAAAATCAATTCAATTTTGACTTTTTATTGGCCAATCACATTGCTTGATTTTACTTATGTGTCAAAATCGAGCTTTCCTATTGGTCCAATTTTTTTTTTTCAATGAGAAGGGTTTTGCAAAAACACTCCAAAATGATGTAATTCTTGTATTATATAAAAGATTATCTCGTAAAATTATTTATTATGTTTTATTTTTTTGTTTTTTTGAACAATTATTTTGAAGCAAATCATAACACATAATGTGATAACTATGGAGTATGGACAAGTCTAGCTAGATACACGATAATAATTTTTATTCATCTAATCACCATTAATTCTTATAAACAATTGATGATGACCAAAGATTAGTCTAGATACATGAAGAAAACCTCAATTAATTTCGTGCCAACAATTAAATAGTACAACACATTACCACATTCTTGTAAACCACACACACAAATGACGTCATAAACACACCTTTGATCTTATCATTTTTATTATTCACCACCAATCCCACCTATAAATAACAACCCACTCAAACACATTTTTATCCTTCCAAACATTTCACCCCCTCATCTTTCCCCACATTCCACAAACCACCCCTCATCTTTCAAAAACTACAAAAAACCACCCCACCATCACCAATGTCGTTCAAACAAACCCTAATCCACCGTATATTCAACGCCAACAACAAACTATCAACCCAAACGCTACGCAACTGCCGCATCTCCTCCGCCACCGCCGCCGTAAATGTCCCGCCCGCCGCCGTGCCGGAGTTTTTCCGGTCGAGCATTCTGGACAAACTAAACGAAATGAAGGCTACGAATAACCGGATCAGGCTGGAAGGGCTTGTCCCGCCGGTGGTTCGGCCGTCGGAGGGCGAGCTGACGGTGGCGGACGCGAAGAAGATACTTAGGGTATCGCAGATTGAGAAAGTGAAAAGTTTGTTAAAAAGTAGTTACAAAGATTGTGTTAGTTATGATGAGTTTGTTGAGATTTGTGTTGGTGGTTGTTTTAATAGAGATCAAGGGTTGGATGTTGCTAAAGCTCTTGATGATTCTGGATCTGTTATTGTTTTGGGTGATGTTGTTTTTCTCAAGCCTCATCAGGTTGGATTTTTAATTTTTTCATTTCTTTTTGTTTTGTTTAATATTTAATTATTAGCGCGAGTCTTTGACTCAGATATACGCGGCCAAATATAATAAATGGATAAATAGATGAGGGCGAGTCTTTGACTCAGATATACGCGGCCAAAAGATTTAATAGATTATATATAAATGGATAAATGAGGGCGAGTCTTTGACTCAAATATACGCGGCTAAATGAATTGGGTTGAATAATGGGGTTTGTTTTAATTAGGTTTTGGATTATTGGATGGATTGAGATCTGATGAGATGTTTTTGTATGATTGTGTGATGTTTTTGTCTCAACAGGGAAACAAGATGTAAAAAAACGTTGTCTACACGTTTTTTGTTTGAGATCTGGAGACTCTCTCTCACCTAGAGACCTACTACTACTTTGTTGCCGGAAACAAACTTTTTTACAAAGAAAATATCATTTTTTTTTCTTCCCGGATCAAAACATTGGTGACTATTCAGATAGTTTTTGTTCTCTAAAAATGAAAAGAAATTACATTTAAAAAAAAATAAAAAAAATTAAAGCAAATTCAGATCGAGGATTGCTATTTGGGATTGCGTTTTCAAAGCGAGTTTTTTGGTTAAATGAATACTATATTCTATATATATGGTGGAACTTGAGTTTTTTTAACATGTGTTTTGGATGAAAGCCATCTAATTTGATGATTATAGGGTAAAGTAATTAGTTTTGGATATTAAATGCAATCCTAAACAGCCTCTTGATCAAATAGTTTTGCCTTTTTTCCAGAATTTGGCATAACTTTTATGTTATGGATTTGGGGATAAAGTTCCAGGAAAAAAGGATTCCAGGGGGTGGGGTGGTGGTGGTTGGTAATGGGGTGTTTGGGGAGTCTAGCAATTCTTAAATGAGCTTAGCCAAACACCCCTTAACTTTGAGGTGTGGTCAAATTTAGAGAGTCTAACTAGTTGTGCTTTTGTTTAAGAAAATAACAAATTTGATTGGATGTGTGAGTTTGTGTGTGTATGTGTTAGGCTAGCTATATTTGTTTAAGAAGTACTATTATTGTACTAGTACTTTATTATTTTCTTTTTTCTATTTGCAAGTTTTGGGTGGTCAGAGTTGATTAGGGTCAAATTTGAACCAAAAGTCATGTTACAAAAAAAAGTATCAGAAAAATGACTGTCTTAGGGCGAGTCTTGTTTTACCAACAGTTTTGTATTACAGGTGGTCAAGGCCATCCATTGCTTGCTGCCCATGAACATGCCGGTGACTCAGTATGTGCCGGTGAAAGAGTTGGAAGAGATGGAGCAATGGAAGGCTGCAATTGACACCAAGGCGAAAAAAATGGTCCAAAGGGAGCTATGGGGCGGTCTGGCTTACCTAGTGGTTCAGACCGCAGGGTTCATGAGGCTCACTTTTTGGGAACTCTCATGGGACGTTATGGAACCTATTTGTTTTTATGTAACATCGATGTATTTCATGGGTGGGTATGCATTTTTCTTGAGGACCGCTAAAGAGCCATCTTTTGAAGGGTTCTATCAGAGCAGGTTTAGCTCGAAACAAAAGAAGTTGATGAGACGTCAAGGGTTCGATGTGGAGAAATACAAGGAGTTGAGAAAAGCTTGTTACCCACATCAGGAGGAATGGCCAAGTGAAAGTTCATCAGCAATCCAAGAGGCTAATTAGTCAATTGCTTGAACATACATTCAAAATGTAGAAGACAGAATTATTTTCTAAGCTACCTAAAAAAGTCCCTATCTCCATTTTTAGCTCGATTAGATTGAGCACAACGGCATCCTGTAAACTTAATATAAGGAGTTCGTTTTTATGTTCTTATAATCTGGTAGTAGTAGTCAAAGTTCGATGACAAAGAAACAGATTGAAGTAAAGGATTTAGTCATTTAGAAAGGAATGATAACATAAAATGAAGTAAAGTGGAAGGCAACATGTAATTTTAAAATTAAGTGATCAAATCATAATAAAATGGTTAACAGATATAGAATATCAATTAAACATATATACCACCAACTACTAAGCATTCAATTTCTGGAACCTTATCTTGGTCTACATAATCCTAACACTTTCGGTGTTCCATTTGGTGGTTGCAGTAGATGAGGTACACAGTGAGTCAATGACTTATGGTATAATCCATCTTACTGTGAACAAAAAAGCGCCTGTCCATGCTCTCATGCAATGTCATCAAACTACCGAATCTTATTTCTTCCTAGCTAGTACTCACTATGGTATAAGTCATCATTGTTTGGAACAGGCTTCAGAAAGTATTTGTAGTATACATACTGCATTATAATCTATAAACGTCATGTTTGTTAAGGTAACTCATAGACGAAAATATGATTTCCTTAGATGAAAATGATCAGACTAAAACCAATTGAAGATATAAACGAGGATACAAAAGCATCAAGCGCCACACAGACTGCAGCGTCAAGCAGCCAAGGCATGTTTGCTTTGATCTTCTCCCATTCTGTACTTCTTACAAGAATGCTGCATTTAAATTATAATCTTATCAACGCTTCAGAGTGCATAAGTGTGCGCGTAAAAGAGATTTAGAGAAGCAAATCGACTACCTTCCTACATAAGTTGCATTGGCGACAAGAGCAAACACAAACATTAGTGGATTCAAACCCTGCAGCGAGAAATGACTTAAATGAGTTGAGGCCCAACTTTGTTGATTCTTACTTAATTGTCAGCGAGAAATGGGCGATAGACAGACTCACCTCAACACTACCTCTTTTGATCTGAGAATAAATTTACAACAATCGTGTAGATAGTTAGATCAGATCAAATTGCAATGAAACTGGTATATAATCGAGAGCTATATGTTGGGGTGATTAGAAAATGAGCCAGTGACTTACATTCAAGAAAATTTGGGGAATCCGGCCACCCATGTAAATAGCAGCCATCATCCACCCTAACCATTGGCCATAAATGGTATGACTTCCACCATTATCCTGCAATGCTAACTTGATTAGCTACTAATCCAATTAAAAGATCTTAACTTTTTCGTACAATTTAGGTAATAAATAGTTGTCATACTTGTAAAAAGCTCTTGTAAGCATACACTTGCACCAAACCTTTGGCGTGTGAAGGCGAATTAAGTGAAGTAGCCAGAAATGCTCCATAACCAACCTGCTGACATAAACTGCTTATACATCACAGATATTACAAGAACATGAATCGGATATCAAACCCAACAAGTGTTCGGATGACACATTTGTTAACTTGCACATGTTCTAATTTGGAACATTTCAAAATTTGTGTTTTATCGTATGTTTTCTTATGATTATGCACAACCCTGTTTTAATATAAAAAGATGCAAAAAACCAAATGTGGAAGCCAACAAAGAATTAACATTTGCTGTTGGCCTAACAAGCTGTTAGAAATGGGCTTACAGAGCGTGGCATTGGCCTAGGCGAAGTCTTTGGTATTTCAACAGATAATTCGTCTTCTGAAGAATCATCATTATCGACTACCATAGCCGAGGCTGGACCGCTTCTTGCTGTCCGTAGATAAGCTCTATTAGGAGGAGTTGAACTTCCAGCCAATGATCTTGCTGAGCTGCAAATATATATATTCCATCAGCTTGGCTAATTGTTACAAGTTTCTTTATCATTTCAGACCGATAGAAAAATGTGTGCATAAAGGTGTAAATGATAGTGCGGGTAAAATAAATACACACGTGAAATAGTAGTCCCCGCGGTAAGATGGGGATTTTCTGATGGCAAGACTTCCCGAAATTGCTATTGCTGGATTAAGAGGTTCCTTGGCTTCTTCCACCTACAAATCAAAACCATCAATATCAAAATATCCAGATTAATTGATTCAAACTAATAAAAATGGATATATTTCAGAGGCAATGCATAGCAGTAAATTTGTACCTCTGAACAAGCATAAGCATCGGATTTCTGTGATCTCAACCACACATAGACGTGGTCATAGTACAAGCTTTGCAACACCAAGATGACCGTGCTAGTTGTGTAAAGCTGTGTTCGATTTTTAGTTGCAGGTACCATTTCACAAATTAGTCCAAAAATCTTGATTTACACAAGATAAAATATCCAATTCTACATTGTGAAAGTACTCATCTCTTGACAAACTAAATTTCAAAAGGAACAAAACGAAAACAGGGAGTGTCATATTACCAAAGCAGTGTAGTACTGTGTGGGCAACTGCATTCACAACAAATATACGAGAAACATCAGTTAAATTTATAGTATCTTAGCTTAGGATTGCTTATTGAAGAGTTGCGCTTATTACGTTTTGATGAGTAAATAAAAGTTGTTCACGATTATTTGTCCAAACTTGTTGTCTAATTATTTGTGAATGAAATACGCAGCTTGTACAAAATAAATTATTTCGTAAAGCTATAAGATAAGCCATTTATCGATGAAAAAAGACTCACAGTTGCAGGTTCAAGAAGACAACCCAGGAGATTAAAGATATCCCTGCACCATAACAAATAGAAAACATACGAATTCACTTATGAAAATCTCAAAAAATGCGAAAAAAGAAGGCAACAAATCTCCACACTCTTACCCTGCAATCCATGTTAAGAGGAAGATAAGTGAGACACCATGACTCGATTTAGTGCGAAAGTTAGTAATAATTTGTGGGATTTCAGCAACACCCCAACAAACAAGACTTATGATACCAAAACCAAATGATATTTGGTCATTGACATTGCATAGACAATCTTTAAAATACTTGTCAACCCACCACCCAATACATGGTTTATGTTCTTTCACACAATATGATAGTGAGTTACTACTATTACTAGCATTCCAATACAAAAACTTCATGTTTGTATATGTGTTTAGGTGTGATATGATTTTAAAAGTAAATGTGGAATATAATGGTGCGTGTCGTATATAAATATGAATACAGAACACTACTAGCTAGCGATTGATGCAGTGGTGTCTTAAGTCTTTGGACTTTGTAATAGTAGTGAGCCAAGTGATGACATATGTAGCACATTGATTTAACCAACCATAAATACAATATTATTAAAGATTTTAAGCAAATTTTAACCTTAGTTAAGTGTTACTTTCTATATTTCCTAAGGGAATTTTTTATATTATCAGTAAAGCTAAGGGGGCGCTTTTATTTATCGTGGGTGTTAAAATGCGACGTTGAATGAATTTAAGGGTTATTTGTATCATTATTAAACTTAATAGGGTGTTTATCAATATTTTATAAACTTAAGGGGGTGTTTTAATGACCTACTTACAAATAGTCAAATGCGAGAAAAATTTTAATCATAAGAAAAAGAAAACTAAAAAATAAATAGAACTTCAGTAAATAAGTACAAAATGACACCATGATGTAGTAAACATGTGTGCACCAAGTGTAGGTGACCTTTATGATGGCCAGGTTCAATGGTGGACAAAAAGTTGAGACTGTTTTGTCTGAATTTATGAATTTATATTTACTTCAAATGTACATTTAAATTTATTATTGAACAAACATCAAGACATCCATCAAGAGTTGTATAAATTTGTAAGTGAGGGGTTATAAAGACCGGGGTCTTTTTTTTTAGATGCACCGGGTCTAGGCTAGTGAGTGGGTCCATGGTCCTTTTTGGTTTTTTTTGTTTTTTCCCTATTTTGTCGTTTTGTGCATTTTATTATTATTATTATTATTATTATTATTATTATTATTATTTAGTTTGTGTAATGTTTGTGTAATATTGTCTTTTGTATTTTGTTTGTGTAATATTTTGTGTTTGTATTTTGTTTGTGTAATATTTTGTGTTTGTATTTTGTTTGTGTAATGTTTTTTTTGTGTTTATTTGTATTGTTTCACGGTAAACGTTACCACATTAATAAAAGTTGTAACAAAATATATTTTTTTTTAACTTGTACAAAAAAAAAAATTATTTGTTACAACTTTTATTTTTTTTTACAAAATACTTTTTTATAATTAAACAACATTAAAAAAATAAAAGTTGTAAAAACAAATTGTAAAGGTTAAAAAAATAATAAAAGTTGTAAAAGTTTTTTAAAAAAGATATTTTGTACAAATGAAAATAAAAGTTGTAATTTTTTTGTAAAAGTAAAAAAAAAAAAAATATTTTGTTAAAAAAAAGTATTTTGTGACATGCTTATTTTTTTTGGCCAGCGACCAAATCACAAAAAAAAAAAAAAAAAAAAAATAAAAAAAAAAAAATAAAAAAATGAAAAAGGAAATGAAGTGTGAAGGGGGTGGAAAAAGTGGGGGACAAAAGGGGGGGACAAAGACTGACATGGTGCAGCCTAGGGAGTAGATGGGGTAGGGTGGCAGTGGTAGACCCGGTCCTGTTAGGGTATCCCATTTGTAAACCACAATGAGTATTCATTTTAATTTTACGTGACATAATTAGGTCTAAGATGTTAAATTACCTTTTCATAATTTAATGATCGTATTATGTGAGATGTTTATAAAGCTTTAAGAGGTTTTTACACAGCGAATTATGTTTATAAAACAATAAGGTTTATAAATTAATGATATCACACAACTTTAGACTTTTAGAAATGTTTATTATAGTGGATGACATTAGCATTATATTTAGCAAAATATGTTGTATTGACTCTTGGATTAGCTAATTTATCGATTTGGACATAAAGTACATAAGAGAGAAATTATGTAACGCATCTATAAGACATAATCTTATATTCCTATGTTGATTGATATTTCATACGGATGCTTAATCTCTTCGAACACTAGTAGAATAGAATGCATACGGCCGACATCAAATAAGAAGATTAATCTTTTGAACCACATTTGAGTAATGTAAATTGGGTTTTTTTAACTTGTGCCCTAAGGGCATAAGTTAAACACATAAAAAATTACATAAAAATACTTAAGGACCCATTGTACTTTTGTATGAATTCTTATATCATTTTTCGTAGGTCATATGATACTTTTGATGTGCTTAATTTTTGCCTTGGGGCACAAGTTAGAAAAACCTATGTAAATTTAGCAAAAATATAGAAAAGAGGGATTACAACATGCTAATACAAGTACTTTTTGGATCGCAAATCTAATCAAACTACTTGAATTCTTAAAGTTCATGTTTTGCCTAAACGAGCAAAGCCGGTTTCTAAATCTTGAACAACCACATCAAATCACACTTTGTTGTGGAGTTGAAGTTAATTGTGTTCATAAGAGATTGAAAGCCGCCAATGATTTTAGATAGTCGATAAATCCCCACCATGCCGCAAGCTAGCATGGTCCGAGGATTTGCTGCCACAATGCATTTAACGAATACATTAAGAATAGATCCGATTGCCCCATCAAATCGAGCATCTTGTAGAGTGAACGTTTATCCTACAAGCATCAAAACTACACTAAACCTAACACATATACAATTATAGTATGACGCCAAGTATGTGTGCTTATGGGAAGAATGTTGTTCCACCGATTTTTTATCTCAACCAAAAGGATAGTGAAATTTTAGCATAGTTTTCATGAATAGTAGGCTTAGCATATTTATTTTGTGCGTGCAGATTTTTTATTTATTTATTTATTTATTTTCCTTATTATACATACAAACTTGAAATAACTTTATATTTTACACATTGAGACTCGATTTCAAGTCATTATTTGTTGATAAGACACTGCAAATCATATCAATTATTCTTGAAAACAAAAACTTTATGGCCAGAGTTATATTTGGTGACATATACTCGTTAGTCGTACTGGTACTCACTAACGTGATAAGTAATACTCCGTAGTTAAGTAGGAATGTAGCCACAAAAGGCATCCATGTTCATGCATGGCTATAACGATAATGAAAGACAGTCTAAAGAGTTCCTTATCTATACGTTGCCTTTTGCTATTGTCGGTAACTAATCGCACGATACATGATGAGATTCAAACATATAATCGCTTAATTGTAGCAATTCAATCTTTCTAGACGAGCTATTACGATGCAATGGAACTGAAATTCTTACTCAAAACTTAATTCATGTCATGAGAAACTTATTCTCCAAGAGATTTTAGCATAGTTTTCATGAATAATAGGCTTAACATAAAATGTGGTAGAGATCCTAATCATATGAATGCTCACTTTGTATGAAATTGTTTCTTACGTATTATACCAAAATTGAATTAAAAAATCTTTGTTCCTAATCTGATCATTGATACATCTTTGTGGTCTAAGTGCTTTTTTTTAATGTTTTTTTTGTAACCATGGTTTCCAACCATTTGGCCGACTAATCCACATGGTTTCAACCCACCGCCACAGACGCAAACAGGGTAAAGCCCTCCCTTTTGAGGAGGTTGGCGTGGCTACTTCAGAGTTGTTTGCACCTAGCATGAACTCACATGTCTTACAAGTTGTCTGTAGTCTATAGAATGGAATTGAATGCATTCCTGACCATACGAAACTATCATCACTTATTCACTCCTGAATCCTGATACCTTACTAGTTAAGGTCCACAAAAACCATTTGAATTCATGACCTCGATCTTAAGAAACTTTCAAATGTCTATCAGACGGCCGCACTTATGTTACACACTTTGCCACTCTTGGACTTGAACTCACAAACTAGCTATTGATGGGCGCTTTTGATACACATAGGACACCGGAAAAAGGCATGTTGCTCATCATGGCCTCAAAATTAATTGTACGAAATTCTAGTAAGCTGAAAGTCTACACTGATTGAGTTACAATAGAAAATAACCATGAACTTGTGAGGGACGCGTATAGGTTGAGTCAAGTGATGAACAAAATAAGAACATTTGGACAAAAGTAGACTATTCACATGAACTTGCAATAGGGTAAAACTAGATGTACCGGTGACCAAACTCAGCCCGCAACCTCAGTTTCATGTCACTATTCACTCCTTTCACCAAACTCGGCCACCACTGAAACCCGTAGTGGTGTAACACCAAATCCACCACACAGACATACCCCACTGCACTTACATATAAACATACTCCACAATACACTCACATACACAAAGAAATAACCAAAATTGTGTTCAGTCAAGTTTATGACCAAACCATCAATATATAATCGCTCAACCACGCCTGAAAAACTTATTGGGTGTAGTGGTTAGTAACGCATTATGATGCAGCCACCTAAAGGCAACCACGCGTGAGCATAGTTCTCACTATGACTGGTCTAATTGTGCATCTTATCGCTTAAACTCGGAAATTCAGACGTGTTAGTGGGGTAAATCAAACTAAAGTTGAACTAAATATGGTTTGAACTCTGGAACATATATTAGACATCATAAACTGCTAAAACATTGTTAACACAGTCAGTCAATGTTAAAAGCAACCAAGTAACAGTTCTGAAAATACTAAAAACCAGCACATAAAAGTTATTCAATTTGTTAAACCGAAGTTTGTGAAACTAAAATACGCAAGATAATAGACTTGTGAAATGTAGATCTAAGGAGAAATGTTCTGTCAACTTGCAGCATCAAACTCTAGCACTTAGTCCCGGAGCCAAAACTGGGAAACAGAATGAGAAGAGAGTAAATTTAGTTGCAATTTAATAAAACCACTAAAATGTTGCCAACAATAGTTTTATTTACTATGATTTTTTATTTATTTATTTATTATTTTCATTTTTTTCAATTTCAGAAATTAGATAGCATGATAGTTCCATCTATCTAAATGATATATGAAATTAAGCCAAATGTTACTATCACACAAACAATAGAAATTAAAGGTTGTAAATTACAAAGCTATAACTAAAAAATTACCTTCATTTACCATTGGAATGAAGAAGAGAATGATTAACCGGTTCCGGTGGCTCAATTTGGATGCTTTGGAGATCTATTCTTCTGCTTTTTTGGCTTCCACTTTCAGTTGTTTCAACACTCTGATCACGTTCCTGCATGTAAATACATAAGCACGGCGTTAACTAAACATTAGAAACGTATCCTGTTACAACTTTTACTTCATTATTGTTGACGAGATTTAAAAGACAATATCCTGATTTTACTTCTTTTTCAGAATATGTTCATAGAGAGTTGTTTGAAGTCTAAATCTCTTGGCAGCTCGTACAGTCAAATGCTGACA
This sequence comes from Artemisia argyi, assembly GCA_030686995.1. Lineage (NCBI taxonomy): Eukaryota > Viridiplantae > Streptophyta > Magnoliopsida > Asterales > Asteraceae > Artemisia > Artemisia argyi. Next base: position 253,423,304 of record CM060708.1, read on the forward strand.
CTAAGCTAAGGTAACACTTGTAGGTGTCATTTGGCCATTATAGTGAAGTATCAATTTAAAATTACAGGAAATCAGTCACAGTTTGCACACATTGCAATCAAATTTTCTGTCTTTAAAAAATCAAAGCAATACTCTGCTAATGCATATGTGAAATTAGCATGACAAGTCCTATGTATCAATTGGAAGATAGACTCCTCACTCGTCCAAAAAGTATATACTGTATATACTAATTAATTAGTAACATAATAGAAAGTGATACATGAATAAATACAATTTTTTCGCAACATTGAGTCACTTATAAGAAATAGAGGTAGATCTATAGTCTATAATATATTTTTCAAAAGAACTTAAAACAACAACATAACTAAAACCCACCTTAACATGAATCCTTTTTCTCCTGTGAGGAGATACAAGGCTCTCAACGAACATAGGCACAGATTTGTAGTCCCAAAGCGAGTTCATTGACATAACAAATTTCCCGAAAAAGTAACAACTCTCCTGTTCATTGTACTTTAACTCTTTCACATAGCTATTATTAATACGCGCCATCTCACTATCATCTGGTTCGAGTTTCCAAGACTCTTTTACAGTGTCGTTTTCCATTACCCATTTGTATCTGCAAGTTTGATAGGAACTATATTTATAAATTAAGATGCATTCATCATCATCACTTACCCCGAGTCTGTTAACATCATAACATTCAGATTTCTGAGAATTATACAGTAGGGGAATTTCTTTGAATTCCTCTTTGGTTAAATCAAAAGAAAGAATTACTTTCTTCTTATTTTGATCTTGCATTAGCCAGTTAATTGTTCCATGGTATAAGATACCAGGGTTAGAATTTTCAATAAACTCATAGTTTGTATCTTTAATAAATTCCCAAGTATTTGATCTCAACTTCAACAAATAAAATTTTGTCATCTTAAGTTTCTTGAACCCTACTATAACCTTGTAATCATTGGTGGATAAATCATACCCAAAACCGCAACATAATATAGCATTTTTAGGAATTTCAGTAAGCTTTTGCAGTTTTTTATCCTCTCTCGTAGAAGGATTGGCTACTTCAAGTTCATTATCACGAAGATAGATGCATAAAAGGCCATTCGAAGAACCAACAATGTAATTTCTCGTTTTTCGAAACAATCTCTTTAAACTCTTATAGCTTGCATCAAGTATAGCGATCTTTCTATGTCTAATTTCATGAACCTTGTTGCAAGTATGGTTTAGATGTGCGTTAACGAAATGAGAACTTGATATAAAAGAATACCATGACTTACAAACGCTCTTGCATCGGAGTAGATTTTTGACATCCAATTGTGCGAGTATCTTCTCAAACAAATCAAAGGGTAAAACCTCGGCCGTTCGAAAACTAGAACTTGATATCAAAGAATACCATGACTTACAAACGCTCTTGTATCTGAGTAGATTTTTGACATCCAATTGTGCGAGTATCTTCTCAACCAAATCAAAGGGTAAAACCTCTGCCATTCTAAAGCAAACAAGAGGGTATAAGAGAGGTACTCAGCCGTATATATAAACACGTTTGCTGAGCCCAGCCCACAGCCTCATCCCGAGCCCGTTGATATACCACTTTATCATTCTTTGTTTGTTAGGGGTCTTTGTTAGTTGCCCGACAACTCAACAAGCCTGTCATGATCAGCTAGATTTAGGTGATGCCACACCAATCTTCACGGAAAGTTAGACACTACCATAACCAAAAAAAAAAAAAAAATCCCTAGTGTAGATATTTAACATAGGACTGCTGATTACTGATTTAATTTAAGGCCAAATGGTATTTTAGTACGTAAGTTTGATTAATGGGGTCATCTAAAGTTACAATATAGTACTTGGAACTTGACAAACATAATTGTCTACTACATTAATTGAATTAAGGGAATATATTAGCTACAATTGCATTGTAGCCAACTTCCTACAATTTGTGCTACAAATTATGGGTCTTTGAATTCTGTTGTTGGTTCTTGATTTCTTTTTGTTGGTCCCTGATTTATTTACTTGTGTATTTTGATAGAGAATTATAGCTAATTGGCTACAAAAATTGTAGTCAAGTTATCCCCTTGAATTAAATCATCATCGATACAAGATAATAATGTGCACCATGGCCAAAAATAGTCAATCATATTTGTCAAGGTAATAATCAACCTGTACACATGGAGGATGCGGCCTTGTTCTTTGACAAAGGGTTACGTGAGTCGATCGAGAACATAGTGGTTTGTGGAGGGCCTTTCTTTGGAGACTTACAGTGGCGACTCTTACGTATTCGATTTGGTGGTTTGGATTTGTACTCGACAAAGGTGGTTTCCTCGTATGCTTTTGTGGCCTTGAGGGCCCAATCTAGGGTGCTACAAGACCACATCTTACGGGACAGTGACATATGTGTTATGGATGATGATTAGGTTTGTGCACTAAATTGTCTTCATGATATGATTCCAAGCTTTGATTTTAGTGGTTTCACTAATAGGGACACCGCCTCCTCTAAACCCCAACAAACATTGGCGAGTGCTCTTTTTAGTGAAATGGTCAAGGATATGGAAGCTCACTTCGACATGACTATGAGGCAGAAAGCAGTTTGAGTGTCTACGGGCACCACATGCTCAGGGTTTTCTTCGAGCTATCCGCATAGACGGGCTAGGTCAACATATGTCACCGGTTGAATATCGTAGTATCCTTAAGTATTGCCTTATGATTCTTTTATTTTCGGTTGATGAGATATGCCAGTTTGTCACAAGGCATGTTTGGATTCCTTTGGGGAATATGCGGTTCATTGCAAGGAGCTCCCGGGCTTCAAGTACAGGCACGATATGGTTAGGGACGTCCTTTTTGACATATTTAGGCGTGTCGGGATCTCTGTCAAGAAAGAAGCGCCTGTGAACTTTTTGACTGACTCGATGGATGGAAGATCCACACTCAGACCGGCATACATTTTGGTTTTTGGATGGGTTAGAGGGAAACATGCGTGTGTGGATCTAACCGGGGTTTCTTCTCTTGTGGGGTTGAGTAGCCGGGGTTTTACAATGGGACAGGCTGCTTTGAAAGCCGCCTCGTACAAAGTGGCAAAATACGAGAAAGCGTGCGTTGAAATCAGCATGTTTTTATTCCTTTCGCTTTTGATACTTTTGGTTTTCTTGCACCTGAGGCAGTGGAGCTACTCAACAGAGTTCAACGTGCTATGCATAGTAATGTTATAACACCTAGATCCACAAATGTCGTTTTTAAGAGAATTAGTTTTGTCATTCAAAAAGGGCTAGCGGCGCAGCTTGTTGCTTGCTTGCCTTCCACCACTATGTAAATTCAATTAAATCATATCATCTATACTTTTCTTATTATTTTGAAAATATTTAATTTGAGCTAATTGAGTACAAGGTAATAGTCAATCTTGTTTAATTGTCAAGTTGAGGACACCGTGCTACATTTGTAATACACTACAACATTCCACACAACCGGAGGGGACTTTTTATGCTTTCGGCGAGGACAGCGGGGACATGTCCCTGCCGAAACGTTCCCGTCAACACCTCGTCGCTGATACTTTTGGCGACGACATATGCACCTTTTTGGCGGGGACATGTGGGTCCCACAGCCTTTGGGTTGGTCAAACTATGTCCAGCGTGTCACTTCTTTTGGCGGGGACACGTCCTCACCAAAAGAGATATCCACTGTTGATATTATTTTAATTAACAATGATTAAATTAATTAATCACCTTGGAGATATGTCCTGCTAAAAGAGTTATCCACTGTTCATGTATTAAAATACGTTTTAGGCCTTGACGTTATATATCACAAGAATCCTGAATGCTATGAGCTACCCTTAGATGCTTAACCTTCCCTGAGATCCCCCTTAAACAGACCACACAAAGTTGATACTATATTCGTTACAGATAAGCAATTCTACAAAGTATATCTACTTGAATAGTTTTATACTCAAATTAAAGTTTATACTCGTACCGCTCAACACGTTGGTACACTAGTTTTCCTTATTTGTCTCCTTTTTTTCTTATTAAAATCAATTGTTTATGGAGTAATTAATGTGGTAGTATACAAATCGTAACGTGTACTCTAACAAAATTTAGCATTGTGTGTACATATTTCATGGAGCACTTCCATGATAATCATGATACGACATAAACATGATGAATTATGACATTGTAATTATCATGTTTAAAGAATCTTGTATAACAAATTATCTACCTTTCAACTTACGTTTATTAGAAGTTCTCAACCAAAAAAAAAATAAATAAAAAAAAAAAAAAAAAAAAAATCCGGTAAAGAAAGGTTTATAAATAAGTTAGCTGAACTTGACATTTATTGATAGAATATTTACTTGAATGACTTTATATGGGAAATTTGACGAACCGTGCTCCACTATACATCAAAAGTACACTCTTTTAGTTTTCATGCTCTAAAAGCAAAAATACCATAACTACAATTTGTTTCCCCATATCATGCATTGAGAACATGAAACTATTAAGATATTCTTCAAAAAGCTATCGCTAATGTTATAGTGATAGTGTATATGGTATCTAAACGATGCTATTAGATATTAATCGATAACAGTAGAATACAAACGATACGTTGTGACAGGTACTGCGACATCTTGCAATAGTATAATTAATGCTAGTTACTTCAAACGTCACGTCATTTTGAGAAAACTGATATATCGATACCATTTGCGATAGAAACTTTCTCTATAAGCACACTCATGCGTTTGGGTTTTTTTCTTCCATACACCACTCTGTCAATCCGTTGGCCAAATAATAACAATTAAACCAAATTCTATAAAATAAAACAAAATTATCAACGTTGTTTTAGATCTTCGTAATAAAACTATGTTTCGATCTATTATGGTCTCAAAATACACATTCATCACTTTACACCATGAGTCCTCATACTGTTTACCCTAATAACTTTTCTCGGGGTGAAGTGAACACGGCCATTGTTTTATATGGCCTTAACCATCCTATTTTATCCCATGAAAAAAAATTAGGGTTTATGACATGGATCCATACACACGCTCACGTTTCTTGATTTGGTTTGGGAATATAAGGGTTGTGTTCCCCATCTGCATTCGTTGAAATGATAGAGCTTATGAAAAGTGGTTTGAAGAGGATGCCACCATCTTACGTATGTGCAACGCTGTTTGGGAAGTTTTTCTACACTAGTCTTTCCTGTCTACATTAGTTGCATAATGAGTTTATTGAAGGATGTTGATTCTTTGGATTCAATGATTAGCCACACATGCAAAGGGATCATTTTCTTACACATTTTACACATACTGTTTCACACAGTAAACAAACATACAATGGTTTGTTGGAGTGTTACTCAAGCTTCTTGATTCTTAATCATTCATTTGGGGTCCTTATCGTTTAACACGAGAAACCGAACAACACAACCATCCCAAAACATTTCTTAATCACGTTTTACATACTTTACGTAAACACATTTTATTTCAAATAACGAGACCAATACAAGCAAAGTTATCCACTATATTAACAAGGTGACTAAGTAACTATATTTTTCATGTCGCAACTTAATTAATATTTTGTGATTATCTTTGGTTTTTGCTCGGTTATCTTAAGATACTCATATTAGTTGATAGATTAGAGGCTCGAGCCCGTTTGTGAGCTTAGATCCATTAGGGTTTAGGATTATGGTTTTTATATATCTAGATTTATAAACATCATCTATACTACTTATAAAAGCTCTATAGTCAAAGTGAAATGTGAAGTGTTGAAAATGGTCATAGGTGAGAGAAATTATAATGTAATTAATACTCTTATTAAAACACTCCATTACTTAAAAGTACAATTGGCTTCAAAAATTGTAGTCAAGTTATCCCCTCTTCATATGTTATATTTGCTTTGTTGTTTGTGCTTAAAACACATTTATGTTCATGACCTTTATATACCTCTCACTTGATCTTTGCGCTGCAGAATCACCGTCCACATTTGCACAATAAAGATGAGAAAAGAATGTCCAGCAAACAAATTAAATATTCATGTTTTCTTCGGATTTTATTTATTCACGCATAGTGTATGTATAGTGTATGATTTCACATATCTTTTTATAATGTTAAAGCCATTTAAGTTGTATTTGTTTTCCCAGAGATGAGCGCATACACACGGGCGGCTCAACCTTCACGGAGGCCTAAAACAAAGCTTTAAAATGAGGCCTTTTTATGAAAGTTATTTGTTGAAAAATTGTTTATATGAAATTTACCTTTCTAGCTTTTTTTAATGTGTACAATAGAACCTGATTGAGTGAGTGATGATGACCAAGTTTCACAATAAAGTATATACTAGTATACACTGCAACAATGCCACTTAAGTTAAGTCCATTATAGTTGTATGTTGAAGTGTAGAACATGATCACCTAAAAACTTAAGCAAATAAATCTATAAGAATACATTCATTACATGACTTTATGATTATAACTATAAGTATAACATAATAACAAGAAAAACAAATAACCAAGATACTAGATAAGTAATTAAGAATCATGTTACCTTTTGTTACAAAATTAATTGATTAGAAAGAATGTGCAACAAAATTAATTGATTCTAACAGTAATAATCAGAGTAAATTCAAGTGGAATTAATTGGTAATAATGAAAACTTGAGGTCTGCCAGAAGAGACGAAAGCAAGCAGAGAATTATGGCCGTTGATTGATTAAATTCAAATCAAGTTATATATAGCATAGTATTACACAAGAAATCCGCAAGAAATACGGATAACCCGAGGTCGTAGTCCGTGTGAAGGTGTGAATGGAATTTGAAATTCCCGGTTCGTGAAACGTGTCGTGAAAGTGGGAAAAAGTGATTTCAAAGAGATTTAAACTAATTAATATGAAAATGAAGCACAATTAATCACTTAAGCACGTAATTCAAGTAAACTAACCTAAAACGTAACGTAGAATAAAAATCGTAAGCTTAGACGTAAATAAAACGTAAACGCGCGAAATAAAACGTAGAATTTAAGCTATACTAATCCTACGGGCTTGAAAATATTTTTTCCAAGTTAAAAATGATTAAAAAAAATTGAGAAAAAGAAAAATATTTTTTTGACTTTTTATTTAATTTGTATGAATTAAAAACTAATTTAAATAATTAAAAATTAAAAGAAAATGGAAATTAAGTGAGTAAAATACAAAATAAATTTTGAAAATTCTAAAATAACTAAAAACTATTTTTAAAACCAAAAATATATTTTTTTGGCTTTTTGTGTAATTTTTATGAATTAAAAACTAATTAAACTAATTAAAAAGTAATTAAAATTCAAATAAAATTGAAAATAAATGGGAAAAATGAAAAATTAATTTCTAAAAATCTAAATAATTGAAAACTAATTTTTAAAATATTTTTTGATTTTTTTTAGGCTTTTTCTGATTTTTTGGAATTTTTGGTAATTAAAAAGTATTAAAAATTGAATAAAAACTAAAATTAAATGAGAAAAATAGCAAATAAATTCAGAAAAATATGAAAAATTCAGGAAAATTCTAAAATATTAATTTAAACCTAAGAAAAATTTAAAAAGTGTAAAATAAGCTTAGGAACTGCTTAATGGCTTAAAACAGCTTATATAAAGTGCTTATTAATAAGCAAACTTGACCCAAACTTTGACCCAATGTGTTTTAAACTCAAATAATTAAATAAGCTGATATAAGACCAATTGGAACTCAGCAATACATAAATGGGCTAAAACAGTTGATATAAGCACTTTTGAATAAGCAATAAGCAAGCAGAATAAGCTAATTGATAAAAACTAAATGAGAACAGCAACTATAAGCACCAAGGAACTAAAATGAACAACAAATTACAGATTTCAAGTACTAGAACACAATTGCAGCCCTAAACTGAAATCAGTCAGTTGTTTCAATCCACTAAACTAGACAAGCTAAATAAGCAATTCAGATAAGCTGAGCACTAAGAGCTTATGGGGGCAAATGATACTCCAGCCTACTGATTCGTAAAAATCAATATATATTATAGTATAAGTATTACTCAAGAGATCCGCAAAGAAATACAGATAACCCGAGGTCGTAGTCCATGTGAAGGATGAATGGAATTTCGAATTCCTGATTCGTGAAACGTGTCGTGAAAGTGGTAAAAAGTGATTTTAATGAGATTATACTAATGAAATAGTAAATGAAGCACAAATAATCACTTAATCACGTATTTCAAATAAGGCAACTAGAAACGTAACGTGAAATCAAAACCGTATGCTAAAACGTAAATTAACCGTTAACGTACGAAGTAAAATGCGACTTTTAAGCTACACTACTCCTGCGGACTTGAAAATAATTTTGAAAAGTTAAAAATGATAGAAGAAAATTTTAAGAAAAAGAAAAATATTTTTTTTGGCTTTTTATTTATTTTTTATGAATTAAAAGCTAATTTATCTAATTAAAAATTAAAAGAAAATGCAAATAATGTGAGAAAAATGAAAAATAAATTTTAAAAATTGTAAAATAACTAAAAAGTAATTTTAAAACTGAAAACTAATTTTTTTGGCTTTTTGTGTAATTTTTGGGAATTTAAAACCATTAAATCTAATTAAAAATTAATAAAAAATAGAAAAGAAATGGGAAAAATGCAAAATTAATTTATAAAAATCTAAAATAACTGAAAAGAAATTTCTAAAATATTTTTGGATTTTTCTAAGCTTTTTCTGATTTTTTTGGACTTTTTGGTAATTAAAAAGTATTTAAAAATGATTAAAAATGAAAGTAAAATAAGAAAAATAGTAAATGAACTCAGAAAAATTTGAAAAAATTACAGAAAATCTAAAATATTAAAATAAGCTTGAGAAAAAATTTTGAAAGTAAAATAAGCCAGAAAACTGCTTATTAGCTCAAATCTGCTTAAAATGAAATGCTTATTAATAAACACTTTGACCAGAACTGACCCCAAACTTTGACCAATTGTTTTTGAAACTAAAATGAGCTTTGTGGAACAGATCTCAGACAAATATATACTCAGTAACACAGATATGGATCAAATCAGTTGAAAAAAAAAGCACTATGGAAATAAGCATAAGCCAAAACAGAATAAGCTGAGGTACAATCTCAATAGAAATAGCAACTATAGGTGTAAATAAGCTCAGAGAATCAAATAAACTCAACTAATGATCAACAAATCCAAGTTACAGCCCTTATTCTTATGACAGTTCCTAGTTGTGAACCACCTAAACTGATAAGCTATTAAGCAATGTTAATCAGCTTAGAGATGAAAGCTTATGGGGGTAGACAACCTACTAACCATCTGAGATTATAAAAATACCACTAGTTCTAATTTCCAAACCAATTAAATAATCTAAAAGTAGCCTAGAAACTTGGTCAAAACACTGATGCACAGGGCACTTTTTGGCTCAAATAGTCAATTTAAGCCTCAATTTCTAATAAGCAAAAAGGATCCAAACCAAAATTTTCTTATTGATTATGATTAACTAACTGCTAAGCTTATCAAAACAGCAAACCAAATGTATTTCCACTTAATATCAAATCCTACAAGTGATCTCAAAGTTGTACCCAAAACTGCACACTCACTATGTTTTTGACTTTTTGTTTTTGAAACCACTTTGACTAAAATGAATTTTGATTGCTTAAATTTGACTGAAAATATGATGTTAAGCTACTATATGAATAAGATATGCTAAATCTACTACTAATGCAACTACTATGATGATTATGCAACTAAACTATTCTAACTGTTATGCAGAAAATGATGAACAAGGATGATTTGATTTTTAGTGTAATAACTAATGAATCCTAATGTAAAATTAGACTTGATATTACCCTATTTGTTATCTAACCTAAACTCAACATTTGTAATAGCCTAGATATCAGCAGACCATAATATGCCAAACACCCTATTAGTGACCTGTCTTAACCAATTCTACCCAAATCCTACTCCAATTCAATACAAAACTCAAACTCAGATAACAATTTAGATCCAATACTACTTGTAATGAAACAGAAACACATATCTCAGACAATAACAATCACACAACACAGATCCGTAAATAGAGACAGAATGAAACAGTAACTCTTCAAATGAATAATCAATAACAGAACAATATAATTGTACTACTACAACTATTATAAAGCAGAATCAAATAATAAACAAAGCTACACTACAAATTATTCTACTTATGCAATTCAAAGATAAAAGTAAATGAGATCTTACAAACCAAATCCCCCTCAGCAGAACAGAGGGGGTTCACTTAGCTAGCCTGTCTCTTAGACAGGCCAAAAGCTCCTTTCTGGCTGCCTCAAACTCTAAATAAGCTAGCTTATTTAATAAGCTTGATGTTTGACTTATGTTGACTATTTCTTTTTACTATTAAGAGTAATGGTTTAGGTGCCAAGTTAAGTCTCACAGAAGCTATTTTAAGCTAACATAAGACTGATGAACCAAAAAAATAAGCTTATTGAAGCTTGATTGATAATTTTTATATTTTTATTTTTATTTTTATATATTTTATTATTATTATTATTATTATTATTATTATTATTATTATTATTATTATTATTATTATTATTATTATTATTATTATTTTAAATTTATATAAGCTGAGAAACACAGTAAATGGAATATGATTTCAAGCAGTATATAAAAGATGTAATACTTAAGCAATAAGCTAAAACAATAATAAGTAAATAAGCAGTACTGAAATTTAAATAAAATAAGAGAACTTATATTAAAACAAAATTAAAATTTCATTCATTAATAAAACATTACAAAGTAATTTTGACAGAATAACAATACAATAGAATTGGCACCCTAACAAATGAGGATGAGGAGGTATATATAGCTGAGGCAGGGAGCTTGGGTGAAGCTTCTAGGTTGTCCAGCTCATCAATCCGTGTGAGTTGTGCTTCCTTGAGTCCTCTCTGATCCGTTGGATATCCCTTGGTCACCAATCCATATATCTTAGCCGTTGGATTCGTTTTGTGATGTGATGTATCCTGCGTGAGTATGCTCATTGGTCCACGTGTCCCAGACATTCCCTGACCTCACCTGACGCGTGACTGTCCTTCTAGAAGCTCCAATTATTAAGCAATTATTACCATACGAGGTAATTTTATGAGATGGGGAATTAGGGTTCTTGGAATAGTAAATTCTGGGTAGTGGGGGGAAAATTGGGGGGCGTTAAAAGGTTTTTGGGGATTTTTATTATTTCATTGACCGGGTTTGACCAGGGATAAGGGTTGTTTGGTTTGGGTCGGGTAAACAGAGTGTGGTGGTGGGCTTGTGTTTTTTGGGCCTAGGAATGAAATTGGATCAGTTTGTTTAATATTTAGTAGTAGTACTTTTCAAGACAAGGATCAAATGTGCAATTAAGCAAACAATAAGGACTAATTCTGTAATATTTTTCCCAAGGGCTAATATTGTAATTCCCTGATTCATGAGGACCAATTTTGTCTTTTCTTCGAATATTCTTCAAGGGATCATTTTTGTAAATATCTGAAAATTGAGGGACTGAAGTTGTCATTTTCTCAAACTTTTATCAGGGGTTATTCTTGCAACTTTCTAAATTCTCTAAGGACTTCTAATGACTTTTTAAGCTTCCTTTGATCATTTTGTTTCCCCGGCTCCGGCTTTTGACCTTTTTCCAATCTCATGCTTGTTTTTGTTGGTTTTGGCTTTGTTTTTGTTCATTTTTCACATATCCGTACCTGCACATACACAAATACAAAAACACACATTCTCTTGGCATATTTGGTTAGTATTTGGTGTATTTGGTCCGATTTTGGTTTAAAAAGATGTGTGAAAAAGCACACATCACCTACTGAGAACACCAATTCACCAAAAGACTTGATATTACTACTCAACTACTAGACTAAATGATGCCTTGAAAACAGGTAGAAACTGATGGTGCAGGGGACACTTATGCTCAAACAGTTAACTTCAATCAAAGTTTCCAATAAGCAAATTAGATCCAAACCTCAATTTTCTTTCTGATTATGTTTCACAAGCTGCCAAACTTCACAATTCAACAACTCAAACTTTCCTTTAACCAATAATGAATCCTATGAATACTCACAAAGATCTGACCAAAATTCTGAGTGCAAAGCTAATTGACTTTTTGATTTTATATAAGACTTTGACTAGTTTGAATTTAGATTGGCCTTAAATGACTACTGATATTATAATAAGCTATTATTAGTCTAAAATAAGCTATCTAAACTATTAATGTAACTGTCTATAAGCTTATGCAACCTAATTATCCTAACAGTTATGAAAATCTAAGATGTTTGACTTTATTTGTTATACTACTGATTTTTTATGCAATATTAGACCTAAAATTACCCTAAGTATTATATCTAAACAAGCAAAAACCTCTGAAACTACAATAATACCAGCAAACCAATCTGATCCAAACACCCCTACATGTAACTGTTAATCTGTTATGAACCTATATGAGTCTAATGAGTGTCACTTCAATCCAAATCATAAATACTACTCTAATACTGATCCAATAAACCAAATTCCACACAGAAACACAGGTATCAAACACAAATATCAAACTGAATCTCAGAACCAATAGTATGACAGTAATGGAACAGTGAATCACCAAATCAAATCAAACTAAAATCTAAATGAGAAATAAACTAATACTAAGCTTAATTATATCAAAGTAAAGCAGAAATAAGCCACTATGACAAAGCCACACTACTACTACTAACTGATGCAGAATTAAATAAAATTAAATGAGAACTTACAAGTACAAGCTCCCTCAGCTCAAACAGAGGGGGTTCACTATGCTAGCCTGTCTTTTGACAGGCTAATGAGCTCCTTATTGGCTGCCTAATATCCCTTAAATAAGCTGAGCTTATTGAAATAAGCTGTTTGGTTGACCACAGTTGACTATTAGAGTTTTTGGAAATTTGATAACAGAATAAACTTACAGTAAACTAGGAAGTTTATATAAGCTCATATCAAACACATAAAGCTTATTGAAGCTGAGTTGAAATGAATTAAAACTATTTTTTTTTTTGGTTTTTCAATATAAGGTGAACATAAACTGAAATGATAATTGGAAACAAACTAAATATGATTTAACTAATCTAAGGGAAATAGTAAATATGAATCAAACAGAAATACTTAAGAATTTAGAACAATAAATTGAAAAAAAAAAAAAAAAAAAAAAAAAAAAAAAAAAAAAAAACTAAATTGCATTAATCTGAAAATTGAGTACAATATTAAAAAGGAATTACAAATACTTGAAAAACAGAAAATTAAACAAACTTTTATATAAAAACCTACACACAACTCTGTGATACAAGGGGGTATTTATCGTTGAAGCTTGAGCTTGGGGTGAAGCTTCTAGGTTGTCCAAGTCATCAATCCTCGTGATGTTGTGTTTCTTTGAGTCCCTCTCAAGCCGTTTGATCACCCTTGGCCTCCAATCTTCAAGTCACAGCCGTTTGATCATCTTACACCCAATCATTTGGCACTAAATACCACACGGATCGCTGACATGGCAGGCCTACCATGTGAGGTTCTTCTAGAAACACATGCAATTTGACCTCCGTACCCTTACTCTCAGTTAATTAGAATTTTACGTGTGTGAATAGTGTTTAGGGTTCTTCTTTTCTGGGTAAAAATGGAATTGGGGGGCGGGTAATTTGGTTTTGGGGATTTATTGTTTGGGGTGTTTGACCGGGTTGGTTGACCGAGGTAGTGGTGTGGATTGGGTAAGGGATGTTGGGCTTTATGGTTCTGGGCTGGGGAGGATTTTTGGACTAGGATTTTTAGTGGATTTGGTTTTAGTTAGTTTTAGTAATATTACTTGACAAGGACCAATGTGGAACTTTCTGAAATCTTAGGGACCATTTCTGCCTTTCTTCAAAACTTTCTTCCAAGGGCTGATGTTGACATTCTTTGAATCATGGAGGGCCATATTTGACTTTTCTTCAATTATTTCTTCAAAGGACCAATTTTGTCTTTATTTGACACTTGGAGGACTGAAGTTACCAATTCTTCAAATCTTTGACCAGGGACTAATCTTGTAACTTTATAAATCTCTGAGGACTTCTTTTTGACATTTTAAGCTTTCTTTTTATCATTAAGCTTCTCCGGCTCCGGCTTTTGACCTTTTTCCATTCTCGTGCTGGTTTTTGTCAGTTTGGCTTTGTTTTTGTCCATTTTTCACATATCCGTACCTGCACATATATACAAATACAAAAACACACATTTTCTTGGCATATTTTGTTAGTATTTGGTATATTTGGTCTGATTTAAGGTTTAAAAAGGATGTGTGAATAAGCACACATCAAAACTCCCCTAGACGAAGGTATTGCCGTGTCCTCACGCAATGTCATCACCTCACGCTTAATAGATAAATAATTTCAAAACCTCTTTTTACTGACGTTGTAAAGTAGCAATGGTGTACAAAAGAGATATTAAAATCATTTATTCTCAAAAATGCTCCGTTTTCCGACTTTCATGAATAACAACTACAACTAATATTTTTGTACTTTTTCATTTTTATATATGTGACGGTTTGCTTGACTTTCATTATCTTTTGATAATTTTCAGGGTCTATGAGTAGAAACACTTCTCATGGAGAAGAGACCATACGGATAAAAATCGTCATCTTTGATTTTTCACAAGCCCCCAAACTAAGTGTAAAATCGAAATCATTGTTTATCCACAAGTTAGATGCTAACACTACTCACAAAAGTTACTTGTGTAATATCCTCTTGTTCCCAATTCCTAAGTTTTGTATCTCAAGGTTTTATTTTTGTGAGAAATGAATTTCTTCATATTTTCTCGTTTTGATATTTATTAGTCTGATAAGAGCACAAAATTTGAATGCTTAGTAGTTTCCAAACTTTCCCTCAAAAACCCTTGCATACAGAAATCAGGTCCACATGGAGGTCTCTAATTTAACACGATTTTGAGGGCCCCCTTTTTATTTACGATCGAAAAATCCCATGTTTGAGACCCGAGACATAAGCTTTTTATTAGGAAACCCCCGGAGTCGAAGCTTGGCATTTTTGCATAATTATAAGCACTTTAATAATATTTGGTCCTTAGTCCTTTATTTCAATTACAACAACGGTTGTGATCTGTCAAGATGTAAGAGCTTTATTATGACCTTGGATTTATTTCCGCTGCTTTTTATAGCTTTGGATTCCTCTGCCTTATTTTTGGCTTTGGATTATTATTATTGATATTCATAATCATATGCCAAACCCCAAGTCCCACGGCCTTTACTAAGATCACAACATTGGCTGTGAA
Source organism: Artemisia argyi (assembly GCA_030686995.1). Lineage (NCBI taxonomy): Eukaryota > Viridiplantae > Streptophyta > Magnoliopsida > Asterales > Asteraceae > Artemisia > Artemisia argyi. The sequence continues at coordinate 253,438,563 of CM060708.1, forward strand.
CCGGCAAGATGCAATAGCCTATTTCATCGTAACACTGGCAGTACCCCTATGTGTACCAGACCCCCATATGCAGAGATTTTCTTAGGAACGAGAAAAAACTAAGTATTGCCCAAACCTCATACACTTAATTAAACCTAGAGATCTATTATTATTGGTGTGCAATCTTGTGGGAACAAAGAGGCCACAAGTACCTTTTGTGGGCTCTAAAGAGATCCAATTACTCCACGTTTAGCACGAAACTTCTAAATAAACTCTATCATTCCTCGATCTCCGCAAATTTAAAATCCCAAGTAATGTGATCTGCGGATGCTTAGCCGATAATCTTTTGATTATATTGGTTAAGGGAGACGAGCTAGGGCTCAACACGCTCGGTCAAGTCGGAATATTTATTTTTAATCTCCCCGGTAGGAAAGTCAAAACAAGGTGTCAAATCTTATTATTATACCATATATCATCATTTTAAAAAAAAATAAAAATGTGACAAAAATTTTAAATTTTGGTGGAAAAGCGGAGTTGCGTAAGTTAACAGCTCAGACGAAGGTGCCAGGTCAAATCAAATTGAAGATTCACCCCCCCCCCCCCCCCCGACTAAAGTGAAACATTGTCCTCAATTTTTTAAGGGTACGGGTAGTCTACGTAATATCTAAAGCCGTTTATTAAGTATGCCAAGAGATAAACGTTAGTCGATAAGATTTTGGATATGGGAATTTCCGAAAGAGCAGCGAAATATGAGACTCGAGTGGAGAGAACGACAAAACAAGAGCACAAGAGTCCTCAATCTTCGGGGAAATTCCTGGACATTCACAAACAATCACGAAAACATGAGTTTGGAAAGGGTCGCCCCCCTCACGTCACGTTACTTAAGAAAATAGAAAATAAAGAAAATGAAATGGATAAGCATGGGGTGCCTCCCACGAAGCACTTGTTTTTGATAACTGAGTCACATGAGCTTGACTTGATCCCCGAATTTAATTGTCCTTGGGGAAAGTTTGGAGATCTGGGACAACCATGGGTGGTATGTCCCCTCCGAAATAGTGTTTGAGACGATGACCATTCACCTTAAAGTTGGGACCATTGGATTGAGCTAGCTTGACGGTTCCATAAGGAAAAACTTGGGTAATGGTGAATGGTCCAGACCAACGGGTTTTTAACTTGCACGAGAATATCTTCAATCGAGAATTGAAAAGAAGGACTCGATCACCAACGTTAAAAACGCGATCTTTAATCTTAGCATCATGAATCATCTTTGTCTTCTCTTTGTAGATCAAAGAATTCTCATAGGCTTGATCACGAAGCTCAGTTAATTCATTCAATTGAACTTTACGATGATCACCCGCGGTTTGAAGATCAAAATTAGCATGTTTCAAGGCCCAGTAGGCCCTGTGCTCAAGTTCAAAGGGCAAATGGCAGGCCTTCCCATAAACCAGCTTGTAAGGAGTGCACCCAATGGGTGTTTTGTAAGCGGTACAGAAAGCCCATAATGCATCATCTAACTTATCAGCCCATGAAGCACGATGTTTTCCTATGGTCCTTTCTAAAACACGTTTCAAGCCATGATTGGATACCTCAACTTGACCACTCGTTTGTGGATGATATGCAGTAGAAAGACGATGTGTGACACCATATTTGAGCATAAATTTAGCGAATTGGTCATTACAGAAATGGGTCCCATGATCACTTATAATAGCACGAGGTGCACAAAATCGGGCGAAGATACTTTTAAGAAATTTCACAACAACTCGGGTGTCATTGGTGGGGAGCGCTTTCTCTTCAACCCATTTAGACAAGTAATCTACGGCCACGAGTATATATTTGTTTCCTCTGGAAGACGGGAATTGTCCCATGAAATCGATACCCCAGACGTCAAAAATCTCACAGACTTGGATAGCATTTTGAGGCATCTCGTCTCTCTGAGAAATTTTTCCTTGACGTTGGCAAGAATCACATGATTTCACCAATTCATGGGCATCCCGATAAATTGTCGGCCTATAGAAGCCGGAATCGAAAACTTTCTTAGCGGTGAAGTTGGCACCATGATGTCCCCCTGTGGGTCCATTGTGGCATGCCATGAGAATTTCAGCGGCTTCCTTGCCGTGAACGCACCGCCGGATCACTTGATCCGCACAAATTTTAAACAAGTAGGGGTCATCCCAGAAACAATGTTTAACATCTTTGAAGAATTTCTTCTTTTGTTGGAACGACATCCCTTTTCTAATGAAATTCCCCGCATGGTAATTCGCAAAGTCGGCGAACCATGGGGTACTAGGATCACTGTGTGATAAACCCCCAAGTGTCTCGAGAGGAAATGTTTTGGTAATTTCCTTTTTCTCGAAATCACTTTGATGGGGATTCTCTAAACGTGAAAGGTGATCGGCAGCAATCTCAGCTCCCTTTTCGTCTCGAATTTCAACATCGAATTCTTGAAGGAGAAGAACCCACCGCATCAATCTTGGCTTAGCATCTTGCTTTGCCATTAGATACTTAAGAGCCGAATGATCCGTATACACTATGCTTTTCTTTAAAAGCAAATAAGGTCTGAACTTTTCAAAAGCATAAATGACGGCTAACATTTCTTTTTTAGTAGTCGTATAATGGTATTGAGCATCGGTCATTGTTTTACTAGCATAGTGTATCGGCACTTACGTTGCCCCAGAACTGCACCAATAGCATAATCACTCGCATCGCACATTAGTTCGAAAGGCAAGTCCCAATCAAGGGCAACTAAGATAGGAGCCTCCGTTAACTTCTTCTTTAGGATATTAAATGCTACGATGCATTCATTTGAGAAGATAAACGGAGCATCTTTTTCAAGTAAATGGGTCAGGGGCTGGGCTATTTTATAAAAATCTTGGATAAAACGTCGGTAAAAGCCGACATGACTAAGAAAACTTCTAATTCCTTTAATGGTTGTGGGATGAGGTAACTTAGCAATTACGTCGACTTTAGCTCTATCGACCTCAATCCCAGATTTTGATATCTTATGGCCGGGGAAAATGCCCTCTTTAACCATGAAATGGCACTTCTCCCAATTTAGAACCAAATTGGTGTCTTCACACATCACACCGTTTCAGCATTCTTTCTAAATGGGAGAGGCAAGAAGTGAAAGAATCTCCATAAACCGAGAAATTATCCATGAAAACTTCCATGGTTTTCTCAATCATATCGGAGAATATAGACATCATGCACCTCTGGAACGTGCCTGGAGCATTACATAAGCCGAAAGGCATACGCCGGTAAGCAAACATTCCGTAAGGGAAAGTGAAAGTGGTCTTTTCCTGGTCTAGAGGGTCAATCAGAATTTGAAAATAACTAGAAAAACCATCGAGAAAAAAATAGAACTCATTTCTTGCTAAACGTTCGAGCATTTGATCCATAAATGGAAGTGGGAAATGGTCCTTACAAGTCGCATCATTCAATTTTCGGTAATCAATACACACTCTCCATCCGGTAACAAGACGTGTCGGAATCAATTCATTATCTTCATTAGTCACTACGGTCATTCCACCTTTCTTCGGAACACAGTGGACCGGGCTAACCCATGAGCTATCCGAAATTGGATAAATTATTCCGGCATCGAGGAGTTTGATAACTTTCTTTTTAATAACCTCATGAATTTTCGGGTTAACCCGTCGTTGTTGTTGGACGGAAGGTTTGTAATTGTCTTCAAGCAAAATCTTGTGAGTACAAAAACGAGGGTCGATACCCTTGATATCGGAAATTTGCCAAGCGATGGTACTTTTATGCTTCTTGAGCACATCTAAGAGTCGGGTTTTCTCCTCATCTTTAAGTTCTTTCAAAATTATGATGGGAAGTTTGTCGGTTCCTTCTAAAAAAGCGTATTCAAGATGAGGAGGCAAATCCTTGAGCTCGGGCTCCGGAGGATTCTCAGTAGACGGCTTAACTTCTTTACCATCGGCCATTTTAAGGTGCATCGGAAGGAGAGACGGATTTGGGTCTTCATTTAACAATTTTTCTATAAAAAGAACATCTCCCTCCGGGTCGCAAACAGAATGATCAATTTCCGGTGAAATCGAATCATTAAAAAGAAAGGCCTCGATCTCTTCCAAGATGAAATCACTTCCCTCAAACGGAGTAAGGGAAGGGGAAGGATCGGAAATGATTGGTTCAGAAGAAGGAGTAGGATTGCCACTTGAAGCAATATCAGTAAAACCAAGTAACTCTTGATAATACTCCTCCGTAACTTCATCGATAATATCGACTCGTTTCACGGAAAATTTGTCATAATCGGAGGAGTATCTCGCGGTTTGATCCAAATTAAACGTTATGGCTTCGGTACCAACGCGTAGGGTAATTTCTTCATCGTAAACATCAATTAACGCACGGCCAGTCCTTAGGAAACCTCTCCCGAGAATGAGAGGTACCCGTGGATCAGCATTAAAATCAACAATGACAAAATCAGCGGGGAAATGAAACTTTCCCACATTGACAAAGACATCCTCGGCTATTCCCATCGGGCGGGAATTAGTTCGGTCGGCAAGCTCGAGGGTCATGCAAGTCGGAGTTAAATCGGGTAAAGATAACTTTTTCCAAATGGATAGCGACATTAGGTTAATGCAAGCACCAAGATCGGCCAAGGCAAAGCATTGGACCATCCCTGGAAAATTGCAAGGAATGAGAAATCGACCGGGGTCTTCAAGCTTTTCAGGAAGCTTTTTGAGGATAACCACCGAACAATTTTCATTCATCTGGGTTTTTGACATTTCAAACAATTTTTCTTTGTTACTCAAAAGACCTTTTAACATTGAAGCAAACTTTGGCATCAAAAGTATAGCATCCGTAAGACTTTTTATCAAAATGTAATTCTTGAAAGATCTGATAAAACTTTTCCATCTGGTTTTTATCTTTTTCACAGTGCTTTTGTTTATTTAAGCATGACGGATAAGGTAATTTTGTTTCGACGGGAATTTCTTTCTCAGCTTCGTGAACGACTTTATCTTTTCCTTTTGATGTTTGGACCACCGGAGGTTGGATGTTTTCGGTCCTTCCATTATTAATAGGAATTTTCGTATCCGTTGTCACCTCGGCTTCACGGGCGACTACCTTAGGAGAAGAAGAAGAATAGGTAGTCGGAGCCATAGATCCATCATATGAAACACCACTCCTAGTCGTGATCGCCTTTGCATCGCCCCTCGGGTTAGCGATCGTGTTGCTTGGAAGAATATCCGAGCCCGAGGGTCGATCATTTAAAGACTTCTTCAATTCAGCCATTTGATTAATTAGCATTTTATTCATTTCCTCTTGACTTTTCATAAACTGCTTAAGTAACTCATCCGAGGACGACTGATTTTGATTCACAATTGGGTTTTGAAAATTTTGTCCACGGTTATTGTTATTGAAACCTTGATTTTGAAAATTTTGATTTCCATGATTGTAATTCCCATGGTTAGCATTTTGAAAATTCCCGTAATTTCCTTGAAAATTCCCTTGATTCGGGCCTTGATTATAATTCCCCCGATTTTGATGAAAACCTTGATTTTGATTTTGAAAACCATTGTTCATCCGGTTTTGATTTTGATTTTGGTTAAATTGATTGTTTCGGTTTTGCATGTTATGATTCACTTGATTGACTTGATTCGGTTGATTGAAACCGGGTGGTCCAATATAATTGTTTGAACGGTAGCTAAGAAGATTTCGGTCCCCCTGTGGTTGGTAACCGTTACCGCCCATATTGTAGGTTCCCGAAGTAGCATACACATTCTCGTGAGTGAGGCCACCGGAGGCTGGGCACTCAAAATACGAATGAGGACCACCACAAGTCTCACAAACATGGTTAACCATATTGACTTGATGGTTTTTTACTTGATTAGAAGATCTTTCAATAGCCATTGATTCAACTTTTTTAGTGAGAGCAACTATAACATTCATAACTTCATCATTAGATTTGCTACCAGCAGATGAAGTTTGAAGCTTGTTTCTAGCTATCCTCACTTTAGCTTTGCTCTCAATAATTGTGAAAGCATCTTGAATGTTTCGGGTCAACAAGTTTCCACCTGCAGCAGAATTGAGTGAGCCTTGATCGGCAAGACTCAACCCATTGTAGAAAGTATCAATCTAATGCAAAGGTGAAAACACGTGATTCGGACATTTTTCCAACAACTCCTTAAATCTATCCCAAGCATCGCTGAACGATTCATCGAAAGCTTGCTGAAATCGAAAGATTTGAGTTCGGAGATTAGACGTTTTTTACGGAAGGTAAAAATGATTCACGAACTTTTATGCAAGATCATCCCAAGTATGAATTGAGTTCGGTGGTTCCTTTTCAAGCCAAGTCCGGGCTGCTCCCTTGAGGGAGAAAGGAAACAATTTCATTTTAACCACATCATACGGTACTTGGTTTAACTTAATAGTTTCAGTGATGTTGGATGAAATTCCTTATGTGAACATAAGAATCTTTACTTTCTAAACCGTGAAATGAGATACTCGTGATGATGTTGAGTAACCCGTGATTAATCTCAAATTGATTTGAAGTGATATCGGGAATCATGATGGCTCTCCTCACACCATTGAATGGTGATTGGAGTTGTTCCTCTATCGGACGCAAATCGTAAGCCGGTTGGGGTCCCATTGGAGGGATCCCGCTGTTTTGAGCACCACCCATCGGCGGGGGTCCCAAGTGTTGTTCGTTCTGGTTCATTTTCTCCATGTTTAGGAAAAGAACTCGGTGTCTGTGACAAAACAAACTTTCCAGATTCGAAAGTGGAGAAATAAAACATTTAGAAGATGAACGGGTGTTCATACACCACAAAAATCACAAAATTAAAAATAAAAGGAAAATCAAAATGGAAAGGAAAAATCTTTTTGCATTTTTTTTTTTTATATTTGGAAAACAAAATTCAAAAACTTAAAACTTTTATTCTCTTTTTTCAAACGTTACGTTAATCGTAAACCGTTTCCTTCAAAACTACTCACGACGGAACGGGAGAGAAGAGTGTTTCTCTCTTCAGCTTGCAATTTAATGTCTAAGCTTCCGTATTTTCCGCTTATTCGGTTGTAGAATTTAAAGTAATCCGATTAGCAACTAATTTCACACGTTCTTATGTTGGTAAGCTTATTTGGTTTACAACGCCCCCTCTTCCACGAGGGAGTCGAGGCTATAACTTTCTTTTTGTATTTTTGAAAACACTTTAGGGAAAGTGTTTTTGATTTTTTAATTTTTATATTCTTATAGAAAATATTTACAAGGAATGTTTTTAAAACACAATTTCGAAAACGAAAACAAAAAATTCACTTCAACCTTCCTCGGCAGCGGTGCCAAAATTGATTGATTAAATTCAAATCAAGTTATATATAGTATAGTATTACTCAAAGAAATCCGCAAGAAATACGGATAACCCGAGGTCGTAGTCCGTGTGAAGGTGTGAATGGAATTTGAAATTTCTGGTTCGTGAAACGTGTCGTGAAAGTGAGAAAAGGTGATTTCAAAGAGATTTAAACTAATGAATATGAAAATGAAGCACAATTAATCACTTAACCACGTAATTCAAGTAAACAAACCTAAAACGTAACGTAGAATAAAAACTGTAAGCTTAGACGTAAATAAAACGTAAACGCGCGAAATAAAACGTGAAATTTAAGCTATACTAATCCTATGGGCTTGAAAATAATTTTCCTAAGTTAAAAATGATTACAAAAAAAAAAAAAAAAAAAAAAAAAAAAAAAAAAAAAAAAAAATTGAGGTAAAGAAAAATATTTTTTTGACTTTTCATTTAAATATTATGAATTAAAAACTAATTTAACTAATTAAAAATTAAAGGAAAATGGAAATTAATTGAGAAAAATACAAAATAAATTTTGAAAATTCTAAAATAACTAAAAACTATTTTTAAAACTGAAAATATATTTTTTGTCTTTTTGTGTAATTTTTATGAATTAAAACTAATTAAATTAATTAAAAAGTAATTAAAATTCAAATAAAATTGAAAATAAATGGGAAAAATGCAAAATTAATTTATAAAAATCTAAAATAATTGAAAAATAATTTCTAAAATATTTTTGGCTTTTTTTTATGCTTTTTCTGATTTTTTTGGAATTTTTGGTAATTAAAAAGTATTAAAAATTGTATAAAAACTAAAATTAAATGAGAAAAATAGCAAATAAATTCAAAAAATATGAAAAATTCAGGAAAATTCTAAAATATTAATTTAAACCTAAGAAAAATTTAGAAACTGTAAAATAAGCTGAGGAACTGCTTAATGTCTTAAAATAGCTTATATAAACTGCTTATTAATAAGCAAACTTGACCCAAACTTTGACCCAATGTGTTTTAAACTCAAATTATCTTAAATAAGTTCATATAAGACCAATTGGAACTCAGCAATACATAAATGGGCTAAAACATTTGATATAAGCACTTTTGAATAAGCAATAAGCAAGCAGAATAAGCTAATTGATAAAAACTAAATGAGAACAGCAACTATAAGCACCAAGGAACTAAAATGAACAACAAATTACAGATTTCAAGTACTAGAACACAATTGCAGCCCTAAACTGAAATCAACGACTTGTTTCAATCCACTAAACTAGACAAGCTAAATAAGCAGTTCAGATAAGCTGAGCACTAAGAGCTTATGGGGGCAAATGATACTCCAACCTACTGAGAACACCAATTCACCAAAAGACTTGATGTTACTACTCAACTACTAGACTAAATGATGCCTTGAAAACAGGTAGAAACTGATGGTGCAGGGGACACTTATGCTCAAACAGTTAACTTCAATCAAAGTTTCCAATAAGCAAATTAGATCCAAACCTCAATTTTCTTTCTGATTATGTTTCACAAGCTGCCAAACTTCACAATTCAACAACTCAAACTTTCCTTTAACCAATAATGAATCCTATGAATACTCATTAAGATTTGACCAAAATTCTGAGTGCAAAGCTAATTGACTTTTTGATTTTATATAACACTTTGACTAGTTTGAATTTAGATTGGCCTTAAATGACTACTGATATTGTAATAAGCTATTATTAGTCTAAAATAAGCTATCTAAACTATTAATGTAACTGTCTATAAGCTTATGCAACCTAATTATCCTAACAATTATGAAAATCTAAGATGTTTGACTTTATTTGTTATACTACTGATTTTTATGCAATATTAGACCTAAAATTACCCTAAGTATTATATCTAAACAAAAACCTCTGAAAATACAATAATACCAGCAAACCAATCTGATCCAAACACCCCTACATGTAACTGTTATGGACCTATATGAGTCTAATGAGTGTCACTTCAATCCAAATCATAAATACTACTCTAATACTGATCCAATAAACCAAATTCCACACAGAAACACAGGTATCAAACACAAATGTCATACTCCGCAATGGCGGAAACGTGCGGGTATAACTTCATGGATATCATCACAACACATGGTGTCTATATAGAGAATAACTACATGCAATAAAAATGGCAAAGTATAGACACAAAGTGTCATAACAATACCCGAAAGATAACAACATGATAAACTCCAAACACAACAGATAACCTCTTCCAATGCAACTAAGGTCTCGTCTAACCACATCCTTCTATCTTATCCTTAGAAAGCTCACCTAAAAATGATGCTTAAAATGTCAACATAATGTTGGTGAGATTCATAGGTTTAAGACTCAAACACACTAGGCAACCAAAATCACTGTGATTATAAAATATAGCTGGACAAATAATTATAGTTATCATATAAGCTACATGTATCACAAGGTAACATCACACATAAGGCAACCATCGGGCGGAACGTGCCCACCGATCCAAATTCACAACATACCGGGCCGGAACGTGACCCCCGCTCCAAATAATGGGTAAATTAATACCCTCCGATCGGACCACACAGCATAAAAATAGTGAGTAGGGATGCTACTCTCCAATTAGGTCGTATGCGCGAGCAACAGGGTAAGCACCCTCCCAATTGGACCACACAGCATTATCACACAACATTTCCACATCGCATAACCATTCACATATAGCATACATACGATAACATTATAAGTCCAAGCTCTTTAACACATACACATAATCACAGTAATTCAAATCATTTAAGACAAGCATCATTCCCATCCCAAGTTTAAAACAAGTTAAAAAATGGGACTATGAACTCACCTCAAACCTTACAGCTTCCACAACACAAATCACAAATCTAAACAACAGAAATAAGTCCACGTTACACAAGGTCAAGCTAAAAGCTACAACCCATGTAATACCCATATGATGGATGTATAAGACTCATATGACCCACCATGGATCTCCTAGACACCATACTAACCACTACCATAACTTAACACTCACTAAAGCCCTTGCACTCTTAAAATCAGAAAACGCTGAATTTTTGGGTACATTCGCCCACATAAAATCACGACAAATAAAGCTCAACAACTCACACTAAAAATTCACCATGGTATCTCATAATCATAGAAGCTAATCCCAGAAGGCCATGGACCAATAACACACAAAAATACTCAAAAGAAAATCAAACTTGTCAACTACTCAAATTCGGATCTGGACGCACACCAAAAAGTTTTGATTTACATAAAATACTTCCACAAGTTTTTATCGCGAATCCTTTTCGTGGTCGTCTAATATAACCTAATACTTAACTATTCCAGAAGGCCTAGTCAAAATACCACTTTTACAACCACAAAACACTACCAAACTTTTACCCAAATTCTGTCCGGTTTGACAGCTTTGACACCTTAACAAAGAAAAATCAAAAGACCAACTTCCCGACCTTGAAATCAATCGTGGCTGGACTTTTTGAAAAGCTCTTTCATTAAACTTCAATTTAGACCTAAAATTCGTGACTTAACCCTTGACCATCTGTTATTTACACTCACATCTTTACAGCCATAGTTTTCTGTCAAAACCCTAACACATAAACTAACGTGTTTTACACTCAATTCTCTTCACCAATCATCATAATATAATCATTAATTGATCACAACATGTTTTAATTAATTAATTTACAGAAACTTACAAACCCTAGATCCATAATACTTAATATTACATGAATTTGACTAATTAATCAAACAATTGAACATGTATTTTAAGAATTTTACCTTGATTCTTGATTATTGCTTCCAAATTATAAACCTTAATTTTTTTTCTTCTTCCTTGGCCTCCCATGAACGACCAAAATCTTAAAAAAAACATTTGAGGGATGTTTGGTTTGTATTTATATTAATTATGGATAATCCTTGGGCATAAAAGTCATATTTGGACTCAAATTGGGTTTCCTTTTTTCCCTGATCCCCCTAAATCGGCCGCCCCTTTTATTTATATATATATTTTTTATTTATTTTTATTAAATTTATTTATTACACTCAAAACCTCATACTTTTCATATTTTATAAATACCCGTAACTAATCCTAGTGTCTTACGCGATAAACCTCAGTTTTTACGACAACCCGGAAAAATATCATTTCCGAAAATAAAGTTTCCAAAAATAGAATTCCACACTCTTTTGAAACATAACTCATAAAAACAAACTTCTCGTAACCCGCTAACGCTCAAACACTTGAACGAAGACTCATTACGCAAAAACACAGAAACACCAAAACTACACAAGTCATTTCTACACCACAAAGGTGATCAAAAATGAACTTTCCCAAATTCCAAACTTTTCAAATCACAATAAAACTATTTATGCAAAGGGATTTAGTGCTAAAACTCACCTATATCACTTCAAACACCTAAGACACACCAAACAAACGTCAACCGAGTCAAGACTATCAGTCAAACTGACCTGCCCAAACCACGGTTGTTACATCATCCCCCACTTAGGGAAATCGCGTCCCAAGATTTCAACTACTCATCTCACCAAAAGCATCAGCAAAAGAAAATTTATGGGTATTTAAGACGAAAAATTCCACCCCATAAAATCACAGAGAAAGAATCGCAAAAGTGTGAACCGACTAAATACTCTAATTCACACGATAGAAAACATACCGACACTCCAACAATACACGAAAATAGATACACTACACCGATCAACAACACCAAAGATTCAAATGACCTCTCATAGATAGATACGATACCCCCGAACCAAAAGAAAATCCAAATGGTAACCGCAGGAAACACCACATATAATGGATACGCACAAAACAAACGTTAATTACATCTGATCCTCACGCTCCCAAGTAAACTCAAGACCACGCTTAGAATCCCACCATACCTTTACCAACACTATCTCACCACACTTCAAACCCTTAACATCTCGATCCATAATCTCAACAGGTTTCTCGACAAAATGAAGAGTCTTGTCAACCTTAATCTCATCTAATGGCATATCTAGACTATCATCTGCCAACCACTTCTTTCCATTACATACATGAAACGTATCATGCACTCTACTTCACTCCTTAGGCAAACTCAACCGATATGTCTCAAATCCAATCCTTTTCGTAAATCTCAAATGGTCCTACGTATCTCGGTGCTAGCTTGCCTTTCTTACTGAAATGCACAACACCCTTCCAAGGAGATACTTTTAACCTTACAATATCACCAACACCAAACTCTAAGGGCTTACAACAATTATTCGCATAACTCTTTTTGGCGATCTCTTGCTGCCTTAAGTCTTTTCCTTAGTCAGAAAACCTTTTGGTAGTCTCTCGTTCTAGTTCAGGACCAATTAGTTGACTTGTTCCAACCTTTGCCCACAGAACAGGTGACCTACATTACCTTCCATAGAATTTTCACATGACACATACTCAATACTAGAATGACAATTGTTGGTATAGGAGAACTCAGCTAAGGCTAAATGCATACCCCGGCTTCCTCCAAAATCAAACACACCCATGCTCTCAGCTCACCATCCATCGCCTGATTTGTACGCTCACTTAGTTTACTCACTAGAGAATGATAAGTCATACTCATCTACATACGCGTTCTCAAGACTCTATAACACGTTTACCACTATCGCGAAGTAAGTATTTCATCATGTTTCTTGATGATCAACGCGACACCCCATGGCTCTTTACGAACTCACCGAGCAAAAAGTCTCACCAACTCCTCCTTAATAAAATCTCCAGGTACCTCTGGCTGTTGCAACACTCTAATAATCGTTGACTACAACCTTTACATTCAACATTTCAAACACTTGCTAAAGTATCGGTATTCTCCTTCATACCCACTCCTCCATACATCTCTTGCTAAGGTAATAATACGTCTTATCCATTCTCGGATGTATCAAATACCTTGCATGATTGATGTCCTTACGCTTTCTCTTAATGAAACCAATAGCTGGTCTGCAAAGTACATTCCTCCATCTTCGTTCCTTTCCATTTACTGGTCTAAACCAAGTAATGATTCTTATTACATGTTCTCATCCTTGAACCTCTCTCTCTAGGCTGTCAACATCATCCTCGTAACTCCGAACTGAATTATCATAATCATTGCTCACCAACATCTAAGTTTCACTCGTTCACTCTCGCTCAGCGCTCTTACCACGATGTCCGCCCTTCCTTGACGGTGGCAAATCGGACAATAGTAGTCACTAAGAAATTCCGCACCCAACTTCTCTTCAACATATATTAGCCTCTTGTGAAATATATGCTAAAGATTCTTATGAACTGTATAGATAACACTTTCTACTCCATACAAATATCATCTCCAAGTTCTACTTCCCAACTTTAAATCATGTGTCACACAGTTTCCTCTTATGGATCTTCCTCCTTCGTGATGCCTACGCAATCTATAAAAATATAAAAAGGAATCGTCAATAGTACCTGCCAATCCTAAGGACAATCGTCTCTCAAATGGTGTCTTAGGTACTTTCCACTCTTCACCACTTTTATCTTACTAAGGTCCACAAACACTTGTTATCGTTGACCACCTTCCTGAAGAACGTACATCTTAAAGCTACACCTCTCACTTGAGCAACTTGGCAAACACCCTCTTCCTTTTCAACGAACAAATTGATAATCAAAACGACAATCTATCCTAAGTAAACGACGCGAACCATGAAACCGGTCGAACAAAAACGTATATCAACGAACTCAAAAGGGGTACGAATTACCGGCTAATGAAGTAACGAACATCAAAATCAAAGCTAGAAAAACACAATGAGAAATTTTCCCCCAATAAAAATAGACACGGATAAAATGTTCATGAAAACCCATACAAAGAAAATATAAAATACACGTACCCATAAAACATCCACAAACGTACCTCAACGAAGGAAACACTCGATGAACCAAATACATAACAAGTTTGGTAAATGAGAACCGTAGACAGTTCTTATTCCCGTACTCGACCTTCCCAACAACAAATGAACACCGTTTTTCACAAGAAATATCTTAAACTTATACATTTTTTTAAATATATATAAACCATTTTATGTAAAACATCAACATAAACTTTTTTTTTCACACTTCAGTTTCACCATAAAATTAATAGTTCCCAACAAATGACCTTGAAATTCCCAAAAATAATTTTAAAATACCATAAGGACTTTAACTCAACCCCATATACGAATGCGAAAGACATGGAGGAATCACGCAATCAAAATAATTATCAAATGAACTCATACCAGTGAACACTCACGCAAATACATTGCAAACCAAGCGAAAAACGCAAAGACTCATTCATACAACGATCAAACCAAAATCATAGAAAAACACCGATTCTAACAGGTCACAAAACATGTCACGAAATCCAATTGGTGTGCAAGTGAGGGATCAAATATCCACACCAACTCGACACGAACCAACAATACTCGAAGAATAGTATAACATTCATCTGAGGAAATGGATGTATGGAATAACCAAAGAAACGAACCAATATCCAACGAAACGAATTCGATTACCCAACACCTATCACAACGTAAAATAGAAAGAATATGGCATCTGTACCATCATGGTACGAATAGGAATGCCAACCAAAGAATTAGGTACACAAACGGAGTGACTACCAAACGAATCAACTTAAATATCACAACATAATTACCCACCGATAATTGAGGTATCAACATATAATAGGTAGGATGGAATCTTACCACCTACACACCCCAACATATAATGACTGCCCAAACGGTTAAGAGAATACTTCTCTAACCATACAGCCATCACCAACATGATATCACATACCATCTACCACAACATATAACAACAAACATCAATCAATGCAATAATGGTCACAAGTCCACGTGTGTGATACCCTTATAATTATGTCCGCGCCCATAGTTATAAGCCTATTCCACACCCATACTTACTTCCAAAGCCACACATCTCAATGATAATGCACATATACCACATAGTTCCTAATACACCATGCAATCCATGCTATCATACTTGCATATCCACTTGTGTCATGACGCATGTATAATTATGTTGGCCACCATAACTATCTATGCCCCCTTTCATAAGTGTACTCCCTCCTATGACAACACATCATGCAAACAAACATGGAAACAAAAACAAAAGACGTCGCAAACAATCATCTCACATGAAAAAATTCCAACGATCACATAAACTCTATAATCAAAATTACTTGGATAAGGTCGATCCAATATCCAAGAGTAATCACGCTCCAACATGGCTCCAGACGGCAAAAGACAATATACGAATTCCAAAACATAACACAAAACAAAAGACGTCGCATAATGGCTCAACTCCACTCTCGCACCTATCTCCCCACTCAGATCAATTCAACTTACTACTCACTGTGGACTCTAGATCCGAATCCACACCATTCCATCCTAACTCCCTTTCATCTTTACTCAACCACCCATTCATGTTTCCTACATGTTGAGGACAACATGCAAAACCATCTCTATTCTTTTATACCAATTCCGTATGATTCACAAGTGCATCCAAATCACAAGGTTTAGACTAAACCACCTCTCCTTCCTATGTGAAGTGAGGACACTACCAAGGGTATTTGGTAATGGCTCCAACTCTAGAAGTCATCGTGGTTCCAAACTTCTCCACTTCTTCTCCACCAACGCTTCCCATAAACGTCCTCTCCTTGTTCGAACATGGATACATGCTATCGAAAACTCGGATTCTGCATTTAGTCCGGTTCATCCTACGACCTCTCTCACATCCGATAAAGACAACGGTAGTCCAACGATGCATCTTACGCGCGGAGGACGATATAATAAAGTCGATATATACAATACTACGTATAGGGGATAGAATAGACGTCCAAAACTCAATAAAACATCTCATAAATATAGGAAAATAGACATATAAAATACTATACTTACACATAGATCCTAAATGCAACTATATAAGGGACTCCTATGTTATAGTCTAGGTTCAACCACCTAATTCTCTATAACCAAGGCTCTGATACCAATCTGTCACACCCCGCCACAGTGGAAACGCGCGGGTGTAACTTCATGGATATCATCACAACACATGGTGTCTATATAGAGAATAACTACATGCAATAAAAATGGCAAAGTATAGACACAAAATGTCATAACAATACCCGAAAGATAACAACATGATAAACTCCAAACACAAAAGATAACCTCTTCCAATGCAACTAAGGTCTCGTCTAACCACATCCTTCTATCTTATCCTTAGAAAGCTCACCTGAAAATGATGCTTAAAATGTCAACATAATGTTGGTGAGATTCATAGGTTTAAGACTCAAACACACTAGGCAACCAAAATCACTGTGATTATAAAATATAGCTGGACAAATAATTATAGTTATCATATAAGCTACATGTATCACAAGGTAACATCACACATAAGGCAACCATCGGGCGGAACGTGCCCACCGATCCAAATTCTCAACATACCGGGCCGGAACGTGACCCTCGCTCCAAATAATGGGTAAATTAATACCCTCCGATCGGACCACATAGCATAAAAATAGTGAGTAGGGATGCTACAATCCAATTAGGTCGTATGCACGAGCAACAGAGTAAGCACCCTCCCAATTAGACCACACAGCATTATCACACAACATTCCCATCCCAAGTTTAAAACAAGTTAAAATATGGGACTATGAACTCACCTCAAACCTTGCAGCTTCCACAACACAAATCACAAATCTAAACAACACAAATAAGTCCACGTTACACAAGGTCAAGCTAAAAGCTACAACCCATGTAATACCCATATGATGGATGTCTAAGACTCATATGACCCACCATGGATCTCCTAGACACCATACTAACCACTACCATAACTTAACACTCACTAGAGCCCATGCACTCTTAAAATCAGAAAACGCAAAATTTTTGGGTACATTCGTCCACATAAAATCACGACAAATAAAGCTCAAAAACTCACACTAAAAATTCACCATGGTATCTCATAATCATAGAAGCTAATCCCAGAAGGCCATGGACCAATAACACACACAAATACTCAAAAGAAAATCAAACTTGTCAACTACTCAAATTTGGATCTGAACGCACACCAAAAAGTTTTGATTTACATAAAATAGTTCCACAAGTTTTTATCGCGAATCTTTTTCGTGGTCGTCTAATATAACCTAATACTTAACTATTCCAGAAGGCCTAGTCAAAATACCACTTTTACAACCACAAAACACTATCAAACTTTTACCCAAATTCTGTTCCGGTTTGACAGCTTTGACACCTTAACAAAGAAAAATCAAAAGACCAACTTCCCGACCTGATATCAATCGTGGCTGGATTTTTTGAAAAGCTCTTTCATTAAACTTCAATTTAGACCTAAAATTCTTGACTTAACCCTTCACCATCTGTTATTTACACTCACATCTTTACAGCCATAGTATTCTGCCCAAACCCTAACACATAAACTAACGTATTTTACACTCAATTCTCTTCACCAATCATCATAATATAATCATTAATTGATCACAACATGTTTTAATTAATTAATTTACAGAAACTTACAAACCCTAGATCCATCATACTTAATATTACATGAATTTGAATAATTAATCAAACAATTGAACATGTATTTTAAGAATTTTACCTTGATTCTTGATTATTGCTTCCAAATTATAAACCCTAATTTTCTTCTTCCTTGGCCTCCCTTGAACGACCAAAATATTTTAAAAAAAATGTTTGAGGGTTCTTTGGTTTTTATTTATATTAATTATGGATAATCCTTGGGCCTAAGAGTCATATTTGGACTCAAATTGAGTTTCCTTTTTCCTCTTATCCCCCTAAATTGGCCGCCCCTTTTATTTATATATATATTTTTTTATCTATTTTTATTAAATTTATTTATTATACTCAAAACCTCATACTTTTCATATTCTATAAATACCCGTAACTAATCCTAGCGTCTTACGCGATAAACCTCAGTTTTTACGACAACCCAGAAAAATATCATTTCTAAAAATAAAGTTTCTAAAAATAGAATTCCACTCTTTTGAAACATAACTCATAAAACAAACTCATCGTAACCCACTAACGCTAAAACACTTGAACGAAGACTCGTTTCGCAAAAACACAAAAACACCAAAACTACACAAGTCATTTCTACACCACAAAGGTGATCAAAAATGAACTTTCCCAAATTCCAAACTTTCCAAATTACAATAAAAGTATTTACGCAAAGGGATTTAGTACTAAAACTCACCTATATCACTTCAAACACCTAAGACACACCAAACAAACGTCAACCGAGTCAAGACTATCTGTCAAACTGACCTGCCAAAACCATGGTTGTTACAACAAATATCAAATTTAATCTCAGAATCAATAGTATGACAGCAATGGAACAGTGAATCATCAAATCAAATCAAACTAAAATCTAAATGAGAACTAAACTAATACTAAGTTTAATTATATCAAAGTAAAGCAGAAATAAGCAACTATGACAAAGCCACACGACTACTACTAACTGATGCAGAATTAAATAAAATTAAATGAGAACTTACAAGTAAAAGCCCCCTCAGCTCAAACAGAGGGGGTTCACTATGCTAGCCTGTCTTTTGACAGGCCAATGAGCTCCTTATTGGCTGCCTAATATCCCTCAAATAAGCTGAACTTATTGAAATAAGCTGTTTGGTTGACCACAGTTGACTATTGGAGTTTTTGGAAATTTGATAACAGAATAAACTTACAGTAGGAAGTTTATATAAGCTCATATCAAACACATAAAGCTTATTGAAGCTGAGTTGAAATGAATTAAAACTATTATTTTTCTGATTTTTTTTTTTTTTTTTTTTTTTTTTTTTTTTTTGCTTTTTCAATATAAGGTGAACATAAACTGAAATGATAATTGGAAACAAACTAGATATGATTTAACTAATCTAAGGGAAACAGTAAATATGAATCAAACAGAAATACTTAAGAATTTAGAATAATAAATTGAAAAAAAAAACTAAATTGGATTAATCTGAAAATTGAGTACAATATTAAAAAGGAATTACAAATACTTGAAAAACAAAAAATTAAACAAACTTTTATATAAAAAACCTACACACAACTCTGTGATACAAGAGGGGTATTTATAGTTGAAGCTTGAGCTTGGGGTGAAGCTTCTAGGTTGTCCAAGTCATCAATCCTTGTGATGTTGTGTTTCTTTGAGTCCCTCTCAAGCCGTTTGATCACCCTTGGCCTCCAATCTTCAATTCACAGCCGTTTGATCATCTTGCACCCAATCATTTGGCACTAAATACCACACGGATCGCTGACATGGCAGGCCTGCCATGTCAGGTTCTTCTAGAAACACATGCAATTTGACCTCCGTACCCTTACTCTCAGTTAATTGGAATTTTACGTGCGTGAATAGTGTTTAGGGTTCTTCTTTTCTGGGTAAAAATGGAATTGGGGGGCGGGTTGTTGGGATCAAAGTTTTACTATTTTATCAAGTCTCGGTCATTTGTAACAATATTAGGTTGCTTAGTTATTATTTACTTTCATTTACCTTATGTATTAAGTTTACTAGGCTTAAGTTATGAAACCCATGGGCCTCCAAGCCCACACGATTTGATGAGAGGAAGGAGAGGGTGTGTTGCCCTAGCTCCTTCCCTATAAATAGTAAGCTTAGGTCATATGTAAACTTGGTTGGTTATTTGATATCTTAAGGAAACTTTTGCTCTCATTATTCTCTTATTCATATAATCACCCAAATCCTTATATCTATCTCATTCTTGTTTGTGTGAAATTAATATGGTGACCTAACAAGTGGTATCATTCGCCATATGAAGGTGTTGCTTGTGTTTTTCTTAGAAATCGAACTTCTATCTCTTTTTTATTTCGTTTTTTTTATAAAACTTGCTTACTTTCTTGCTTGTTTCTAGGTTTTTATCACATATTTGCTTATAAACTTGTGATACAAATCAAAACAAACAAAAAGTTCCAAAATTTCATCAAATAAACACGTATTGTATTCTTGTACTTATTTTCGAAAAAAAAAATCATTTTTGAAAAAGTGTATCAAGTTTTCAACTTTCTTGACGATCTTACTTTTTTATACATAAAAGTACAAGAATCTTTAAATAAAATTGAGTTTTTGGTAAGCTTTCTTTGAAAAACATAAATCTGTCAATTTTTCGAGATCGCTATATTGACCAAGTTTCGAAATCGCTTAAAATTGCTTCCAATCGACTTACGAATCGTGCACTCAGTATTTTCTCTCTTGTATAAGAAAGAAAAATACTTTGACTTTTGGATTTGTTTCGAAATTGTATAATTTCGAAATTTTGTACGTGAGATTGTGTTTTCGAAAATACTACATTTTTTCGAAATCACTTACTATCGCAAACTTTAATCAGTTTCGAAAATATTCTAAACTCACCAAGTTTCGCAATCTCCTTATTCAACAGTTTTCAAGATTATAATCATCCAAAGTTTCGAGATCTCTCAAGTTCAATTTTTTCGCAATCACTTAAGCATTTGATTTCGCAATCTTTGTTGTACAAGTGTTTTCGAAATTTAACCTAAACCTATACCTTCTACAAGATCCATCTTTTCACACAAGTGTTAAAATATGTCTCAACCACCGTACTACAACTTTAACCATCCTCAGCAACATCAGAATCAACAGTATCATCAGCAACAGCAACAATATCAACAATCACCACAATATTATCAACAACCGGTTTACTCACAACAACATCTTCTCATGCAACAACATCAGATGGTTCCAACAATCCTATCCAATGTCACCACAACAAAGCCAACTCCCATCTAAACCTACTCACTGGTTTGACAGGATGTGTGAAGTCATCTCAACTCAACAATCCAGACGTGAAGCAGGATCTATTGACACCCCACCAATGCTCACACCGGGTAATTATGTTCAGTGGGCAAGTCGATTCTTAAGGTTTATAGAACTCAAGAAACCCAATGGTAAGTACATGAAACAAGTTATCCTTGAAGGACCGTTTTAGTGGCCTGTTAACTACGTTGGCGGTGACCCATCTGCTGATCCTCCAGTAGCTCCAACTGCTGTGCTAGTTCCTGAGTCCTCACTTACTGCTGAACAACATCACCATCGTGAAGCAGATGAGTATGCTATGTCTTACATACTTCAGGGAATACCAAATATCATATTCAGAAGTGTTGATGCTCGGACAACTGCAAAAGCTATGTGGGAACACGTCCATCTACTTATGCAAGGCATACAACTAAACAAGGAAGACATGGAATCTAAACTTTATTTGGAATACACTAATATCATGATCTAACTAGTGGAATCACTTGAATCTTACTTTCATCGTTTCACCAATGTCGTCAACGATTTAGAGAGACATGAAGTACACCTTCCAAGGATCGCTGTCAATACAAAGTTTGTTAGTAGTCTGGGTTCTGAGTGGCAAAAGTATGTGACATTTGTGAGACAAGCTAAGAATCTTCATAGAGATCCATATGGTTTTTTGTACAACTATCTCAAGCTCTATGAGTATGAAGTTGAAAAAGATAGAGCCGCACGAGGAGGATATACACCACCACCTACTTCTAATCCCCTAGCACTCGTTGCTCAATCTCATGCTGCACATCCTCCGATGTCTAATCATGTTATGATCAGGAACATAATTATCTCAGTTACCAGCAACCTGCTACTTCACACAAAATGGTCCCATATGAATCATCCTCGCAACACGCTTCTCCTCAACCTCCTCCATATGACAACCATGATAGCATGTATTATTCTAATCAGATTGAAGATGATGATGATGACGTCAATACATTGAATCAAGTACTTGCTCTTATTGCTCGTGCTTTTAGCAAATTCTCTAACAAAACCAACAACCGTCTTCGTTCTTCATCAAATACAAGGAATCAAGCTGTCATTCAAGATGGTCGAGTTGAGATTTAGAACCTTAATCCTGGACGTTCAGGCTCAGGAGGGGATTTTGGAAATTCTGGGTATGGACAAAGATTCAACAACAATGGGGGATTCAGAAACAATTCAGGTGCTCCTCAGAAAAGAAATGACAATGTGGCAAATAGCAATACAGTATCTGGGAATGCGATATGGTGCTACAACTGCAACGAAAAAGGTCATATTGCAACAGCATGTCCTAAACCAAGAACCCGCGGCAGTCAGTTTCACAAGCAGGCATTACTAATGGCTCTCAAATATGAAAAGGAAGGAACTTTCAATGCACAAGAGAACAGTTTCTTTGCTAATGCTTACAACGATGATGATATGGAAGATCTTGAAGCCAATGCAGCTGTGATGCTTATGGCCAACATGCAGGAACATCAGTTGAATGATTCAGGCCCAGTGTTCACCACTGATGGTTTGTCTCAGGTAAATGACCTAACCACATGCTCCATAGAATTTAATGCATCACCCTCTGCTTCTGAATTAGATCAGGCGCAAGTTGTTCCATCTGAATCATTTTTATCTTCTCAAGAGGATGAACAATTAGACACAATTGTTATATTTGATGATGACACTGTCGTTTCATTTGATGATCCTATTGAGCAAGACAAAAATGATAATATTGAACAACATGAACCTTCTTCTGATTCAGATCCTGACTGTACTGTCATGGCCAAACAACTTAAAGAACAACTTCTCACTACTCACATAATGGACGAGCAAACTAAAGTTTTGAAAGAAACTAATGCCGATTAGAAAAAGGACATTGAATGTTATAAAATACAACTTTCACATTTTCAAAATGCAATTCAACGTGAAAAGTGCTTTGAAAAGTCATTTCAGGAATCATATGTCAAAGAACAAAATCTTCAAAAGCAAATATATGACATAATTGAGTCAAACGGTAAATTGGTTTCCAAACTGGAAAATGAAAAACATGATCTTCAAAAACAAGTTGTACAACTTCAAAAGGAACTTTCAAAAACACAAGAAGAGGTAACAACTTGCAAACAGGAATTTTATGAACATAAAGTGCAAAAACGAGAAAAAGAAAATTCTTTAATTGAAGAAAATATAGCTCTCGAACGTCAAATTAAAGCTTTTCAAAATATCGTTTATAAACATGGAGAATCTGTAACGACAATTCAAAAGTTTACTTTAAAACCAAGACAAGATAAAGGTTTTGCCCTTGGCGATTACAGGTCCACTTTTCTTCGCACTGCATTCAAAACAATTCCTAAGCTTTACAGTATGGACCAATTGATGGATAATAATGTTGTGCGTGTTATTGTACATAATACTGAAGAAGAATACGAACTTGAAGAAAAGAGTCGATCAAAAATGAGTCAAGTTGAATATTGCAAACTATATGATTACTCAAAAGCTCCTCACATTTCAAAATCTTTTGTTCCGTCAAGAGAAATACCTGAGAAATCATGGTATGTAATTGAGTCTTATGTTTCATCTTCCAATGGAGCTCCTGTCAAACCCGTGGCACAAGTAAATGGTCCATTACCATCTTCTGGTACTGTTACACCATTACCAACACAGTGTAAAGTTTTAGACTATTTTCAAACATTCATGAAAGGGATCGAAAACTTGGAAAATGTAATTGAACATCATTCGAAAATTAAAATTGCTACTTTTCAATCAGCTTACGAGCGGGAAAAGCGAGACATTTTTCAAAAACAAATTATGCCTTTAGTTCAAAATTTGCGTTACTGTGCTACTCGTTGGGAACAGGAACTCTAAAAAGAAGTTACAGATATGAAAAACATTTTCGCTCTAAATGAAAATGCAATTTTGGTTCAACAACGCAAAAACCGATTTTTGAAAACGGATTATGATCGACTCTTAGAAAAACTCCTCACAGCTGATATTCACACTCTTATCATGAATGATCTCTATTATTCCAGCAATGCTACGGTATTTGAAGATTACTGTGCTGATATTGATTTGCTGAAGTCTGAAGCTGAAACATTGAAACATAAATATGAAACGTTGCGTTAAAACAGTGATGATGTGAAAAACAAACTTTCAAACGAAATCTGTCAACTCAAACAAAAGCTTGATTGGTGTCAAGCTCAAAGTATTGAAACCGAATTGCAACTACGAAGTAAAACTGCTTTTCTAAAAAACAAACGTCTTCAATATGAAAAAGAAATTGCGGAGTTAAAAATTGAAAACGTCGAATGGCAACAAAACCGCAATGACATTCGTTATTACAATGGTTTACTTGAGTCTGATATTCAGGATAAAAATCACATCATCATTGATTTGAAAGAGAAAATTAAGCTACTTCAAAAAGGAAAGTTTGTTGACACCACAGTGATAGCACCAGGAATGTTTCAAATAGACAGAACAGATAAGGGTAATCATGCTAAGAGTTCTAATGTTAGTTCTTCCACTTCCACAGGACTAGTTTCCCCTAAGAACATTAGCAGCCCCAAGCCAAAATGTCACAACCCACAATTTCAGGTCATTTTTCCAAACTTCGACATTCTACTATTCACAAATTACTATTCATCGATCACTATTCATCGTTTTGCTATTCATCATTTTTTAGGTCAATTTGACATTCCGAGACACATTCAAAAATTTTACTATTCACTTGACACTATTCATTTCCGAGAGAAAACCACTATTCACGTGCATTACTCATGTCGTCGTAAATTTAGTTTACGAGTGTTCAAATTCGTATAACCGTATTGGTTAAGGGGCGAATTCATGCATTATTATCAGGGACATTTCATACGGACTAGAAATAGTCTGCATATCATCATTAGGGCACTTGCGTACTATTCCACTCGTAGGGTATTCAAATTATATTTTTAATATAATTAACGAATTACGTATGTTTATTTTTAAATAAACACTAATACGCGAACTATAAATGTGACTAACACGTCCGACACTCCCAACTATGATCCCAATATATTTTTATACTCATTTTTATAATATAAAAATTATAATATTAATTTACCCGGTATTTTGGAAATTTATTTATTTCGTATCGTACGACTAATTTAATTTCGACGGTTTTCATAAAAATTAAACAATAATTATCTAAACACTTAATATTTGTACCCAACATATTTTTGTAATTTTTATAACTTTATTTTATCCCGGTTAACTCCGTTAAAATTTATTTTTAGTTAAACCGGTACCCGGTACACTTTAAAACTACAACAAAACACAATAATACACAAAGTCTACAAAAGTCATACACCAAGTCTCCCCCCCCCTGACTTGCCGCCCCCCCTTTCCAATCACTTACAATGTTTACTTACACACTCAAGTTTCATTAATGCCTATACTAACTTTGTATAAAATAATAATAATACTAATAATACACAAAACTATACTAGATCTTTTTCATTTCATTTACAACTAGCCAAGGAAATCTTTTTCTCTCTTTTTCTCTCAAGGGTGCTCGGCCTAGGGTAATCAAGAAGCAAGAAACATCATTTTTCAAAGATCTAAGTATAATCTTGTCTCATAGTTGTCCTTGTTAGAGTTTTGAGATAAAAACTCAAGGATTGTTAGGTTTTCACCATCCAAACTTCATTAATCTTCCAAGTAAGTTTACAAAACTCATTTCATAATTTTTACAAGTTATTACTATGTTTATATATTTTTCTTACAAGATCTCATGCATATATTGGCTTATACCACTCCATTTTGTATATATTTAACTTTCAAGCCCTAGAAAGTGATTTTTGGTTAGATCCTTGTTAGATCTACTTGGTTTTGATGTTTAGGAACCCATGACACCCTAAGAAGGTGTATGGTAGGATTGACTAGTTTTGTGGTGATTGAAAGTGGTTTGAATGAAGATGGAACTAGATTAGAACCCTAGAAACGATTTTTGAAACATTAAAAATACCTACTGTCCTTATTTCTATTTCGTGGGAAAATCAGTGGCTAATGGTTAATTTTTGACCAAAGATTTAGAAAATACTTTCAAAAACGAAACTTTAGGCGAAAGAATGGATTAAAACGAGCTTATAACGAAGGAGATATGATTTTTGCAAATTTAACGACGAAAACTATTTTATTAAAAACTGCTTGCTGTTTGGCAGATTTCGACGTACAAATAGAGGCATTAAACGTAACTTAGAGGAGCCGAGTTATCAAAAATATATAAGTATATACAAAAATGAATCCGTGGATATAAAGAACGAGGAAAATGAGCTTAAAACGACCAAGTTATACCCGTTTTAACATCGTCAAAACTATATATATATATATATATATATATATATATATATATATATATATATATATATATATATATATATATATATATATATATATATATATATATATTTGGTCACAAATAAAAATAATAACTTACGCACTAAATGGTATATTTTCTAGAAATGTTACTAAGGTCTATATTCTTAACAAATGAATACGTATGACCCAAGAGAATATTTATACGACTTAACGACGTTATTTTAAGGTTTTCGATACAAGGAATTTAACCCTAACATTTTCATACAAGATAGTACGACAAGTTATATACTTCTATATTTGGATTTATTTTTCCTAAGTATGGAAACTATTTTACTATGACGATAACTAGTACTTCCAAATTACGAGTGGTATAGGTATCATGTGCATGTGCATTCATTACATTACGGCTTGATCTAAATTAGATCACGATTATTCATATAGGTTGCGGCTAGTGTTCGCGCCTCATTGTCCCGACTACTTTTACATCATTGTACCATCTTTGTACCATCATTTCGAGGTGAGTTCTCATAGCCCCGTTTTTAGTACTTATTTGATTTTAATCCCACGGGGGAGAATACATTGCACAATTATTTTTGTACATGCCCAAGTATTAAATTCCGTACATTGCTTAAGTTGCTAGTACTACCACTTCAAGTCCCCTTTATTATCATGGACCGTTAATTATATTGCCAAGTGAGAGTGAGTAGATAGATCTATCAAGGGTGACGCCTCCATTCGTGTTTGGGTTGCTCCATAAGGAAAACGAATGCATTTCATGTCTAATATAGTACGAGTGTCTGGTAAACACTCCTTTGGGGCATATTTTAGTACGTCTAGCTTCGGGGTCATGAGCTTAAGAGACAATGTAGCTTTTTGACAATTTGTCACTTTACTTTATTCTTGTGGCTTATGTACTTACGAATTACTTATAAACCTATGATTATTCACCAACTTTATGTTGACCGTTTTTCGCAATGTATTTCTCAGGTAACTAAGGCATATTCTCATGGCATGCATGGAGTCACTTTGTGTATCAAGGATGACGCGTCTCTTTTTGGATTTCATGCACTTATGAACTATCGTTTGATTGTACTAAATTATTTCCTTAAACCTTTTCCAACTTTTGGGACCTATGTTTTATAACTCTGAATATTTTGAATGAATCAAACGATGTATTTTCTAAACTACACTTTAGGTCGTTCAATATTTCTTGGTTTGTGTGCTATGATCCGTTACACCCTCAGGTATTCCATTCCGCTGCCATTCAGGTATTTTGGGGGTGTGACAGATTGGTACCAGAGCTAAGGTTATAGCGAACTAGGATGCATCATGGACCCTAGACTATAACCACACCATCATAGCATATCATCATTTCATCATAAGTGCATATTTACTTATTTTTAGGTGATGCCATTATACGATTTATTTATTTTTATTTCACCTTGATTATCACAGAGACATGTCTTCGAATCCAAACACTGTCATACTTTACTCTATATCAGACTCTGATGATGAGGGCTCTATGTCCTCTACTGCTGTTTCACCATTTGTTTCTCCTGCACCTGAGTTGCCACTTTTGGCATCAGATGATGACACCGAGCCTTTCGAGGAGGAGGAGACGGCTCCTACTCCTCATGTCCATCCTACTGTACCACTTGATATCACCCGTGTACCCACAGACATACCATCTCCTACTACTACTATACATTCAGAGCCGAGACTTATGTTTCCTAGGAGTAAGACTATTCAGGTTGCTAGGAAGAGTGTTCGTTATGCTACATCTACTTTTAGGACTCTCCCTAGTCCTACTGTGCCTACACCACCACCACCAGCCATACCCACTACTACTACTATATCTACCTCACTCTTGCCGCTCAGGAAGCGTGCAAGGTTTACCACCCCAGATTCACCTACTACCGAGACTGCTGACCTTCCACCACCACCAGTATACCACATAGGTGAGAGTTCGAGAGCGGCTGCGGCTAGGGGGCCTACAGCTGCTACACTAGAGGATCAGTTAGGTGCTCAGCAGGAGCAAGTTGATAGGTTGGGGTATAGAGTTGATGAGATTATCACTACTCGACTTGAGGCTGTCGAGGAGCAGGTTGAGGATTTGATTCAGGGCAGGGTTGGTATTGATGTGTCGTACCATGGACTCGAGGCACGACAGTTGAGGCATCAGGAGCAGATTGATCTACTTAGGGATGAGTTACCTGAGATTCGAGATAGAGCTCAGGCGACACAGGAGACTCAGTGGGAGCAGGTAGACCAGTTGGCATTGATTCGAGAGAGGTTAGTTGTATTGGAGCGCAGAGATGCTTCTTTTCAGTTACGAGTTCAGCATCTTGAGGAGATCGTGGTTGCGATGGATCGTGAGATTCGCCGCTTGAGGGGAGAGCCTGGACCATCTAGAGCACCTAGAGGAGCTTAGACATAGACTGGTATTATATTAGCTTTTATTATTTTCCTAGTCCCGAGGTGTGGGACATAGTTCAAGAACTTGTAGTCTTTTGGTTGTTGTACAAACAAATATATCAAGTGCGACTCTACTATGTTGGAAATGTTGTGCTATATATTATATCGGTCCATGTAGGCCGAAATTTTCATGTATTATATTCATGTGTTGTGATTATATTTATGATGTTTCGTGGTTGCTCTTTATTGTTGTCATATTTATACATGTTGTGGGTGTATACCTTTGGTACTATGACTATTTCTATTATGATTTTTCTCATGGTTATTTCCATTGTGATTTATCAGAAGTATGGCACCAAGGAAGAGTAAGGCTGCACCAGAAACACCCGCTATGACTCAAGCTGCTATCCGCAAGTTGGTCAGGGATAGTATTGCAGAAGCTCTAGAGATTGAAAGAGCTGAGGTTGCTGCTAGGGCTGCTAAGACTGCTTCTAATACAGGGGCAGTTGAACCAACTGCTATTAGGCGTGAATGTACATGGAAAGATTTCAAGATTAGTGATCCTATCAAGTTTAAGGGCACTGAAGGAGCGGTTGCTTTGATCCGCTGGTTTGAAAAGACTGAGAATGTTTTCCTCATGTGCGGATGCCCGGACGTCAGCAAGGTAAAATTTGCTACAGGTATGCTTCTTGATGAAGCTATGTCTTGGTGGAATTCGTATGCTCAGCCAATTGGTATGGAGAATGCTTACAAGCTCATTTGGGAGGAATTCAAGAAACTGATGTCTAAGAAGTTTTGCCCTCGTACTGAGATACAGAAATTGGAAGCAGAATTCTATGGACTTGTAACTAAAGGTGATGACATCGAGACCTATTTCAGAAGGTTTCAGGAGTTGGCTGCACTATGTCCAACTATGGTTCCTGACGATGAGAAAAAAATGGAAAACTTTGTTGGTGGATTACCTGAAAGTGTTCGAGGAGATGTGATTTCTTTTGATCCTCAATCAATGGAAGAGGCTATTCGTATAACTCAGAAACTCATGGTCCAAGTGGTAAAAGGAAAAGCTGCTGTCAACAACAATAACCGTTCAAACAACACCAACTACAAAAACACTCGAAACAACAACAACTATAACAACAATCGAAACCGCAACTATCCCAATAACCGAAACAACAAGCCAAACAATAACAACAACAACAAGAGAAGGTTTGACTACAACCAAGGTGGAAATGCTATTCAGCCACCACCTAAGAGGCAAGAAGTGGCAAGGGCCTATGCTGCAGGACCGACTGAAAGGAAAGGATATGAGGGTAATTTACCCAAGTGTGAAAGGTGTCAGAAACATCATAATCCAGGATGTTGCCCAAATGCATGTGGTAACTGCAAGAAGATTGGTCACCACATCAAAGATTGCAAATTTCCAACCTTGGGTGACAATCAGAGGCCACCAGTAACATGTTTTGACTGTGGAGAAATTGGACACTTTAGGGGTGAGTGCCCACAGAAGAAGAATCAAGGAACTGGGAATCAAGATGGAAGAGCTCGAGGAAGAGCTTATGTTATAGGAGGAGAAGATGTCAAAGAAGACCCGAATGTTGTTGCGGGTACGTTCCTCGTTAATAATCGTTATGCATCCATTTATTTGATTCAGGAGCGGATAGAAGTTTTGTTTCTATTGCATTTGCACCTTTACTTAACATAGAACCAACCCCATTAGACATTTCCTATATCGTTGAATTAGCCGATGGGTCTTTAGTTAACACCAACACCATTGTTCGTGGTTGCACTATAAATTTCATAAACCATCCATTCAATATAGACCTTATGCCCGTAGAACTTGGAAGTTTCGACGTTGTTATCGGTATGGATTGGTTATCTCGGCATCGAGCGAGAATTATTTGTGATGAGAAAGTTGTTCACCTTCCTTATAACGGTGAAACTTTGGTTGTTCCTGGAGAGCGAAGTGGAACTAGACTCAGTATTATATCGTGCATTAAAACCGAGAAGTACATAAAGAAGGGTTGTTATGCATTCTTGGCTCGCATCACGGAGAAGAAGTCGGATGAGAAACGACTTGAAGATGTGCCAATTGTTAAGGAATTTCCAGAAGTTTTTCCGGAAGAATTGCCAGGACTTCCGCCTACACGCCAAGTCGAGTTTCAAATCGAATTAGTGCCAGGAGCTGCACCAATTGCGCGAGCACCGTATAGACTTGCACCTTCGGAGATGCAAGAATTGTCGAATCAACTACAAGAACTTTTGGACAAAGGATTCATTAGACCGAGTTCCTCGCCTTGGGGAGCGCCGGTTTTGTTTTTGAAAAAGAAGGATGGAACTTTCAGAATGTGCATTGACTATCGTGAGCTGAACAAGTTAACGGTTAAGAACCGTTATCCACTCCCCAGAATTGACGACTTGTTCAACCAGTTACAAGGTTCTAGTTTTTATTCCAAGATTGATTTAAGATCCGGTTATCATCAACTTAGAGTTCGGGAAGAGGATATTTCGAAGACGGCATTTAGAACACGCTATGGTCATTATGAGTTTCAAGTGATGCCTTTCGGATTAACCAACGCACCTGCGGTATTTATGGATCTCATGAATAGGGTGTGCAAACCGTATCTTGATAAGTTTGTGATCGTATTCATTGACGATATCTTGATTTATTCCAAGAGTAAGGAAGATCACGAAGAACACCTCAGAACAATCCTGGAACTACTCAAGAAGGAGCAATTGTATGCCAAGTTTTCAAAGTGTGATTTTTGGATACGAAGAGTTCAATTTCTTGGCCATGTTATTGATAGCCAAGGTTTACAAGTCGACCCAGCAAAGATCGAGGCAGTTAAGGATTGGGCTACGCCCAAGTCTCCTACGGAAATTCGTCAATTCCTAGGACTTGCCGGATATTACAGAAGGTTTATCGAAGGGTTTTCTAAGATAATGAAGTCGTTGACAAAGCTGACACAAAAGAATGAGAAGTACGAGTGGGGAGAGAAACAAGAGTCCGCATTTCAGTTATTGAAACAAAAGCTTTGTAGCGCACCGATTTTGTCACTACCTGAAGGTATTGAGAACTTTGTGGTATATTGCGATGCTTCGCATCAAGGACTTGGGGCTGTGCTAATGCAAAACGAGAAGGTGATAGCTTATGCATCTAGACAGCTTAAGACACACGAGAAGAATTACACTACGCAGGACTTGGAGTTGGGTGCGGTAGTTTTTGCACTCAAGATTTGGAGACACTACCTTTATGGTACCAAGTGTGTAATTTTTACCGACCACAAGAGCTTACAGCATATACTCGATCAGAAGGAACTTAATATGAGACAACGTCGTTGGCTAGAATTGTTGAGTGATTACGATTGTGAAATCCGATATGACCCAGGAAAAGCAAATGTTGTAGCAGATGCACTTAGCCGAAAAGAACGACTCAAACCTTTGAGAGTTAGGTCATTGGGAATGACTATCATTTCGCCATTACCATCAAAAATTCTAGAAGCTCAGATTGAGGCTCTCAAAGAAGAAAACCGACCACATGAGAAACTTTATGGTATGCCAGAAAGCGAAAATGGCTTTGTAAAGAGATCAGATGGAGTGTTATGCTTCAAGGACCGAAGTTGGATACCACTCTATGGTGGAGTGCGAGAATTGATTATGCATGAATCACACAAGTCGAAGTACTCTATTCATCCAGGTTCTGATAAGATGTATCAGGATCTCAAAAAGCTTTATTGGTGGCCGAACATGAAAGCGGAAATAGCTACTTACGTCAGCAAATGCCTTACTTGTGCTAAAGTGAAAGCCGAGTACCAGAAACCGTCAGGACTACTTCAACAACCAGAGATTCCACAATGGAAGTGGGAACGTATTACAATGGACTTTGTCACTAAACTTCCTAAGACGTCAGGAGGTTACGATGCTATTTGGGTAATTGTTGATCGTCTTACCAAATCAGCTCATTTCATACCCATTAGAGAGACTTATTCCATGGAACAACTTGCTAGACTTTATGTCAAGGAAATAGTCTCAAGACACGGTGCACCAGTTTCCATCATTTCCGACAGAGATAGTCGTTTTACTTCAAACTTTTGGCGGTCATTACAAGATTCTTTTGGATCCAAGTTAGACATGAGCACTGCTTACCACCCTCAGACCGATGGTCAGAGCGAGAGAACTATTCAGACACTTGAAGACATGCTTAGAGCATGTGTGATTGACTTTGGAAATGGTTGGGCTAACCATTTGCCGTTGATCGAATTTTCCTATAACAACAGTTACCATTCGAGCATTAAAGCAGCACCATTCGAGGCACTTTATGGTCGTAAGTGTCGATCTCCAGTTTGTTGGGCCGAAGTCGGTGAAGTACAATGTACTGGCCCAGAAATGGTACAAGAAACAACAGAAAAGATAATTCAGATTCGAGAGAGACTCGAAACTGTTAGAAGTCGACAGAAAAGCTACGCAGATGTTCGACGCAAACCATTGGAATTTCAGGTCGGAGACAAAGTCATGTTGAAAGTCTCGCCTTGGAAGGGCGTGATACAATTTGGAAAACGCGGGAAATTGAACCCGAGATACATTGGTCCGTTTAAGATACTGGAAAGGATTGGTCCAGTAGCTTACAAGCTTGAACTTCCGACAGAACTTAGCAACGTACACAACACGTTTCATATTTCGAACCTCAAGAAATGTCTTTCGGACGAGTCTGCCATTATACCATTAGAAGAAATACAACTCGATGACAAGCTTAACTTTGTGGAAGAACCAGTTGAAATAATGGACCGCGAGATCAAACAGTTGAAACAAAGTCGAATTCCGATCGTGAAGGTTCGCTGGAATTCTCGAAGAGGACCCGAGTTTACTTGGGAACGAGAAGACCAAATGCGACGCAAGTATCCACAACTTTTCACCAAGCCAATTTCCGAGACCAACACTAACTGAATTCAGGGACTGAATTCCTTTTTGGATAGGCGACTGTCACAACCCACAATTTCAGGTCATTTTTCCAAACTTCGACATTCTACTATTCACAAATTACTATTCATCGATCACTATTCATCTTTTTACTATTCATCATTTTTTAGGTCAATTTGACATTCCGAGACACATTCAGAAATTTTACTATTCACTTGACACTATTCATTTCCGAGAGAAAACCACTATTCACGTGCATTACTCATGTCGTCGTAAATTTAGTTTACGAGTGTTCAAATTCGCGTAACCGTATTGGTTCAGGGGCGAATTCATGCATTATTATCAGGGACATTTCATACGGACTAGAAATAGTCTGCATATCATCATTAGGGCACTTGCATACTATTCCACTCGTAGGGTATTCAAATTATATTTTTAATATAATTAACGAATTACGTATGTTTATTTTTAAATAAACACTAATACGCGAACTATAAATGTGACTAACACGTCCGACACTCCCAACTATGATCCCAATATATTTTTATACTCATTTTTATAATATAAAAATTATAATATTAATTTACCCGGTATTTTGGAAATTTATTTATTTCGTATCGTACGACTAATTTAATTTCGACGGTTTTCATAAAAATTAAACAATAATTATCTAAACACTTAATATTTGTACCCAACATATTTTTGTAATTTTTATAACTTTATTTTATCCCGGTTAACTCCGTTAAAATTTATTTTTAGTTAAACCGGTACCCGGTACACTTTAAAACTACAACTAAACACAATAATACACAAAGTCTACAAAAGTCATACACCAAGTCCCCCCCCCCCCCTTAACTTGCCCCCCCCCCCCCCCTTTCCAATCACTTACAATGTTTACTTACACACTCAAGTTTCATTAATGCCTATACTAACTTTGTATAAAATAATAATAATACTAATAATACACAAAACTATACTAGATCTTTTTCATTTCATTTACAACTAGCCAAGGAAATCTTTTTCTCTCTTTTTCTCTCAAGGGTGCTCGGCCTAGGGTAATCAAGAAGCAAGAAACATCATTTTCCAAAGATCTAAGTATAATCTTGTTCTCATAGTTGTCCTTGTTAGAGTTTTGAGATAAAAACTCAAGGATTGTTAGGTTTTCACCATCCAAACTTCATTAATCTTCCAAGTAAGTTTACAAAACTCATTTCATAATTTTTACAAGTTATTACTATGTTTATATATTTTTCTTACAAGATCTCATGCATATATTGGCTTATACCACTCCATTTTGTATATATTTAACTTTCAAGCCCTAGAAAGTGATTTTTGGTTAGATCCTTGTTAGATCTACTTGGTTTTGATGTTTAGGAACCCATGACACCCTAAGAAGGTGTATGGTAGGATTAGACTAGTTTTGTGGTGATTGAAAGTGGTTTGAACGAAGATGGAACTAGATTAGAACCCTAGAAACGATTTTTGAAACATTAAAAATACCTACTGTCTTTATTTCTATTTCGTGGGAAAATCAGTGGCTAATGGTTAATTTTTGACCAAAGAGTTAGAAAATACTTTCAAAAACGAAACTTTAGGCGAAAGAATGGATTAAAACGAGCTTATAACGAAGGAGATATGATTTTTGCAAATTTAACGACGAAAACTATTTTATTAAAAACTGCTTGCTGTTTGGCAGATTTGGACGTACAAATAGAGGCATTAAACGTAACTTAGAGGAGCCGAGTTATCGAAAATATACAAGTATATACAAAAACGAATCCGTGGATATAAAGAACGAGGAAAATGAGCTTAAAACGACCAAGTTATACCCGTTTTAACATCGTCAAAACTATATATATATATATATATATTTGGTCACAAATAAAAATAATAACTTACGCACTAAATGGTATATTTTCTAGAAATGTTACTAAGGACTATATTCTTAACAAATGAATACGTATGACCCAAGAGAATATTTATACGACTTAACGACGTTATTTTAAGGTATTCGATACAAGGAATTTAACCCTAACATTTTCATACAAGATAGTACGACAAGTTATATACTTCTATATTTGGATTTATTTTTCCTAAGTATGGAAACTATTTTACTATGACGATAACTAGTACTTCCAAATTACGAGTGGTATAGGTATCATGTGCATGTGCATTCATTACATTACGGCTTGATCTAAATTAGATCACGATTATTCATATAGGTTGCGGCTAGTGTTCGCGCCTCATTGTCCCGACTACTTTTACATCATTGTACCATCTTTGTACCATCATTTCGAGGTGAGTTCTCATAGCCCCGTTTTTAGTACTTATTTGATTTTAATCCCACGGGGGAGAATACATTGCACAATTATTTTTGTACATGCCCAAGTATTAAATTCCGTACATTGCTTTAGTTGCTAGTACTACCACTTCAAGTCCCCTTTATTATCATGGACCGTTAATTATATTGCCAAGCGAGAGTGAGTGGATAGATCTATCGAGGGTGACGCCTCCATTCGTGTTTGGGTTGCTCCATAAGGAAAACAAATGCATTTCATGTCTAATATAGTACGAGTGTCTGGTAAACACTCCTTTGGGGCATATTTTAGTATGTCTAGCTTCGGGGTCATGAGCTTAAGAGACAATGTAGCTTTTTGACAATTTGTCACTTTACTTTATTCTTGTGGCTTATGTACTTACGAATTACTTATAAACCTATGATTATTCACCAACTTTATGTTGACCATTTTTCGCAATGTATTTCTCAGGTAACTAAGGCATATTCTCATGGCATGCATGGAGTCACTTTGTGTATCAAGGATGACGCGTCTCTTTTTGGATTTCATGCACTTATGAACTATCGTATGATTGTACTAAATTATTTCCTTAAACCTTTTCCAACTTTTGGGACCTATGTTTTATAACTCTGAATATTTTGAATGAATCAAACGATGTATTTTCTAAACGACACTTTAGGTCGTTCAATATTTCCTGGTTTGTGTGCTATGATCCGTTACACCCTCAGGTATTTCATTCCGCTGCCATTCAGGTATTTTGGGGGTGTGACACAAAACGCGTTAAGAAGACTAAAAAGACTAGGCTCTGGCAACGTAGAAGAGGAACATTAGAAGTGCAAGAAGTAGAAGCTCACCTTAGGAACTTGAATAAAACTCATGTTGCATCTGATTTAGATTCTAATCTGGCAAATTGTAATCAAAATCTTAATGTAACGAATGCTAAACCTTCAAATGTTTTAAATATTAATGCATCTTGTTTGTTTTGTCATCAAAGTGTGGTATCTGGTGATCATACCAAATGTGTAGCTAATAATCTCTTACATCGTAAAAAGAAACGTAGATCCGGCTTTCCTTCTAGGCCCACTACTGCCTCTAAGTCTACCCTAGGAAAAACGCCTACTACCGTTTCAAATGATGTTGTAGTCAACCCAAGAGCAGAAATCAACAAATCTAGGAACACGCCAAAAGCTAGTGCATTCACTAAAAACAAAGCAAAAATTAGTTGGAATTGGCAACGTTGGTTACAATACAAACCAAATTTTAAATGGATCCCTAAACTGTTAAATACTCGTGTTTCTAACCAACAAGAACCCACTATTTCTTCAGGTTCCACCCTTACTTCTGTTCCATCTCTGTCATCTAATTGTGATGCAGGTGGTTTAGATCGTTCTCTGGATTGTTGATAGCGGTTGCACCCGACATATGACAGGCAATCTCAAACTGTTAACTAACTTTGTCTCAAAGTTTATTGAAACTGTCAGATTCGGGAATAATCAATACGCTTTAATCATGGGTTACGGAGACTATGTGAATGGGAATATTGAAATTAGCAGAGTATATTATGTTGAAGGCTTGGGTCACAACCTCTTTTCAGTCAGTCAATTTTGTGATGGAGGCTTAGAAGTAGCATTTCGAGAGAAAACTTGTTTTGTTCGTGATCTACAAGGAAATGATTTAATGTCAGGAAAACGTGGCACTAACCTTTACACAATTTCAATGTCTGACATGATCGCTTCATCTCCTATCTGTCTTCTATCCAAAGCCGAAACGACTAAATCCTGGTTATGGCACAAACGCCTTTCTCACTTGAATTTCAAAACGATGACTGATCTCGCTCGTCACAAATTAGTTGAAGGTTTTCCAAGATTCCGCTACGCCAAAGATCACTTATGTCCAGCCTGTGAACAAGGAAAAAGTACCCGTGCTCATTTTCCCTCAAAACCTGAACACAGTACTAATCATGTTTTACAAATGCTTCATATGGATTTGTGTGGTCCAATGCGTGTTCAAACGATCAACGGTAAACGCTACATTTTAGTAATTGTTGATGATTACTCTCGCTGGACTTGGATTTATTTTCTTCGAAGTAAAGATCAAGCTCCTCAAATGATCATCACCTTTCTCACCAAAATACAAGTTCAGCTATGCAACACAGTCAGAATTGTTAGAACTGACAATGGCACAGAATTTAAGAATCAGACTCTAAGGTCGTATTTTGAGAAAGTGGGAATTGAACATCAAACATCCATTCCACGAACACCCGAACAGAATGGAGTTGTCAAAAGACGCAACAGAACGTTAGTGGAAGCTGCTCGAACGATGTTAATCAATGCTCAATTACCAGATTGCTTATGGGCGGAAGCTGTTTCAACCGCTTGCTACACTCAAAACCGTTGTCAGATCACAAAACGCCATCACAAAATGCTATATCAGATTGTTCACAAAAGGAAACCGAACATCAGTTACTTTCATGAATTTGGAGCTCTATGTTACCCAGTCAATGATCGTGATGATCTAGGTAAACTTAAAGCCAAGGCTGACATTGGAATATTTATAGGATACTGTGAAAATTCAAAAGGCTTTCGGATATGGAATCGTCGTACTCGGGAAATTCAAGAAACTATTCATGCTAATTTCGATGAACTCACTCAAATGGTTTCTGAGCACAACAGCTTAGGACCCGCAACCAACCGTCTAAACTTTTCGGTATCTTCGGCTGAACCGTTGTCACTTTCTCATAAAGAAGTAGAAACCTTGTTTGCTCCATTGTTTGATGATACGCCTGTTAACCGTCCATCTGAGGCCACACCAAATTCCGCTGCACATCGTGATCAACATCAAGTACCTGATACACCTCAACAAACAACAACTACTGTTGGAAGAGACGGTCCTCCAGTCATATCACCTACAACAACAGAACAAACCGGGTCCAACTCACGACAATCAGTTGGAGACTCCATACCTATATATGTTCCACAAACCGCAGAGCATGATCCAGAACCATTCATTAACCCATTTGCACAGGCTCAACCTGTCCCCGACATTGCTGAGTCATCTACACGCAATCTGGGTCCTGCTCACTTGCGAGATACTTATCAACTTCATCCCTCGACACACAAATGGACTAGAGATCACCCCTTAGTTCAAATTATTGGCCATCCAGATGCACCAATTATGACAAGACAACGCCTTCACACAGACGCTGAAACTTGCATTTATGCACTCACAGTTTGTGAAACCGTGCCTAAAAATGTCAAAGAAGCTATGACTTATGAAAGCTGGATTGAGTCTATGCAAGAAGAATTCGAATCCTTTCAAAGATTAGAAGTCTGGGAAATGGTTAAAAAACCTGAAGGAATCATTGTCATTGGATTAAAATGGATCTGGAAAAACAAACTGGATGTAGAAGGCATTGTCATACGCAACAAATCACGCTTGGTATCAAAAGGTTACTCTCAAGAAGAAGGAATCGATTTTGAAGAATCATTTGCTCCAGTAGCTAGACTTGAAGCTGTACGGATATTCTTAGCATTTGTTGCTCATCGGAATATGATTGTTTACCAAATGGACGTGAAAACGGCTTTTCTGAACGGTCAACTCCGTGAAGTGGTTTATGTCAGTCAACCTGAAGGATTCGTTGATCCTGAACGTCCCAATCTTGTCTGCAAGCTTAAGAAGTCTTTCTACGGTCTCAAGTAAGCCCCCAGGGCGTGGTATGATAAGCTTTCTAAATTCCTGTTGGCTAATGATTTTACACTAGGCTCGGTGGATCCAACACTGTTTACAAAAACATACGGGATGGACTTATTAATCGTTCAAATTTATGTCGATGACATTATTTTTGCTTCAACTAACAAAAATTACTCAATGGATTTTGCAAAATTAATGACAGATAGTTTCGAATGTCCATGATGGGTGAACTTACGTTCTTTCTAGGACTACAAGTTCATCAATCATCCCGTGGAATTTTTCTAAATCTGTCCAAATGTGCTCTTGAGATTTTAAAGAAACATGGAATGCAAAGCTGTGATACAATGAATACACCTATGGCCAATTCCACAAAACTAGATGCTGATATACATGGGACACCCGTTGACCCTACCAAATACCGAAGTATTATTGGGTCCCTCATGTATCTCACATCTAGTAGACATGACATTGTATTTGCTGTCTATATGTGTTCTCGATATCAGTCTAAACCAATTGAGAAACACCTCAATGAGGCAAAAAGAATCCTTCGATACATGGGAACCATCATTTGAGGATCTGGTATCCGAAGGATTCTGGTTTTGAACTAATAGCTTTTTCAGATGCTGACCATGCAGGATGCTTAGACACGCGAAAAAGTACATCAGGTGGCTTACAATTTCTTGGAGATAAACTTGTGTCTTGGCAATCAAAGAAGCAGGACTGCACTTCACTGTCATCTACAGAATCTGAATACGTAGCTATGTCTACTTGTTGTGCTCAAGTCATTTGGATGAGATCACAACTTAAAGACTATGGCTACCTATTCAATAAGATTCCGATTTATTGCGATTCCAAAAGTGCCATTGCAATCTCCTGCAACACAGTTCATCACTGCAAATCCAAACACATTGATCTCCGATATCATTTCATCAAGGAGCATGTCGAGAAGGGTACAGTTGAATTATATTTTGTGGGTACTGAGTACCAATTGGCAGACTTACTTACAAAAGCCTTAGCTCCATCAAGGTTTGCAAGTTTAGTTCACCAAATTGGTATGCAATGTTTGACACCAGAGGATCTGGAAAAGTTTCTAAAACAAAATTAAACTGTCAAACATCAAAACTAAAACTATCTTTGTAAAATAATTTTTCTCTTATAAACCTCAAAAACACAAAAATATTTTTCTATTACCTCAATTAAAAAAAAAAAAAAAAAAAAAAAAAAAAAAAAAAAAAAAAAAAACCGGAAGTATATCGCTTTCTTTTAACACCTTGTTATTTTACAAGTGTTGAGGGGGAGACACGCTCACATTTTTTCTCATAGTTTTTTCAAAATGGTATACTTGCATATTACCTTTAGATGCGTTGTTTCGGGATTTTGTAGATATCTCATATCATGTTTCCTTTTCTCAAAATGGTGTCGTAAGGTAGTATATCTTTGATACTCAACTTGCATCTAACTTAAGGACTCATTCTACAATATTTGTAGTTAAGGGACTAATAGTGACATTTTTCAAAAATTCCAAGATATAAAACAAAAACAAACACCCGTTTTTTTTCTAAAACTTCAAAAACAAACAAACTTAAACCTCTCTTTTGAAACCTACGGTCCAAAATCAAACAAGAAATCCGTGCTTTTAATCTTCAATTTGTAAGTTTCTTATCAATCTTGAGTATATTTCAAGCATAGGTTTTCGTTGAATTGAAAAATTAACGGTTTGATTTCATATTATATCGATTTGAAAACCTAGGGTTTAGTGAATTTCGGAATTTTACATAACGTGTTTGGGGGGTTAATTTTTGAAAGGGGTTTTGTTACATTGCATGTTTCTAACCTTCCTATATCATTTAATCTTACTTTCTATCATGTTTATGCTAAATTCGAAATCTAGGGTTTAGTTTCGATTTGGGTTTTGTGGTGTTGTTGTTTGTTTTAGTGTTTTTATTGGTGGGATTTGTTGCCATGAGTGTAAGAATCATTATTGTGACTTTTAATTTGACCTTTATCAATGTGTGCTTGATTCTCGATGAATAGGGTTTCTCGTTCATATTGGGTATATCACGTGCTTGCTTGTATGAGTTGATACTTGTGCCTAATTGCTTCATATGCATGTTTGTGATACACTAGAACTTGATATCTTGAGTGAATTCATGTTTTTGTAATTTATCGAAAACATGTTCTTGCATAAGTTTCGAGATCCTCGTACACGTAAGTATAACTTTATTCTAATTGTTGCATATCATCCTTTACTACAGGTTACATCATTTGGATCTCACTATTGCTATAAGAAATGTACGTTGACAGAACTTCGAGGATTCTTGTATAAGAATTTTTCGAAAACACATTTTCGTAATTACCAGCCTTTGTGAAAATTTTCAAAAACATAGTTAAAACAAGTATTTTCGAAAAAAAATTTCAAAGTGTCGTATCTTTTTGAAAATGTTCACTTTGTTATCTTTTCGAAAATATTTATTTAATGTGTTTGCGAAATTTTTTTCATCTTTGGTCATATTTTCGAGATCACAATTTAAGACAATTTTTTCGCAATCACTCATAATGAGTATTCTCGAAAAATACTTCAATTGGCCTATTCTCGATAAACTTTTATCGAAAACACATTTGGAAACATTTTCGAAAACGCTCACTATGCATGTTTGCGAAAATATTCCTTTTTTTGTCTGATTTTCGAAAACCTTGGTACTTGTAACTATTTTTCGAGAAAATGTAATGTCTTAAGGTGTTCGCGATATAATTAACTTTATGTATTGTTTCGAGAACATTGTACCTTTGTAATGTCGAAAACATGTATATTGTGATTATGATATCTATTTGTTGTATCATGTGATGATTATTTTGTGTATCTTGGATGATTTTTGTGCATGTGTGATCATATAAGTACTTCATAATTCTAAAATTATCTAAGTATACATCACTCATCACTATACATGTAATAATTGAACCATCCGTGCTTAAATGATTCTAAATGCTTATCTATAATCAAACTTTGCAACCGTGCTAACAAGTAACAAATCTGGATGTTTGGTTTATGATAATGCTTTTCAGATTAACATGGCTGAACACAACGAGAATGTCCCTGAACAAACTCTTCCACTACTCACCATGGATGACATCACTCCCGCTGACTACAATGTTAAGATTGGAAACAACAATCCTCGAGTTGACTTTGACAAATTGAGAATTCCTGAGAACTCGTGCAGGATTGTCAAAGATATTCTCCTTGCTCATCCATGCAAACATCTGCTCAACAGATCTACTTCAGTTCCTGTGTTTTACCTTCATCAGTTTTGGCTACGGCTAAGGTTAATTTAGAGTATGAGTCTTTCACTGTTACGCTGGATCGACAAGTCTACACTGTAGATCACGATGTCCTTCGTACAGTCTTCCTCCTGCCTCAACCTGACATTGAATTTGCTCCAATACTGCCTGAACTGGATCTCCTTGATTTCTTCATTGAATTTGGATACGATGTTGATGATGACTTACCTCTGATTAAACATTCCAGATTCAATGCAAAGAATATACGTCAGCCCTGGAGAACATTCTGTCTGTTAGTTGTAAGATCTATATCAGGAAGAAAAAGTGGTCACGAACATCCTAGACTTGAGCATCTACAAGCATTTTGGGGAATGGTGACCATGTCACCTATTGACTTTGCAGTTCCAATCATGAACGATATAGTCTACAGCATCCAAACCGGACGTGAAAAGACTATGATCCCGTTTACAAGATTCACTAAGCTTCTCATTGAATATTTCTGCAAAGACACACCTGAATTTATCAAAAGAATGGGAGACCCTAACGAGCCTAAACACCTCTTCGAGGACGACTTCACCATTTCTTTTGTCAAGATGACCACTTCCTCTACCAAGCAAAAGGGAATGAGACTTCCCGAATACCTTCTTGATGACAATATCAAGAAAAGTTTGAACTACAAATTCTACGACGATGCTTACAACGGGATACAGGAAGAAGCTACACTATAGACTCGCAGCAAAGGAAGTGTGAAATCTGGGAGTACTACAAGCACCACTGGCTCACCTCAGACTAAGTCAAAGCCTGCTCCCAAGACCAAACCATCTGCCAAAACCA
The DNA here is from genome assembly GCA_030686995.1 of Artemisia argyi. Taxonomy (NCBI): domain Eukaryota; kingdom Viridiplantae; phylum Streptophyta; class Magnoliopsida; order Asterales; family Asteraceae; genus Artemisia; species Artemisia argyi. The sequence goes on from CM060708.1 coordinate 253,482,477, forward strand.
AAACTTCCACCAAACCTAAACCTACACCCAAACCTAAGCCTGCAACCAAGCCAAAGAAGAAGGTAACACCAAAGTTCGCTCTTCAAGATGAACCTACACCGCCACCCTCTGAAAGTGACTCTGAGTTTGACACAGAATCTGAAGAAGAAGAGGAAGACTTTGAACGAAGAGTAAGAGTACCAGAAGAAGCATTTCCTGCAACGGAGATTGCTATACAACAAAGTCTTGAAACTTTTGAAGCAGAGTCTAGAAAGAGAAAAGGGATCACGATAAATGAACCAAATAATGATGAAGAAGACGAACCAATCGTTGAACAATTGGTCGACAAGCACAAATTGAAAAGTATAATTGTCAACACACGAGCTGAAGAAAAGCAATTTATCAAAGCACAGAGGGAAGCAACACTCCCCAGCCGACTTCAGTCTCAACCTTCACCACCACCTGTCGATCAATCAGAACATGAAGGAGCTATAAGCAGCATGGTTCCTCCCATTGTGTCCACAACTTTAGAACCAGCGTCACAACCTGATGACGAAGTAAAAGACACAGATGATGCAGGAAACATCACTATGACTGAGACTGCTAATGTAGAAGAGAATGTGGGCGAACAGGAGAACGTTGCTACGGATCTGGAATACGACCACTTCACTACTCCAGAGATTCTTGCACAGGAAGAAGAGGAACGCAGAAGAAAAGAAAAGGAAGAAAAGGAAGCGTTCGACACCAACATATTCCTTCAATCATCTTCACTTTCTAAGCAGACATCCTCACAGCAACCTCCACCTCCTCAAGACTCTCTACCAAAGGATCCGACTCCTCCAGCTTCTTCTTCAAGTTCTCACAACGAGTCGTCATCTGAATCATCACCTGAGCATTCATCTCCTACACCTTCTGAAACCGCATCTAAACAACAATCAATCAATGAACCGACTAAACCAGTTGATCTTCAGGAGCAAGTCAACACTCTCACAACCATGGTCACCGGTCTTGTTAAGCAAGTTGAAGACTTTCAGGAGGCAAAGCAGCAGATCGATAAGCTCATGAAAGCTGATTTGTCAGGAATGATCAGGACTTTGACACTAGATTATCTTACTGACAATCTGGTTGAAATTGTCACTCCTGAAGTTACAAACCTTATTGCACCAATCAGGGACAACTTGGAGCACAGAATCAGAAGTGTTGTAAAGAAAATGTTGTCAACAATACCATTCACGCTTCATCCTGCCAAAGCTTCTACACCAACTCCAACCATCCCTGAACCATCTTTCAATGACCTGCTTGCTCAACTCTACGACAAAGTTTCCTACAAAACCACACAGACAACTGAAGAAAAAGCACTTGTTGATGCTATTTCGGCCAACTTGTCTAAAGAGTCGTGCAAAGATGCTGCTGGAACCCTGAAGAGGTCAAGGAAAGATGACGACCCGGACCCGAACTCAAAAGGTAAGAAACATAAGTCTGGAACCGGTCCATCATCTTCTCAACAACCACAAAAGGATTCTACTCCGCCTGGAAATCAACAACACACTTCGGCTACTGGTCAAGGTCCAACAGATGAGGAAGAAACTTTTATGCACCCAACTGATGATTACCAAGGTCAACCCGATACCGATTACCGTGCCTCCCCTATTCCCGATTCTCAAGCTGGACCATCGTCACCATCAAAGGCTAAAGACAAGGATGCTACATCCAAGTCTAAGAAATCAAAGAAAAGAAGACGTCATTCATGGCTCGACAATGATGACACACCTGAGAATGATTGGTTGACAGAATTGGTACAAGCTCAACCTCCTCTTGAAGATGAAGAACCTCTTCCAGGTAATACACTACAATTTACTTAGGTTATTATGAAGGATCTTCAGATTGAGAAACTTACGAAGGCGGAGCTCAAAAGAATCAATCGGGATGCACAGGAATTCCTAAAATCCAGATCTGAAAACAAGATGGAATACGAATTTCACATGCAGAATATAGCTAGTGCAATGTCTGGCAAGTTTGACTGGCTAAACCCTGAAGTGAATATCGACATCAATTCCAAAAACCACGAAAATCCTTACTTCACCGATTGGACTAAACCATTACCTTTGATAGGATTTCCCGAAAAACCAAAGTTACCTTACATCTTCTTCTTCAACAAAGATCTTCGTAACCTCCAACTCACCCAAGAGAAATCTAAGAAGAAATATGCTTCCTCATTAACTATCTCAGTACCAGCCGCAAGATACGAAGTTCCAGCAATTGAAGAATCTACTCCAGTATTCAGCAACTCTATCGTAGCCTACGACAGAGATACTCTACACGGGATTCAGCACTGGCCAGAACGTCGTCGTCTCGGTTATACTCACAGATTAGACGAAAAATCATTGGAAAATGTGAAGCATAAATCTAAGATCATTGCTATCTTGGAGATTCAAGAGTCGAAATGGTTTAACTACATGTTCATGAATGAGATTGTAGTTAAAAGACAAGATGAAAAGAAGTACAAATTCTCCGAAGCAGACTTTCCTGACCTTTATCTAAATGACATTGAAGACATGTATCTAGAAAAAGTTCAAGGAAGAATGCGTAGATTTGATAGAGAAACTCAATACAACTTCATGGCATCTCTACTTCTCTTCATCCGACGATTGATAGTTTAAGAAAGAGTGGAAGATCTTCAGCTTGGAGTGGAAAGTTACCAACAGAAGATCAATTTGACTAAGCCACAATTCACATTTGATGGAATCTATCAAACACCATAGTATACTCTCATCCAAAAACCTTCATTTGGTTTCACCTACATCAACAGAAAAAAGCTACAAAGCTTCATGAGGCTCGATGAGATACACAAGTTCTATGATGTTACGCTTAAAACCGTTCGTGATGGGTTAGTCAAAAGGTTGAATGATGATCGCAGAAAGATAGCAAAAGGTGAAACTCCAAGGTGGAAATCCAGCTCCAGAAGACAAGTTCGTAACTTTGTCCATAAGATTGAAGAAAGGTTATTTCGTCGGGAACAGATCAGACGATTGGAAAGCTATATCGGTGTCAGACCTTCATTTCCTATCAGCCTCTTCAAAAGACCAGAACCACAGTTCACTGACTTTGATGCTCCACTTACTGATGAAGCTTAAACTGGTACACATGGGTATTAACCTTTCAATATTAATTGTTTCATTTGATTAAATTGTTATCACTATGGCTTGTGCACACATAACAGTGTACAACCCGTTCTTGTAAAGAAAGGACCCTGAGGTACGCATCAGTGCCTCAATCCTTATATAAGGAGCGAAGGCTTCTTACTTTTGAGTAGAGTTAATCAAACATTTTTCTGATTTTCATAACTCTGCTCAAAAGACAAGTATTTCACCTCAACAAGAATTCACTTGTTGAGGGGGAGCACCTGAAACAAAATCATCGTTCTTGAAATCGAAAGTTCTTGTTGAATTCTCCCCATAAGACTCAAAAGGCATATTTTAATCAAAAGATTGTCAAAAATATAATCTTATATGCTATTTTTGAGGGGGAGAAAAAATGAATGTGATTAAAATATGAAAGTTCCAAGTTGCTTAAAAGTCAAATCTCATGCGAGCTAGACTCAGAATTGACCCAGGAATTGACGAAACATAAAAGTTAATAATCTCGAAAGGACTTATCCTTGACGGGTAATAACATCAAGTTAGTTACTAGAGCTAGTTGTCACCTAAAAGCTGACAGTGGAACTCTTTAACTAGCCATGTAAGCGTGTCTGAAAAAGGATTTGTCTTAGTAGAAATGTACCATTTCGAGAAACTTTCTGTGGACTTGACCAGGCCGGGTAATAACTTCAAGCTAGTCTAACTAGTGATGTAAGCGTGTCTCGAATCGGTCGGGTTCACTGAAAGTGGATCAATTCAAAAAGTGCTTGTTCCTCCCGCATGTGCAAATTTATTAAATACTTTTGAGCACATGTGAAGGGGGAGCCCTTCATAAGATAAAACAAAACTCTCAAAGTGTTAAACAAAATGTTTGATAATCACAAACACTTTGAGATATTTTCAAAGGTTTCTTGGCTTTTGACGGATAATCATGGAGTTATAAGGTGATTAAGATAAGAAAAACCGTCCTATGATCCGCCAGAACCGAAGGGATCTACCCAAGGACATCACCAATAGTTAGAATTAGAAGTCCTTAGGTATGATACGAAAAAGGATTAAAGAATGAAAGGGGAAAGAAGGAGTTGAAGAATTAAAAAGAAAAGTAAAGAAAAGGGTGAAAAGAAATAGCCCTCCATATGTTCAACCTTAGGGCAGACACCGGGTTCAATTCATATGCTATTGGTTGTTGCTAAGGCAACACCGGTATTGAAGATAAAGCCATCATGGACCCAGTGACGCAATGCTCTAAACCTTCTTAACCACTCAAGTTCTCTTAAAAGAGCTTGTTTCATTCTCACGGGGAACCGGTGTAATCTATCGACTTATCTCTTAGAGGTGGTTGATATTGAAGAAGGAGACCCCTCCCTAGTCTCCGCATAAGAAACCTAAGTGTACACTTTTCGAGTCTAGAGCCATGAGATACATCAAAGATCTCTTAGGAACACTTAGCATTTCTACAACTGGTGTTCTACATAAATGGACACTAGCTGTAAATTATCGAGTCCTTCGCAGATCTTAGCAATCTGCCGAGAACGTTTATGAGAGAATTTACATAAGTATTTCTCAATGATTGAACGAAAATCCTGCCAGGGTCAACATCAAGCAGCCCTGACAGCAGGTCACTTCGGTAACTCCTTGTGGGTTATGCTTAGTGTTTGCGGTGGTTTCTTAGCGGTCTACAGTCGTGGAGTGATCCCCAGCGACTCACCCAGTCATTGAGCTACTTATTAGGTCTCGTAAGCTCCTTCGGGAGTATCTGACATGGGAACGGCCTTGATAAGGTTTAGAAGGAGTCTTCACACTATGCTGTTGACGATCTCTAATTCCTTATCTGTAAGTACCGGATGTTTTATTGCTAACTGTTTACCCGCAGGTACACATCATCTCTATGGTGACGGATTCCACATGCTCATACATGCATCTTGATGTCATCAAAAGCTCCCTCAAAGATCAACGCAACACAAAGTTCAAAGAAAGATTCTACGCCAAAAAGAAGAATCTACAGAGTATAAAGACTAAAGATCTAAAGTGAAAGAAAGGGAACTACGTGCATGTATAAGTCAGAATTCAATGATGTATGAGAATGTTGGAATGGCGGACTACCACCACAGACGCGGAAGTGACGAAAGGCAGACAACTTCATAACTTGATCACTATCACAACAACAATGAACAAAAAACAAAGAATGATGAATGATTTTTTGAAAGACGTCTAAAGCTATGAAGGTCAAAGATGAAGAAATGACAAAGACGTCAAGCAACCGTGATGACCGACCCTTAGGGGGAGATTGTTGGGATCAAAGTTTTACTATTTTATCAAGTCTCGGTCATTTGTAATAATATTAGGTTGCTTAGTTATTATTTACTTTCATTTACATTATGTATTAAGTTTACTAGGCTTAAGTTATGAAACCCATGGGTCTCCAAGCCCACACGATTTGATGAGAGGAAGGAGAGGGTGTGTTGCCCTAGCTCCTTCCCTATAAATAGTAAGCTTAGGTCATATGTAAACTTGGTTGGTTATTTGATATCTTAAGGAAACTTTTGCTCTCATTATTCTCTTATTCATATAATCACCCAAATCCTTATATCTATCTCATTCTTGTTTGTGTGAAATCAATATGGTGACCTAACACGGGTAATTTGGTTTCGGGGATTTATTGTTTGGGGTGTTTGACCGGGTTGGTTGACCGGGGTAGTGGTGTGGATCGGGTAAGGGATGTTGGGCTTTAAGGTTCTGGGATGGGGAGGATTTTTGGAATAGGATTTTTAGTGGATTTGGTTTTAGTTAGTTTTAGTAATATTATTTGACAAGGACCAATGTGGAACTTTCTGAAATCTTAGGGACCATTTCTGCCTTTCTTCAAAACTTTCTTCCAAGGGCTGATGTTGACATTCTTTGAATCATGGAGGGCCATATTTGACTTTTCTTCAATTATTTCTTCAAAGGACCAATTTTGTCTTTATTTGAAACTTGGAGGACTGAAGTTGCCAATTCTTCAAATATTTGACCAGGGACTAATCTTGCAACTTTATAAATCTCTGAGGACTTCTTTTTGACATTTTGAGCTTTCTTTTTATCATTAAGCTTCCCCGGCTCCGACTTTTGATCTTTTTTCATTCTCGTGCTCGTTTTTTTTCGGTTTTGGCTTTTGTTTGTCCGTTTTTCACATATCTGTACCTGCACATACACAAATGCAAAAACACACATTTTCTTGGCATATTTGGTTAGTATTTGGTATATTTGATCTGATTTAAGGTTTAAAAAGGATGTGTGAATAATCACACATCAGCCGTTGACTTCTTGTTGTAGTCGATTTATTAACTATAAACATTTAGATGCACAACAACATTCTAACCAGATTTTTAATTGGCTTATTAATTAAGTATTTACTTAATTTTCATAAAACATGGGCCTTTTGGAGTATTAGGCTTAAATTTCTACAATTTGTAGATATAAAAATTAGAAAGAAAAAAGGCCCAAATCTTCGACTATTTAACATTTATTGGCTATTTGGGGCCTTATATAATTGAATCTATGAATATGATGAAAAAAAAAAAAAAAAAAAAAAAAAAAAAAAAAAAAAAAAGGTGAGTGACTATATATATACAATGTCCTTGAAAATCGGGGACCTTAAAATTTTGGGAGCCTAAAGCGCTTGGTTTACTTGCTTTACCCTTGAGCCACCACTGGTCATACAAAAGAAGAAGAGGTCTAGGCTTTTAATGAGGAGACGTGAGTTAATTTCTGTAAAAAAAACAAACCAACATTATTTCTTGAACACCACAGGCACAACCAGTGTTGTTTCAAGAATAATTATTTTGACCGTATGTATAGACATCTTATGAAGTCTCCACCAAAGGTACCCTCCAAAGTCAATATTTATTTTGCTCAAGTTAAAATTACTCAGCATGGATTTTCAATTTTACCAGGAAGAAGAATAATCTGAAAAAGATTCTGAACTTGAGTTTGTGGAATGTGCTGATATCGATGATGTCTGATCTGAATGTTGTTTTAGAGTGGTTTTTATCCTAGAAGAAGAAATACTTGGGATGATTCAAGTGTTCAAGTTTCGATATATAAGTGTGGAGTATCTTGTCGGTGCCATCTTTTTAATTTAAAGAAAATTATGCTAGCAATTTCTGTTATGTGGATTTCTATTCCCAGAGTAGTTTTTGGTCAAAAGTAGAACATGGATAGTCCTTTGTTAATTCGGTCTTTGTTTTAACTAAATTTATCGCATGTTTTCTTCTTTTGCTCTAGTGATTTTTGGGGAGTGACAAAAGTACAAAAACATGACAAGGAACGGAACGACATATGAGGCACTTAACATTTGAAAATTCCTTGTGAGCATATTGGTTGAGTTTTCCCATTTGCCAAACAATTATGTTTTACATAAAAACGCCTTAGAAAATGAATTTGACTAAACAATTTGACATCTCTGTTGCTTGTTCTGATAGGTAGGAAAACAGGGTTTCATTTCATGGCATTGCATCCCAGAGACCAAAAACATTGTCTACAGATACAAAAGAGATGAGAGTAAACACAAACTGCATTTTGACCTTATACGAAATTCTGTTGATTTTTGTATAAGTTTTGCTTGTCTTCCACTCAAATGAATATGGATAATCTATAATGTAATATCCCAACCACGAAAAGCAACTACTATAAGCAAAAGTTCAGAATCCTTATGTAAAATGGCCCAAACAGATAAGAATGATATGTTAATATTTACCACCTTAAGATTAAACCAAAAAAGATATGGTTAGAGGTGAGACAAAACTCGAAAAAATGATGGTTGAGGTGATTACTTAACTCATGTTGTTGGCTTTCATGACTTATTCTTATATAGTAGCTGTGCCGCTATTATTTTTAACACAGTCTGGTGTTATGATGTCAAGGGTTCTTGGAACCATGACTTACTATGTGTTTAAGTCCCAAGAAGACACAAACAGGAAGAAGGAGATGATCGCAGACATTGGTTCAAACTCATGGCATCATTCGTCATTCTTAGTTCTGAAATTTGAATTTATGGTAAACTAATTTTCCTAACATCATAATTACTTTTAGGACAACATCAAAAAGTAAAAGTTCTTTTGCGCATACTCATTTAACTTTGTGCAAGTCTTAGGACATATATTCGTGTAGTTCTTTTTTTGGTGCAAAGGTGAAGATATATTATCGTTCAATCGTATAAGTTAAAAAAAATCATATGTACATCACAAGTATAGAATAGAAAGATTGGACAGTCCCATATCTTTTATACAAGCAAACCAGATACAACATTAACCTTTTCGTCACATATCAGACATGACTAGAAGATATCTGACATTACTAATCTCTGACAACAATACTAAAACAGAGCATTCAACATCCTTTTGCACTAACCAATGCTTAGAGCACCGAGTTACCTTTTTTGCATCAATACCATCCAGCTACATTTCCATCTTACCCATTGCTATGCTCACTCAACCAACACCCATAGTAAACACAGCAAGAAGGGTTAATGGCTTCACTAGGCACCCATTACCCATCCAATCAAGGTATATGCCAAAACAACCTACATTTCCATCTTTAGAATGACCTCAGCTGATTTGGGAACGCACTCCTTGATATTCGTGTAGTTCTTTTGGTGTGCCTTTTACACATGTCATCACATTGTTTCATTTTGTTGTTGAGTATGTTTATTTTAGAGAACTAGCAGGGTCCCCGCGCGATGCAGTTGCGGACACCCTGTAATTTAATTTTTTCGGTTAATAATTTATTTTATTTGTACGTTTTTTGGCAATAGATTTACTGATTAGTTTTTTATGGCAAAAGTTTGATGAAATTTTGCTTAGTTTGTATTATTTTATTTATTATTTATTTTATGTTTTTGTTTAGTAGTTTTCTTGGTTTGTACAATATGTGAACATATTTTAGTTTATTATATTTTTTTAGACAATAAATTTACGGATATCAAAAATTTCGTTTAGCTCGTGTCCGTTCGGGCTCGAGCCTGTTTGACACGTGCCCGTTCGGGCTCGAGCCCATTTGGCCCATTGCCTTTTCGGGCTTAAAATTTTGTATAATATGCTTTATTATTTGTATTAGTGACATTTAATGCAGGAATTGTGTTTAAGTTGGTTAGACAATATGCTTGATAATTTGTATTTCTTATGTAAGGGGTGTTTTGATAAGTGTATTAATTGTATTTATTGACTATTTATTTAATTGTATTTAATGTACATAATTCAATTTTAAGTCATTAATTTTAAACTTTAATGGCAAAGATAAAGTGGTGTGTACATGAAGCTACTAAACTTGTATATGTCTAATTATATCTCATTTATTGTATTAAATGTCTAATTGTCTTGAATCACTTGTACTTTTAGCATTGAAATGTGTAATGTTTAATTTTAAGTATTCTATTAATAGTAGTCATTCACTCATTCATGTTTTATAATATAGTATGATAATTTTCTTAAGTAATTAGAGTATGTGTATGTGAGAAAGTCATACCTCGTAAAATGTGTGAGGACCTCCTTTTATAGGCGAGTCCAATACTAGGGTTTCCTAGTGCCCTATTATTGTTAATAGCCAGAGTGGGACCCTTGTCAGGCAAAGATCTGCAGTAATCGTGATTGCGGACACATATCATCTTCCGCAACCATTGGCTGATCTGTTGGAGGACTGCGAAAGTACTCTTTAGATGATTTGCGTGTGTCTTTGTATATTTGGGTCACGGCTCATTTGTCATTAGGCTTAGTGGCGGCCTGGATATTTACTTGTCTACTTTGTTAGTCCGGAGCCCAAATGTGTATAGTACGGCCCAAGCCCAATATGTCTGTTGTCTGTATCATACGTCATTAGGTGATATATACGCATTAGTCGTACACTGGTACTCATTAACGTGATAAGTAATACTCCTTTTGTCTCATATTAATTGCCCAGTTTGACTTTTTCAAGTCTTTCTTTCTCGACTTTGACATTAAATATATATATATATATATATATTTTTTTTTTTTTGTTGTATAATGGTTGATGCAAAATATATGAATGAATTGGGTTTTAAATATATTTTAATTGGTATAATTTTTATCAAATATTATATAAAACAAACAAAAATATTTAAAATCAAAGTTGAAAAAAAAAAAAAAAAAAAAAAAAAAAAAAAAAAAAAAAAAAAAAAAAACTGAACATTTAATATGAGACGAGGGAGTAGTTAAGTAGGAATGTAGCCACAAAAGGCATCCATGTTCATGCATGGCTATAATGATCAGGGACGGAGCCAGGAATTAGGAATAAGGGGGGCCGAAATTTTTTTCTCAAGCTAACAAAGTAATTTAACTAAAGGTTAGGGAGGTCATTTGCCTATAGTTGCGTCATATGCTTAAATTTTATAAGGTAAATAGCAAAGCGATTGAGCGTGTTGGAGGGGGCCGAGCACCCCCTGGCTCCCCCACTGTCTTCGTCTCTGATAATGATAACGAAAGACAGTTCAATGAGTTCCTTATCTATATGTTGCCTTTTGCTATTGTCGGTAACTAGCACGATACATGATGAGATTCAAACATATAATCGCTTAATTGTAGCAATTCAATCTTTCTAAACGAGCTATTACGATGCAATGGAATTGAAATTCTCTCTCAAAACTTAGGGGCCGCTTGGTTGGGGGTTAAGGGGTGGGCAAAGGGATTGAAATTAATTTCGGGCCCACTAAATAACTAAAGAGGTGCTTGGTTGGAGGTAGGCAAAGGTATTGATTACCCACTACGGGGTAATCATCCATTATAGAGTAAAACGGGGGGTAAGGTATTGATTACCCACCTCCTCATTTCTTTGCATTCCCTTACCTTTCCCTTTCCCTTTACCTTTCCCTAATTTAAACCAAGCGGACCCTTAATTCATGTCATGTGAAACTTGTTCTCCAAGAGATTTTAGCATAGTTTTCATGAATAATAGGCTTAACATAAAATGTGGTAGAGATCCTAATCATATGAAACCATGCTCACTTTGTATGAAATTGTTTCTTACGTATTATACCAAAATTGAATTCAAAAATCTTTGTTCCTAGTCTGATCATTGACACATCTTTTTGGTTTAAGTTTTTTTTTTTTTTTTTTTTTTTTTTTTTTTTTTTTTTTTTTTTTTTTAACAATGGTTTCCGACCTTTTGTCCGACTAATCCACATAATTTAAACCCACCGCCACAGACGCAAACCGGGTAAAGCCCTCCCTTTTCAAGAGGTTGGCGTGGCTACTTCAGAGTTGTTGCACCTAGCATGAATTTAACTTACAAGTTGTCTGTAGTCTATAGAATGGAATTGAATGCATTCCTGACCATACGAAACTATCATCACTTTTTCACTCCTGAATCCTGATACCTTACTAGTTAAGGTCCACAAAAACGATTTGAATTCATGACCTCGATCTTAAGAAACTTTCAAATGTCGATCAGACGGCCGCACTTATGTTACACACTTTGCCACACTTGGATCTTGAACTCGCGACTAGCTATTGATCGGCACTTTTGATACACATAGGACATCGTTGGAAAAAAGGCATGTTGCTCAACCATGGCCTCAAAATTAATTGTACTAAACTCTAGTAAGCTGAAATTCTACACTGATTGAGTTACAAGAGAAAATAACCATGAACTTGTGAGAGATGGCGTAAAGGTTGAGTCGAGTGATGAACCACCTAAAGGCAACCACACGTGAGCATAGTCCTAACTGAGACTGGTCTAGTTGGGCATCTTTTATCACTTAAGTTCGGAAATTCAGACGTGTTAGTATGATAAATCAAACTAAAATTAAACTAAGGTGTCGTTTGTTTTTTCAGAGCTTTTACCTCTTCATCTGCAAAGCATGTCTGCAGAAGAAGAGGTACATATAAGCTCTTCATCTGCAAGAAGAAAACCGTTTGTTTTTTGTGCTATTGAAATACTTATTTTCTATTTTTTTCTATTTTTTTCAAGACTACTTTTTGTGTTATTGAAGTACTTTTTTTTTCTTTTCCTTTTTCTTTTTCACAAATTTTTTTACGTTTTCGTCCGCTTGTTACTGTTTTGGTACGTTTTCCACCATTTTTCTACGTTTTCATCTGTTTTTTACAATTTTGTCCATTTTTTTTTATATTTTCGCCTGATTTTTTATGTTTTTTATGTTAAAAAATAGATGAAAACGTAAAAAAAAAACATAAAACATAAAACAATAGACGAAAACGTAAAAAAACAGGCGAAAACGTAAAAAAAAATAAGAAAACGTAAAAAAACGGACGAAAACCTAAAAAAACGAGCGAATACATAAAAAAAACTAACGAAAACGTAAAAAACAGACGAAAACATAAAAAACGGACGAAAACGTAAAAAAAACAAGACGAAAACGTAAAAAACGGGCAAAACGTAAAAAAACGGGCGAAAACATAAAAAAACGGACGAAAACGTAAAAAATCGGACGAAAACGAAAAAAACAGACGAAAACGTAAAAAAAGGGCGAAAACGAAAAAAAAGAGACGAACACGTAAAAAATGGTCAAAAACGTAAAAAACTGGCGAAAACGTAAAAACGGACGAAGGCGTAAAAAACGGATGAAAACGTAAAAAAACGGATGAGGACGTAAAAAAACAAACGAGAACGTAAATAAATGGATATTGAGAAAGAGATGTAGGGTTTGTGAATGAAGAGGTAAGAAGTGAAAGAAGAGGTAATAAGAGGAAGGAGATGTCTGAATTTTGGAAGAGGAAAGAAGCTCTTTTGTCTAAAAAAAAAAACAAACATGTTCCTCTGCACGCCCGCAGAGGAAAGAAGTGAAAAGAGCCAATAAGAACTTATTTTGAAAAAACAAACGAGGCTATGTGGTTTGAACTCTGGAACATGTATAAGACAGCACCAAACTGACCAAAGTGATAGTATTCAAAACATTGTTAACACATTCAGTCAATGTTAAAAGCAACCAAGTAACAGTTTAGTTCAAAAACCAGCATATAAAAGTTATTCAATCTGTTAAACCGTTGTTTCTGAAACTAGAATATGAAAGATAATAGACTTCTGAAATGTAGATCTAAGGAGAAATGTTCTGTCGACTTGCAGCATCAGACTCTAGCACTTGGTCCCAGAGCCAAAATTGAGAAACAGAATGGGAAGAGAGTAAATTTAGGTGCAATTTGATAAAGCCTCTAAAAGGTTGCCAACCATAGTTTTATTAATTATGATACCCCTTTGTTTCAATTTCAGGAATTAGATAGCATGATAATTCCATCTCTCTAAATGATATATATGATATATTAAACCAAACGTTAATAACTTAATATCACAAAAAACATTGGAAATCAAAATGTTGTAAACTACAAAGATACAACTAAAAAAATACTTTCATTCACCATTGGAATGAAGAAGAGAATGATTAACCGGTTGTGGTTGTTCAGTTTGGATGCTCTGAAGATCTATTCTTCTTCTTTTTTGGCTTCCACTTTCAGTTGTTTCGACACTCAGATCACCTTCCTGCATGTAATTAATGCATAAGCACAGTGTTAACTAAACATCACAAAGGTGTCCTGGTACAACTTTTAGTTCATCATTTTTCACGAGATTTAAAAGAGAATATCCTGATTTTACATCTTTTTAAGAATATGTTTATAGAGAGTTGTCTAGAAGTCAAAATCTCTTGGCAGCTCGTACAGTCAAATGTTGACATTAAGCTAAGGTAATGCATGAAGATGGCCATTATAGCAAAGTATCAATTTAAATTTCCAGGAAATCAGTCATAGTTTGCACACATTGCAATCAAATTTTCTGCCTTTAATATATCAAAGCAATACTCTACTAATGCATAGTTTTATTAATTATGATATCTTTTTAATTTAAATTTCCAGGAAATCAGTCATACTTTAATATGAAGGTGTCGTTTGTTTTTTCAGAGCTTTTACATCTTCATCTGCAAACCATGTCTGCAGAAGAAGAGGTGCACATAAGCTCTTCATCTACAAGAAGAAGACCGTTTGTTTTTGTGCTATTGAAGTACTTCTTTCTTTTTTTCTTTCTTTTTTTCACTAGTATTTTTTACGCTATTAAATTTTTTTTCTTTCCTTTTTCTTTTTTACTAGTTTTTTTACGTTTTCGTCCATTTTTTTACGTTTTGGTGCGTTTTTATGTTTTTTTACGTTTTTGACCGTTATTTTACTTTTTTCTGTTTATTTACGACTTTGTCTATTTTTTTTACGTTTTCATCATTTTTTTTACGTTTTCATATGTTTTTTTACGTTTCGTCCATTTTTTATGTTTTGGTACATTTTTTTACATTTTCGACCGCTTTTTATGATTGTCTTTTTTAAATTTTCACCTATTTTTTTACATTTTCGTTTGTTTTTACGTTTTCGATCGCTTTTTTACGTTTTCGTCTGTTTTTATACGTTTTCGTCAGTTTTTTTTACGTATTCATCCATTTTTTACGTTTTTTACGTTTTCGACCTTTTTTACTTTTGTCAGTTTTTTTAAGTTTTCATCCATTTTTTTACGTTTTTGTCTGTTCTTTACGTTTTGACCTTTTTTTCATTTTCGTCCGTTTTTTTACTTTTTCGTTTGTTTTTTACGTTCTTGTCTGTTTGTTTACGTTTTCATCCGTTTTCTTATGATTTTGTCTATTTGTACGTTTTTTACGTTATTGTACGTTTTCTTATGTAAGAAAACGTAAGAAGAAGGTCGAAAACGTAAAAAAAACAGACGGAAACGTAATTAAATACGAAAATGTGAAAAAGATATAAGAAAAAGTAAAAATCGGTTGAAAACGTAAAAAAAAACAGACGAGAACATAAAAAAAGCAAACAATAGCGTAAAAATGGTCGAAAACGTAAAAAAACAGACAAGAACAGAAGAAAATATAAAAAAAATACCAAAAACGTAAAAATAACAGACAAAAACGGACTAAAACGAATGAAAACGTTAAAAAAAAGATGAAAACGTAAAAAAAAAAAAAAAGGCAAAAATGTAAAAAACTGTCGAAAACGTAAAAAAAATGGCGAAAACATAAAATAAAAGAACGAAAACGTAAAAAAATGGGCGAAAACGTAAAAAAAATGGACGAAACCGGGCGAAAACGTAAAAAAAAACAGGCGAAAACGTAAAAAAACTTAAAAAAAACGGACGAAAACGTAAAAAAAGAGACGAAAATGTAAAACAACAGGGCGAAAACGTAAAAAACGGACGAAAACGTAAAAAAAACGGGTGAAAACGTAAAAAAACGGACGAAACGTAAAAAAATTGACTAAAACGTAAAAAACTGTCGAAAACGTAAAAAAACGGATGAAAACGTAAAAAAAACAAACGAAAATGTATAAAAACGGATATTGAGAAAGAGATGTAAGGTTTGTGAAAGAAGAGGCAAGAAGTGAAAGAAGAGGTAAGAAGTGAAAGATAATGTCTGAAATTTAGAAGAGGAAAGAAGTGAAAAGAAGCACTTATGTCTGCAAAAAAACAAACAAAAACCTGTGCCCTCCCGCAGACAAAAGAAGTGAAAAGAGGAAAAAAGTGCTTATTGTGAAAAAACAAACGACACTAGTATGACAAGTCCTGTCATCCTCTGTATCAAATGGAAGACAGACTCGTCCTAAAAGTATATACTGAATATAATAACATAACAGAAAGGGATACATGAATAAATACAATGATTGCATGCGCAGCATTGTCATTGATAAGAAATAGAGGTAGATCTATAGTATACTATATGTATCAAACGAAAGGACCTCAAAACAACAACATAACTAAAACCCACCTTAGCATGAATCCTCTTTCTTTGAGGAGATACAAGGCTCTCCACGAACCTAGGCGCAATATTGTAGTCCCAAAGCGACTTCATGGACATAACTTTTTCCTGGAAAAGTAATTCTCCCATTCATTGTACAGCAACTCTTTCACTCAGCTTTTCTTATTAGTCTCCATCTCAATATCACCTGGTTCGAGTTTCAAAGACTCTTTTACAGTGTCGTTTTCTATTACCCATTTGTATCTGTAAGTTTGATAGTATCCATATTTATAAATTAACATGCATTCATCATGATGACTTACCCCGAGTCTGTCAACATCATAACATTCAGATTTCTGAGAATTATATGGTAGGGGAATTTCTCTGAATTCCTCTTTAGTTAAATCAAAAGAAAGAATTACTTTCTTCTTAATTTGATCTTTCATAAGCCAGTTAATTGTTCCATGGTATAAGATACAAGGGTTACAATTTTCAATTAATTTATAGTTTACATCTTTAATAAATTCCCATCTATTTGATCCCAACTTTAACAAATAAAATTTTGTAATCTTAAGTTTCTTGAACCCTACTATAACCTTGTAATCATCGGTGGATAAATCATACCCGAAACCGAAACATAATAATGCAGCTCTTTTAGGAATTTCAGGAAGCTTTTGCAGTTTTTTAACCTCTCTCGTAGAAGGATTGGCTACTTCAAGTTCATTATAACAAAGATAGATGCATAAAAGGCCATTCGAAGAACCAACAATATAATGTCTCGTTTTTCCAAACAATCTCTTTAAAGTCCTACAGCTTGCATCATGTATAGCGATTCTTTTATGTTCAATTTCATGATGCTTGTTGCAAGTATGGTTTAGATGAGCTTTGACAAAATCAGAACTTGATATCAAAGAATACCATGACTTACAAACGCTCTTGTATCTGAGTAGATTTTTGACATCCAATTGTGCGAGTATTTTCTCAAGCAAATCAAAGGGTAAAAACTCTGCCATTGGAAAAGCAAACAAGAAGTATACGAGAGGTATGCAGCCGATATAAATAAAATTTGCTGAGCCCAGCCCACAGCCTCATCCGAACCCGCTGATATACCTCTTCATCGTTACCTGTTTTCTTAAGGTCTTTGTTAGCCAACTCGACAAGTCTGTCATGATCAGCTAGATTTAGGTGATGCCACACCAATCTTCACGGATAGTTGGACACTACCATTAACAAAAACAAAACAAAAAAAAAAAAAAAAAAAAAAAAAAAAAAACAACAACAACAACAACCTAGTGTAGATATTTAACATAGAACTGCTGATTACTGATTTAATTTAAGGCCAAATGGTATTTTAGTACGTAAGTTTGATTAATGGGGTCATCTAAAGTTGCAATATAGTACTTTGAACTTGACAAACAAAATTGTCTACTACATTGAATTAAATCATTAATACAAGATAATAATGTGCCACCATGGTTAGAAATAGTCAATCATGTTTGTCAAGGTAATAGTCAATCATTTAGGCTTTACTAAATAGATATTTTTCTTATTATTTTGAAAATAGTTAATTTGATCTAATTGAATACAAGGTAGTAGTCAATCATGTTTAATTGTCAAGTTGAGGACACCGTGCTACATCTGTAATAGTTCATGTACTTGACGTTATATATCAGAAGAATTAATCCTGAATGCTATGAGCTACCCTTAGATGTTAAACCTTTTCTTGTTCCCTGAGATCCGCCCTTAATCAGACCACAAAAAGTTTTTTTTTTTTTTTTTTTTTTTTTTTTTTTTTTTTTTTAACGGTTGCCCCGGTAAAATAAGACCACACAAAGTTGATACTATATTATTCATTACAGATGACAATTCTACAAAGTATATACTACGTATTTTTTTTTAGAAAGACAACATATTATTAAGAATCCTGGAGAAAAGAAACAAAATACAATACAAGGCGTTCCGCCTCAATTAAACAAGGTAATTCTACAAAGTATATCTACTTGAATAGTTTTGTACTAAAATTAAAGTTTATACTCGTACCGCTCAACACGTCGGTACACTAGTTTTTCTTTTTTATCTCCTTTTTCTCTTATTAAAATCAGTTGTTTATGGTAGTATACAAATCGTAACGTGTACTCTAACAAAATTTAGCATTGTGTGTACATATTTCATGGAGCACTTGTTGGAAAATTGTTCATAATGGTGGGTTTGAATGACAATTGATGGTCATCAAATGCACTAATGGGTATTAACACAAAAGTTAACGTGTGATCATTTTGTGTTATGAGCCATTAGTAGGATTGATTATAATAATTATTTGACCGTTTTCTTTCATTCCTTTTACTTATAAATGAGAGTTTTTCTCATTTGTCGATATACACCGAAAAATACACATCTCATCATTCCTCTCGTTTTGTGTTACCATTCATATTTCTTGTGTATCCGGTTCGTAATAGAGGGAAGGCACGGTTTTGGATCGCTTTGATAACCCGTTTGTGCTAACGGAGTTATCCGTTGTTGTTGTATCCTGTGAGATAGAAGTTCACGAATCTCAAGCACCGTGGAGAGGACGAAACTGTCTTAAAGAAACTGTGAGCATCATAGGCCTCAACACTTTCCTTGTTTGTGTGTTTTGAGTCTCCACATTCAAAGATTTACGGTATCATTTCATTACACTTTTATTGTTTTATGTTATGGTTTATTTGTCTCTATTAGCAATATACACGTACTAGGTACTACAATGCAGGAAACAAAACCTATACGAGAGGAGACAATGCAACAACATTTATATATGTGATCTTTTAAGCCAGCCTAAGCCCAATCCCATCAATATAAAGCTGCTAATTATTTACACTGGAAAATTAATGACATTTGCTCACTAAAGGCAAGTGTGAGCAAATGATAAAAAATAATCACTGAAAGCTATTTTATATATGTGTAATAAAAATACAACAATATATGCATCAGTTCCAAATCAGAATTACCTTACAGAATTTCCATATATGTGTAATTCGTTATATATATATGGGGACCTAATTAATCTGTTTTGCTACATTAGCTCATTATCTATCCACAACGCACAAAACCTTAAAATTACACACCACCTTAATAAAATATCATAACCAAAATTCACTTCAACTTGTCGATTTTTCATTTTTCGACAAATCAGCAATCTCAGCAAATAAATCCTAAATTCTATGCTCAAAGTCTCGTTCACTACATTGACGTTAAGCATCAACCTAAATTCACATCATTCATCATTTATACACATCTAATCTCTTACTAATTCAACTATTGAAATTCCATAATTCATCCATTAATTATACACAAAATAAAGTCCTAAAACCTAATAAGCACATATTTACAAACAAAGTCATCTGTAACAACATATCGGTAATATGATAAAATTTTAACTAACACAAAAAAACTCAAAAGAATATGTATTATACCTGACTTGATAACAAACAATTGACTACGGTTACGGTGACTATGGGTGCCGGAGGTTGTCAATAACAACGGTGGAGTTAGGTTTTATACATTTGGGATTCGGGATTATACGGTGGATGCGTATTTTGGTTAGAATGAGAGGTAGTGTATTTTGTTATAAAACAGTGTCTTAAATTTTCTTTACTTCGTATATATATTTTTTAATTTATTTTTTATTTATAAAAGGGAAGTGATTTGCACACTTCACAAAATAATTGGAACACTCTTATTTATTGTCTTTGGACATTTATATCCTCACAGTTACCTTTACATTTTCACCCATGTGAGGGTATAAATGCCAAACACAATAAATTTGAGTGTCCGAAACATTTTGTTGAGTGTACAATCATCTCCCATAAATTTTAGTAGGGAAAAGTTTTAGTGAGCAAATGTCACAAATTTCGTAGTGTTATTTTGAGATTATTAGAAGCATACCTCGAGAAGTACGAGACACAAAGGGTGCCCTTAGGCTAAACAAAGTGGGAAAGAAATGCTCCGTGAGTGACCGACTCATGAGAGTGAGTACCAAAACACAGGTCCAAATCGCGAGTGAGTGAAATATATATATATATATATATATATATATATATATATATATATATAAGCCTACGTATGGTGAGTTACTCACTATATTCAGAGATGTGAAAAGTGGGATTTTTATAATTAAATATTTGGTTTGTGATTGTGTGTTATTTAGTGTGATATATTTTTATAAAAGTGAGTAGGAGTGATCAAAACGGATGTATGGTGAGTGAGAGTGAGTGGAAATAAGAGTAAAGAGAAAGCTGGGGTTGCGCTGAGTTGACGGTGAATGAGTTGCTACCACTACTTCTAGTCTTAGTTGAAAGAAAACAATTTTGTTTTTTATAAAATGTTTTGTACAAAAGAAGGAAAATATAGATTACATTCAAATGAATTTTTCCTCCACACATTCTATACAAAACATAAAGCATGCATTTCTCAACTTAACAATGAATACAAAAACACATTTTCTGTTTTTCCTTGTTTCTCTTGTAACTCCCTATCCTCTCTTTTCCTTTACAAAACCGAAAATAAAAACTTATGAATTTTTTTCCCAACTAAATGCACTCTATATTTACTAACAACGATGACAAATCTTGTTAAGAACCTTATTACACGCCCTTGAGTAAGATCTAAACTTACAGCCTTTTGTTTATTACCAAGATACTCAAATACTAAGACACCACTAAGCCAAATGTCTAACATCACCCAAAATTTACCCCACAAATGCATAAATAAGCTTTTTTTTTTTTTTTTTTTTTTTTTTTTTTTTTTTTTTTTTCTGTCCAAAAAAAAAGATACTCTAACTGGGCTAAAAATTATTTCACTCTTTTTAATATGATCAAATGACCTCTTTTTCTGAAAAAACTTGACTATTCTCAAAATCACTTTTCAAATTTTCGATTTTAACCCCTTCTTTGTATGATGAAAAATGCTTTTTAAACTCACTTTGGACTAGAGTTGACGTATATTCAAATAGAAGAAAGACCATTGACAGGTAAATGTCATACTGGATGATTAAATAACATATTGATGAATTGTAGATTAGTCCATAAACGAGTGTTGATACTCGCACGTTGCTGCGGAATTCTTTTGTTGCCATTAGCTACGTAACGTGAAGTTAGTTACCTAGGAGTGACTTTGCAATAATGTCTAACACTTGGTCCACAAGCAGAAACTGAGAAAAATTATGTGAGGATTAAATTTGCAATAAACCGTTGAGATGAAAGACAAAGTGCGTAATTTTTTTTTAAATGTTAAAGTAACGGTCGTTAGTTAACAGCTGTTAAATAACTAACGGCTGTTAGTACTGTACAAATAGGACTGAATTTGCAATTGATGTATAACATAAAGGACCATTTATGTAAATTATGTGAGGAATAAATTTGCAATGAACCACTGAGATGAAGGACAAAGTGCCTACAAAATTTTTTTAAAATGTTAAAGATAACGGTCGTTAGTTAACAGCCGTTAAATAGCTAACGACAGTTAGTACTAAAAAAAATAAATAAATAAATAAATAAATAAATAAAAATTACTGTATCAATCACTGTAGCTACAGTGTCGCACCCATCAACCTCCCCACATTTATTAGTCCATAAATTCGAGTTTCTTTTTAACCCTTGTTTTTTGGTTATAATAGTACCCAACTCCACTGTACGTATACCATTAGTGAAATGTTCGTAACACAGGCATTCAACATCTTTACAGGCAGTAAATTTGTGGTTGTGTATAGATTGCAGCGGGCCGGCCATAGGAACTTTATAAGAAGACATAACCAAAGATGGTGCACAGAATCTAGCTAGTATGCCAAAATTTTACACTTAAATGGAGACATAAGCAACTATTTTGAAGAAGAAAAGAACCTTGACTTGTGAGAGATGCTGCAGAGGTTAACATCAGTCTCGAGTGATGAAGAAACTCAAATACGGAGCAACAGTTAGAACATGTCTAAAGACCTTCAAAAAAGTTATTCAATCCGTTTAACCCAAGTCTCCGTAAACCAGGTTACCCGATACACAAGATATATTTAAGGAGCAATTCTCTGTCAAGTT
Source organism: Artemisia argyi (assembly GCA_030686995.1). NCBI lineage: Eukaryota > Viridiplantae > Streptophyta > Magnoliopsida > Asterales > Asteraceae > Artemisia > Artemisia argyi. The sequence goes on from CM060708.1 coordinate 253,504,373, forward strand.
CAACAGCATTAATGTCTAACACTTGGTCCACAAGCAGAAACTGAGAAAAATAATGGAACCGGAGAAAGACAATACCTAAATATAGTTGCAATTTAAGGGCATAATAAGAAGAAACATTTCTTTCGATTTCACGAATTATATAGCATGATAATCAAAATGATATATGAAATTTAACCAAATGTCACTATCACAAAAACTGAAAAACATTAAAAATCAAAAGGTTGATAACTAGTCATTTACCATCAAAATGAATTAGAAGAGAATGATTGAGCGGTTGCAGTTGTTCAGTTATTCAATTATAATGCTTTCAACTTTCGAGACCTGTTTTTCTTCTTTTTTGGCTTCCACTTTCAGTTGTTTCGACATTCTGATCCTCTTCCTGCATGTAAATAGTAAATACATAACATAAGCTTAGCGTTAACTAAACATCACATAGGTAGCCTGGTTCATCTTTTACTTCATTTGTTCACGAGCTTAAAAGACGTACAATATCCAGATATTCAATTCTTTTTAAGAATTTGTTCATAATTAAAGAGTTGTGCAGAAATCAAAATCACTTGGCATTCAACATGTTGACATCGAATTAAGGTAATCCTTGAAGATTTCATTTGGACATCATAACAAAGATATATAAAGTTCAGGAAATCAGTCATAGTTTGCACACATTGCAATCAAATTTCCTTCGTTAAAAAAATTAAAGCTATATCTTACTAACGCATATGTGAAATTAGCATGACAAGTCCTGTATATCATATGGAACACGGACTCGTCCTCAAAGCATAAAATAGTAACATAATAGAAAGTGACACATGAATAAATACGATGATTGCACAACATTGAGTCATTGATAAGATATAGAGGAAAACCTATAGTCTGTACTTAGTATGTATTAAAAGAAGGCAAATCAAAATTTTCTTTTACTAAACTCTAGGTCAATTTGAGTTAAAGATATTTAGCTTTTCTTTTACACAATTTAAGTTTCGGAACTTAATATTTTGTCAATATAAGGTTTTTTGACTTTTCGAAAGAGGTTACGGGTCATATCTTTAGCCGAAATACTTTTCTTAATGCGCAACGTCAATGATAAACCACATTAATTAACCATTTTGAGCTAAAAACTTGACCAATTGTTGAATATTGGCTCAATAGTATCCAAGATATGCAACTTGATAAAGATATGAAATCTTTAGAAAGATATAGGATCTTATCAAATATTTACAAAGATTATGCAATCTTAGAATCCCAGCAAGTTGGAGCCAAGTTGCAAGCAAGTTGAGATGGTTTTGAAGCCTATAAATAGAAGGCTTTTCCATTGAGTTTTTCACACCAAAACACACACACAAGTAGTGTACTTGTAGTGTTTCCATTCTTCCTTTCTTTTGTTGTTGTAATATGTTTCTAGTATTAAGAAATATATAAAGTTTGTTGGTGTTTCATTCTAAGGTTCTTTCATATTATCTAAATTTTCAATAAGCTAATATGAGGTATAGTAGTGGTGTTGAAATATTCACACTCTTTACCTAGTCGGTGGGATATTATCGCGGTTATTCCACAACAAGTGGTATCAAGAGCCGAGGTTATTCTTAGTATGCTCTGTGGTTGCAATTAAATTTGATCCTCCACATCAGAAAAGAATTCCGTTGGTTTTTTGGTTGAAGCTATTGAAAATTAATTTGTACACGAAATGGTGGATGGCATACTTGACAAACCTTCCACATCGGTGGATCCAACATCTCCAAGTTGGGCTAGACCAGTCTTGACGAATGCAAGATTGGCGGTGGAGGTTTTTGATGGCACAGGCCATTTCGGTATGTGGCAATGTGAGGTTCTAGACGTTCTTTTTCAGCAAGGTCTAGACATTGCCATTGAAGAAAGTAAACCAGAGGATGTAGAAGAGAGGAATTGGTTAACCCTCAATCGGTTAGCTTGTGGTACGGTTCGTTCATGTCTTTCGAGAGAGCAACGATATGCTTTCTCAAAAGAAACATCTGCCTATAAACTGTGGGTGGCGTTGGAAGAGAAATTTCTGAAGAAGAATTGCCAGAAGAAGCTCTTTATGAAGAAGCGACTCTTTCGCTTCACTTATGTACCAGGTACCACGATGAATGATCACCTTACCAGTTTTAACCAACTCGTAACCGATTTGATGAATATGGATGAGGTGTTCAAAGACCAGGATCTAGCATTGATACTGTTGGGATCGCTTCCAGAGGGGTACGAGTTGCTTGAAACAACTCTACTTAATGGGAAGGATGATGTGTCTCTTAGTGAAGTTTGTGCTGCTTTATATAGTAAAGAACTTAGAAGAAAGGACAAACAGATTAGTTCAAGTGGAGACGCAGAGGTTTTGCTAGTCAGAGGTCATTCGCAGAAGAAGGGCACCGATAAGAGATGGAGATCCAAGTCGCGGCAAAGACTAAGCAAAGATGAATGTGCCTTTTGTCATGAAAAAGGCCATTAGAAGAGAGATTGTCCAAAATTGAAAACTAAGGACAATCATTACAAAGGTAAAGCTGTAGCAGAGGCGAATGTCACCAAGTGTGATGATGAAGAATCAGATCTCTCACTTGCAACATCGTCAACGAAGAATGCTTCTGACATATGGTTATTAGATTCCGCATGTAGCCATCATATCACACCACATCGAGAGTGGTTTAGTAATTTTGAAGAACATGAGGAAGTTGTTTATACGGCAGACGAAACTCCCCTCACTACTCATGGGATTGGTTCCGTTCGATTGCAGAATGAAGATGGAACAATTGTGACCTTGAAAGGTGTTCGTTATTCACCAAAGTTGAAAAAGAATCTCATTTCCGTTGGTACCTTAGAATCTAAAGGATTCGAAGTAAGAGCAAAGGATGGGGTTATGAAGATCATCTCTGGTGTATTTGTAGTATTGAAGGGTATTCGTAAAATAAACAACACGTATCACTACAAGGGTAGAACGGTTGTTGGAACTGTAGCAGCTGTTACTGATGGTGATAGAAATTCTGAAGCTGTGAAGCTATGGCATATGCGCTTAGGACATGCAGGAGGGAAATCCTTGAATTTGCTCATAAAGCAAGGATTATTGAAAGGAGTTAGTTCCTGTAAGTTGGATCTCTGTGAGTATTGCATCAACGGGAAAACAACAAGGGTGAAATTTGGGACAGCTATCCACAAGACACAAGGTATCTTGGATTATGTCCACTCTGACGTATGGGGTCCCTCAAAGACAAGATCTTTGGGAGGGAGACACTACTATGTGACCTTTGTTGATGACTTTTCCCGAAGAGTTTGGGTATACACGTTGAAGACAAAGGATGAAGTGCTAGGAGTGTTCATCAAGTGGAAAAAGATGATGGAGACTCAGACATGCAGAAAGATCAAACATCTCCGAACAGATAATGGTGGAGAGTATAAAAATGATCAGTTCACAAAATTTTGTGAAGATGAAGGCATCGTCAAACACTTCACTGTCAAACATACACCACAACAGAACGGGGTGGCAGAACGCATGAACCGAACTTTGCTGGAGAAAGTCCGGTGTATGTTATCCAATGCTGGGTTGGATAAAGAATTTTGGGCTGAAGCTGTGACGTATGCGTGTCACCTTGTTAATCGTTTGCCATCTACTGCTATTGATGGGAAAACACCATTCGAGAAATGGTATGGAAAACCTGCTACAGATTATGATTCCTTACATGTGTTTGGTTCCGTTGCGTATTATCATGTGAAGGAATCAAAGTTGGATCCCAGAGCAAAGAAAGCATTATTCATGGGCATTACCTCTGGAATCAAAGGCTATCATCTATGGTGTCCAGAGACAAAGAAGACGATCTTTAGCAGGGATGTCACCTTTAACGAATCTACCATGTTGAAGAAGGTAAATGCAATGTAGTCAGATGAAACTCCCAAAAAGGTGGAGTTTGAAAGAATAATTGCACCAGATAATTCTCCTGTGGTAGAAAGAGGTTATGAAGAAGAGGAGGTTCAAACCGAAGAACCTCCACAACAACAACATGAATCAATTGCTACCAGCAAGCCCAAAAGAAACACTAAAAGGCCTGCTCGCCTTAATGATATGGTGGCTTGTGCATCTTCAATTGCAGCTGATGATGTTCCTACTACTTACTCTAAAGCGGTTCGAGACTCAGAGAGCGAGAAGTGGAGGATTGCCATGAGCGAAGAAATGAAGTCTCTTCGGAAGAATCAGACATGGGAGTTGACCAACCTCCCAAAAGGGAAGAAGACAATTGGATGCAAATGGGTGTATGCAAAGAAAGAAGGATTTCCTAGCCAAGATGATGTCCGCTACAAAGCAAGATTGGTAGCTAAAGGCTACGCTCAGAAAGAGGGAATTGATTACAATGAAGTTTTTTCTCCAGTGGTAAAGCATTACTCTATTAGAATTTTGTTGGCTTTGGTAGCACAGTTGGACTTGGAACTAGTTCAGATGGATGTGAAGACTGCATTTCTACATGGAGACTTGGAAGAGGAAATCTATATGGTTCAGCCAGAAGGATTCAAAGTTGCTGGAAAAGAGCATGAAGTGTGTAAGCTTTATAAATCGTTGTACGGGTTGAAGCAATCCCCAAGGCAGTGGTACAAACGATTTGATAAGTTTATGATGGAGTCGGAGTACACAAGAAGCAAATACGACCATTGTGTCTATTTGAAAAAGCTATAAGATGGGTCCTTCGTATATCTTCTTCTATATGTAGATGATATGTTGATAGCTTCTCAAAGTCTAGACGAGATTGAAAAGTTAAAGACTCGTTTGAAAAGCGAATTTGAGATGAAGGATCTCGGTGAAGCAAAGATGATTCCTGGCATGGAGATAGTTAGAGACAGAAAATTGAGAAAGCTCTGTTTGACTCAGAAACAATATCTAAGAAGGATACTAAAGCGTTTTAGGTTTGACAAACAAACAAAACGAGTTAGTACTCCACTCGCTTCTCAATTTAAGATCAGTGCTGCTATGTCACCGAAAAATGATGCAGAGAGGGCATACATGGAGAAAGTGCCTTATGCAAATGCTGTTGGTAGCTTGATGTATGCTATGATATGTACTCGACCAGATATTAGTCATGCTGTTGGGATGGTGAGAAGGTATATGCATAACCCTGGTAAAGGACATTGGCAAGCTGTTAAATGGATATTACGGTATATCCATAACACGGTCGATGTAGGGTTAGTATTCGAACATGGAAGTAGTTAGTGGGTGGCGAGATATTGCGATTCCGATTATGCTGGAGATTTAGACAAGCGAAGATCTACTACAGGCTATGTTTTTACTCTGGCAAAAGCTCCAATTAGTTGGAAGTCTACCTTACAGTCAACTACTGCTTTGTCAACTACGGAAGCAGAGTATATGGCAATTACTAAGGCTGTAAAGGAGGCAATTTGGCTTCAAGGGTTGCTCGGTGAACTTGGAATCAAACAGAAATTTGTCACGATGCATTCTAACAGTCAGAGTGCAATTCACTTAGCAAAGAATCAAGTTTATCATGCAAGGACGAAGCACATTGATGTTCGGTATCATTTCATACGAGATATATTGGAAGAAGGTGGAGTCAGAATCTAGAAGATCCATACTTCTAAGAATCCCGCAGATATGCTGACAAAAGTAGTAGCTGGGATCAAGTTCAATTACTGTTTGGACTTGATCAATATTCGGAAAACTTGATGATTGGTTTTGAAGACTCCACCAACGATGGTTGACAGCGAGATTAAAGGAATTGGTATTTCGCCAAGGTGGAGATTTGTTGAATATTGGCTCAATAGTATCCAAGATATGCAACTTGATAAAGATATGAAATCTTTAGAAAGATATAGGATCTTATCAAATATTTACAAAGATTATGCAATCTTAGAATCTCAGCAAGTTGGAGCCAAGTTGCAAGCAAGTTGAGATGGTTTTGAAGCCTATAAATAGAAGGCTTTTCCATTGAGTTTTTCACACCAAAACACACACACACAAGTAGTGTACTTGTAGTGTTTCCATTCTTCCTTTCTTTTGTTGTTGTAATATGTTTCTAGTATTAAGAAATATATAAAGTTTGTTGGTGTTTCATTCTAAGGTTCTTTCATATTATCTAAATTTTCAATAAGCTAATATGAGGTATAGTAGTGGTGTTGAAATATTCACTCTCTTTACCTAGTCGGTGGGATATTATCGCGGTTATTCCACAACACCAATAACGTCTTTCCAAAAGTCGAAAAAGCTTGAAAATCTCACATTGCATACAAAATTAAGTTCAATACCTCAGATTGAGAAAGAAAATATTGAATACCTTTAAATCAGATTGATACAAAATTTAGTAGTTTGTATGCCATTTGCCTTTAAAAGAATGGACTTTAAAATAACAAGATAACTAAAACTCACCTTAGCATTATGGGGAGATACAAGGCTCTCCACGAATATAGGTGTAGCAATATAATCCTCGATTTGTTGCGAACGTATATCATTCCCGCAAAAGTAATAACTCTCCGGTGAAATGTGCTTCATCTCATAATCATCTCGCATCAGTTTCCAAGACTCTTTTACGTTGCAGTTTTCCAGTAACCATTTGTTTTTTCTAGGTGATCTATTATTATATATGCATAGACATTCTTTATATACCCCAAATCTGTTGCCTTTATATTTCATAGGATTATCAGGTAGGTGAATTTCTTTAAATTCTTGTTTAGATAAATCAAAAGAAAGAATCATTTTCTTCTTATTTTGATCTTTCACAGGCCAATTAAGTGACCCGTGACATAAGATACCACCGTTGCGATGATCAATGAACTTACAGTTTACTTCTCCAATAGATTTCCACAAATTCGATTTCAACGATAACAAATAAAAATGAGTCATCTTTCTTTTCCTGAACCCTGCTATAACCTTGTAATCATCTCTGGATGAATCATAACCAAAACCAAAACATAACAAAGCTCTTTCTGGTTTTTGAGTCAACTTTTGCAGTTTGTAGCCACTCTAGTAGCAGGATTGGCTACTACAAGTTCCTCGTAACCACCAAATATGCATAAAAGACCATTTGAAGAGCCAACAATTCGATAGTATGTAATATGCATCAACAGAGGGATTATACGCCAAAGGGCAGCAGTAGTTGCAATGATCATTCTATGTGCATTTACTTTATCCTTGTTACTAGCATGGTTTAGATGAGCTTTAGCAAAAAGAGGACTTAATATTAAAGAATACCATGACTTACAAACGCTTTTGAATCTTAGTAGATCTGTCACAGTCAATCGTATGAGTATTTCCTCAATCAAATCAAAGGATAACACATCTGCCATTCGAACAGGAAACCAAAAACTATACGAGAGGTCGAGAGGAGATGTAGCAATATTGGTTTTTTAGGCCCAGCCCAAGCCCATCAATGTAAAGTTGCTAATTCTTGATTTTGGGTATGAAATTTAGAAGCTTCCTCAAATGCTAAAAGTACAAGATGTTGATGTTTTATACAAGGATAATTATATGGAAATGTATCTAATTTGTTAGTTTTGTAGTTCTGTATAGTCTACTATTTTTTTGTAGTTTCAGGTACTCAATTTTTGAATTCACTTACTTCTGTATACCGAGTGAATAGTTGTGCGTACTATTTGACCATTTTTTTGTAGTTCCATGTACGCCTTTTGGGTATATCCGTTAAATAGTACAAACAACTTACCACCCGGTACATGGAACTAAGTAAATTCAAAAATTGAGTACATGTAATTAAAAAAAAAAAAAAAAAAAAAAAAAAAAAAAAAAAAAAAAAAATAGGCTACACTACAAGTTAGATACATTTCCATCTAATTATCCTTTTTTATGTGCAATAGGTGTGGAGTTTAGCATGCGCTGCTGCGTAGCAGGTTTATACATTTCTCTTTTTCTTAGCTCTATTTTTTACAAATCGATGATTACTCGCATATAGCAATGACGATTACACCAATTTGTGTATGCACTTATTTTTTTATGTATATATAAGTCTGATGTAAGTGAGAAAGAAAAAAATAATAATAGTTGAAATTATAATTAAGCATTTATATATTTAATAAATTTCATTGTCTTTTATAAGTAAAGGTATTATAGTCTAACAACATTATTATTCATTCGTTTCACTCCTGCCTTGTATGATGAAAAAAGCTTTTTAAACACATTTTACTAAAGCATGGCCTACCAGTTCCAGCTAGAGATGTTTCATCAAACATATATAGGATTCATTTGAAATTTATTACGAGTACCTTGATCGCACAAGCCTCTCTAGTAATAATGTTCATAACATAGGCATTCAACATCTTTAAAGGCGGTAAATTTGTAGTTGTGTAAACATTGCAGCAATCCGACCATAGAAACTTTATAAGAAGACATAACTAAAGATGGTGCACAGAATATCGTATGTCAAAATTTTAAACTAATGGAGACAAGCAACTATTTTGAAGAAAAAAAAAAAAAAAAAAAAAGAAGCATGAACTTGTGAGAGATGGTGCGGAGGTTAACTTGAGTCTTGTGTGATGAACAAACTAAAATACGCAGAGATTAACTTGAGTCTTGTGTGATGAACAAACTTAAATACGGAGTAGATTGTATGTTAGTTAACTTGCACAGCTGCGTCTCCTAGTTTCCCTTTCCATGGCTGTTGATTATGAGTTTCCAGTTTAAAAACTCTAGCGAATCGAAGGGGATTATTCGCCTGGACTTGAAATAGGATAATTGTGCATCTGATCACAAATGCTCTGCAACCCAGACCTATAACTTGGATGAAGCAACCTCACTCCAAGTTCTTTCTTCATACGCTCATTCACCACTCGTTTTTCTCCCCTCAAACTTACCTCTCCAGTCAATAATTCATTTGTAGCTGGAGACGCCACTTTCTTGATATCAGATGGCCATTTCTCACTAATCAGCTTATGAGCGTATGAAAACACTTCTGTTCTTGGGGCAGGGTCGTCATCCACAATGTTGTAAATTCTTCTGAAATAACAACAGAAATCATAGTACTCCGTATCATTTAAGTTGAACAAACCAAGGCTACCTGATGCAATAAAAATCATACCCTGGAGATGGTTTGTGAATGCTTTCATTCAAAGTGTTGCAGATATCAGCAACATGAACACGTGATGTGTATTTCTTGAATGATCTTCCTCTCTGAACATCTGATAAAACCCCTTTTTTGATAATGGTATCAATAGCACTGTACACATGACAATAAATCATATTATTAGACCAGAACAAACAAGTTTTTAAAGTTGGATCGCAATGCAATTATGTACAACCTTCTGCCAGGACCATATATCCCTCCAAGCCGGAATACATGTGCTGCGAGCCCAAGATCATGTCCTAAACTTAACCATCCCTCCTCAGCAGCCAACCTCAGTTTAAGCAATTCAGTCGGAGGGTTTGGTTGATAGCTGCAGCAAGATTATAATCCAAATAAGAATCTCTTATGCCAGTTGAGAGTGGCATCAAATTAAACTTACTTTTCGTCGACCCACGCACCACCACAATCACCATAAACACCTAAATATCAATAAGATACCAGAGGTTCAAGCATTGCTAAACAAAATACATTACTACAAACATGACTTTATAACTATTTGCATCGACAGATATATCTAGTTCCGAACGACCAAGTAATGCAGAATGAATTATACAAACCTGTTGTAGATAGATAACACAGCCATTGAAGGCATTCATTATTTAGTCTCTTTTTTAAAAGGTCGGCATGTTGAAGCATCTGCAAGACAGAATCAGTCAGGCACTAAATCATACAGTAACTTTGAACACCCAATTAAGTTACTACTAGATCAGATTAAGTATTACCGGATCACCGATATCTTTGCAAGGAGGGATGGAAACAAGGATATGCGTATATTCGTTCAAGATATCTACAACTTCAAGCCTAACCAATAGCATAAATTCTGTTACAAACTCTCTATATATCACTGAAAAACAACACAATGCACTAGTTCCATGTTTGGTAGAATGAATAGTTTGGAAGCTGGTTTAGCTTATATTAATGACTAGCTTTTTATCCAAATCTAATCCAAATGAGTATTGATTAAACACATATCTTCATCCCTTTATACTAGTAAACTTAACGCATTTTCACATTTCACATCCAACATTTATTTCAATCCCCAATTCTAGTTCTATCATAAACAGTGTAGTAAGAATGGTATTATAAGGCCAAGTAAATGGCGATTAGTCGCTACAAGTTCAGTGACCGTGACGAGTTGAGCCAAATTGGCCAAAAATATCGCTTTGGTCAAAATTCAGTCTAAACACTTCCGTGTTAACTTAGTCAAAACTCGGTCTGAAGTATTTGAACAAGAGTGTTAACGTTAGGACCCCTATGAACAATTTTATGGTCCTATGAACATTTACCATTTTACCTTACTACAACCTACAAGGTACCTAACCACTCGAGTTTTACAACCATGCTTATAATGTCCCAACTTTTCAGTTCATGATGTGCTAACTACATTATTTGTGGGGTGTTTGTTTAAGCTTACTTTGCTGGCTTATGAGCTTATGGACTTTTGAAAGCTCATAAGCTCAAATTTTTGGGGTCATGAGCTTATCAATGTGAGCTTATGAGCTTTTCAAAGCCCATAAGTCAGCCAAATAAGCTTTAAACAAACACCTTTTATTATCTATACTACATTATAATGCATTTGCGATTATTCTATAATTAGAAAGGCTTAAAATTCAGACTTTTTTCTTGCTTATTACAGAAAGATTTCAAAATTAATTTGTCATGAAGCAAGTTGATTAGGAAGTTTTTTAGGAAACAGGTTGGTTGTTCAAACTAAAATTATTTGGCTTAACCATCTCTAATATCTCTACTTATAAAACATGAAGACAACTAAACGTGTAACCAAATAACGCAAACTAGTAAAACTAAAATGATTAAGAAAAGTAGAAAACTAACTTAGAAGGAGGATCATTATTAGCATCAAATAAACGAACATCAAATCCCATATCCTTCAACTTCTCCTTCTTGGCAATGCTTGTACAAGTCCCAGATACATCCCTAAAATCAACCCAAGTAAACTTAAATAAGTACCAACTTAAAAAGAATAAAAATGCAATGTTTGAAAGAATATATATATATATATATATATATATATATATATATATATATATATATATATATATACCATCCTTGGTTAATCAAGTGTTGAGCAACAAACTGACCAACGTAACCCATTCCAAGTATAAACATCCTGTTTTGTGTTCCATTGTTGTTGTTGTTTATGTGATTTGAACAAAGTTGTAAGTTTGATGGTTTTTTTATTGACTGGTTGAACTGGTGCTGGGGTGCACTTGCCGGGAAACGTACCGCCGGTATGTAACATGTCTCCATTTCGGGTATCTAATTTTGGGTCGAGAATTTACTATGTTATGGGATGGTTATTGGGCCGGCCCATCTTATCTTTTTCTGTTAATAAAATAGAAAGGGTTAATACCAATGTTTAGAAAACTGGATTAGAAATCGACCCGGTCGAGTCACCGGGCACTGGGTTCAACCCGGTTTTCAATTTATTATTTTTTTATTTTTTCGACCGGGTCAACCTGGGTTTCTATTAAAAAAAATTGGAAAGACGAAACTCGGCCAAGTTTCAAGAACGAACTTATAAAAATGTACATATACAACACCGAACTTGTAAAACACAATATTTATGTTGCTAATTTTATTCAAAAATATGTGTTCAAGTCATTTTGATCAACACTAAAATTGTAAAATAGTATACTTCATATACGCAGGGGCGCAACTACATAGGGGCGGGGCGCCCGACCCCCCGAAATTTTTTTTGCGATGTAAGGGGTATATAGTTTTCTTGAAGAAAAATTTCGGTATATTCGGTTTCGACCCCCCAAAATTTCGGTATTACCCGAAAAATAGCGTTAGAAAAAAAAATTTAGATCCCGACCACCCACTGAAAATTTTCTAGCTTCGCCACTGCATATACGTTAGGTAACCCAAATATATACGTTAAGTAACCCAAAGGAACAAAATTAATGTTCATTATTTTAGGCGCATTTTTTTTTGAAAAGTTTGATGACATGTTTGTTTATAGTAATTGAGGTATGTAAATTTAATCGGTATTTCACTATTTTGTGCTCGATTTTGGATTTAGCGAGATTTTAATCTAGTCCCTATTAGTGGATAATTAGGCCTAAGCCCGGTTTTGAGCCTAATTATCAACTAATAGTCCCTTCTGGAGAACAATTTAAGGCAAGTTCGCTGTGTTTTGGTGTGTCTTTGAACAATTAGCAACTATTATGCCATTTAGTGTCTGAAATATAAAACTTGTTTGACAAGTGTCATGTAACACCCCGAAATTTGATTAAGCAGCGGAAGTCTAATCGGGGTCATTACAGTTTAGTACACAGTCATACTCATAGAAAATAATTCAAAAGATTGTCAATATCATTCCATGAAAACTCAAATATTCAGAGTTACAACCATTTTTCCAAAATGTTAAGTGTTTCACAAAAGTGGTGATGAGTTTGTAAAGAATGATATAATTATTGAAATAAAAGGGAGGTCTTGTGCCCTTTTGCCAGCTCCGTACCGCCGTGCTTGCTAGTTTCCTGAGATAAACATGCTTAAAAAGTCAACACAAAGGTTGAGTGAATCCATAGTAGTTTAAATAGTAATAGTGTGAACACAAGTCAAGCATTTGAAATAAACAAGCCAAGATAGACAGGTCTTGACTAAATCGGGTGTAATATTGCTCCTAAGCCTCACAAAACGCAAGCCTTAACATTGATTTGACATATCATAAAGATAATAACAATCATCTACACCACAGTGGATGTAAATGACAGGGGCCCTCGGTGACAGGAAATGTGCCAAATTTCCATAATACCTCGAATATAGCACACCTCCTGCCAAGTGATCACCTTGACAGAGGTGGGCTGCCATCCAATAGATCTATCAACTATATTCGCGCTCACTCGCAAGTGATTAAGGTTCGTGATATGAGGGACTTGTAGCACAGGTGTCAACTTAGGCAATATCAGGTGATAACAGCATACAGAAAAATACTTGTGTTCGATTTATAGCATGTATCTCCCCACGGGGTTTAAAAACAATTAAAAATGTGGGACCATGAACTCACCTGAGAGGTGCGTGTGAATCACAACGGTGCTCAAAAGTGATGGTGTATTGCTATGACTAGCAATGAAATTCCTCCGACTTGCGACCTATAAATATATTGTAATCGGTGTTTTAGATTCGTGTCATAAATGACGTGTAATATATCACGTGTAAGGTGATATCCGTTTCGGGTGTCTTAAATTATATTCCAAATAACTTTACGTAGTTATTTGTTAGCGCTGATATGAATCGGTGTTATATATATATTATCTTGTTATGAAAATAATATTGTTAAAAATATTTATGATTAAATATTTTAATAAAGTTATATATATTAAAGTTTAAGAAATATATATATAATTATAAAAGTATATGAAATAAATAAATTATAAGAATAGGTCTTGTCACAAATCAACCCTTAACTTTATTAAAATTACACCTTTTTACCCTTTGGTTAATAATAATTACAATATGGTCCTTTTTGTACTTTTACATTTCTTTCCCTTTACTTTTAGAGAGTTACGGTTTGCACCCTTAATTACTTACAATTCGGCAGTTTTCAAAATAGTCTGAAGGTTTTCACAATTTGTCACTTTTAGTCCCTCATCGTGGGACTTTTGCAAACTTAGTCCGAAATCTAGTTTTTGAAAAAGTTAACTTTTATTTTATAAAAGTTACCACTTTTACTCCCTTTTTATTAGTAAAAACTCGGTTCTATGAAATCAGTTACCACTTGAATTAGTAAGTTTTATATCCGAAAATTTTATAAGGTTTTGGGTTGGGCTCGTTAGCCCGGTAAGGCCCATATGGGTGTTTTCTTGTTTTTAAAATCTTGTTCGACTAGTATAGGTTTGTGTTTAATTTTTGTGGTTCGAAGATGTACAAGCTTTGCATGTTTCGTGTTCTTAGTTGAGTTCGAGCCAAATAATGGGAGGGTCGAAGAAAATACGTACGTTATACGTGTAGAAAATGATTGGTGAAAGCCTTTCTAGAGGTGTCGAGTCATGTGGTGAAATGATGGTGTAGTGAAAATAACAAATTATCATATGTGTGTCGAGTGAATATGCAATGCTACGATTTGTAAGTAAAGAAAGAAAAGAGTGGTAATCGACTTACAACACCAAAAATGGTGGTGAAGAGTTCGTGTGTACGAGGCAAGTGAACAAGCAACGTGGTACTCTCTTCCCGTCTTAGTAATCCTTTAACCCAAAAGCTATCCAACTCGTACAAACCCAACTCCTTAGCTCGCTTTCTCCTTTGTTCTCCTCGACCACAATTACAACGTGAGACACTAGTATGCTTTGAGATTTGGATTTTTTTAGTGTGTGAGAAATTTAGCATTAAATGTGGTATTTATAGGAGGTGAGGGTGGTTCGATTGTCTCCATGGAACACAACATCAAACGCATGGCATTGTCCTTGCTCGACATTGTTGTCTCATAACCCTTGTGTTGTCAAGTCGAAAGGGTAAAGGTTTTGGGGATACATCTTCTTGTCAAGGCTAGACTTCTAAGCTTAATTAGGCATGTGTTGTACTTTAAGGATTAATTTAGGGAACATGTTTTGGTTAATGAAACACTCGATCCCTTGGGTAAACATTTAGCGTGAGTATTGTGTGTGACCAAAGGATTTTCGGCTCAAAGTGGTTCCTTGTAGTGAGTGACAATTCAATGGAGAGAGGGGTGTGTAAGTTGATGTCTTGTGAAGAGGAGACAATGATTTAAAAATCAAAGTGTGTAGCATTCCCTTGGTGGTGTTTGCTTGTTCGACTGCCATGCCACGAGAGAAGAAAAGAAAGGAAAACAAGACAAGCCTGGTGGGCTTGTGAAATTTGTGGCCCAAACCGAAAAAAAAAGAACATGAATGTAAAGTTGAAATGGACTTGTGATGTGCTCGGCCCAAGAAAAGAAAGAAAGGAAAAATCGTGTGGGCTTTGGGTGAGATCCGGCCCAAAACATCGGGGTGTCGGTGTCGTAAAACGTGTGAAATATGTACCTCGGTGTCGGTGTCGGTTTGTGAAAACCGTAAGTGTATAAACGGTGTCATCGCTTGTATATATATAATAATTTGTGAAAGTTGATGTGTGTGTATATATATATATATATATATATATATATATATATATATATATATATATATATATATATATATATATATATATTAGAAAAATCTCGGTGCTCAAATTCAGGTGTCTGGTTGCAAGTGGAGTTACCGGTGTTAATCCTCATTGGGTGACATCCAAGAGTGGCATATGGGTGATATCGGGTGACAATGCATAATCGGGTGTTAAGCAAACGGTGTTCATAACATTCGGGTGCCAAATAAACAGTGAACATAACAATCGGGTGCTCAAACAAACAGTGTCTCATGTAAAAAGTTTCAAATTAGCCCGCAAAAATGGCTTAGTATAGAAAGTGTTGACAATTAGCATTAATAAATGACCTGGGATTTTACGGTGTATTACAGTACCCACCCGTTAGATTGGATTCGTCCCGGAATCCAAAGTTGAATCGGTGCTCGGGGTTGTCTCATCAAATAGTTGTGGGTATTTGGCACGCATTTGATCCTCGCGCTCCCATGTGTACTCGGGTCCTCTCTTAGAGTTCCATCTGACCTTAACAATGGGAATGCGACTATGCTTAAGTCGTTTGACCTCCCTATCCATTATCTCAATGGGTTCCTCAATAAAGTTCAACTTATCATCGATTCTGATCTCCTTTAGTGGAATCACAAGTGTTTCATCCGATAAACACTTTTTCAAATTTGACACGTGGAAGGTGTTGTGTACTTGATGAGGCGAAAAATGATCCGTTTTTAGGGGGTCATTTAAGCCCGAATCCGACTTTATTTGATCAAATATTGCCCTAAATCGTTCCTTTTGTGATTTTAGGTGTTTGGAGAGTGAATTCTGGAAAAGAGGCTATTTTGGACGTTTTTGGAGCATAAAGTGAAGAAAACGGCAAAGTACCAAAAATCCAAGCTGAAAATACAAGGTGACGGCGTCAAGACCAAAAGCTTGACGGCGTCAGACATGAAGAATTAAATATCGAAGCTGGTGACGGCGTCATATGGAGAGGTGACGGCGTCAAAGTGGCCAAGAATAATTTACCGTGGGTGGTGACGGCGTCACATAGGCCGTCATAAGTGGATCAAGGCCGTCCGAGGAAGTTTATGGCGGCGAGGTGACGGCGTCAGAATTAACTCTTGACGCCGTCAGACTGTTTTTCCTATATATAGTTTTCTAGTTTTTTCATTAAAAAGAGAGAAGTTTTGGTGAAACCCTAAAGACGATTTTGGTGCCTCTTTCATAGGTTTTTCAAGGGTTCCAAACCCTTGAGACCTTGCATTGTAATTGAGATAAGTGTACTTTCAATTCAATCAATATGTCTATGTGTTGGTTGTTTATCTCTTGTTCTTGTCTCAATTCCATTATGCTAGGCTAGATCTCTCTTGTGTTTGCTTAGATCTAATGAAACCTAGATGTTAATTATGTGTTGATTACTTGTCTATTCTTGTTTTGAATGAATGATTTATATGTTAGGCTTAAGAAAACTGGCAGATCTCCAAATGGTAACATGCTTGAACGTCTTAAGAAACATGAACCGAGGCGTACTAGGTCTTTATTGGTTGTATTTAATGCATGAGCCACTGTTTACAATCCCTATAGTTGTGCTGGGTCATGGTGTAGGAGGAGATAAGAGCTCATAGAGTTGGGGAGTTATGTATGCCACTCCACGAATGGTATTAAGGAATACAACCCGTCATTCATACAAGTGTAACAAGTAATTAACATGTAAAAGATATCTAGGGAGTAGTGAAGTCTAAGTAAACACAATTTCTCCAAATACTGCTCACAACCTTAGTTTAATTAGCTTAATTTCATTTTCATTATTTTATTTTAATTATATAATAGCTTTGGGTTAGTTGAATAGCAACTAATTCCGCCCACTCCTTCAAAACCAGAGATTTTACTTGCTTTCATAAAAATATAAAAATACAAAAATAATCATCTCTCACCTCTAGAACTATTAATTAGGTTTTCTAATCCTAGCGACACTATTCCTAAGCTGAACGATCAATCCCCCGGTACTTGTCACTATACTATACTACAACGATCAGGTACACTGCCTGGTGGGGGTTGTAAGCTTCTCGGGATCCCTCGAGAGGTAAAGCAAGGTGCGATTCCCACGCATCAAGTTTTTGGCGCCGCAGCCCGGGGAATAGTTATTGTCTAGGTTAGGATTTCTTTTTATTAGGTCTACTTGCTAGATTCCTTTCTAGTAAGATTTTTATTTTTATTTTTAGGTCTTCTTTAGTCTATCTTGTTTCTTCGTGCCTTTGTTCGTAACTCTTTACCATCCGACATCATGGAAGGTGGTAACATCTTTGAACCCATCATCCCACCACAACAAAACCCACCATTAGAACCCCTTAGGCCCCGAACCTTAGGAGAGTATTCCCGACCCAGCCACCAAGGCTACCGAAACACCATTGAGCTCACCGGAGCCAATGTGACCCCCTTGCGATCCGACACCATCCGGTTGGTGCAAAGCGGATGTGCATTCCATGGACTTCGTTCCGAAGATCCAAACCAACACCTTAAGGACTTCCTCAAAATCGTAGATTCCATAGACCTAGGTGTTGAAACTAGAGAGACTACCCGTTTACGCCTATTCCAATTCTCTCTACGGGATCAAGCTAGTCAATGGCTTGAGCGTTTACCCGCGGGATCCATCACCACATGGGATGATCTCACCACTCGTTTTCTTGCTCAATTTTTCCCACCGGGGAGAACTACTAAACTTAGGAATGACATCTTGATGTTTCAACAACGTCAAAATGAATCTCTTTATGAAGCATGGACTCGTTTCAAGGACTTACTCCAAAAAGTCCCTCATCATGGCATAGATCTTTGGCTCTAAGTCCAAATCTTCTATGACCATATCGACATCTCCACGAGGCGAACCATTGACCAATCGGCCGGTGGTAAGCTACGTGATCTTAGTGCGGAACAATCATGGGAACTCATAGAAGATCTTGCTCTCTATGACAACGAAAGTTGGAATGATCCCCGTGATTTGAACAAAACGGTCAAGGCAATATCTTTGCCTTCGAACAATTCAAGCACTCCCGACCGTAGGATCATGGAACTTGAGGACCAAGTCAAGTTTCTCATGAAATCTTACGAAGCTCCGAAGCATTCAAGCCAAGTGAACAAAATCACTTCTTCATGCGAATTATGTAGTGGTCCCCATGACACTCGTGATTGTGTGGAACTCCCCGGAACAGCTTTTGCGGACTACGCATCCACGCGTACCGACGAAGCGGGAGATAAGTGGTACACTTTCAAGCCCGAGCCAAACACATACGGTGATTCATATAACCCCTCATGGAAAAATCACCCAAACCTTAGGTGGAAACAAAATCAACCCAATTCATCCAACCCACCTAATCGTTACCAATCAAACGGTCCACCATCCAACCGTACCTTCAACAACAATCCTTATAACAACTATGGTAGTACCAACAATCTTGAAGGATTGATGTCGAAATTTATGGCATCTCAAGAAGCTCGCATAGCTAGGTTTGAAACCGAATTCAACCAACAACAAACGGAGATGACCAACAAGATCGACAACTTGTTGAAAGCCCTCAACAACCAAACATTAGCCACACCTTGGAAGGACACTAGGGACACCAATAGTGGAATCCAAGTTAAGGACCCCTCATCATCCAAACATGTCCACTTTGTCAATGTTGTCACCATTAAGCCGATAGATAGGGAGATAGAGGAGAGTGACAAAGATGAAGTTAGAGTAGAAGCCAATAGTGAGGATGAGAGTAGGGAAGTTGAGGTTAATAAGGATAAGGAATTAGAGGAGGTAGAACCTATAGAGGAATATTTTGATAGGTTGCCAACCAAGGAAGAACGGGAATACCATAAGGATTTATTCGATAGTCCCGAGACAACATATATCTTTGGCGATCCCCTGATCAAAATGGGAGACCCCTCTAATATTAACATCCCATGCAATATCGGGCACATGCATATATGGAAAGCTTACATAGACCCTAGATCCCCCGTGAACATCATGTCTAGGACTTATTACAATTGGGTGATGAAGAAGCAACTCAATTTTAGGATAATGCCCGGTAAAAGTTGGATAAGTAATTTTGCAGGAAGAGTTAAGGGAGTACATGTGATTATAGGGAATCTCACCTATGAGATTGATTTTATGATAGTAGAAGACACGCGTCCGGTGATAGATGCTTGCCTAAGTCAAATAATATTTGGGAAACCATTTGTTGAGGCCACTAGGATGAGTTATGATCCGACGTTAGGGATAGTTAGGTTCAAGAAAGACAATGATGAGGTTGCTTATCAAATGCCCTACAAAATTGAGCAATACCGCCTTCTCTCTAATTTCGAAAAGGAACGTAAGCAAGCGGCTTATTATAGGAATGATGAGGATAGACGTAGAGGAGTAGAGTATGTTAGAAATAGGATGCTTGGTTTCTACAAAGAATGCTTGCAACTAGGTCTGGAATACAAAACTGGTTTAGAAGACGACCTAGAGAATGAAACCAATGATGAGATCACGTAGTAACCCACGACTTTGAGTCTAGCTACAAGACTCGTAAATAAAGAAAAGCGCTTCTTGGGAGGCAACCCATGTTTTGTGTGATTTTTATTTGATTGATTATTATTTGCTTCCGTATGCATGTTTTATTTTTATTGTTGGTTGATCATGTTTCTCTACTAAAAAAATGGAAATACTTTATTATGTTGTTTAGCCTAGTCTTAACTTCAACCTAGAGGTATTTTTGCAAAAGATAAGTGTAAGGGGAAACCCCAAATATGTTTTTAAGAAACAAACCGATCATGATTATCCACAATATTTAATGAACATGTATATTCGTATTTGTTAGAGTCAAATGCTTGTATTGAGTCATAATGAAGTTTTGCAGGATTTTCCAGGAAGTAGGACAAAGTTTTTCCAGAAATTTTCCGGAAACTTAACATAAGAATTTCTGCAGGTCCATTCTGACGGCGTCAGGGTTTGCTCTTGACGGCGTCAGGAGTTAAAATCTGGAAATTTTACCAGTTTTGTTTTTCTAACGGAGTCTTATGGTTTTTGTAAATTATTAAGTTTTATAATCTCCAGGAAATCTGCAAACTTCATTCCACAAGCATTATATCTTACTTTGTTTTCTAGGATTTAGTAACTTATATAGGATGTCGCCGATTTTACGCGAGGTTGCCTTGTCTACTTTTGTCAGGATTTACAGGTTATTTGTGACAAGAAGATGATTTATATTCTGGAAGGGAAGCTTTGATTGTTCGTTTTCTTGGAAGAAGATTTAACCTGGCCAACTAAAATCCATACCGAGCGAATCAGGGGAGTATTTGATTTCATTCTCTTTACTTTTTAACTTTTACATTCTTTACTTGAACATTGGGGACAATGTTCATCTTAAGTGTAAGGGGAGGGTAAAAAGATGATACCTTACATATGCACTTTCGCTTGAGTTTATTTTGTTTGATAGTAGATGAGTAATAAAACTACGAGAAATACTTGTTAGTGTAATTTTAGCGCCAAATTTAAAATTTTTTACAACATTTAGGAGTGAAACTTTAGCCATAGCAAGCGTCTCATGGATAGGAGGTTGTACGACTAGCACATAACCGTATATTCAGAAAAATTTTCCACCCAAAAATGTGAGGTTCGCCTTTAGATTTGATAGGAAAAGCATTCATTATTAGTGCTTATGAGTGTACCGGTAGCATTTAGATTCTAGAACTTGCGTTAGTGATGCATCCCGAGACCGCTAGTGAGACTACATTCGTGTAGTAGGATTTACTACATGATAAGAGGCATTAGGATCACCCTTGTGTTAAACCCGTATTATAATTACTTGACCATTTAAGTCATATTACTTGGCTAGTTAAGTCAACTAATTTTTCCCACACCCTTAGCGTTGTACTCATTTTTAGTACACGATACCCCTAGTACACCCCTCCGAGCCTATCTTTTCGTTTCTAACTTTGAGCATTTTACTTAAAGGAAGAATTTGTTACACCCCACTTAAATGTACACCCAAATCGCCTTAGCCTTCCGTGTATGCGCTCATTTTTAGTGCATTATTGTTATTTGTTAAACCCTAAGTTAACTTTCTAATTGATTACATGGTTGCTAAGTCGAGTCATATCCTTGTACATATTGTTTTGGGACGATTGGGACTCATGGGTAAGTACTTAATTTATGGAGTAATGGGGAAGAACATCACTTATTACCCTCATACGTGCGTTAATCTTAAAAGTGCTCCAAGTGTTTTAATTTTCTTAATTCGAGTCATTAGATTAGTTAATTGTAAAGTATGTAAAGATTCAAGTGTAAGGGGAATTCTCATCCCCTATGATGTATTATTTTGGATGGTAGGGTAAGAGTGTATGCAAAAAAAAAAAAAAAAAAAAAAAAAAAAAAAAAAATCGAAAAAAAATCAAGAGAAAGAAAAAAATATATAAAAGAAAAAAAAAAAAAAAAAAAAAAAAAAGAAAAAGAAAAAACATACGGACTACCATCCCGTTTTTATTCTATGTTTATTTTATGTTTTTGGTTATTTTTCATTTGATAGCTTAAGTCGAGTCTACTCTTGGCTTAGCGACGCCATCTTGTACATGTAATTAACTAAGATTGTTAACTCACCACCAGTAAAACTTCCTTTATCCAACCAAACCGTGTAATTCATATCCCTATACCTAACGTTACAACCCTTTAAAAAGACCTCTTTGATAGGTAGTGAGAGATATCTTCCATTTCCATAATGTTATATTACTTTATTACACCCGAGAGATGTGAGTATCTAAACACTATTTGTGAGGTGCTTGTGTATGACCTCCGTGCTTGTCTATTGGTCTTTAGTGGAACGATTATTTGTTGTAATTACTTTTATATTAGTGTTAAATGACCCCTAACTTGTCTTTTGAGTAGAATAAAAGCTCATTTGCTTGAGGACAAGCAAATCTCAAGTGTAAGGGTATATGATGAGGCGAAAAATGATCCGTTTTTAGGGGGTCATTTAAGCCCGAATCCGACTTTATTTGATCAAATATTGCCCTAAATCGTTCCTTTTGTGATTTTAGGTGTTTGGAGAGTGAATTCTGGAAAAGAGGCTATTTTGGACGTTTTTGGAGCATAAAGTGAAGAAAACGGCAAAGTACCAAAAATCCAAGCTGAAAATACAAGGTGACGGCGTCAAGACCAAAAGCTTGACGGCGTCAGACATGAAGAATTAAATATCGAAGCTGGTGACGGCGTCATATGGAGAGGTGACGGCGTCAAAGTGGCCAAGAATAATTTACCGTGGGTGGTGACGGCGTCACATAGGCCGTCATAAGTGGATCAAGGCCGTCCGAGGAAGTTTATGGCGGCGAGGTGACGGCGTCAGAATTAACTCTTGACGCCGTCAGACTGTTTTTCCTATATATAGTTTTCTAGTTTTTTCATTAAAAAGAGAGAAGTTTTGGTGAAACCCTAAAGACGATTTTGGTGCCTCTTTCACAGGTTTTTCAAGGGTTCCAAACCCTTGAGACCTTGCATTGTAATTGAGATAAGTGTACTTTCAATTCAATCAATATGTCTATGTGTTAGTTGTTTATCTCTTGTTCTTGTCTCAATTCCATTATGCTAGGCTAGATCTCTCTTGTGTTTGCTTAGATCTAATGAAACCTAGATGTTGATTATGTGTTGATTACTTGTCTATTCTTGTTTTGAATGAATGATTTATATGTTAGGCTTAAGAAAACTGGCAGATCTTCAAATGGTAACATGCTTGAACGTCTTAAGAAACATGAACCGAGGCGTACTAGGTCTTTATTGGTTGTATTTAATGCATGAGCCACTGTTTACAATCCCTATAGTTGTGCTGGGTCATGGTGTAGGAGGAGATAAGAGCTCATAGAGTTGGGGAGTTATGTATGCCACTCCACGAATGGTATTAAGGAATACAACCCGTCATTCATACAAGTGTAACAAGTAATTAACATGTAAAAGATATCTAGGGAGTAGTGAAGTCTAAGTAAACACAATTTCTCCAAATACTGCTCACAACCTTAGTTTAATTAGTTTAATTTCATTTTCATTATTTTATTTTAATTATATAATAGCTTTGGGTTAGTTGAATAGCAACTAATTCCGCCCACTCCTTCAAAACCAGAGATTTTACTTGCTTTCATAAAAATATAAAAATACAAAAATAATCATCTCTCACCTCTAGAACTATTAATTAGGTTTTCTAATCCTGGCGACACTATTCCTAAGCTGAACGATCAATCCCCCGGTACTTGTCACTATACTATACTACAACGATCAGGTACACTGCCTGGTGGGGGTTGTAAGCTTCTCGGGATCCCTCGAGAGGTAAAGCAAGGTGCGATTCTCACGCATCAGTACTCTACTGAGTTCCTCAGGTAGTTCCAATTTGTATGCCACGGGACCGATCCTTTCAGTGATCTCGAAGGGTCCAACGTATCTTGGGTTTAATTTCCCACGTTTTCCAAACCTAATCATTCCTTTCCAAGGTGATACCTTAAGCATGACCTTGTCTCCAACTTGAAACTCTATTGGTTTCCTTCGCACATCGGCATAACTCTTTTGCCGATCCCTAGCGGCTTGTAATCGTTGCCTAATTTTCACTATTTTCTCAGTGGTTTCAAGTATTAACTCGGGACCTGAGAGTTGTACATCTCCAATCTCAGCCCAGCAAACTGGTGATCTACACTTTCTTCCATAAAGTGCTTCAAACGGTGCAGCCTTAATGCTAGCGTGATAACTGTTGTTATATGAAAACTCTGCTAACGGTAGGTGTTTATCCCAGCCTTTTCCAAAATCAATCACACACGCCCTAAGCATGTCTTCTAGGGTTTGTATTGTCCTTTCACTTTGACCATCAGTCTGTGGATGGTAAGCTGTACTCATATCTAACTTAGTTCCCAAGGCTTTCTGTAAAGATCGCCAAAAGTTAGACGTGAAACGGCTGTCTCGGTCGGAGATAATAGAAATCGGCACTCCATGCCGGGAAACTATCTCCTTAAGGTACAAACGTGCAAGAACATCCATATCATCAGTCTCTTTGATTGGTAAGAAGTGTGCTGACTTCGTGAGACGATCGACAATAACCCATATTGTGTCCAACCCACTCGATGTCTTGGGTAATTTCGTTATGAAATCCATTGTAATCCTTTCCTATTTCCACATTGGTAGCTCGGGTTGAATCAAAAGACCGGATGGTTTTTGATGTTCAGCCTTTACTCTTGAGCAGGTCAAACACTTACCGACATACTCTGCAATGTCAGCTTTCATGTTTGGCCACCAATACAACTTCTTTAAGTCTTGATACATCTTTTCTGAACCCGGATGAATGGAATATTTTGACTTATGAGACTCGTTCATGATGAGATCTCGTATTCCTCCATACAATGGAATCCAACTTCTGTCCTTGAAACACAGCCTTCCATCTGGTTTCTTGACAAATCCATTCGTGCTTTCGGGCATACCGTAAATTTTCTCGTGCGGTCTATTCTCTTCCTTGAGAGCCTCAGTTTGAACTTCAAGAATTTGAGACGGCAGTGGTGATCTAATCGTCATACCCAATGACTTAACTCTGAGGGGTCTAAGTCGTTCCTTTCGACTCAAGGCATCTGCTACAACGTTTGCCTTCCCCGGGTGATAACGGATCTCACAATCATAGTCACTTAGCAACTCTAGCCATCGACGTTGCCTCATGATTAACTCCTTCTGATCTAAAATGTGCTGAAGACTCTTGTGATCGGTGAAAACCGTACACTTGGTTCCATATAGGTAGTGTCTCCAGATCTTCAGAGTGAATACTACCGCTCCTAATTCTAGATCATGAGTAGTGTAGTTCTCCTCGTGGGGTTTAAGTTGTCTAGAAGCATAAGCAATTACTTTAAGTCTTTGCATCAATACGGCACCCAAACCTTGGATTGATGCGTCACAATATACCACGAAGTCCTCACTTCCTTCGGGTAGTGCTAATATCGGTGCTTCACAAAGCTTCTGCTTCAAAAACTGAAATGCCGATTCTTGCTCATCTCCCCATTCAAACTTCTTCTTCTTCTGTGTTAACTCAGTCAAAGGTTTAGCAATCCTTGAAAAACCTTCAATAAATCTCCGATAGTATCCGGCAAGACCTAAAAATTGGCTTATCTCAGTAGGACTCGTAGGTGACGCCCAATTTTTAACAGCTTCGATCTTGGCGGGATCAACATGAATACCCTTACTGTCAATAACATTCCCGAGAAATTGTACCTTCTCAATCCAAAAATCACACTTGGAAAATTTGGCGTATAATTTCTCTTCTCTGAGCAATGTTAGTATAGCCTTTAAGTGTTCTGCGTGCTCTTCCTTACTACGTGAATAAATAAGGATATCATCGATGAATACAATCACAAACTTATCCAAATAGGGTTTGCACACTCGGTTCATTAAGTCCATAAATACAGCGGGTGCATTTGTTAGACCGAATGGCATTACTTGGAATTCGTAGTGACCGTATCTTGTCCTGAAAGCCGTCTTAGGGATGTCTTCTTCCCTAACTCTCAGTTGATGATAACCCGATCTCAAATCAATCTTCGAGTAGACACTCGATCCTTGTAGTTGATCAAACAAATCATCAATCCTTGGCAACGGATATCGATTCTTAACCGTCAGTTTGTTCAACTCACGATAATCGATACACATCCTGAAGGTTCCATCCTTCTTCTTTACAAATAACACCGGGGCTCCCCACGGTGATGAACTAGGGCGAATAAATCCTTTATCCGACAATTCCTCCAATTGTCCAGATAACTCCTTCATTTCCGACGGTGCAAGTCTATAGGGTGCTCGTGCTACGGGTGCGGCTCCTGGCATCAAGTCAATTTGAAATTCCACTTGACGAGTCGGCGGAAGGCCAGGCAAGTCCTTAGGGAAAACTTCTGGAAAGTTTCTGACTACCGGCACATCCTCGAGTCGCTTCTCTTCCGACTTTTTCTCGGTGACTTGAGCTAAAAATACTTGACATCCTCGTTCGATGTACTTCATAACCTTGACGCAAGAAATGATGCTCAAACGTGTCTTACTTCGCTCTCCGCGAACAACCAGGGTTTCGTTATTCAATGGGATGTGAACGACCTTTTCGTCACAAATAATCTTAGCGCGGTTCTCGGATAACCAATCCATTCCTACAACGACGTCGAAACTACCGAGTCTAATAGGCATAAGGTCAATGTCAAATGGGGTGTCTAATAGTCGTAGGGTGCAGCCTCGGAGTATAGTGTTAGTGCTCACTAGCTTTCCATCAGCTAGTTCAATCTCATACGTGGTGTCTAGTCGGGTGGGTGTAATATTAAGCAGGGGTGCAAGTGAAACAGATACGAAACTTTGATCGGCGCCGGAATCAAATAAAACTTTAACGAGGCGGTTGTTTAGAAAGAACGTACCAGTGACTACGTTCGGATCCTGTTGGACATTTCCATCTCCCAGCACGTATGCTCTCCCACGTGCGTTGTTATCCTTGTTAGGGCACTGTCACCTGTAGTGTCCTTTCTCTCCACAAGCATGGCATACTACAGCCACGGGTTGCAAATTGGCTCCTGTCGCCTTGCAATCTTGTGTCTTATGTCCAACCCTTGAACACTTCCTGCACTTAGCATAGCAGGGTCCATTGTGATGCATCTTACACTTGTCACAGTATGGAAGAGGTCCAGCATACCTAGCATCCTTAACTGGTGCAGCAACATAAGCTTTGACAGCTTCCTGCCGTCGGTTCTGTTGGTTGTGGTGGGTGTTTCTGTCATGGTGGTAGTTACGGTTGGGGTTTCGGTTGTTGTTGCTGTTGCTATTGTTGTTGTTGTGATTGTTGTTGTTGTTGTTTGTCCTTCGATCGTCAAACTTCCTTTTGAGATCGTTGTTTCCCTGAGCAGAGTTACGCTTAATCTCCCGGTCTAGCAGTCTTTGGGCAATGGACATTGCTTCTTCCAAAGATTGAGGCTTAGACGAGATGACGTTTCCCTCAATGCTCCTGGGTAATCCTTCAATGTACCTTTCCAACAACTTTTCCAAGTCGGGAACCTTAGAAGGGCAAAGTGTAGCAAGTTCCTGAAATCTCCTGTCGTAAGCCCTGAGATCATTTCCTTTCACAACCAACGTGTGAAACTCATCTTCTAACTTCTTGATCTCACCTCTAGGGCAGAACTTCTTCAACATCTTCTCCTTGAAATCAGCCCAGGTAATCTGATAGGCTTCCTCCACACCTATCTTCTGAGCAGTTGCATTTCACCAAGACAACGTGTCTTCCAGCAATGTTCCAGTAGCAAACGAGACTCGGTTTTCCGCGGCACAACCACTCCTTATAAACACAGTCTCAGTTCGCTCAAACCATCGAGCAAGCTCTGTTACTCCTTCAGTTCCTTTGAAGTGAGATGGTTTGCAAGCAATGAAGTCCTTATAGGTGCACTTCCGAGTCGCAGCAGACTCGCTCTCAGCAGTGGCTCGGTTATTGCTACTAGTTCGTGCCATTGCAGCAGCCTGTACCTCCAAAGCTGCAGCAACGCTGTCGGCAACCAACTTTCTTATAGCAGCTTGGGTCATAGCGGGTGACGAGGTAGCAGTAGTGGTTTTCCTTGGGGCCATAATTCTATAAAATCGTAAGTGCATGAGTACAAATCCCAAACATCAATAACAAGAGAAATAGTGTATCCAACTCATAATAGTCGAGATCATCACAAAGTACATATCACAACCACACCATAAATACATACATAAACCATATCATTCATAAATAAACATCACGACATGTAACAACACACATGGAAATTATAATGAATCTCAATATGGGAGCATAATAAAAAGAAAGATCAGACAACTAGAACATCATAAATCAATATCAATACGTTACAATCGTAACCGACATAAAGTTTTAATAATTTTTGGAATTCATTGTTACAAAACAATAAGTTACAACAATTATTAATGCCACAGGCGGCAAGTTAAGATGTCTCTGTAAGTAATGACATGTCATAGATCTATGAAGGTCCAGGTGCGCCTCCTGATCTCCTCTCTAGCTCTCTGATAATCCGGATCATCCCCAACATCTCCATATCTCTGGATCTCTCACGGGCCTGAATCTCCTCAATAGTAGTCGAAAGTGCATGGATGGTAGAACTAGATGCAGCTAACTCCTGTGCCTGATGCTCCATCATCTCCTGTGTAATGGCTGCAATCGCTCTCAAATCATCAATCTCGTGCCTCTAAACATCTAATCGGTGACCAAACTCAGTGATAGTAGCCTGTGCCTCCTCGATCTCTGTACCCATCATCTCAAATACCATCTCTAAGGCTGTCCTATGTACCACGAGGTTCGTGACCTCCTCCTGCATACACTCTATCCTCTCCAAGGATATATCCTCGATAACACTCAACAGCTCATCAAGTCGAATCTCATGTCTAACCAATCTAGCAGCCAAAAGAGGGATAGTGTGGTGTATCGGCTCCCCAGTGATCGGTAACACCGCTGAAGAGCCATCTCCAAGCTCAGCAGCCCTAGGTGATCCCTCAGCTAATCTCCATCTACGTATGTAGTCTAACAAAAACGACCATCGACGAGCATCAACCAATCTATGAATGCCAGGTGAGGTGGGTGTCTCGGTGGGGGCAGGTGATGGTACAGGTGATGTAGCAGGTGATGGAATCGGTACAGTGGTAGTCTGAGAGTAGAAAACTGTAGGTGGTGGCATGGGTGGCAAAACCTCAGAAGTAGGAGGTGCGGTGTAAGTAGGCAACATGTAAGGATGTGGCTCAGGTGGGGGTGATACAAGTGATGGTGGGGGTGCTGGTGATGCCACAGGTGTCAAATCTGGCATAGAAACAGGTGGTAATACAGATATGGGTGATGATACAGGTGTAGGTACAGGTGTAGATACAGGTGGTGTAACAGCATAAGCAGGCAAAAAGCAGACTCGTTTCCGAGCCGTGCATTTGCGGGTATAGTCTCCCTCATGGTATCGAAACAACTCGCCGAAAGGCTCAGGCTCATAGGGCTCAAGAATCCTCACTCGCTTGCGCCGATGAATCGGTGCAGGCGGGGATGATGGTGGAACAGAAGCAGCAGTGTCAGAAGTATCGGAGTCAGAAGACTCGTCATCAGCATCTGAACCGGTGTGGTGACTAGCAGGTGGTGTAGGACGATCATCAGCCGCAAGGAACTGCTTAGATGTCAGGTACTGGTCATAAAGGTACTGTCCCTGTGTCATAGGTCCACAAACAGGACGAAAGAGAGGCTGAATAGCAAAAGAATCAATGGGTGTAGAAGCAACCTCACCCTCCTCGAAGGGCTCAGTGTCAGCAGAGGGGTCTCCAGATGGAACAGGTGATGGTATAGCAGGTGATACAGGTTGGGTGTCATGGTCAGAATCATGGGTGTCTCGGGTGTCATGGGTGTCATAGTCAGATAAGTCAATAGTAGGGTGAGTGGATGATGCTGGTACGACGTCATCACCGTCGGACAAAATAATAACCGGGGGCGACATGGTACTGTAATATCCCAAAAATAGCAGTGATATAAGTCATTTAGTCTACATAATGCTACATGCACAGTGATCATGGTGTCGTAGTGAGCTAAATGCAATGGGTGCTAAAAATCAAACCTTAAAACATAGCGTTGGCAAGCGCTGGCACGGAGGGCACTTCGGTGATAAATAATTTGTTTAAAAATCTGGTGAGGTTATAGTCCAATGTTTTGAAAAATCATTTGATTCTCTATAACCATGGCTCTGATGCCAATCTATAACACCCCGAAATTTGATTAAGCAACGGAAGTCTAATCGGGGTCATTACAGTTTAGTACACAGTCATACTCATAGAAAATAATTCAAAAGATTGTTAATATCATTCCATGAAAACTCAAATATTCAGAGTTACAACCATTTTTCCAAAATGTTAAGTGTTTCACAAAGGTGGTGATGAGTTTGTAAAGAATGATATAATTATTGAAATAAAAGGGAGGTCCTGTGCCCTTTTGCCAGCTCCGTGCCGCCGTGCTTGCTAGTTTCCTGAGATAAACATGCTTAAAAAGTCAACACAAAGGTTGAGTGAATCCATAGTAGTTTAAATAGTAATAGTGTGAACACAAGTCAAGCATTTGAAATAAACAAGCCAAGATAGACAGGTCTTGACTAAATCGGGTGTAATATTGCTCCTAAGCCTCACGAAACGCAAGCCTTAACATTGATTTGACATATCATAAAGATAATAACAATCATCTACACCACAGTGGATGTAAATGACAGGGCCCTCGGTGACAGGAAATGTGCCAAATTTCCATAATACCTCGAATATAGCACACCTCCTGCCAAGTGATCACCTTGACAGAGGTGGGCTGCCATCCAATAGATCTATCAACTATATTCGCGCTCACTCGCAAGTGATTAAGGTTCGTGATATGAGGGACTTGTAGCACAGGTGTCAACTTAGGCAATATCAGGTGATAACAGCATACAGAAAAATACTTGTGTTCGATTTATAGCATGTATCTCCCCACGGGGTTTAAAAACAATTAAAAATGTGGGACCATGAACTCACCTGAGAGGTGTGTGTGAATCACAACGGTGCTCAAAAGTGATGGTGTATTGCTATGACTAGCAATGAAATTCCTCCGACTTGCGACCTATAAATATATTGTAATCGGTGTTTTAGATTCGTGTCATAAATGACGTGTAATATATCACGTGTAAGGTGATATCCGTTTCGGGTGTCTTAAATTATATTCCAAATAACTTTACGTAGTTATTTGTTAGCGCTGATATGAATCGGTGTTATATATATATATTATCTTGTTATGAAAATAATATTGTTAAAAATATTTATGATTAAATATTTTAATAAAGTTATATATATTAAAGTTTAAGAAATATATATATAATTATAAAAGTATATGAAATAAATAAATTATAAGAATAGGTCTTGTCACAAATCAACCCTTAACTTTATTAAAATTACACCTTTTTACCCTTTGGTTAATAATAATTACAATATGGTCCTTTTTGTACTTTTACATTTCTTTCCCTTTACTTTTAGAGAGTTACGGTTTGCACCCTTAATTACTTACAATTCGGTAGTTTTCAAAATAGTCCGAAGGTTTTCACAATTTGTCACTTTTAGTCCCTCATCGTGGGACTTTTGCAAACTTAGTCCGAAATCTAGTTTTTGAAAAAGTTAACTTTTATTTTATAAAAGTTACCACTTTTACTCCCTTTTTATTAGTAAAAACTCGGTTCTATGAAATCAGTTACCACTTGAATTAGTAAGTTTTATATCCGAAAATTTTATAAGGTTTTGGGTTGGGCTCGTTAGCCCGGTAAGGCCCATATGGGTGTTTTCTTGTTTTTAAAATCTTGTTCGACTAGTATAGGTTTGTGTTTAATTTTTGTGGTTCGAAGATGTACAAGCTTTGCATGTTTCGTGTTCTTGGTTGAGTTCGAGCCAAATAATGGGAGGGTCGAAGAAAATACGTACGTTATACGTGTAGAAAATGATTGGTGAAAGCCTTTCTAGAGGTGTCGAGTCATGTGGTGAAATGATGGTGTAGTGAAAATAAAAAATTATCATATGTGTGTCGAGTGAATATGCAATGCTACAATTTGTAAGTAAAGAAAGAAAAGAGTGGTAATCGACTTACAACACCAAAAATGGTGGTGAAGAGTTCGTGTGTACGAGGCAAGTGAACAAGCAACGTGGTACTCTCTTCCCGTCTTAGTAATCCTTTAACCCAAAAGCTATCCAACTCGTACAAACCCAACTCCTTAGCTTTCTCCTTTGTTCTCCTCGACCACAATTACAACGTGAGACACTAGTATGCTTTGAGATTTGGATGTTTTTGAGTGTGTGAGAAATTTAGCATTAAATGTGGTATTTATAGGAGGTGAGGGTGGTTCGATTGTCTCCATGGAACACAACATCAAACGCATGGCATTGTCCTTGCTCGACATTGTTGTCTCATAACCCTTGTGTTGTCAAGTCGAAAGGGTAAAGGTTTTGGGGCTACATCTTCTTGTCAAGGCTAGACTTCTAAGCTTAATTAGGCATGTGTTGTACTTTAAGGATTAATTTAGGGAACATGTTTTGGTTAATGAAACACTCGATCCCTTGGGTAAACATTTAGCGTGAGTATTGTGTGTGACCAAAGGATTTTCGGCTCAAAGTGGTTCCTTGTAGTGAGTGACAATTCAATGGAGAGAGGGGTGTGTAAGTTGATGTCTTGTGAAGAGGAGACAATGATTTAAAAATCAAAGTGTGTAGCATTCCCTTGGTGGTGTTTGCTTGTTCGACTGCCATGCCACGAGAGAAGAAAAGAAAGGAAAACAAGACAAGCCTGGTGGGCTTGTGAAATTTGTGGCCCAAACCGAAAAAAAAGAACATGAATGTAAAGTTGAAATGGACTTGTGATGTGCTCGGCCCAAGAAAAGAAAGAAAGGAAAAATCGTGTGGGCTTGGGGTGAGATCCGGCCCAAAACATCGGGGTGTCGGTGTCGTAAAACGTGTGAAATATGTACCTCGGTGTCGGTGTCGGTTTGTGAAAACCGTAAGTGTATAAACGGTGTCATCGCTTGTATATATATAATAATTTGTGAAAGTTGATGTGTGTATATATATATATATATATATATATATATATATATATATATATATATATATATATATATATATATATATTAGAAAAATCTCGGAGCTCAAATTCGGGTGTCTGGTCGCAAGTGGAGTTACCGGTGTTAATCCTCATTGGGTGACATCCAAGAGTGGCATATGGGTGATATCGGGTGACAATGCATAATCGGGTGTTAAGCAAACGGTGTTCATAACTTTCGGGTGCCAAATAAACAGTGAACATAACAATCGGGTGCTCAAACAAACAGTGTCTCATGTAAAAAGTTTCAAATTAGCCCGCAAAAATGGCTTAGTATAGAAAGTGTTGACAATTAGCATTAATAAATGACCTGGGATTTTACGATGTATTACATGTCATGTCGCGTTTTGAATTTTGTTTAAATGATAATAGACGACAGTTTTACGAATAATACTTTAAAAAATGTTAGAATATAACCACTACCGTTTTTCGCTTCCTCTCATCGCTAGTTTTGCTAAACGCATCATTTGTTGATGGTTATAACATGATGATTGATTTTATAAATTTATGCCATTTTTTTGGTCATGGTAGGTGGCAAAGAATAGTGTTTAATGTGTATTAAAGAATTTAAAAAATTTAATAGATAACTTAATTTGTACGCTATAAAATTCATAACGCAAATTTGAACATATCTAATGCATGACGAATGTAATATTTTAGTGTGCATTCGTTTTTAATAAGTCAGATGTAAGTTTAGATAAACCATTTTCTATCATAAGATATATTAAGATTATGTATACGTGTTTACCTTCACTAAATAATCAAATGACAAGCTTCTTTATTATACAATCATACACCGAATGTTAACTACAACTTTTTTAATATAAAAAAAATACTATATCGTCAATAGTTGACTTGATCAATAATTGTCGATTATTAGGTCTTTTAATTGCATATAGTCAACATTTCGTTGTATTATATATCATTAGTTGTAACATCAACCTAAGATTCCTTTTCCCCAAATCATGGTCATGTATGATGTTTGGTTTATAAAATATAAACCACTATATATAATTAGAAAAATATTTGACGTCTTTTTGAAAAATTTATCTAGAGTTGTTTTTATGAAAACTTCGCAAAAATTTGAATATCAATGCTAAGTAATGATATAAATTTCTTTTTTTGTAAAGCTTTTGTTATAAAATTATTGATATGTCATTTCCTAGTCATCGCTAGATGATAGTTTCATATGTCTAAGAACTCAAAGAAATGTCTACCCGTTTACTTTGCATAG
This sequence comes from Artemisia argyi, assembly GCA_030686995.1. Taxonomy (NCBI): domain Eukaryota; kingdom Viridiplantae; phylum Streptophyta; class Magnoliopsida; order Asterales; family Asteraceae; genus Artemisia; species Artemisia argyi. The sequence goes on from CM060708.1 coordinate 253,538,428, forward strand.
TCAATAAAGCACGGGGAAGACTATATGCTCTCCCTTTCAAATGATTTATTTAGTTTCAGAAAACGTAAAATCATAATAGCCAAATACCAGTTGCATATATTCCACACCAAAAATTAAAATATAATATATTTTTCTCGTTAATTTAGGCAGAATATTTGGGCTTTGAAAATACATTAGTTAGTTGTAAGCGGTGAAACTTTTTACCTAGTGGTGGTATGTGAGTTGTGTATGAATAAAAAAGTTTGTGTTCAAGTATGGCTAATGACATTTGTAATACATGTTGTTCAAGTATCGCTAACGACATTTGTAAGACATGCGGTATAAAAGTATATAAAAATTGCAATTCAAATATAGTTGTACAATAGTACTCCCTCCGTCTCATTTTATAAGTCCATGTTTGAAAAGTCAAAGTCTTTCTCTTCAATGTTTGACTGTAATTATTTTTTTTCGTGTTATATAATACTTGATGAAAAGTATACCAATAAACATACATTTAAAATACAAATTATTTTGTATCAAGTATTATATAACACGAAAGAAAATAATTATGGTCAAACTTGGAAGAAAAAGACTTTGACTTTTCAAACATGGACTTATAAAATGAGACGGAGGGAGTATATCCTAGTTATATCGACTATCACTAGATTTGTAATCTAAAGCTGGTCATAATAATGCATATGTCGACGAGTGCCTGCCCATGTGGCATAGAGAGACGCGCCCCCACCCTTGCTATTTCTTCCCCAAGACGCGTCCCATGCGGACGAAATTGTTGAATCAGTCGTTTTTGCGATTTACTTGTGAGATTGTTTGTGTGTGTGGTGTTTTATTTAAAATGTATTTTTGTAATGTATGCTTTTGTGATTCTTCATTGTTATACTAAGTTTGTCACGAAATAGTCTTTAAAAGAAAAAGCTGAGATGACAGAGAAGAAGAGGGTTCTTATTGTATTTAATCTAACACTTTGTTCTAGACTTCTAGTAGTTTAGTTAAGTGTGTTTTGAATGTGATTTATAACATTTGTTCTAGACTTCTAGTAGTCTGGTTTACGTAGATTTTAGATTTGATTGAATTAAATTGTTTCTAGGAAGCCTTTTAGGCTTGTTCAACCTTCCCTCATTACCTGGAAATTGCAACATGTCGACTATGCACCAAACTAAACACATTGTCCTGTAATACATTTTCAAAGTCTTCCACTCCCATTGACCCAAATAAACAAACAAACAAAAAAACAGTTTTTAATAAGACAAGAAACACATAATTTATGGATCCCCACTATCATTGCATTATTTTACTCACTCATATCAATTCATTACCTCCCTCCATGACCATTTCAAACCTTCAATACCTTTTGTTTGTTTCCTACTACTAGTATTAATATACTCTAAACAACATTTATTTTATTGCATGCACCCTCTATCATTAAAATCCACACTTTTCTTGCCATTCAATCAACTTCTTTTTTCAGCTAAAAAAATGGGATTTTTTCACATTTTCTTGGTGTTTAGTCTTCTTTTAGTTATGAGCAAAGCTCAGCAGCCTTATATAAGGAAACTGAGTACAAATTGTAGAGTCAGAAATGCTTCAACTTCTGTTCTTGGTTATGCTTGTAATGGTGTGAACCGCACCTGCGACTCATATCTAACTTTTCGATCCGAGCCACCTTATGATACGGTTGCTTCGATTTCTAGTCTGCTAAATGCAAACTCAACTCAGCTAGCACAACTTAACTCAGTTTCAGAAAGTGCGCGTTTTGGAACTGGTGAAACGGTCCTCGTGCCAGTCCGATGTTCGTGTCATGGTGATCAGTTTTATCAAGCTAATGCGACTTATGTTATCCAAGCTGGAGATACGCCTTTCTTGATCGCGAATAATACTTTTGAAGGGCTGTCCACTTGTCACGCTATTAATACTCAAAGAAGCAACCTAACTGTTGACATTTATACTGGTTCAAGACTTACTGTTCCATTAAGATGTGCTTGTCCAACCGAGAAACAAGCGGCTGCTGGTGTTAAGTATTTGTTGTCTTATTTGATTACATGGGGACAAACTATTTCGGGTATAAGTGCTATATTTGGGGTTGATGATGGGCTGACACTTGAAGCAAATGAGTTATCAGAACAAGATACCGGTATATTCCCTTTTACCACGCTTTTAGTTCCGTTATCTGATCAACCTTCAAGGACTCAAACTATAGCACCACCACCTCCACCAACACCGTCGTCACAAACACCACCACCAGCACCACCTGTCACCTCATCCAAAGATAATAAATGGGTATATATGCTAGTTGGAGTCCTTGGAGGGGTTGCTGTCACATTCGCCATTGGGTTCATTTTGTTCTGGTTTTGCATCAAGAAGAAAAAGCAAGTGACTCCACCTAAGGTTTCTTCGGCTTCTCAAAGCTTTGAAGCAATTGAGAAAAAAGGGGATATGAAGTTGGATATTGATGATGATTCGTCGTTCATGGATAGTTTAAGTAGCATAGCTCAATCTCTTAAAGTTTACAAATTTGAAGAGCTTAAGTTAGCTACCAATGATTTTAGTCCTGATTGTTTGATCAAAGGGTCGGTTTACCGAGGTACTATTAAGGGAGACCTAGCGGCTATCAAGAAAATGCATGGAGACGTGTCTAAAGAGGTTCAGTTACTTAATACAATTCACCATCATAATCTTATTCGGTTATCTGGTGTTTGTTCGCATGATGGTCACTGGTACCTTGTTTATGAGTTTGCTGTCAACGGACCCTTAAGTGATTGGATCTATAGCAAATCGTTGACCTGGATGCAGAGAATACAAATCGCTTTAGATATAGCAAACGGGCTTGATTATCTTCACAGTTTTACCACACCTCCATATGTCTACAAGAATTTAGAAAGCAGTAATATCCTTCTTGATAGTGATTTCAGAGCCAAGATTACAAACTTTGACCTTGCAAGGTCTGCTGAAGGAAAAAATGGTGAATTTGCGTTGACCCGTCACATAGTTGGTACTAGAGGTTACATGTCTCCAGAGTATTTGGAGAATGGTTTGATTTCCACAAAGCTTGATGTTTACGGATTAGGTGTTTTGATGCTTGAAATAATGACAGGAAAACATGTGTCTGATCTCTATGAAAAGGTGAATACCAATTTATCCGAGATCTTGGATGAGGTTCTTGAGGATGTAAAGATAGACGAAAAGGAAAGGTTGACAAATTTCATTGACCCTCGTCTCCAAGGGAATTATCGGCCAGAACTAGCTATGTCTGTGATCAAATTGATTGATGGCTGCCTTGATAAAAATCCATCAGCTCGACCCGATATGAGTGATGTTTCACAGTGTCTTTCTAGGATTTTGAACACGTCGCAGGCCCGAGATGAGTCGGTAACCATTTCACTGCAGGGGAGATGATTTTGTAAAACGATTTATTGTGTAATTTATCATATTAATAAGTTCTTAATAGTTCATTTTTATGATGTTTTATGATATGCTTTCATCTGTTTTTCACCTTTACAATTGTATGGAACTCAAATGATATGCAAACAGACCAAAAAGTATATTCAGAAACTTAATGAACAAGGGAATTTTACAATAATGGTACCTATATCCACCACTTACATTTCTAATTTCTTGTATGGAAATCACACTGGAAGATATACAAGCATTTGCACGCTTAACGAGCTACAACTGGACTGATGATATGAGGATCTTCGGTTTCCAAACCTGAAGAATTCGAAGATCTTTCATACATCTCATATGACGTTTGAGTAAGAACAGATAAATTAAACACAATTTCCGTCATTCCCGGTCTATCTGCAGATTTTTCAGATGTGCAAGCTCGGGCTAATGCTGCCATGTTCAAAGCAGCATCAATCGGGTAAAAGCTTCCAAGATGTGGGTCCATCCACAGCCTAAAGTTTTCCTCTCGTGTCTCTACGACTTCTATTATCTTCCGTATTTCCTTCCATGACATAATAACCTCACCATCTTCTCTAGTTTCCATGGCTTTCTTTCCCGAAAGTAATTCAAGAAGAATGACCCCGAAAGCAAAAACGTCAACTTTCAACATGATGGAGCTTATGGCGGGTCTTGCTGAAGAGAAGTTTCCAATTTTGCCCTTGAAATTGGAATCAAGAAGTATGTTACTTGTTCTGAGGTCTCTGTGGGCTATACTCGGCTGACTATGTTCATGCATGTATTGTAGACCATTAGCGATATCTAGAGCTAAAGTCAACCTTTGAGACCATGAGAGTTTAACATTAACAGCAGAGCCAGATGAAGATAAAGGCCTTGGAAATAACCACTTATCAAGGGAACCATTTTCGGCATACTCGTATACCAGAAAACATTTCCCATCAAAATCATTGGAAATTCCCATTAATTTGACCAGATTGGTGTGGTTGACTCTCTGCAAAATCTTGAGTTCTTCGTTTGCATCTCTAAATTTCTTCACAGCCAAACTCTGGCCATTGATTGTAGCCTTGTAAACTGATCCTCCAATTCTGTACCTTTCACTGAGGTTCATGGTCGCTTCCATGATCTCCTTCCGATCGTACGTTATTGGTTTGCTTAAGTATCCTGAAACCCCTGGAAGCAACTTATCTTGATTGCTCTTTGTGGGTACAAGTTCTTGTTTTGAAGCTTTTTTCATATAAAGAAGATCAGTGAACTCGAAAGAAGATTCGTTTCGAGCCAAGATTTTCTTGGGTTCACGTGAACGATATTTGTAAATCAGAATGAATGATATAATGAGCAGAAACAAAGATACAACGGCTCCTAAAGAGAGAAAAAGTATATGACTCTTTTTAAATTTTTTACTTCTTGAAGCAGAGAGATGAGGTAGAGGAAAGACTGGTAACTCAAACACGGGTATAAGGACCGGAAGACATATGGCAGCAGTAAAGTTACGAAAATTATTCACGTTAGCAATATCAGAAGAGCTTGTATTGAACATAGAGCTCACAGGAACAATTTCGTCCTTTGGTTGCCATACATAAGTAATAAGATATCGCTCTCGATTCTGTAACTGTGTAGAACACTTGCAGAGCAAAGGGAAAATCGCCTGATCACCAACAGTCAAATTAGTTGGCTTTAGATTCGGGTTCATGCCTTGAACATCATTAAAATTGGACAGATTCTGGAAAACGTAAGTGGCAACAACATAAAAGCTATCGCCTTTTTTTATTGTGTAGGTGACATTAGAGAAATAGTTACTCCCATTACAACTACAAGTAATGGGTATCAGCAAAAGCTGATCGTAAAGTAATTCTCCATTTTCTGATGTGAGATTACTAGCTTCTGCTATACTTAACCGGCTGACACCAAAGAGATCAGATATATTCCCAAGATCCATATAAGGTGGCCTGGCACGATATGTGATGTAGGTTTGACATGAACGAGGTGAATCAGCAGAACACGTGAAGTTTGTGTCTGCAGATGAGGCACAGACATTAAATTGGAAAACGAGGAACACAAAAAGCGCTAGCAGTGGAAGAAATGAGTTTGCCATGCTAATGAACTTCATTAACAGGTGATAAGGTTTTATATAATCTGATATAATGTGTATTATGTGACAAGAATAGGAGAGTTGCTATCACTACTATTATCAAGTAGCTTTCAATATTTGTTATTAATTCAGGTAATATGCTATATGCTCATCACTTATATGACTTTTTTGATTTTTATAACTAAGAAAAGCAAGTTCGGACGGCCATATGATGTATGCTGTGGCATAATAATGGGCAAAGATTGTCTGATTAGAAACTTTCAAATCACCTAACTTTTAACATCTTAGCAGAGGATAACCAGAAGAAGACAACATAGGAATTAATATGTTCAAAAGAATTTTAAAAAGAATCTTGATGGTGATGTCTACATTCACACTGGAGATAAATCTTAGAGACTATTTCAAGAATATAAAAAATAGTAAGAGAACTGGATTTATTAAATAAGTAAACCTTAGGCTGCTTCATAAGAAGGGGCAACTGAGGTATTGTATCAGTACAAGAGAAAAATACTTGTTTTCCTATACCAAATTTCATTCTTTTCACTATATATCGACAGTTCTTAATTTGATTTCTTGCTCATTTAATTCTTAAGACATTACTTATTAGCAAGGAAACCTTCCAGTAAGTCGGATATGATCAAGAGTGCTTCTGAGACCGTACTTTAGCACAGCCTTGTTACCTTCTCTGAACCCATCTCCGTAAGCTGCAGAGGTGTCTGACTCGATCTGGTGTTTAAAGAACTCACCTAATTTCTTCTCAAAATCGGACCTTTTGCCTTTCTTTGATGATGCAGGTGCAGGTATAGGAGCAGATGAAGATGATGAAGCAACCGCACTGCCACTAGAACCAGCCATGATCTCAGAATCCAACCACATATGTGCAAGAACTTGACATATTCCCTCTTCAACATCAGGAGGCAAATTAGAGTATCCTGTTCATTCCAAACGAGATAAAAATTCCCACTTTAAACCCAGTTATGAGACAAGAAAGATAGAAATGAGTGCCAGATGGACCAGTTTTTGTCATTATAGTTTCATAAGCGGACAAAAAAAGAACCTGTAAGCCGGAGCCATGCATGCATCATCTCATGAGCCAAAATTGAACCCGTTAATAGCCTGAATTTATGAAGGACATAAGTCTTTGATTGTAAATAATAGCATTATTTATGACTAAATAGCAAGAACATATGCAAATTTATTATTTACCTAGGGAGACTGTACAAAATGAGAATGGCCGTCACTTCACATCTACGAACTAGTCTATAGGGCTCTGTAAACATGTCGATTATCCGCCCTGCCCCAATCCTTGGCCTCCTCATTATCTGAAATTTTCAGTAAAAAGAAGAAGAAAAAAAGCATAAGCATTAACGTCCTACAGCATATGCCTAAAAAGAATGAGAAAGCCAAAAAGTTTTACTATTGACTGTAAAAGGATTGAGATTCATACAGTGCTGATAGTTTGTTCTTCTGAAAGACAAAGTCCTCTAGTTTCAGACATGTGATGATGACCCTGCCACCAATGGAAAGATTGAATATGAAAACAATATGACGATTAAAATATATCATTCTATCAACAAGGCAATTGCCTTTAGGCTTACGTGTTTTTCTCCCTCCAAGGCTTCATTTAGTGCTTGTCTCTCAACCAGCAGCAATGGAACTTGTTGCTCGATTTTCATATTTAATCCTTCATAAAAATCTTGAATTTCAAGATAAAGGGGTTGACATTCATGAGTATCCATTATTGCAGAGTCAAGACACTCCAGGCATAGCTTTCGACCATCATCTAGCAACAAATATCTAGTGTCCCTTGGTTCCATTCTTTCACAACTGCAACATCGAGGGGTCCCATCACGCTCATGGGCTGGGCAGTATTTCTGTAGCCAGAAAGGATGTGCCCGGTACTCAATAAGGCCACCAGCATTTGTTGGAATCTGCATGAATATAAAAGAAAATTTACTTTTTATACAACCAGCTAATCGCGTTCTCAAGATTAAGTAGACGTATAAATTAAAATTTCAGAAACTTACAAAGTTCTTGCAAACATCGCATTTTGGGTGATGGTGTTCTCTATAGCATGATTTGTGGAACGGACGGTTTTCGGACAGGGAGAACTACAGATGCAAGCAGGAAAATCTAAGTCAAAGTCAAACTAACCATAACAAAAATGTTGCAATTTTCATGTATGGGTGAGTAACCTGTATTTTGAATCCAAAGTTCACATCTTTTAGCAAAATGTAGTCTTTTTAAAGTGACTAGGATTTCAAAATTTAAAAGGAATATAGGAACACCTTGTTAAATAGCATAAGTTTGACTTGGAGTAGAGTCGGACCTCATAATCATCTATCGGTAAACCGCAAGCATGACAACAAAAACATTCTGGATGCCAAACGCCTCCCATGCAACTCAAAAACCGCCCATGACCAATTTGTTTATTGCAACCGGCACATACCCTACAATCACATGAGTCTAATGAGTCTCAAGTATAAGTACATGAAGCATCTATGGCTTCTACCCTTACTTTTCAATTCTTTTTCTTCTTTCTGCAATAGAAAAAGTGTTTATAAACGATGTACCTATATATCCCTTGAAAGATGTTTGGCAAACGAGGAAATAAGCTTCCACGACTAATTCGTGGTGGTGAGTTATTCAAGCTCAACTGAATAGCCTTGGCGAGCTCTTCATCTTCCTCCAAATAAGATTTATCATCTGCTAAAAGATATTCACACTTAATTAGATGCTAAGATGAATATATAATTAACAGAGAAATAAAGTATACATGACAAAGTATTTCATCCTACCAATTACTTTCTTTCCTTTATGATCTTCTTCAGAAGTAGAACTTGATCCTCTATTATGTTCTTTTGGAGATGAAACTGCATTCTTTTGATCTTTTAGAGAGGAAACAGAACCTTCCTCGTCGTCGTCTTCTTCTTCTTCTCCTTCTCCTTCTTCATCTTCTTCTTCTTCTTCATCATCTTCTTCTTTTACACTAGAATGTGCACTTTTTTTATCGTCTTCTACAAGGGAAAGCAAACTTCTTTCATCTTCTTCAACGAGAGAAAGTGCAATTGCTCGGTCGATTTCCTCGTAATCAAAATCTGACGATGCATCCTACATACACTAGAGAAATTTAGGGAGGTTTTGGCACTCATTTTGAATGTGATTATTTGATACTGTTTATAAGTCACAAAGAATAAGTTCTGTTGTTCAAGTATAGTCAAACTAGTTGTAAATACCTCATTATTAAGGGGTCAAATAATCAGTTTACAAGTAGCTGCAACAAAACTGATTATCATTATACAGGTATCATTTTACATGTGATTCCTATAATCAGAATTTGCCAAACACTCAAAACGTTTATCATATGATTATCAAACTTCAAACAATACAATAACATCCAAACACTTTCTAGCAGCTTGTTTTGTTATAACTGATTATCTTATTCTGATTACTCCTTTATATAGATAAACACCATACACACTAATATAGAATGTAGCCACAAGTAAGTAACAAGTGAAGAAGGTAACACCTACCACTGTTGCAGGAGGCTCCTCCCAGATTTCATCATGTTCATAGCTTTCCTGATCCCGCCCTTCCGAGACTCTATGACTGGAGCCAGAACTGGACCCTTTTATAATTTTAGTTAGCCAACCCATACCACAAAATGCTGTATAGAATTGACCTTGTTAATCGTGTTCTGAAATCATATCATATAATCAATCTTGGTAATAGGAACAAAATCATACGACATAACAAGTTATGAAGTCTAAAGAGACACCCTTTTGTTGAAAAAAAAAAAGTTCAAAGCAATTACACAAACTAAAGCTTGGATCAAGATAACATCTATATAATATGAATGGACTCCGTTTGTTTATAGTTGATGATACCTTTTCCTTACACTGACTTTCCCATTTGTGTCATGTAGTCATTTATCTTTTATTCAACACTCCCCCACAAAACGGAAAGATTAGATAGCTAAAATAAAGTTCTCTATATAATTTGAATAATCATGGCATTCGAAGCGCCAACTCCTCATGGACCACCACACAACTATAGGCCATTAGACAGCATAGTCGAAACAAATAGAGCAATAGCTATGAGCAGCAGCAGTTTTTTTCTATAAAAACGTTTGGTAACTTAGGTGTAGGTGTAATCATAATGTGTAAAACAGCTCCTAAATGTTCATCGCTCCTAAATGCTACTTCATGGAGCGTTGGAAAATGAGTATTCCGAAAAAATAGATAAAGCTACTTGCTGCTTGCCAAACGAGTATTAAAATTTACAACGCTCACTGCTCACCGCTCCTAAATGCTCCACGTCAAACACACCCAGAGTCTAAATTACCCTAAAATTGCACTTCACTCGTATACGAATAAAATTACATAAACCAATCAAAAGATGCAAACACAATACTTCTTACCAATTAATCATCTAAACATACAGAAAAAATTAAAAGGCCACTCTTTATGATCAATAATCAATTACTTTTCACAAGTTGAACCAACCCAATCAAGTATTTAAATGACTCTATATCAACTATATAACATGAGTGTGTCTAAGTATAACAGATAATATTTCTGGGCATCAAAGTCTAACCTTAAAGAATTCACTTGTGATAATAATCATCAAAAAATGAATGAAGTTCTCCACATTCTACTAATACTCATCACCTGCTGACAAAAATATCAATAACAATATAAACCTATGATCTTTAATAAATGACCATATATGTAACAATTATTTGATCAAGAAAATGACTAGGACAACTTGTAAACTAGGCCAAGTACAAACTACAAAGGGTAAGAATCTAGATTCAGTGGAAACCTATAAAGTTTGATGTTTTTTCTTTTTTTTTTTAAGATAAAAAATGGTGAAAAGAGAATGAAATGTACCATCATACCATATTCTAGAGATGTTGGTGCTTTTCTAAAAAAAAAAATACTAGAGACGAGGCATGCAGAACCCGTGCTACGCACGGGCTGAGAATCTAATTGTTAATCGTGTATTCTTTTTGTATATTGGCGAGTGTATACTTAAGTTTTGTTTAGTATGTTGTATGAATTGTTTTAACTTTGTTGTATAAAATTTAAAAATGTGTGATGTTGTTTTGGTTTTTTGGTCTTTATATTTTCTAAATGGGCATGTGGTTAATACAAAGCGCACGGGCTTTATTTAATTGATTATAGTGTAATGTGCAATAATTATTTTCGTTATTAGGTTTGTAAGTTGTGATGGTATCACATCTTTTGTAAGTACGGCATTAGTTGTTTGGTCACTTTCATATAAGTACCGCGTTAGTTGTTTTTTATTTTCAAATTTTGTTTAACTTGATATTAGTCATTTAATTGCAATGGGCAAAGAACAATCAAAACCTTACAAAAAAAACTTGAATATATGTGATACTTACCAAATTAACGGTGTTGACACCATAACAACACCTGGCAAAGAACAGTTGTATTACGGGATTCAATCAATTTTTGAATCGGTGTTAGTGAAAGGGTTGGTTTGTGTATGTGTTTTTGAGTTGGAAAGTTATTGCATATGTATATTTTTAGAGATGATTTGTATTAACAATTAATTGATTGATTGTAACCGATGGATTTGAATGACATCAATGTAGAGAAAGAGTATAGAAGAAGTTTTGGTTCCGGCTCATTTGGAATTGTACTTTACAAAAATATCGTTTCCCTCTCCTTGCAGAGATGTCAAAATTTTTAATGCATATGGTGCTTTAGAGGGTGGTACATAACTCTATTTTATTAAAATATATATAAGCCTATAAATCGACATTCTTTAAACATTCACATTCATAGTTTTTAAAAAGTTACATTATTTTATTAACTTCCTATATGTAAATAAATTTTATGAAATCTTAACTGGTCATGTCGACCATATGCGAAGCCTGTAAGATAAGACGTAACTCATGCCACCCAGCTCGCTAAGACGATGGCTCAACTTGCTTATACATCGAGAACAAAATAAATTATTTTGTTTTCTTTTAGGGTAAAAGGATATGTATTATTTACTGATTTTATAACTCTTTTAACAAATGGAAGCTTGGTTAATTAAATAGTTGTACCATAAGTTATCATCATTTTCTAATTAGGCTATATTTTTTAAACGGGCGTAAACACATGGTCACCTATAATTAATCGATATATTACCTTCACAAATAAACTGAATCACAATTGAAACAAAAAACGCTACATCATTATTATATTTCCATTATTAAGATTCAATTTGCAGAAATCTCTTTAAACATGCAAGTTACACGCTAACATTCTATAATATGGCCTATTCAATTAAAATTTTAGAGTTTGTTAGCATAATATCTATCTATAAAAAAATAATTCAAAAAATATCCATTCCTAAAAAGAAACAAAATCATGGACAACCATATTCTAATTTCTAAACAATACATACAAATAAAAAGAGTGTAATTTCGAATACATATCCACATAAATAAAATTTCATTTCAAAAAATGACCATGCTAAAATCATGTCATATCATTTTATTTTTTAAACAATGTATCCACACTAATAATATAGATCAATCAAATACATGGAACTTGTAAACATTTGACTACATACGTATTTAAAATATTGTTTTTCTAGGATTGAATTGCCTCATTAGAATCCAGTATGTTAGTTTGTCTAAGCCCATGAAGATTTAACCCAATTTACCTTAAAAATTAAGGTATACATGCCATAGCCTCATTTGTGTGTGCAGTCAAAACATAGACACAACCCTAATCTCCTAAGATATGCGCCCTCTTATTTCTCTCAAGTGCAGTCACACATCTTTCTATTTGCTCTTCTCAAACCATACACTAAAGACAATACAAAACAAATTAGTGTTTGGTTTCTGTCGAACAACATATCTATCTATCCATCCTCTCATTACAAACATGAATCTCACAAACACATGATCTCAGATCTTTATCAATAAGCTTATTAGGAACGAAACAGAGGCTTCAAAAGATCTTGTATAAGATGTAAGGTAGGTGGTTATTATGTTTTTTTTTTCTTACCACGAAACAAAGATAGATTATAACATATTTGTTATAATTCTTTCTTTATTACTTTCGGATATTAAAAAAGATCTATGATGGGAACTGAGATCTTGCACTTTTTCTTTCATGCTTTTTGTTTGATTTGTCGAAAGGAGATATGTTGAAGTTAGCGGTTTCACTTCTACTTTGATCTCTATTTTTTTCGATTGGTCATAAATCTTTTTATAAAAGGGGTAGTTTAACGGCGGCAAGTCACCACTGCCGTCTTCTTGCTAGCACTAGCTTTTTTTTTTTTTTTTTTTTTTTTTTTTTTTTTTTTTTTTTCAAGTAATAGATCGATTGTATTTGATGGCTGGGTTTAGTGTGTCAAAGTACGTATTTATACTACTCATTATATGAATATGAAAAGACTAATCGATTTTTATTCTTTTTGGTTATAAATGGAGGATGGTTTATATTCTTTTTGGTTGTAAATGTATTCCACAAAGATTGTAACTTCATATTAATGTATATTCTCCTGTATATAACCGCATAAACCTTTTGCATACTTGCAATTACTCAGGTACAACTCTTTACATGCTCGCAATTAGAAATTTAACTCTAACACTAATCCACATTAAATCATGATTACTCCACAATTTTCTAACTCTAAAACCTTTATCATCATAACTACACATTTAATTTTAGGACTCAATCTTATAATATTATAGATGTTGGTTGAGACACCAAAAGGATGTTGAAATTTTTAGCATTTGTGGATGTGGGGCCCTTTTGTTACAATTAGTCCACTAAATGTCAAAACTATGAAACCAACTGCCGACCTTCTTCTATATTCATGATGAAAGGGATTTCTTATTAGAGTAATACCCTTCTAAATGGATTATAGTAGGATGAGCATTTTGACTCGAGTTTCGAAACTGAACTGGAACCGAATCGGAATTGTATCAGAATCGTACTGATTTTTGGTATACGGTACGGTATCGAGACTACGAAATAAGGTGAAAGAAAATCGGGACCACTAATTCGGTACGGGATCGGTACCAAATCGGAAAATTTCAAAAAAAAGCGGGAAAAACATGATTTCCCTGTACCGGTACCGGTATCCGAATCCCGATCGGTACGGTACCGGTACCACTAATTTATGCTTGGAAAAAAATCAGTACCACTAATTTGATACGAGATTGGTACGGGACTGGTACGGTGCTCATCCCTAGATTCTAGCATATATTTATTTACTTTTTTTATCATTTTATTTTTATTACAAAATTACGGAATTAAAAAGACGTAATCTAAAATATAAAATTTAATAAATCCAAAGTAGTAAAAGACTAAAAATACGAAACAAAAAACAATAAAAAATGGCTTATCGTGTGAACATAACGGGTGAAATGTGAGGTGGGATGCCCAAAAAATAAAGTGTGTACCAATAAGAACACCGTCGATGAAATGGAGGCATGATGTAAAATAAAGTGCTTGTTTTGGCTTCTTTTGAATATTTTATTCTTGAAAACTTATCTCTTCCGGTGTAAAACTGAAAATATAGGTGTACAATATTGGAAAATAAGTTTCGACACAAATGACTTTAAGCCCAATAAAAACATCCCTAGACTCCTAGAGTCTCAACAAAACTGTTTTCTTAATGAATAATTCTACATCCACTCACAATTTACACAAAAAAATCCACTCGCTGACGTGTCAGCGAGTTGATTGGTTGGTTTTTTGTGGGCCACAAAAAATCAACCAATCAACTCGCTGACACGTCAGCGAGTGGATTTTTTTGTGTAAATTGTGAGTGGGTGTAGCACACCTCTTTCTTAATAGACAGATATATGTAAACATGCATATAAAAGTACACATGATTTTAAGAAAGATAAAAAAGTAGAAATGCTGTGAGTTGAGTACCATTCGATCAGCTTGTATCCTTGCTGCTACAAATGGATGGAATCATGCTTTTATTGAATCTGATTCTCTGTCGGCAATTTCGCTTGCTTCTACAGAGGATGTGCCACCCTGGTCTTTAGCGGCTTTGGTTTCAGATATTCAATATTGGAGATCTCAAATGAATTTACAGTTGTGCTGGGCTCCTCGTGCATGTAACTTTGCGGCTCATCATGTTGCAAAAGTTGCTTACGTTTCTGATGTAAATTTCATTTGGCGTGATAACTTTCCTTGTGATATTACCTCCATAGCGAGGAGTGATGCTTTGTAGTTTGGCTTCGGCTTCTGTTTAATATATTTGATGTTCAAAAAAAAATAATAATAAATAAATAAAATTTAAAGTAAAAAAAAAAAATTACTTTCAAAGGTTGAATGTAACAATTCACATTTTCAGGATAACTTCTATTCCCGGAAAATTCACTATTCACTTTTACTATTCATGTTACTATTCATTTTTACTATTCATTTTTCCCGAAACTTTCCCGAAAGTTGATTTTTATTTGATATTCTCGAGTGATAAATCATTTCCATGGCAAATTAAATGTTTGACATCCGTCAGATCATTTTCGTGAAAGTTATTAAGGAATTACATGGAATTACACGTTTTAGGGTAAAACGTCAATCAGAAATTCTACGCACAACGAAATTCGACCGCGTCAGGTGACCCCACATCAGAAAAATGTTTGACACACTCATGATTTATTTGAGAATTAATCGTGACTGAGAAAAAACATGACCAAAAACTTCCCAGCAGGTCACCCAAGCCTGTACTATTCTCGCATGAGCACGCTTAACCGTATGAGCGATTAACCGTGAGACCACGAAACGCGTTTCTAAGACTATTTGAGTTTTCAACTTCTTAGAAAAAGTCAACATATTATTTCCCTCCTCCATTGACCAAAAATCATCCCTTGATGTTATAAGTCAATTCGTGATTTTTAGGCTTACGGTTTGATGTCTAAAAGACATTTAATACCAACCGACACTAGACTGAGCCCAGTCTAGACATTATAAGTCATTTTAAATCAATTATAACCTATTAGAAAAGTAATATTTTACTTTTCTCAATTTTACGCAATATTCAGCGTTTTACGCGAATTACGCGTTTTAGACCCGTGTTTCCAGTTTTTAGCAGGGTTTTAGCACCCGATAGATCCTACCACTCATTTTATATTTTATTATGGACTATATGGACATGTTTAACCATTCTTCCAAGTTCCATAATTTTACGACACCCGATTTTACGTTTTGAGGCTTAATCATTTACGATTGGCATTTCCCGGAGTCAAAACTAACCAAGTATCTTGGATAAGATCATCACAAGTCTAACCCTTTCTCCCCAAGTTTCCAAACCGCCACTAGGAGGGGGAGTCACACCCATGTGGCTTCATCTCATGAAACTACCCTTAGATCATTAGTTAATTACAACTTGGTCACCAAGTTTAGGAAACTTCCTAGTTAACTTCCTAACCTCCTTAAATGGACTATAAATACTCCCTCCTCCCCTTCCTTTGTACGCCACCATCACAACACACCAACACCATCTCCTTTGCTTGATCTTCTTCCAATTCTATGCAAGATTCAAGTGCAAGTTCAAGGTTGAAACCCTAGTTTCTTTTAGATAATCAAAACACTTCCAAACTACATAAACTTTGGTGATTTCTCTTGAGTTTAAATCTACTCAATTCACCTCAACCTTCATCATCCATCTTTCAAGAATACCAAGGGTAGAAAGATTGCATGAAGTGAAAAAGGGTTGAAGCAAGTCTATCAATGTCCTATCCTTACATGTTAACTTCCTTTCATCTTTGAAAGCCAAAAGTTGTAAGCCAAACCCTAACATGATTCTTGTTAAATAATCATATTCATGTTATTTACATGTTATTCTTGCTATATTATGTCTTGTAGTTATGTCCATGATATATAAAAGTGAGCAAAACAAGTTATTGTTATTAATTGTTACAACAAGTTACTAAAACAAGCAAACTAGTGACTTTCTTGGAAAACCACGACCAAAATGGTAAAATTATGATATTGGATCATTACATATTACAGTAGAGGACTTAACAAGGAAACCATAGCAATTTGAACCATCTAAAACGAGTATACGAGTCAAAAGTTACGCCCATTTGAAATTACCAAAGTTTCCGGCAAAACTGCCAAATACCATTCTGATCAAATTTGGGTTTTGAAAGTCCCACTTCTGGTCCGATTCATCAAAAAGTTAAAACACGAAAGTTGTCCGAAACGACGTTTTCGTTCAGGTACAAAGAAGCTCGAGACCTAAAAATGCTTTCCGAGTGATAAAATTCTTCAAATTCTAAACAGCCCATTTTTAGGCGAAAGTCACTAGATTATGGTTATACTTTGAAAGGAACAAGGGGTCTTATGACCTATAATCAAGACCACCACCATGGCTAGAGCCAAGGTTGTGTCTCATGACCTTGGAACAAGTACCAAAGGTCATGGCTAGGCTATGACGAAATGACCATACCAACTTACATAGGCGTAAACATGAAACAATAAATTAGGCAATAACTTGAACAAGCAATTTGGATCTACTTCACTTAAAAGGAAACCATGAGATTTTACAAAGAGAAAATGATCATACAAGACTTATGAAACTACCCCTAATAACAATCTTCATGTACAAATAAACTTTCCTAAGTTTATTCAAATATCGGACAAGTAACTTTTCGAATCAAAACTTATATCTATATATTTTATCAACTACTACAATAGTAGGGAGCCTCATGTGAGGAGTTCATTATGTAAGCCGTCGAGTTGAGTTGTGGATTTACGAGTTAAAGTGTCCTGGCTCCTCGAACGCTTACTAACATGACTTCTGAATTATGTCGGCCCGAACGGTAGTAAACGATATACCAAAACATACATGTTTCATGAATCTTTCTTTCAAAGACTTATACTATACATCATACCACATCATGGACTAAATGCAAGATATATATATAGGCACTACTTCATATTCTTTACTCCGATCCTAAGTCGCGACATTCTATTATAGGTTGCTTGTAGAAACCTACACGATCAAACCATCACCTTCATTACTTGCTATCGTACTTAAGGTGAGTTCGTAGCCCCACTTTCTATTGTTTAACTATTTTACAAATCCATGGGGGGAATACATGCTATTATTTTTCTACTCGAACACGATGCTTTCTACTGTATGCTACCCGACGATGTTTTATTATCACTAAGTAACGATTGCCATGTTCGAAGTCCCTATATCATGAACCATTAGTCACTACCTTTAGTGAGCGCGAATATTGTGAATAGATCTATTGGGATTGACGAATCCCATTTGTGTTGAACAACGATGAGTTCACACAAATGCACTATATTTGAGATTTAGCGGTATAACGGCAAAAGTACCTTGATAGGGCTTCTATAATGCCAATTTTGTTGGTTCGATGTTAATGCTTTGGTTGCATGAGCTTAGTGAAATAAATAACGATTTTGTTTTCTAACTATGAGTGTGAGTCTATAGCTCACACTACGACATATTGTGTTCAAACGATTTAACTAAACTCTACGAATTCCACTCAACCTTTGTGTTGACCTCTCAAGCATGTATTTCAGGTTCATGACGATCAAGGATGGCACGGAAGGACACGGATACTCAAGAGGGCTATAAATTTTATTATCATTCAAAACTCATTTAATTTGTAAACATGGAACCATCTGGGACCTCATTTTGTAATCTATGATATTTATACAATTTGAATGATAAATCTTTTAAAACGACTCAATTGGAGTTCGTTTTCTATTATTGTGTCTATTGTGCCGTCAAGTAACACCCAGTTCGAATTCCGCTGCGTACATGAATTGGGGGTGTTACAGATTGGTACCAGAGCCATGGTTATAGAGAAACGGGTCTAATTGAGACCTAAACTATAACTACAACTACAAGCAAAACCATTTTATAGCCTTCCGCTCTCCGTGTCTTCCATCCTCCAGACGATTATGGACTTTGTAAGCATGTTATGCTACATAAACATATAAGTATATTTATATATACATTCGAGTTATTTTCAATCATTTTATCTAAACATATCTACACATGCCTATTCTATGGCATTTCGACACAACTACATTCTCCCAACTATGTTCCTACTCCAACATTTTATATCCAAGATATTGTAACGAATTACGATGGTCTTTTCTATTTCCCGAACATTGTATGACACAATGGTCTAATCTACTTCCGAGACATTGTGATTTGTGCAATGGTCTCTCGAATTATTCCACCACCTCATCAATATCATTTCATATGATATCAAAAACCCATCACAATCTATCGATTTCCAAACAAGAAATATGAGATTTCTAAAGGATAAACTAATCCATCATCGACAAAAGCTGAAGTTCAGCTCTACATTCATCAAAGTTTTCTTCTGAAACCTTCATTATTAAAAGTTTGTGATCCTGGCCAAGTATGTTCTATTTTAGAATTACTTCAACTTCCTTTCCACACATATCTACCCGTACTATCTTCTATGCAATGGAATGTGAAAACATACGTTACAAGTCTCTTATGGCGGGACTTGCAACTGAATGGTTTGACATCGCCTTTGTTTAGTGGACAGTTTCCCGAAAGCAACGGACATATCACAAGTATACCTAATTTAGGTATTTGAAAATTTTATCGAACCTTGGCTAAATATAGACTAGTCACCTATATTTAACCTAGGGACAGTGGAATATAGTCTGACTAACTATATTCGACTTAAAATTTTCAAATACTGAGAATAGTTGTACTAGGGTTATGTTTAGGTTGATTTCCTACTTGAACTCGATAAACCACCAGAATACATTAAAACGATCTAGAGACACGATAGTGCCTTACCACTCAGCGAAATCTTAATACCTTATTTGTACTACCAAATTTCATTCTTGAAAGTTTTCATTTATGAGATAATCTGAACTACTATCTTGGGATAGTTATCAATTCTTCTCTTCATCCTGTAGAAGTACTATCCTGTTTAGGTTCTAAGGATACCATTCCATCATAAACTTTTAAAATCTCTTAAGATTTTTAAAGCAAACTCAACATCTATACCTTAGAGTATTAATGTTAAGCATACACTACACACTTTTGTTCGTCAACATATCACATCATTATCTTTACAATCGTTGGAACCACAAGCTCATTAACAGATGTTGATGCACTTTTAAAACTCAAATCATCCTTAGCTACACCACAAGCACCCTCATCAGCTTTACAAGATTGAATATTCATCTTGTACTTTTGCAACACCAGTATCATCTCGTAATACCCTACCTTGTAACTCACCGACTAAGTATGAATGTTGTGTAGGATGATTTGTAATTATTTGAATGGATTGGGATGCCTTTCCATTTAAATAAAGACATTGTAAATCACTAAACCATAAGTTTATATTTCCTTATCTACATTGTTTGGGATGCCTCTCTATGTAAATAAAGAATTATAAACAAGTGGGCTTATTTGTATCCGAAATAACATAAGTATGACGTTAATAAACACTAGGTACAACAACCGATTACTTACTAGGCTATAATTGCAACTACTATATCAATTCCTATTAATATTCGACTGCTATATCAATTTCCTTTGATATTCGACTATTACCACACCTGTTCATCGACACACGACGCAGACCCCTAGAATTCCAAGTCGGAGATAGGGTTATGCTAAAGGTATCGCCTTGGAAAGGCTTGATATGATTCGGTAAACGAGGAAAACTAAACCCAAGATACATCGGACCATTCAAAATCCTAGCCAGGGTTGGCCATGTGGCGTACAGACTTGAGCTTCCATCACAACTCAGTAGTGTACACCCCACTTTCCATGTATCTAACCTAAAGAAATGCTTGTCGGATGAATCACTAGTGATTCCACTCGATGAAATTCAACTCAATGACGATCTTTAATTTATTGAGGAACCCGTAGAAATCATGGACCAAGAGGTCAAACAACTCAAGCAAAGCCGTATTCCAATTGTCAAAGTTCGTTGGAACTCACGACGTGGTCCTGAATACACATGGGAACGAGAGGACCAGATATGTAAGACATACCCACATCTTTTTACCAACAAAGTTTCTACTCCCAACGCAAATTGATCTCCGGGACGGAGCTCTCATATGGGGTGGAGACTGTAACAATTCACATTTTCAGGATAACTTCTATTCCCGGAAAATTCACTATTCACTTTTACTATTCATGTTACTATTCATTTCTACTATTCATTTTTCCCGAAACTTTCCCGAAAGTTGATTTTTATTTGATATTCTCGAGTGATAAATCATTTCCATGGCAAATTAAATGTTTGACATCCGTCAGATCATTTTCGTGAAAGTTATTAAGGAATTACATGGAATTACACGTTTTAGGGTAAAACGTCAATCAGAAATTCTACGCACAACGAAATTCGACCGCGTCAGGTGACCCCACATCAGAAAAATGTTTGACACACTCATGATTTATTTGAGAATTAATCGTGACTGAGAAAAAACATGACCAAAAACTTCCCAGCAGGTCACCCAAGCCTGTACTATTCTCGCATGAGCACGCTTAACCGTATGAGCGATTAACCGTGAGACCACGAAACGCGTTTCTAAGACTATTTGAGTTTTCAACTTCTTAGAAAAAGTCAACATATTATTTCCCTCCTCCATTGACCAAAAATCATCCCTTGATGTTATAAGTCAATTCGTGATTTTTAGGCTTACGGTTTGATGTCTAAAAGACATTTAATACCAACCGACACTAGACTGAGCCCAGTCTAGACATTATAAGTCATTTTAAATCAATTATAACCTATTAGAAAAGTAATATTTTACTTTTCTCAATTTTACGCAATATTCAGCGTTTTACGCGAATTACGCGTTTTAGACCCGTGTTTCCAGTTTTTAGCAGGGTTTTAGCACCCGATAGATCCTACCACTCATTTTATATTTTATTATGGACTATATGGACATGTTTAACCATTCTTCCAAGTTCCATAATTTTACGACACCCGGTTTTACGTTTTGAGGCTTAATCATTTACGATTGGCATTTCCCGGAGTCAAAACTAACCAAGTATCTTGGATAAGATCATCACAAGTCTAACCCTTTCTCCCCAAGTTTCCAAACCGCCACTAGGAGGGGGAGTCACACCCATGTGGCTTCATCTCATGAAACTACCCTTAGATCATTAGTTAATTACAACTTGGTCACCAAGTTTAGGAAACTTCCTAGTTAACTTCCTAACCTCCTTAAATGGACTATAAATACTCCCTCCTCCCCTTCCTTTGTACGCCACCATCACAACACACCAACACCATCTCCTTTGCTTGATCTTCTTCCAATTCTATGCAAGATTCAAGTGCAAGTTCAAGGTTGAAACCCTAGTTTCTTTTAGATAATCAAAACACTTCCAAACTACATAAACTTTGGTGATTTCTCTTGAGTTTAAATCTACTCAATTCACCTCAACCTTCATCATCCATCTTTCAAGAATACCAAGGGTAGAAAGATTGCATGAAGTGAAAAAGGGTTGAAGCAAGTCTATCAATGTCCTATCCTTACATGTTAACTTCCTTTCATCTTTGAAAGCCAAAAGTTGTAAGCCAAACCCTAACATGATTCTTGTTAAATAATCATATTCATGTTATTTACATGTTATTCTTGCTATATTATGTCTTGTAGTTATGTCCATGATATATAAAAGTGAGCAAAACAAGTTATTGTTATTAATTGTTACAACAAGTTACTAAAACAAGCAAACTAGTGACTTTCTTGGAAAACCACGACCAAAATGGTAAAATTATGATATTGGATCATTACATATTACAGTAGAGGACTTAACAAGGAAACCATAGCAATTTGAACCATCTAAAACGAGTATACGAGTCAAAAGTTACGCCCATTTGAAATTACCAAAGTTTCCGGCAAAACTGCCAAATACCATTCTGATCAAATTTGGGTTTTGAAAGTCCCACTTCTGGTCCGATTCATCAAAAAGTTAAAACACGAAAGTTGTCCGAAACGACGTTTTCGTTCAGGAATAAAGAAGCTCGAGACCTAAAAATGCTTTCCGAGTGATAAAATTCTTCAAATTCTAAACAGCCCATTTTTAGGCGAAAGTCACTAGATTATGGTTATACTTTGAAAGGAACAAGGGGTCTTATGACCTATAATCAAGACCACCACCATGGCTAGAGCCAAGGTTGTGTCTCATGACCTTGGAACAAGTACCAAAGGTCATGGCTAGGCCATGACGAAATGACCATACCAACTTACATAGGCGTAAACATGAAACAATAAATTAGGCGATAACTTGAACAAGCAATTTGGATCTACTTCACTTAAAAGGAAACCATGAGATTTTACAAAGAGAAAATGATCATACAAGACTTATGAAACTACCCCTAATAACAATCTTCATGTACAAATAAACTTTCCTAAGTTTATTCAAATATCGGACAAGTAACTTTTCGAATCAAAACTTATATCTATATATTTTATCAACTACTACAATAGTAGGGAGCCTCATGTGAGGAGTTCATTATGTAAGCCGTCGAGTTGAGTTGTGGATTTACGAGTTAAAGTGTCCTGGCTCCTCGAACGCTTACTAACATGACTTCTGAATTATGTCGGCCCGAACGGTAGTAAACGATATACCAAAACATACATGTTTCATGAATCTTTCTTTCAAAGACTTATACTATACATCATACCACATCATGGACTAAATGCAAGATATATATATAGGCACTACTTCATATTCTTTACTCCGATCCTAAGTCGCGACATTCTATTATAGGTTGCTTGTAGAAACCTACACGATCAAACCATCACCTTCATTACTTGCTATCGTACTTAAGGTGAGTTCGTAGCCCCACTTTCTATTGTTTAACTATTTTACAAATCCATGGGGGGAATACATGCTATTATTTTTCTACTCGAACACGATGCTTTCTACTGTATGCTACCCGACGATGTTTTATTATCACTAAGTAACGATTGCCATGTTCGAAGTCCCTATATCATGAACCATTAGTCACTACCTTTAGTGAGCGCGAATATTGTGAATAGATCTATTGGGATTGACGAATCCCATTTGTGTTGAACAACGATGAGTTCACACAAATGCACTATATTTGAGATTTAGCGGTATAACGGCAAAAGTACCTTGATAGGGCTTCTATAATGCCAATTTTGTTGGTTCGATGTTAATGCTTTGGTTGCATGAGCTTAGTGAAATAAATAACGATTTTGTTTTCTAACTATGAGTGTGAGTCTATAGCTCACACTACGACATATTGTGTTCAAACGATTTAACTAAACTCTACGAATTCCACTCAACCTTTGTGTTGACCTCTCAAGCATGTATTTCAGGTTCATGACGATCAAGGATGGCACGGAAGGACACGGATACTCAAGAGGGCTATAAATTTTATTATCATTCAAAACTCATTTAATTTGTAAACATGGAACCATCTGGGACCTCATTTTGTAATCTATGATATTTATACAATTTGAATGATAAATCTTTTAAAACGACTCAATTGGAGTTCGTTTTCTATTATTGTGTCTATTGTGCCGTCAAGTAACACCCAGTTCGAATTCCGCTGCGTACATGAATTGGGGGTGTTACATTGAAATTGTTCCATATCTCAGGATTTGCTAAAACAAAAGAGTAGCCAACTATTTCATAAAAGAATATTGTGTAGATCGTTAACCATCCAAAAATTTATCAATTGAACATGATTTTTACGTACCTAAAGTTTTTGTTCTGATGTTATGTGAGTGTGCTCGTTAACTAAATTGTTGTGAAATACTGGGAAATATGTGGTACTATTGTCTATTTTGAAGCACAAAAGTTATAATATAAACGTAACTAACATTTTAAGACGAGTAGCAAAATAACTAAAAAATTGTGTTCCAGGCAGAGGTGCAACATTGTACCCGGTTTTTTTTTAACCGATGGGTAAACCGGAATCGGTTTTTTACAAAACCGGTTATAAGAAAACCGATCCGGTTTTTTATAACCGAACCGGTTGGACCGGTTATGTGTTTTTTACCCGGATCGGGTTTTTACCGGTTATATAACCGGGTATACCCGATTTTTAAATAAAACCGGTTATAACCGGTTTTATTTATTTATTTATTATTATTATTATTATTATTTTATATATATATATACACGTGGCCCGTTTAAAAAAAAAAAAAAAGTAGCCGTTATAAATTTAACCGTGTTTAACCGGTTTTTTTCCGGTTATTTTTAGCCGTTTTAAAAAAAATAAAAATAAAATAAAAAATAAAAAGTTACCGTTAACCGGATTTACCCGGTTTTTTCCAGGTTTTTTTTGGGTTTACCGAGAGTAACGGAAACATAGCAAACTAGCCGTTTTTTTTGTATTTTTTGAATGTTTTTGAGTGTGTTAAGCCACTATAAATAAAGGTAATGAGTTGGGGTTGAAAACACATAAAAAACAATCTCATTTCTTTCTTTAATCTCTCAAAAACTCTCAAATATCGCTAATATTTCGCTATAATGGAAAACACACAATCACAACAAGCTTCCACTACTCCCTCCTCCGTTGCTACTAGCCGAAAACAACATTACACAAATGATGATGTTGAGAAAGTTAAACCAACTGCCCGAAAAGGTGATGTGTGGGCTAATTACGATTTGTGTCTTATGAAAGATCGTAGTGAAAAGGCGCGTTGCAAGAAATGTGGGCATTTTTATGGCGCCGGGTCTAACACTACACTTAGGAGTCATTTGGGTAGTTGTAAGGCGGTTCGAAATGATATGTCGCAAGGTACTATTGGTGCGGATGGTCAAGTTTTTATATATGATGCGGATGCGCTTCGAATTGATTTTACGAAGTTTGTCATTCAACAAGGGCTTCCATTTAACCACTTCGATAACGTCAAGCTTATGGAGATCATCAAAAGGAGGCTACAACCGCGGTATCAACATGTAAGTCGTACTACTCTTAGAAGTGATGCTTTTAATTTATGGAAAAACGGCTAAAAAAGATATTATTGATGGTTTTCGTGATTATAAATATGGTGTTGCTATAACTACGGATACTTGGACCGCACCACATGGTACGACAAATTCTTTTCTCGCCGTTACGGCTCATTGGTTTAATCCCGAATCTTGGTTATTAATGAAACGGATAATTGCTTTTAAACTATTTGGTTATCCTCATACGGGATCTAATTTAAGAAAAATTTTACATGATACTTTAATTGAATATAATTTAGATGATAAAGTTTTTACGATTTCACTAGATAATGCATCAAATAATACTAAAACTATGGAATTGTTAAAATTACGTGTAAAACCTATTTTAGATGGTGCTTTTTTTCATTCCCGTTGTGTTGCTCATGTTATAAATTTATCCGTACAAGCGGCTTTAAAAATCCGTGCAAGCGGCTCGTGACTTATTAGCGGTCCAAGCTTCGACGGTAGCTTCCGAATCGGCATTTTCTACTAGTGGTCGACTTATATCGGGTAGAAGGACAAGACTAACCCCCGAAGCCGTGGAAGTATGTGTATGTTTGAAAGATTATTTGGACGGAGTAGATAGGATACAACATGAATCATCGTTGGAAGGTCCAATATTAGATAAAGAAGTTGAAGAAGGTATATTAAGAGAAGAAGATGAAATGGAGATATCATCTTCGAATACCGAATGCGAATTAGATGAAGGTGAGCTTGAAGAATTTGATGTTGAAGATTTAGATGTACAAGATTTTTTGGAAGAAAATGATCTTGACGATAGTAGTTGAGTATAACGGGTGATGGCAATGCCGAAGCTCGATATACTTGATTACACTAATATGTTTTCGGGTGATGGCCATGCCGAAGCTCGAAATGTATTAGTATTTATATGTTTTTATGATTGTATTGTTTAAATAAAAGTTATGATTGTATTGTATAAATAAAAGTTATGATTGTATTTTTTTGTTGTATAATTGTATTGTTTAAAAAAAAAGTTATGATTGTATAATTGTATTGTTTAAATAAAAGTTATGAGAATATTGTTTAATTATATGTTTGATAATTAACAATTTTATTAAATAAATGTTCGAAGTTTTTAGTAAAATTCCAGAAAAAAACGAACCGAAAAAAAAGAACCGATAAAAAATCCGAATCCGAACATTTTTAACCGAAAAAAGCGAACCGGTAAAAAACCGAAAAAAAACCGATTCCGAAAATTTATAACCGAAAAAAACTGATTCCGAACATTTATAACCGAAGAAAACCGATTCTGAAAAACCGAAACCGAACCGAAACTGGTTATTAGAAAAACTGGTTTTTTATAACTGGTTATTAAAAAACCGAAAACCGAAAAAAACCGATTTTTTTTTCACCTCTAGTTCCAGGCAGTAAATAACTAAATACCATTAGAAGTTTAGAACAATATATGGGCCAATTCCAATACACAGTTCATATCTCTTACCTGAGCCCACAGTTATTCTCCAATACATGTCTTAAATAAACCCAATCCCAGGCCCAGATGTTATTTTGTGAAATGAATGTTATTTTTTTTGGGTTTATGCTATAAAACAGCAATGACGACTTTTTTAAGTTCCCAACGTAAACTTCATAAACTATGAGTAAACAAGTGATTCACTATTTGCATTTTGGATATCATACTAGAAAATCTGACATGTGTCACTATTTTAACGTTAAAACACATCAAAATATGAATAATGAAATCTTATAAAATTTTGGTACATTTACTCATATTTCTTTTTGTTTTCGTATCAAAACAAAACTTTAGAGATAATTCGCTGCTATTTAATAGTCTAAACCCTAAAAAATTGTTTTGACTTTTAACATCAAATTTCAGATTTCATATGTATCAGGACTTTGCTATCATGAATGTCATTTATGTTTTATACTTCCTATTACCATATCAAAAGTCAAAAAGTTTAGCCACTGGTGGTGTTGTTGCTATATCAACAAAAGGTTTAACATTACGTCCTTTGAACAAAAGACCTTGTACCGGGATAATTGCATTCCGCGTATAGCACATGCATACTTTGCATGAGTGGATGTAAAACTATTAGGGATTTTTTAGTGCAAATACGAAGATATTAAAACTAAACAGTCTTTTATATTTGGGATAATTTCATATTTACCTAATAAACCTCAAATGTCATATTTACCCAATTTACAAGTGAATAATGCATATTGTGTAATGATTTTTATGCATGTTTGGGGATATATGGAATTTTGGTCTTTTTATTAGGGAAATATGGAATTACCCTTTCATATTTTAATGATTACAAATATGTAACTTATAATACACAACATAAAAGGCGTAAGATAATCGTAACTATAAATTGTCAAAACATATATTCCTCAACACTTCTCGTAGTTGACATTGCGAGTCTTTTCGTGCTTCAACACAAGTTCGAATATTTTATTATGTTACATTATGATTAAAACATTTAACAAAATATTGAGAATGTTAAAATGTTTAGATCAAATATATTTTTATATAACAAAACATCTAACACATTTTAAACTTGCTCATACTCGATCAAGCAAGCTCTATCACAGGCATCAAAATGAATTTTATCATTTACATTAAATCATACTTTCCAAACTTATACAATGATGCATTAATTTTAATCTTATAACATACCTTTAAATAAACCGTTTTAATTTTTCATTTTCCAACTAGAAATAATCTTTATCAGGAAGTATTTCAAATTAGATTATTGGTTTGAAAACAGAAACACCTTCTTTTAGTTTAAATCAAACTAATTCAAACTTTTTTGGAAAAACATATAATGCACTTTTGCATCAAACCTTTCATAAATCATGTTTGGGTGTAGAGTGTTCAACACTTTAGACAATCAGTAAGCCGCTTTCCTTAGTCAATTGTCTCACAGGTCAATTGTCTCACATAAAACTAAGAGAAATACTATTATCACATAAACTCTTGTAAAAAGATTTTCACAAAATGATTTGTTGAACAAGAAGAGTTAGTAAAGTAAGAAAAGAATATAAGGAGTGTCATGCCACATCATTTGTTGGGAGTTTGTTTGTGAATATTATGTGAAAGTAGCAAGCCTCTAAAACTTAAAAGGAACAAAAGCCAACAAATGTTGAATGACAATTCAAAACGTATGAAATTTTATGTAAAAAACATAGACACGGATACTGAACATGACACGGATCCTATCAGGATCCATGGATCCATGGGGAATGAGAACATTGTGTTTGCCTATTAAAAAACTCATTTGGCCACTATTCAAACCTAGCTTTTGCAATGTTATATGAGGCATTCTCAAGTCTCCAAACACTCACTAACCCTTGATTATAGTGCTTATAACTTTCATTTATTCAAAGCATATTAGCATGTTAAGATCTGTGAAAACAAGTAGATAACTCTTGTCATCTTCATCCATTTAAAGCATATTAGCATGTGAAGATCCACTATAACAAGCTTAGAGCTATTGTCATCTTCATCCATTGAAAGCTTCTTATCAAGAGAAGATCAACCATATCAAGCTTAGAGTTTTTGATGTCTAGATTAGTTATTCAAATCCATTATACAGTCATGTCTTGATCACCATTATACAACACCATGTATCACCAACCATATTCCTAACTAGAGGTTACATACATTTGTATTTAGGTCTTAAAACACAAGGGTTATAGGTTTGTTGTGTTTAGGCCTTAATACATATGAGTTATACGTACATTTGTTGTGTTTTGGCAATAAAATACAATGAGTTTGGTTGTACTGAAAAAGAAAATGATATCTAGCTTAATATCGGTGAAAGATGTAAGCGACATTGAATGGTTTCTCCACCATAAAGAGTGTTTTAAACTAGTGAAGAGAACTCTTGTAAGGCATGGTGAAGTTTTGTGTCGAACCACTATACATCGCCTTTACAGTGTGTTGATAAGCTTTTCTTTCATTCTTTTTGTTATTGCTCTTATTGTTTTTTTTGTGAAATCATTAATATCACTTGCATTATTGCGTCCAACTCAATTGCTTAATTGATACACAAGCATAAGTTTCGAAAAGGCTATAAACCTTTTGAATCACACACCAGCACCTTCACGGATCTGTAAGTTGATTGGATTCGTGAAGATTCCCAAATGTCCAAACTAAGTTTTTTTTTAAATAATAAAAAAAAAATAAATAAATAAATAAACCATATTCATCCATCTATGGTTTTCACAAGATCAAAGGCCAAATATAGAATTGTAAATGTTTTAAAAACTGGGTTTTGAATCGATCCGATCAAGTTACTGGGTCAATAGGTCACCAGCTCAACCGGTTTGATAACCCGATTTTTACATATATGTAGATTGCAATTTTTCGGCCACCAAACACTTATAAAACTAAAAGAAAAATATTAAATACGGCCGACTTTGGTAAACCGTGTTGACTTAGGTCACATGAAACTCGACGGGTAAAACTAGGTTTTGAAGCATTCTATAAAATTAAAATTAAAATCGATGTAACTATATAGCTTTTCTCGATCATAATGATAGGGGCTGCTAGCCAGTTTTATATAAGCATTGTGTCAATCCAACCTTTTAAAATGCAAATATCCAACGATATAAAATACAAATTTTCCAACGTAACATATATGTACCACTGAATGGAGATGCAATAATAAATCTATAATTACATTGATGCATGACGAAAAAAGTTATATATAGATCTTTTTTGCGATACACAAATTTTCAAAGTAAGATGTATTGATATAGTGCTGATGAAAGTATTCCAATAAAAGGCTGTCAACTTTTTATCATTTCCTTTGTTTTGTTGCTCGTTTTCTTGTGCGACGTCTAAATCAAACTACACATTGTTGCCTTATCAACTCTTTTTTCTTCCATCAAGTAGATAAGAATATAATATTGGTTCTTTTTTTACTGAATATATTTTTACATATTAAAAATAACGATATATAACGGTAAATAATTATAGTTGTAAAATCGTAGTTTTTATTTGATCTTTTAGTGTGTATTTTTTAAAATAAAAAGCGTATGTTTTTTAAAGATTGTGTTGATTATAGAGTTTATGATTTTTTTTAAACGATTAAGTATAAAAGTTCATATGCCATATATAAAATATAAAAGATTAACCGTGTGTGACAAAAAGTCTGTAATGTTTGTTGAATTTGAATTTCGTGAGATACATAATTGCCTTATATAAGTTTCATTAAGTTTTAAGAAATTTAAGAATTTAATTATTGTCATGCACCCTTAATTAATAGAGTAAGTAGTAAAGGATTGTGGTTAGTTAATAATCTTATTTGTTAAATATCACATAAATTCACTTTAAAGCAAGAAATTTAAGTGATGACTGACAAATTTATATATAATTGTGTTCAGAGACAAAAATACTCAGAAGTTAACTATGTTTTCTTACATTGATGAACTTTAGGTGTCTTGTCCCATTATATACACAAGTTAAAAGATCATCATGAAGTAAAAACCATAAATGAGTGACTTGTTATAATTAAAACTTGTAATTTTCCTTAAGAAAGCAGGATAATGACCGGCTAACATTCATCAGCTACCACTTACGATAGAATATATGTCACTTTTATGGTGTATGTGTGTAAATTAGTAATTTACGAGTAGTTTATATAGAACATGTACAAAACTACATGATAACACACATCAACTTTTAAACTCAAATGTACGTAAAGAGAAAAGTACTCACAATCCCGATTTTAAAAACCTTGCATATGAGATTTGAATACATATTACATAAACTATAAAGAATGTATAAGATGCTTTTGGCATAAAATACATGGTTAATGATTAATGCACATGTTATAATAAGGTGTATCTCTTAAACAATACTACATCTTAAAAAGTGATTGTCATTAGAATTTATACAGCACAAAATCTGTTTACAATCATATAAAAGTAGATCAAAACAGATCTAAATGACTTTTAAGTTTGATATAATATCTACTCAAGATATACTCAACTTGAAAGTACAATGATGAAGCGAAAGATATTATACTTTTTGTAAGCCACATTCAATGGAGCAACACGAAGGAAGCTGCGTACCATCAACTTCAATGTCGAGCCACTGTTTTCTTACCTCTTTTTAGCATATTATTAGATTTTTATCAATCAAACAAATGAGATTTTTATTCAAGGTTATGTAATGAATTATTATAAGTTCATAAACATATATGTTAGGCTCTATATAAAAGTTTTAATTTACATGACTCACTACATAAGTAATGATACCAAAATACTTTAATCTAAATTAGTCATTTAACGAAAAAGTTTTCAAAAAGTGGGGTTGTGTCGCCACTAATTTATGTCACGCAACTTGAAACTAGAAAGGACCACATAGTTATAGCCGTGTAGGGTTGGTATACAAATTAGTGGGGTTACAAAACTTTTCTGCATTAAAATCGGGTTTTATTTTTGGTAATATATGAGTTTGATAACCATAACGTAAATATATGTCCGCATGTGTTATTTAGGTAAAATGCCAAATAAAACTCGAGATATCTTCTAGTTTTTGACGCAATCGTCAAAATAGAAAATGTGCAAGTATAGCGGATGTTATAGTTTGTTGGTAATTATTACCGTTGAAATAACCACATGATTAGTATCGCACGTAATTATCACATACTGACATACATAATGATTTTCATAGCATGCATGTGTTAGTGTTTGCATTCGTTTAAGTTGGATGTCAATATGATTAGTTAACATCATTGTTTTCATATGAACACTAGTTTTCCAACACCTAATCACATGTTAGTGATGTTCATTAGCTCGTAAGAAGACAATTAGTATAGGCTCGAGCACATGATGGTATCGTACTATCGTTCTCCTTCCATCACTACACCCCATCATCATTCATAATCGAACCAGTTGTATATATGATGCATTGATATTAATGTTGTACGTATGGGTAAATCTCAACAGGGTAGATGGTCCAAGCTTACACCAACATCTTATAGCAAGCCAACCCATCAACATGAACATATGCCTAAAAGACATATATGGTCATCCACTTGTTGTCTAATGTCTATTAGACCATATGTATCACGAGATTTATCTGATGATAACTTTTCATTTACACCCTTCACGTATACAAAAACATCAAATGACCATTCAATGTTATTCTACAGAAAAGTATAGATTTGTGGGAACACCCTGATTAAGAAAGTCTTTTGGTATCGGCCATTGTTCACCTCACAAAGAATAACTCTGGCAACTCTCATGGCCCAGAGGAGCACCACCTGGAGTAAGACGAACCGAGACTCGACCCCCGATCTCTTATTCCACAAAGTTTCTCTAGTGTATCCATAGGTTTTGCGGAGGTGGGTACCTATCTGAAGCAAATGACAAGGATGGAACTCGAACAAGGGTCTATTGACTCAGGCACGAGAGCTCCACTAATTGGAATAATGCTCCGATGGTGACCATTCAATGTTATGACAACTATTTCATAAGAGACCCCTCTTTTCTTCCAAAAAAAAAAAAAAAAAAAAAAAAAAAAAAAAAAAAAAAAAACTTCTTTTATGATTAAATATTTAATTATTTCAATGTAAATAAGAAAGAGATTAATTTAGATACACTCTCATCTGAGTGTAGAAAGACTGCTTCCGCAATAACGGATGGCTGGTGATTTATAACGAGTTTAAATTTAAAGTTAATGTGTCGTAGGTTTCTTAGGATCAAAATTACTAAAACTATGTTTAATTAAGTTGTTACTCAAAGAGTCACTGATATCTCCTAGTTGAAAAATGAAAAGAAGTTGACGATGATGGAGACATTATATTTTGCAACACGATACTTAGGTTACTCGTAATGGTGATCACAATAAGATCGAAGACATCACTGTCACATCAGCTTTTTTTCTCTACAACAACCTCATGATCAATTGATTATAATAGGTGACCGAGACCAAAAAAAACATATCATATTTAAACATAAATATACCCTACAAAAATCAATTAAATATAACACACACAAACATATCTCATGACTTAGTCGTTATTTTGATCGGATCCATCTTTGTTTGCATGCAAAAACGCATCCTTCAATTGAGGTAGGATAACCGACTGTGACCGAGTTGATGGCCAACTTCGTGACCATGTATTACGGCTGGTTTTAAGTTTTGGACTAACACTTGTTTTTAACAAAAAAGAAAAGAAAAAAAAAAAGAAAAAAAGATCAACCTCTAAAATAGTGTAAATATATAAATAGTAATTTTAAACATATGGTTTTCTGTTTTGGTTTTGCTATATGCTAAATTTATGAGTCAAAATCAAGTGGCGTGGTTGCATGACCAAATCTCACGTGTTAGTGGTTAAAGTGAAGCCTTTGCGTTTATAAGGCGACACAAAATATGAACATATTTATTTATTTATATTATATTTAATATATATTGAATTTACAAAAAAAGATGACATAAGTCGGTATAACGCATGACGTGACAGCATTACCAAGCCTCACGAGTCACGCCAAACATATCGAAACTAACGAGTACTACTAAGTCACCGTATCATAGATATAAAACACATGATGAAATTTATACCGATCGAGTATTACTTTGTACATATCGTACATTACGAGCGCCTTTTGTATTCTTAATTAGAGGCACTTTTCTTTCGTGACTTATCTCTTTCAGAATTTAAGAAAAAGCAATGAGCAACTAACTGTTTCTATTAATGGAAAGTTTAATTTCAACCATACATGATAAAGCCTTTGACCCTATTACTCAATTTGTATGATTTGCATTTTGTATTTTCTTTCTTTTATATCTCCCACCTATATAAAACAAGGTTGGGTTTAGACAAGTTTCCCCTCAAAAATACTTAAAACTCGACACCTGAAAATTATTTTAAATCTACAGTCCAAAAGCAATACCACCCCTAAAAATACTTACAGCATTAAACACCAACACATTATTATCCCAAACTCCAAATCGTTTAGATCAAAACCACTGATCAATTAACCTAAATCATTATCATTCAAACACATCTATCCCTAAATCAAATTAGCCCCATCAATCCATTCACTAAAAAAACAGTTACCCCTAAATCAAATTAGCCCCAACGATCGGTATTCAATCAAATGGATTATATTCACAGGATTATTGAATCAATCAAAAAGTATACAAGATTCAGGGATCGGTATTCAATCGAATGGATAATATTCAATCAAATGAAAAAATAATTTGCATACAGGTTTGTTTTTTAATGCTTTCTTTTTAAAATTATTGATTATAAATTTGCCAGGATACAAAACATTCATAATGAATTCAAATTTTAAGTT
Organism: Artemisia argyi; assembly: GCA_030686995.1. Taxonomy (NCBI): domain Eukaryota; kingdom Viridiplantae; phylum Streptophyta; class Magnoliopsida; order Asterales; family Asteraceae; genus Artemisia; species Artemisia argyi. The sequence goes on from CM060708.1 coordinate 253,573,166, forward strand.
TTTGTTTTTTTAGGTTTTTTATATTTTTTAAATTTGTATTTTGGATGTGTAAATAAAAATCAAACATTTATGATAATGTTGTAATTGTAGGAAAGTAACTAAAGATAAAAGTGTTAATTATTGTATATTTATATATATAGGTAAGGTGTTTGATGAATTGCTGTAATGAAATTATATTCAAGTTCAATGTTTTATAAACTTGGTAAAGTCGCAAGCTATACGTTTGAAGCTTATGTCGTTGGATTACATAGCAATAACGAACCCAGCTCGCGTGAAAGTGCTATGTAATTTGTTCCAAGGCTGAATATCAATTTTGGTTGTGTTGTTGTTCCAAGTCCTGCAACCCGGTTTTTTACATGTGTTTCGAGACCCCTCAGCTGGTAGTTGGATGATTGTCAGTGTTCGGGGTTATACCAAAGGAAATGCATATGCACAGGTGAAGTTTCTACATTGAGTTTGTTGTATCATTATGTTCTTTGCTAATTTTGTAAATTTAAATTTGGTGTTATGATTTTGAATGACTGTCTTTATAGGTTGCAATCAGTACCACTCATGTGTATAAAAGTGTTGAAGTTGTCGACCATGTCATCCAAGCATGACCACTTCCCGTGATTGGTACTAAGATCATTTCTTTTTTCTTTAAGTACATGTAATAAGATTGATTAATATGGATGTATTTTAGTAAGTTGTAGCACGGGATGCTTAAAAGGGTATAATTGTTTATTATTGTTTCCTTATTTCCCTTTTCAAAGTATGTACAAGTAAGATATAACGTTCTGTTATAGATTAAGAATGATAAAAGCTTACATGTACCAATCTTAACAGTTTTCAGTTTATAGGTTCACGTAATAAGTATTCGATTGTGTTTGTTCCAATTATATATAAAAATGAATTACTTTTGAGAATTTCATCATTTTTCTAATATATTGCAGATAGATAGAGACATGTGTTACGGTTTAGACAGCTCAAAAATGTTCGACCAATGACGGTATATTGATGTTACCATTTTACATGTACAATAATTAACTCTAAAAGGTTACACGCCATATAAAATGCATTTCACTTTCAGTTTAAAGATGTTGCAGGCCGTGCTAAATGCGTTATAAAATACCGAAATCTGGAGACTACTGAAGAAGAAAGACATCTGTTAGTAAACCTTGAAACAGCAAGTGGGAACTTTCTAACGCTGATAAAGAGTTGAATTTCGTTAAGTCAGGAACAATATAGCATTCACCGCAAGACGGAGGTAGTTCAAGAGGAATTAGACAACTAAAGGTATTATCATTCTTTCAAATTTTACAATGTAATCAGTAAGAGTACTAATGAAGATGAATTTTATTGAAACCAGATCATACAGGAAGAAGCCTAATGAGGACTTTCTGAAGTCTTAACTAAACACTAAACGTGCAATTCAGATACTTCAAGACAAAATCAAGGATTGCAAGTATATTCTCAAGTAAGGACTTTGCTTTGATCGGCTAAAGGAGGTAGGCACACTATGTATAATCATTCACACATTTTCCATATTATCGCCCTCTATATTCTTATTATGTTGATAGTTGTTATTTGGTTTGTATAATAAATTTGGGTATGAATCTATCACATACTAATATTATACATCCAATGCAAGCGTTTGCTTAAAATGTAGAATTTATATATAAAAGTCTGATTTTTGGTTTGGGTAATCTTTTTATGGTGCTTATCATTAATTAGTAATGTTTAGAGCAACTGTTTAGGTAATTCTAATTTATAAAGCTTTCTTTGCTTTAATATCATATAGTCAAAGGGTATACATGCTTCCTTCTTTTAGTAAGGTTACTTATTTCGTGTTTGGGAATTTATATCACTTAGAAAAACATGTTGTCTATTAAGTAATCTTTCATGTTGTGAAGGGCAAGCCTACGATCATTGATTTGGACGAGTACGATGAAAGTGATCAAGAAGCAAATAGGGGAAATAATGAGTTAGTTCAGGTCATAGAACATGAGGAGTAAAGACGTTTGTAATCTTTTAAATTTGTTTGCATTTTGGATATTTGTGCATGTTTAAGTTTTATGTTGTGACAGACAAGGTTATTGATGTTACATTATTGTATCTTTTAGCATTATATATTTTTAACATTTTTACATCATGTTTTTACTACATTTTTAGGTTTTGGCAAGTCAACCCTTCAAAAATCAACTTTTATCTTCTGATTTTTACCAAGCTTCTAATTTGCTTATTGTGTTAATTAGTAAATAAAAGTTTGTTAGTGACATACTCATCGCATTTGAGACTGAATAGAGTTCAGTTTAATTCGTTTTACAGGTAAACCGAGTTTGGGAAGCAATTTACTTGAAAATGAAGATTCGTGAATTGAAGAAATAAATGAAGACAATGGAGGCTTCACTTTTAGGAGCTGCAAAGGAAGCCCAGGTATTATATGAGAGAACTCATATTCTTAATACATTTTTTTTTTCATTTTTATTTTCTTTTTGCTATATTGGAATATGGAGGACAAGTCTTGGCTGAGGAGATTACTTGTGCATCCGCATCGTATGTTTATGTGGCCATTAAAACCTTTTAGCATACACCCTAACAACAGTTAGTTTAAATGTGCAATACCAAACACCCCTAAATGTATATTTCTAATAGTGCATTTTATATGCGCCAAAGGTCACTTTATAATTAGTTTGCTCAAAGTCTATAATTAGGCATGTGACCGGAATTAAGTAATCAATAGATGGAGGTGGGTAGGTATTTTGAATGTAGGTCTGCTGCTAAACTGTATTTGCTCCTATAAGGTTTTTAAGTTGCACTAAACACAGACGTTGGATATACGTTTTCTTTATAAGTTTCAACTACGGTCTTGGGAAAAGACCGCAATTTGGATTACATTTTTTCTTTACAGTTTGAGGTATTTGACTACTATTGTGATGCAAATTCCAACTAATCATTGAATATAAATTGCGTGGTTGTAAGCTTCATGGTTTATGTATCAAAGTTGCAATCTCACTAATCTGGAATTATATCCGCATATACCTTTGTATCACCATAAAAGACCTATGGAATCTGTTCAAGTAATTTTTTTGTTATATGGTTAACCTTGAAATGACTAATCTTGCAAAATGTAGATTTATTGCACTTTTGTTGACAAAACATCAGCGGTTGTGTTAGTTGTAGCTAACAGGTTGGTGAACATAAATTTTTGTTCACAAGATTGTGTGTTTTGTCATATCGGCGTCTTGCTAATAAATTTTTTGTTTGGGCAAGAAATATGATGACGATTTCAACAAGGTTGGAACAATGTCAAAGATTTACAAAGCACTTGCATCTAGAATTATAGATGATGACGAGGTAAATTTTTCTTGGCAAATCTGTTTCTTTTAGCTCCTTTTCTCTTTTATGCCTGAATTGCTTATTTCATAGCATATGAAACATTTTTTTAGTCTCGGATATATAATTTTATATAAGCTTTTCCTTTAAATAACAATAAAGGAAATGATGTGTGCCATTGGCATGGATCTTGCGGGCAACAACTGATGTATGCGCCATATTTGGGTTTTAAGTTATTAAATAAGGGGGTGTTTGGATTAGCTTTTTTTCTTATGGGCTTATTTGATTTTGGAAGCAATCATAAGTACAATTTTCAGACTTACGAGCTTATCAAGTTGATAATATGGACTTAAATAATCCATAAGCTTAAACTGATAGATCACAAGCCAAAAAAGTTAACTCGGGAGCTTTTTCAAACTCAAGTATAAGCCATAAAATAGGCTAATCCAAACCCACCCCCCCCCCCCCCCCCCCCCCTTAGTATTGATTAACGCTGACATATCACACATGCCCATATCGATGTCACTTAGGTGCATTTGTGGTAAAAACTCAAGTGCTCAGGTGTTTAACCTAAAGGTGGGAAGATGGGTTGGTCGGATAATTGGTTATTTTTAGCTTTAATAAAACGGGAACACTTGCCCATTTTTTAAATATTCATAATTAATTGAAGTGTCAAGCAGCATAAATATGTGAACACAACAAATAAACCTCAGCCTATTAGAAAGGTATTTGGGATTACTTATTGTTTCTACTTTTGTGCCTATTACTTATTCTTTCACTGAAGTAATTATGCGTCTGCTAAATAGTTTATTTCGAAATAAAATACGTAGTAAATAGTTTTTGATAAACTTATTTGTAAGTATAGTGTTGTAAGCAATTCTAAGAGCCGTCAAAACGTCAAAATTAGTTCTTAGAAAGTATGGTAGGTTCCTTCTTCATGAGGTATATTAGACGAGTAATGCGCTTTAGCTTGATGAAGGTTTCTCTAATGGTGATTATGTGTTCACCTGTTACAGTTACATATCTAGATTTTTACCTGTTAATAGGCCACATCGTATTTCTCTTATTTTTTTCTAACAAAAATTTAGCACAATATATTTCATCAAAATATATGGGTTGACAATTGATATCATCGTATTTAAGTTTATGCAGGGGCCTTTTTCTACCAACTCCTCGGAAACTTACAAGTTACAAGAACCTTTTGGTGTCACATCTGATGAACGTTTAATAAAATTGGATCAATAAATTAATTTGGTTTATTCACGAGAGGATCTGATATCGTGTTATCCAGTTTATTCTACAACATTATACATTTTTTCGGATTTTTTATTTTAACATTATGTTTATAATAATTTGTGTAGTTTAATAATAATACTTTAAGCTAGCCGGCCAACGGCCGGGCCTTAAACTAGTATATAATATGTCAGAATTATCAGCTTAGATCTGTAGAAGTAAATAAGTCATGCGAGAAATAAGTCTAGTAATACCGTAACTAAAAATATAAAATATACGGAAACATAATTAAACTCGTCACTATCAATTTGCCCTAGTGATTAGTTGTCATCCAGATCATGTGCTCACGAGGTATCAAATCAATACTTACTCGATAAGTATAGTGCGACTAGATATAGAGTTAGAAAACGATCATCGAAATATATCTTGATCAACCCGCGTATATCCGGATATCGAACAAATGATCTTTGTTTTATGTTAATGTCCCGCGATTTCTGAGTTAAGTCACAAATCACCCTAAAAATACAAGTACAAAGTTTGAGTCTCCTTTTTAATGAAACTTTCGATCACATTTCCTAATTGATACCATCACCCTTCCCTCGTCATCTCTATCCCTTTAGTTAACAACTTTTTTACTTTGTGACACTAAAAAGTTGACTAGATCTTTCCCATTGTAATGAATACAAAAACGTCCATACAAAATGAAAATGACATTAAGTTTGGTCTTGGTCTTGGTCTTGGTCTTCGTCTTCTACTACAGAAACGTAACTCGATCACCAGAATCAAATTATTACCATTTACATGTGAAATGGACCAAAACATGTACCACTTTTGATTTATCGTTGTACCGCTACAGTTTTGATTTGACTTTTTAAAAAAAGCCTTTTTGAGTTAAATGCTAGAAGTTTCGTCTTTTTTGTCGTGTATTGCTACTTTATCATCATATCCACACTAATATAAAGTGTTCATTTAAAGCAACGAATTATAGTCTGCCCCCTACTACGGTAAGTTACCTCCCCTTCCCAAACCCAAAAAAATTACAAATTTGAAGCATAACTGTGAATTATAAACTTACATTCTCTTTACGTTAATACAAACAATTATCAAAGTATTAATAGTCATTGTAAAAAGAAATTTGTTAATAAGTGAAATTTCGTGAAGTACTTATTTATAACGAAGTGCTTCTTTAAGAGTACAACTTTCAAATTCGAAAGTCTTTTCTTACCATCCTCATAAGATCGAAGTTTCAAATTTCGGAAGTCTTTTCTTACTATTTTCATAACAATGAATACCATGACTTACATTTTGAACTTGTGTGAAAATGGAAATTTTAGGATAACTTCTAACTCAAAAGATATTATATTAGGCGCTAGCTATTAAATGATATCCACGATCACTTACCTAATAACTATGTTGAGTGTTGACTTCAGATTATTATTGCTTCGAAACTAATTTTACAGATGTGCACTTTAAATAACTCTACACACAAAATAAAAAGGTTCAATAATTGCATTTCAACTAGACGCGTAAACTCATTATATCGTTGTTTGATGGCTTTTTTCCCCTTGCATTTCAACTATCCTCAAAAAAAATTCTGAAACAAATAAAACTTAAAAATTTGCTAATTAAACATTGCCGTTAGTGTTATAATATGTTCATTAAGACATGCAAATATTATTTGTACCTTGCAAACATATGTTAAAATTTGCAATCCAGCGTATTTCTAAAGATTAAACATACCCTTTAGACCTACGTTTAGCGAAAACAATAAAACTGATATACAACATACAAGTGCATGTAACATGAAACTCTAGTTTTGAATATCAATATATTCAATCCAGGGGTAAAATCTTGGAAAAACACCCCAAAATTACAAACTTTTAACCATACAAAACTACTCATCCATACGTATTTACAGAAAACGTATCAATAAACAAGCTCTTAATTTTCTTTTTCTTTTTTTTAAGCCATTGTTTCTGATCCTTTGACCGACTAATCTACGAGTTTTAAACTCAGCTACTCAGGTATAGCACTCAAGGCAGAAAAATTCCTTCTCCTACTCCTTCCATTACTCCCCACATCCGAAACCCTCCCTGAACTCTTCACATTCACATTCCCGGTAAAATAAACATTTTTACTCCCACATTTCCCGCCACATCTTTTAGCCAATGCAGAACTCGCCTTCACAGCCAGGGCTGCCATTTCCTCAGCCCCCAAAGGCCTCCTCAACCGGCTCAACGGTAGAGCAAAATACAGCTGTCCAGGCTGGAGCACATCCTCGTCCCGAACAGCAGATACAACGTCGTCAAACTCCATCTCATCCGAGTTGCAGATGAAAACGGATGGGTGCTTTTGTAAAACGAAAGAAACTCTTACAGGGTACGTGTATTCTTGTAATGTTCCATCTGTTAATATCAGCTTTGCTGTTGCTACAGCTGTGGATTGGCATGAGCTGCAAATACCCATGTTGGTTTGGTTTTTTAGAGTTGAGAGAGATATTGAAGATGTGTGGGAAATGAGAAGGGGTGTGGTTTATATATGGGATGATTAAGATGGTGGGGTTCTTCATGAGGAAGGAGGTGTGATGAGCTGTGTATTATGACAGGCTGGAAGAATCTATATACAGTAAATACGTAAAAGGAAAATTGTGTGATATAGGTTGTGACGTATGGAGATAAGTAGGTGTGTTTATAACACGGTTTAGTTGGGAAAAAAGATTAGCAAATCGGATAGAGGTTAAATATCATAAAACTAAGGTTTTCAAGATCGGGATTTTATTCATTATTGTTTTCGTCTTTATAATATCGTGATTGTAAGATTGAATTAGGATCGTAAGATACTACTTTAATGTTATTTCTTAATAACTTTTGTAATATTATACAAATTTACAAATTATTATATATTATTAACACAAAATATTATGAATGTTTCATAAAAATATTGTTTTAAATTATGATTATAAAATGTTTAAAAAGATTAATATGTTATTTTTTGAATTATGCAAAAAAAAAAAATAATAATAATAATAAAAAAATAAAAAAAAACTATAAATTTAAAATTTTTTAGTTTGTAATTCTTGAAAAATAAGATCGAATCGGATTATATCTTAAAATCGTATGGTCGAGATCGGGATCCTATAAGATCTTAAGCTTGCAAAAGATTTTATATAAGATCCGGATCGTTTTTGTTTTATAGTATCGTAAAATCATAAGATCAGGATCGGAATCCTGACAACTATGCATAGAACATTAGAAAATGAAAATGATTTGCAACGTTAACTTTTTGTTAACACACTCTAACTAATGCTTTAAACAGTTATACTATTTATACATTCTATTTTATCTGGTTGTATATAAACTTACTTGGTGTGATTGTGTGAAATTATAAGATTTGGCACACGCGTAAATTTAAAGAAGATTGCGTCTGACTCGATGTTGTTTAATTTGACTGATAAATTATGTTGCGAAACTATGTGCTTGATTTGATGTGTTTCTCGACTAACAGCTTATGGCAATCTTGTTTTATCTCAATTGATTTGATAAATATCGATTGACGGTTTATGACAACTCATTTTTGCTCAATTGACGATTGTGATAAAACTTGCTTACCTTTGCTCGACGATAATGCTTTTTTGCTCGACAAAAATTAAAGATATTCTCGAACATTGACACGTGCCAAAATAATAGTGGATCGTGCCCTCGCACAATTAGATACACGGTATTTCTATACTTTTTTAGATATTGAAAGGTACTTTATAGTTTATAAGGCCTTTTAGTTATTCTTCTTTTGTATTTGGTAAAATTTTGTACTCCTAGTGTTTAAGTTTTTAAAAATGTGTGATTAGACGTTTTATCTGAAATATTTTTGGTGAGGCTTTACGATAACGTTAGGTTCTAACTTTTTATTATACTATGTGCTAGTTGTGTATTCATAAAGTTGTTTGAGAGGTGCTTATAGCTATATTTGTATGCAAAGTTGAGTTATCAATTCTTATTCTTTAAAGATAATGCATAATTAGTTTAACTTTACGTGAAAAATAAAAAAGCCAAAGTGTGCTTTTTGAAATGTGGAATATATTGTCAAGAACAAAGGGTTGTGTTCAGTCGTTCTTTAAAAAGTTTTGATGCGATGGATCATAATGATGCTTAAAAAGTAATTAAGGTATAATGAACTAACTATGTGATCTTATGATTATGTATTAAGCTATGATAAACCATGTGTTACATGTGAACACATGGTAATTATATATATATTACACTATATAATTATAGTAGCATATATGTTTCTTTGTAATTAACACCAAAAGGTCCATTGATCTTCCGAACCTATAGTAGAAAAAGAATATCAATCCATTCTTTTACATATATATTTACTTGAACAATAATGGATAATTTTCACATCATGAATGATATATCGTACATTTCATGTCTAACAAGGAATTTATTCGATACTAATTTGGACGGCCAAATGACTTCTATTTCACTATACAAATCGTAAACATTAATCGGATATCATCATGGAATCATTCTCTCGTATATGCTTTTTATCAACCGTCAACTTAAATTTCAACTTATACTAGTAGAAAAATGTCATCAATGTTAATTACCACCCTATCTTTAGAAGGCATGCATCATAAAATCATCGCAAATATAGTAACTTATTTTTGTCAATCCCAGGCAAGCACATCGAGTGTTCTGACAAATTTTGTTTTTAGTTTCGTTTGCTTTCTAAAAATAACGAAGTGGTATAGAAGTACACGACAAAAAGTAGGGTAGAAATGAAGGCAATTCCGTAATATTAGGGAAGTTGAAGGGTAATAGGTGTGATATACGTGGCATGGTTCACGAGAGTATAGAGCCACGGTGCGAGTGTATGAGATGAGCACGTGGAACAAAGTGGCACTGGTACCGAGCACCAAACCACTGACACCTGATGCTAACCATATCTCTCGACATGTACCCCAATTGCCAATTTACGTTTATGCCCTACTTTTGATGATCAGTCTCCTTTTGCCCTTTTTAAGCAAACGACAAAACCTAGGAGGAAAATATACAAAATGATGCGTAATAAAAATGATCATCAATTTATGTATTACGTAGTTTTGTTTTTTTCAAGAAATAAGGCATTCATTTAACACTTAACAAACAACAAAAGATGGTCTAGTGCAGAGACGGAGATAGTGGGGGAGCCAGGGGGTGCTCGGCTTCCTCCAACATGCCCAATCACTTTACTATTTACCTTATAAAATTTAAGCATATAACGCAACTATAAGCAAATGACTCCTAACTTTTAGTTAAGTTACTTTGTTAGCTTAAGAAAAAAAATTTTGACCCCCTTATTTCTAATTCCTGGCTCCGTCCCTGGTCTAGTGCTCGATTATCCTCATGTTTTCTGTAAGTTAAGATTAGTTCTAGTGGTTGACTAAACCGATCATTCTATATCAACGTATATACACTTATTAAATTCACCACTAATTAAACTCACGTAGTGAACCCAAGAGGTGAGTCGTAAGAAGAAAACAGGTAAAGGCCAGTCTGGTTTAGGGAGTCAGTTTGGTACGTCTGTTAAGCAGACTGTCAGGTATGAGCCTAAGAAGGCTCCTAGTGAACCCAAGAAGGGAGCTACTAATAATGTGCCTACTTCGTCTTCTAAGTTGAAGTCTAAAGATCCCTCCTCTAAGGGAGGTGAAGTGTCTACATCCAATCCCTATGATGCTTTAGCTACTGAAGAAGATGGTGATGATGATTGTGTGGATAACATGTATGATGAATCAGCTAATTTATTCCCTAACTTTGCTAAAGGTGGGAGTTCATCTTTCACGGATGCTGCTGGTTAGCTTGTTTAGTTTCTGTTTCTTGTTCTAGATTCTTTTTGATTCTAGAGTTGACAAGAGCTTTTGGCATGTCATAAGCTCTAGGTTAGTTTGTTTATCAAGCTGTTTCAGCTTGAGGTTAATGTGGTACTTCAGCCACATTCCATTTGTATTTAAACGTTTTGGTTTTAATATATTTACCAGGGTGCAGGATTACTCCCCTTTACCCAAAAAAACTCACGTAGTGATTAATACTTTTTCTTTATACTCTCACATGCACAAACATAAGAAAGAAATGTTTTGATGGTTCGGATGACCTCAAAATATGCTTGACCACACGAGATTCACTTCCTCCGTAACAAGAGATGACCTGTGGTCACGCCCCCTTCGCGTGTGAAGGGGACACCATTAAGGTCGATAATAATAAGGTTTCTCATACGGATACGTATTTGAGTCTTAAACTTGTCCAAATAAATCGTACATCTGAAACATCTGCCACAACTATTTTGATGCTTAGTCATATGTCTTAAGGCATGTAATTTATGGGCTTGTTTTGCATATGAGGGATTTTCCGCATTATCACCTTCGAAAGATCAACAGGTAACGATCCAATTTACTTGCACCAAAACAAAAATTACAATGTGTTTCTAAATTATAATAGCCTAAAGTGTATTAAATATTACTAGTAAAATGATTAGTAAATGAGTTTCATGAAATTAAAAAGGTTTCGTGAAATGAATAATATTGCATTATTAATGCCTTTCGTCTTTTACTTGTAATTAGACAGTGTCAACTGTCAACCCAGTTGATTATTCGGTCAAAAGATCAAAAGTCATAGTTATTAAAAAATAGTATCAAAGTTTAGTAATGTCAAATTTGAAGTGCATTTTTAATACTTTCTGCATTTTGGCGCAAAAATTATATTTAGTGGTGATATTAGAGATGCTCATAGCATGCAAAAGAATGTATTTGACAAAACTCTCTCCATAAGTTTTTGGAAAGGAAAATATATATATATATATATATATATATATATATATATATATATATATATATATATATATATATATATATATATATATATATATAACTCATTTTTAACCTAAATCCAACTAGTTCACTTTATCAGAGTAACACAAAAAGTTAATTCGACTCAGTACCGTCGACGTGCAAACTCGGGCCTCCACGAATAGCGTGCAACAATATGATTATGTGAAACGGGACAAACTACACAAAATGTAGACTTGGGCGCGTGACCGAAAAGTTAAAGCCGCCATGACTTGTAATTGAAATCTACGCTGGAGAATTTATTTCTCGTACATTTCAGACGCCACACTTGTTTATAAGCTTGCCTATTTTGTCGTCATGATATTAAACCACTAACCATTTAGGAATATTGATTTAGGCTTCAAGCACGTGACGAAAATAAATGTCTAAATGACCAGGATACATCATGTTGCTAATCAAAGAGATACATAAATGAATACGAGTTCAATTCAAGTAAAAAAAAAAAAAAAAATACAGACTCACTATTCTGCTTACACTCACAATATTTTATGAAATAATCGACCATGTTGATGTAGATATGAGAGATCCTCTATCATTTAAATCAAACCTAATTAAAAAAAAAATAATAATAAATAAAAAATAAATAAATAAAATTCTTGTAATGCTAAGTCTAAGTCATCATTTTAACTATTAGATGATAGGTTAGATGGCCCAAGCTAGATAGCAGATTATGATCCATTAGGTTTTGCTTATGTATCTCTATTGTGCACGAATCATAATCAAAACTTACAAGGAATTCTTATCATGAGCGGGTCTGATCTCGAGACATGGTCGGTCGTCTCGTAAAAAATATAACCGCCACCATTTATTCATTCATTACTCTTGGCCAAAATCGTACCTCATATAGTCTTGGCCATAACTTTTTTAACGTTTGAAGTTAATTGACGCGTCAGCGTCAATCCTTTCGTTTTCAAATTCTACACAAAGCTTACCAAGATCGCCTTCTTTAGCCGCCGGGCGTCGCTAGAAGCCGACTTCCGAAAAAAGAAAAACATATACTCTTTTCTTTTGTTGTTGATGTTTGTGCATGATGATGATTAATCTCTGCTTGTTGCCGGATGTCTTTATCAACAAATTTGTTATTTGCTTTTGCTATTGCACGCTTTTATTTGATTTTTCTGCTATCTGAAAAATTGTTTTCGCTTGCTGTTAGATTTATCTTCATCAAAATCAAATTTTATTTGCTATTGTTTTGTGTTTTAAGTTTTCTCTCCGGTCCGAGTTGTCACGATTTCGTTGCTTGGACTAAATCAAATTTTATTTGCTATTGTTTTGTGTTTTAAGTTTTCTCTCCGGTCCGAGTTGTCACGATTTCGTTGCTTGGACTATGGAGGCGTACTATTAGGTGATAGGTTAGATGGTCCAAAACCGATTGCGTGTTATACCTCCATTAAGGTTTGCTCATATATCTCTATATATTGTGCATGAATAATAATTACTATATATACTAATGGAGCGTCAAATGATGTCATCTCATGTCACCATATGATATATACATCTAAGACTTACAATTTCAGAAGAAAGTGTTTATAAGATTCTGGTGTATAAAGTCCTTCCCAAATGGATTACCTAGAAATTATACAACTCTCGTCCATTGGTCGTGCTACATTTCCATCTTACAACTCTCGTCCATTGGTCGTGCTTTCTTAAGTTTTCTTAAAAGTACTTAATAATAGAATTATACCAATGAAGCAAAAAGCATGCAGCAAGGAAGCTTCCCTAAAACATACTATAATTCATTCCACTATCCACATTCCACATTAGCTTCACCAAATTTTGAATAATTTATAAAACATATGAATTGAAAATATATCATGTGCAGCCTGCCAAGCAAAGCTGTATTAGGCTCCACTAGCTACCAGTCATCTCCATTTTGTATAAACAATTCGCAAATCTGAAGATCTACACTAACATTATTCCAAATGCAGGCAATTTCTCCCCTATACTGACTGGATTTCAAGAATTTAATTAGTTGCCACGTTCATAAGTTTACCAAACAACCGGCAACATGACAAGATAACTGTAGTAGCAATGACTAGGACTAGAATTAAGAAATACCCATTCAGTATCTTGTTCCTATGCATGTAAATGTTGGTCAATTATATATGTTTTTTACTCTATGCTTAACTGTGATTGTCTGAGAATATGCAACAAGATTGATTCCTTGTGATATGATCTGGATTCTGGACTGGTCAAACTTATACATCAAATGATAATCCACACGCATGGTTAATCGTTTTGAATATTAAACAAATGTCAATGATGAATGTGATACAGAAAACCTTGGTTGTTTTTCTTCTGTGGTGTTGGTTGTTGATTATAATAATTGGTTATTGATTCTATATGGTAGGTTTTTGTTTTCCCACTTGCTATAAACAAGCTAAAAGGATAATATGCATCGATCTATAGTCATGTTTCTTGCCATTCTAGGCAACTTTCGGTTAATTAGGAGCCACTTTCAATTAATTAAGAAATCCATTTTTGATTCATGTGCTCTATGATAGAAAGGGTGCTTGCTAGAAGCTCATGAAGATGATCTGGTACGAGTGTAAGGACTTACGGTCCGAGATTCAGCAATGGGACATGCATGCTTAAGTTAAAAAATAAATCTAGCGAAAACAGTTAATCAATTCCAAATTCCAGTGGTTAAGATTGTGTACATGTTACAATGGTCAAATTCTTATTCTAGGTGGCAGCATTGCTAGAGATTATGAGCTAGCTTCAGGCGCATTCAAGTGTGGTGCTAACACATAACGGAAAGACAAACACGATATCTAAAAGACACGTTTCGTGAAAATAGTTTATTATGTTGCTGAACAAATTCTCATGGTTACGAAAGACAGCGTAGAGTAATTCTATTTTTGGCAGCTTGGGTGCCAATACTTCTAAATCCAAAATGGCATTAAATAACAGAAAATTGCTTCGATCAATCAACACATGAAAATCAGAAGGTGTTGATTGTATGTTATTCACCTCACAAATGAGATAAAACTGAACTAGAATTCATAGAGAAAAACCCAAATTGTGGAACTTAAAGCTGCAGCAGACGAAATTTTGGCTTCACAGTTGGGCCAAACATCCAGCTATTTGTCATAACATCCAACCCATCATGAGCTTTTAATGGATAATTCACGGAACATACTCCTTATGGATCGAAAGTTATGCTTGTTTTAAGTAGATCCGGTTTCCATTGCTATGCTCCTCCCATTGATCCATGAAATTGTCTGCCAACTGCATCGCATGATATGTTGTGACATTGTTCAGCGATTCCCTATAATTTTCCAAGTTCTCAGAAATGTTTCTGTTCTGAAATTATGTGGTACTATACTTCACGTTTAGATGCCTGTCTGTATAATTTGCACGAAATCAGGAATAAGGTGATCTATTAGAGATCCCGTGTTTAACATCCCATCTCTTCAACTACATACCTTAACGCCTTCAAATGATCGGTTAACTGATCCAACAACTCATACACATCACTTGACAACTCATTTCTCTGATCATCAACCATAAACTCGTAGACATGCCCGTTAACCTCAACAGAACTGACACCTCCACTCTTCTTGATACCTTGATCCTTCATTAGTTTCCTTATGTTCTTCACATCCTGCCATCTTTTAGCTTCAGAGAACATGTTTGATACAAGCACATAAATTCCTGAAGTATACGGCTCTAGCTCCAAAACTTGTTTTAAAACTTGCTTCCCAATTTTAATATTCCCATGTATCCTACAAGCTCCAAGCAAAGAACCCCAAACTACAGCGTCTGGCTTCATTGGCATTTCAATTATTAGTTTAACAGCTTCACCAAATAGCCCTACTCGTCCAAACAGATCAATCATACAAGCATAGTGCTCAATATCATGTGGTATTTTGTAGACACTAGTCATTTGGTCGAAGTAGTATTTACCTAAATCTACGAGACCACTGTGACAACATGCAGAAAGCAAGCCCATGAAGGTGATCGGATCAGGCTGTATCCCACTAGCCTGCATGCTATTGAAGAGTTCAACTGCTTTAAGCCCACGCCCATGTAAGGCTAGTGCTCCAATCATAACATTCCACGAAACAAGATTCTTTTCGGGCATTTCAGAAAAGATACTTAAAGAAGTATCCAACAACCCACATTTTGCATACATGTCGGTTAACGAATTAAACAATGTGACACTAGGTGTTACATAGTTGGAACATATATAACTATGGACGTTTTTCCCCATTTCCAAATCACCAATCTGACAGCAAGCTGAAAGAACGCTAGCTAGAGTCGTCTCATCAGGAGTTAGTCCAGCATTAAACATATCACTGTACAGACCCAAAGCTTCGCTATACAAACCTTTTTGTAAATAGCAAGAAATCATCGAGTTCCAAGAAACCACATTTTTTAACGGCATTTTATAAAATAGATCCTTTGCAGACTCCACTAGACCATATTTAGCATAAGCACTAACCATAGACGTCCACGAAACCACATTTTTATCACTCATTCGGTCAAAGAAGGTTTGAGCTGTTTCCAAATGTCCACACTTGGCGTACATGTCCACAATAGCATTTTGAACATAAATATCAATATGATCCCTAGTAGTCACGATATACGAATGCAAGAGTCTTCCCAACACTTCCTGGCCCTTTTGTGAACAAACAGAAAGCAAGCTAACAAACGTAAAATCATCAGGCTCCACATGTACTTCCCTCATCATCCGAAACAACAAAAACGATTCCTTAAAATCACCCATCTTAGAATACCCACCAATCATCGAATTCCACGTAACCAAACTCCTATCACCCATATCATCAAAAACCTTTCTCGAACATCCAATCTCCCCACACCCACAATAAACACTAATCAACCCATTTTGCACATAAACATTCTTCTCAAACCCCATCTTAACAACCCGAACATGGACTGAAACCCCTTCTAACAACCCGCATAACACCGCACACGCCTTAAGCACAAAAGGGTACGTAAACTCATTCGGTTCAATCCCAAAACAAATCATCTCCTTATAAAGATCAAAACCCTTAATCATTTTCTCATTATTAACATAACCCCTGATCATACTGTTATACATGTGTCTATTTTTTTGAGGCATTTGATCAAACACATGGTGGGCGTAACGTAAATCCGGGGTTTTCGATAAGGCGCAAAAGGAGATTAGTTTGCTGATTGTTATTGGGTCTTGATGGAGTCCATGAATGATGATTTGGGTGTGAGTTTGTTTGAGTTTAGTCATTGATTCACATTTTTCAATGTTGGATATTAAAATGTTGGTTAAACATGAATAAAAAAGTGAGTGTGTTTTGATTTGGCGGGAAATAACGTTTAAATGTTTAATAGATGTTAACATGTTCGGTAAATTAAGTTTATTTTGAATATTCAGGCCTCTTGAAGTTGTTTTATACATTGGAGTCTCACTTGTAGCTAACTTGTTTCCACTATGTTGTACAATTTTATAATACATGCATTAATTTTGTTAAGTTTATGAAGAGGTCTAAAAACTAAGACCATGTGTAATGATCGGTTGACTAGTCAGTCGGTCGCCAGGTCGACGCTTCGGCCACCATTCACACCCCATTTGAGAAGCGTTGGGCAATTGAAGTAGCTTTGTATTTGAAACGCCAAAGATTTTTATTTTTTTACGCCAGGCATCCTACACGATGATATCTATATGCCATATAGGTTATCCTATACACCGTATATACATTCTGTGACGCAAATCAATTTTTTTTCTTCCAAAAACTGAACTTTGAGCAATTTTCGAAACATGAAACTAAACATAACTTAATATATAAAATATAACACCAATGCTTCATTATAGTTTCATACACTATAGATTCTTATAAACCCAATACGACCAAAAGCGGGTATTTTTCAAGCTTGTTCCAAACACTCTATTTCCTGTACTACTATTATAAGTTTGACACATAACATAAACGTTTCCGGAAATCGTTTCATTTGACTTCAAAAGACAATGGGCGTAAGTAGTTGTATCAAGAGGAGGTAAAAGAAGGCTCGTTACCAACACAAGCATCACTGATAGCTAACCCGTTGGTTCTTTCCCCTTGACCTTTAGCATATCGCTTGGTTCACCTATAAAACATGATATATATAAAGCAACGTGAGTATACGAAAGTGCATCTAGCAATAAACACACAACATGATAACCATAATGCAAACTGTATCATACGTGTACTTCCCAGTTTTACTTAAGAATACATTCAATATAAAGAAACAAAGTTTATTACTAGTAGAGTTCTTAGTCTAGAGACAAACTCGGATTATGGGAGGTACAAATGAGTGATGTAATCAATCGGACAAAATGAATAAATTCACTAACGCGCACAGATTATAGGACACTCTATCTCACACACATCTTGTGTCTAAAACCTTGCACACTTCTTATTTATGATACTACCAACATACTTTCTAAACTATTATTACATTTAATTGTAATTCCTAACAATCTACCGAATGTAATATTAATCTTGGTTGTTAGTAGAGCTGGCATAACAGGTTACACGAACCTGTTAAGACACGAACCTGTTAAGGCCAAACACGAACACGACCTGTTAACTAATCGTGTCATTTTTCTCAAACACGAACACGACACGAAAATAAACAGGTGCACTTGTTAAGACCTGTTAAGAACCTGTTAACAGGCATATGACCAAATCGAATGATACAAGAACCTGTTAAGACCTGTTAACCTGTTAACATGCACCTGTTAAGAACCTGTTAACATACATAATGATACATAATGCAAAAGTTCATACAATTTCAAAGACCCACATGAATGGATAATAGAATAGATTTAGGATTTTAGGGTTTTTAATTTTAAGGATTATATTATTATATATATATTATAATATTGACAGGTCATAACAGGTCTTAACAGGTCTGACCTGTTAAGACACGAAACCTGTTAAGGTCAAGCACGATACCTTGGTTCAAGGGAAAACAAGGGGACCACCTAAAATCCATGTGTAGCGGCATTTGAGTCCCGATTGAAAATAGGAGAGAAACAAGTGAGAAAAACAATAAAATATTGTGATGTGAGTGTTTTTTTGTTTTGGGGTTATTTTTAAATGATAAAAGAAATGAATAAAAGGGATAGAAGTGCTGCAATGCTTTAAGGAAAGTTGAAGGATAATGTTTCGAGGAAAAAAAAAAACTGATGTGTATTTGATGTTGCGAGGGAAAAAAACCAACAACACCCTCCAACCTTAAGGTCTAGGTGTCTTTCAGCTTATATTTCCTTAGGATGAGTCCTTGAAGCTGAAGTGTAGAGAATCTCTGACTTGTACATAATGATGTTTTCTTATTCGTTCTGGTCTTCTTTCATCAGTGGGTTATTTGCTTCTTTAGTGTGCAGGGTGCACCACGGGAAACACAAAAGAAAAGATGAGGTGGACTACTTTTTCCCTCTCCTCTCTTGTATGAAACTAGCGGGAAACACATAAATTGGTTTTTTGCGGGACTACACTTTCGATGAAAAAAAAAGAAAGAGACATGAGAGAGAGTTATGGGGACTTAGGAGAGACAATAATTATTTTATTGTATTGTAAGAGAGAGGTAGTGGACCTAGGAGAGAGAGTATTTATTTTATTGTATTGTAAGTGTGTATTTGTATTTTAGGGGTATTTTTAAATGATAAAAAAAATTAATTGAAGAGAATTAATGTGTTGCAATGGTTGAAGGAAAAGATAAAAGAAGTATTTTTTAATGATGTGAAGCTGATGTGGGAAGAGAAAACCTTCAACCAAACCCTCCACCCTTATGACATCACTTTGCAGGTCCGTTAATCTTAGACATGATTTTCTTTTTTGAAGCTCTACAACTAGGAATCTAAGATTATGGCTTCTGTTTTGTTTCGTTGGTGTTTGGACCAGGGCATTGGTCGATCTTCATCATATATAGTGGTCATATGTTAAAGACTTGAAGTCTTAAAATTGGCCATAGTTTAGGATTTTATGTTTTTTTTGCCACTGGATGGGTTGTTACTTTAAATTCAATTTGTAACCATTCTAAACTCCTAATATAATTTATATTCTATAAATTATAGATTAGTTATATTAGGGCCTTAGGGGTGGACAATGAGTTTACAGCGTTAGTTTGTTTTGGCTCCTTCCGGTCATCGTGAACGCTTGTTTTGTACGTTGTATTCGGTTCTTTTTAGTGTTTACATATATGTTGCCTTTAAAAAAAAGTACCATAATTTGTAATAGTATAAACCTCACTAAAACTAGTAATATGCAAAAAAGAAATTTGTTACCATAATAACATGTAATAGTATAAATCCCGTTGACAATTATATGCATGTATACACATATTTTCACGAAGAAAAGATATTTAGATGAGAAAATATCTTAAATAAATATGTTGAACGTTTAGATAACTAATTGCATTATCTATAATATATAATGCATTTAGGACTATTCTATAATTAGAAATGCTTAAAATTCAGACTTTTACTTGCTTATTATGAAAGGATTTCAAAATTAATTGGTTAGGAAGGGTTGGTTAGGAAGTTTATTAGTAAACGGTTGGTTGTTCAAACTAAAATTATTTGGCTTAACCATCTCTACTTATAAAACATAAAGACAACTAAATGTGTAACAGAATAACCAAAATATAGTCACAGGTACCCGCCGCCGCATTGCGCGGGTACCGTTCTAGTATGTTATAAACGGTGACACTTTATATATAACATTCCTTCCCGAAAAGCCTTATTATGTAATTTCGTGCAAAGCCCTCAAAAAATTAAAAAATTAAAAAATTCAACGACAGCCCTCACCACAGCTTCTCATTCTTAGGTGTGAAGTGGTTAGTTTCGGTGAGTCTTACATAATACAAAGTCCCGTACGAGTTCGGAGTGCATTCATCGGGATAATTCCTAAAAATCACAAAACTAAAAAGAATTATACGTCAAATGCACCAATGTAGATAAGAATAAAAACAATAAACTACACTAAAAACTATATATACTCTGGTTTGTTTCGTTGGAAAAAAAAAAAAAAAGGTTAGTCGCCAAATAAGGAATTACGAAAGGTCTTGTGAAGTGGGCTTTAGTAATGTATGGGCTCGGTTTAAAAATTAACAACCGACATATGATACGTATATAACATTTGCATCATCTAGTTGACTTTCTGTTTTAAGTATCTTTCGACAACGCTAAAGTACAAACGTGGGTTTGGTTTGATTCGACTAGCAGTGATGGTTGCGTTTGATGTGGTTGAGGGTATACTCGTACAATTGAATGTGAATGATCTACTACGATGCAAAAGCGTTTGTAAGTCATGGTATTCTTTGATATCAAGTCCTCGTTTTGTTAAAGCTCATCTAAAGCATACTTGCAATAATAATGATAGCATCGACACTAATAACGAGCTTGGACATTTAAAGATAGCTATGCCAACTTATTTGAAAATAGTCAAAATACCTAATGAGAGCTTGTATCAAGTCAACCAATGGATGGTTGTTGGTTCTTCCAATGGCCTTGTATGTGTCTTTCGTAAGATACTAGATGGTTTAATTTTGGTAAACAATCCTTGGACCAGAGAGGTTAGAAAACTACCAATAGCTCCCATGTATCCTGAAAACGTTTTCGATTTTCTTGGTTCCGTATGTGTGAGTTTTGGTTATGATGCATCTACAGATGATTACAAGGTTGTTTTGGGGATCAAAATAAGTAATAGTGAGACACTCATTCAAGTCCTGTCATTGAAATCAAATACTTGGAAAACTATCGGACAAATCAAGTTTATTTTTCTTCATAACAAGTCTGGCATCCTGTTCAATGGGGCATTCTATTGGATTGCGCTTACGAGGAACAATGAGAAGACAAAGAACGTAATTCTTTCTTTTGATTTATCTCGGGAGGATTTTACAATAATCCCTTGACCTAAACAACGATATTATAGAACATCACTCGGGATTGCGGAAAACCAACTATGCTTTTTTTCTAGGGCCCCACTTTCTATGCCCATTAGCGACTACCATGATCTCCCCCGTGACATATGGGTAATGAGAAGCTACAATGTTGAACAGTCTTGGGAACTGTTGCCGAGTAATTACAAGATGAAGCTTGAGACTGTACACTATATGAAAATGATTGAGTACGCTTCACCTAATAATAAGAGGATGAGTTTCTTTTGTGATGATAATAAATGCGTGTCAAGGCCCTTGAAATACGTTACTACTCATAGATTTGTGCCAAGCCTTGTATCTCCGTATGTTAATTCCGGGAGACCAAGCCAACCAACGAATAACAAGACAATCGTTAACGCGTGGAGTATTGAGGTTAGTTTTGCTTTTTATGTCTTATTTCACAATTTTCTTCTTTTAATACAATAGTAGCTTCGTACACCAATGCTTTAAAACCCATCTTTTTTATTGACCCGGTTACCGACCGGTTCGACAAACTTAGAGTGAGCTACAAACAAAATAATTAAACTTTGAGTACGTGCGTTTATGTTTTGATTTTGTGATGCTGTGATTTTGTTTGTAGCTCACAAAATCACAACAGACTCACAGAGTCCCCACCCGCAAACATAGTTAAAAACTAAAGTAAGTTAATTCAGTATTAAAGTCACTATAGCCCCATGCACATACTCACACACTCTTCTGTTTCAGCACCGTCTTAGTCATAGTCTCTGCTTCACTATCCCAGATTCTCTGTCACCAACAAAATATTTTAAACCGGCCGATTCCAATGAACTGGTTCGACCCAGGTGGTGTAAAAGCCACAGTTTAATCCGGGCAGTAAATCCTCAAAAAAGCCGGCTAGCAACAGCCGGGTACCGGTTCAACTGGTCAGGTCAAAACCAGGTTTTAAAGCATTGTGGTACACTGCAAATGTTTTTCAATTGTTTTTTGCTTTTTGATGGTTTGGTCCTTCCTTACGTTTTAAAGCGCACATATACTTAATCAATACTATCTATACAAGAGAGTCCTTCCTTTTTATGCATATCGTATTGACTAAGGCATTTAAATATACTTTGCTAAGGTTGCTGAAGGAGAGTGCCGACACACGCAGGCAAAGATAGGGAAGTTTTTCGAGGCTTCCAAGGAGGTAAAAATACGTTTTTTGTTGTCTTTTTTTCTACAAGTTGTACCTGGTTTAGAATTGGTTCTCCTTTTTAAACTTTCAAATACAATTGCAGATCAAGGAAACTTATAGGTGGCAAGTTGGAGAGGCTGAGAATTTGTATTTGCACGATGATGGCGAAACTTAAGCTCTTTTTATTCTACGTCAAGCTTTACCTGGTTAAGAATTTGTTATAAATTTAACCTTTTAAATATTTTGAAAAGTTCATTTGCAGGAAAATAGAGATTGAAGAAACCCTCTATAAAGATAGAGGGCGCCACGTCACTTAGTAACTCTTTGTCCAGAAAGCGGAGAGGGTGGGAAAAATAAGAGGGTAATAATTAATTTTCGAATATGAAGATTGTATCGTTTTCAATAATATGAACAATGTGTCATTGCTGTACTGGATTAATCTTAATAGAAGATTGATTGTCTTGTGTTTTGAGAACTTTCTGTATCCAACTCATATCATACTGCTCATGGATCATATGATCATGAAAACAAGGGCAACGGAGAAATTCTGATCATGAAATTCAGTAGCTTTGAATAGGGTAATAGAAGATTGAGAGGTCACAACTATATGAGTAGGAGTGCCCTCATGTGGATTATTTTGGTCATAAAAAACAAACAAACATTTGGATGACTGAATTACTTCCTAGAATTCGGAACCAATTGGACATCCAATGGCCGAAAGCAAAGATAATTACCTTGCATGATTGTTCACTTAAGCAAAGATCTTCAAACCAGTATATTATTTTTATATTTAATTAATGTTGTTTTTAAAATTACTCGATCTTTATCATTTTGTTTGTTACAAATTCATTCCAATCTCGATCCATATTTCAATCTCGATCCATATTTCAATCTCAATTTGTTGAAGTGGAACTGGTATATGATGATGTTGTCATCTTCGAAGATGATTTAGACTTGTAAAAGTCAATCGCTAAACGTTACACGAAACACTTAACCACAATATCTCAACTATAATAACTATTGCCGTTATAAAATCTCGCCTCTATAAATGGGTATACGCCTAGTCAAACCAAATCCGAAAATATTAAAAATCTAACATGGAATTGGCCCGTGAACATTACGGGATTAGACCGTAAACAGTAAAACTAAGCAAGAATATTTGTAGACGGGCTTATAATCGACGAAGTACATACTGGTAGGAATTTGTGAGTAACTAATATGGTATGTTGACCCGTGAAGAATAGAAGAGGTAAACTTAGTAAACTTATACGTAGGCATTATCGGAATTCAGTAGACATGGGGTGTCATTTGATTGAAAAAAATATTAAAGGGGGAATTGCATATATATATCTATAATACTATAAGATTCAGTCCCTAAATTTAATGTGGAGTTATGATGATAGAGTTTGTAAAGTTAGAAACAAGTTAGAGTCGTTTAGTATTTGCATAGAGTACAAGATAGCTAATGCTCGGAATTCAATGTAACCTCATAATAACTATACAATCATGAAAAGAGATGAAGTGCAAGGGTTGCCCGAATTGATCACATAACATTTAGTATAGAATTAAAAGTCGGTTAGATGAAGTGCAAGGGTTGCGAAAGGTTGCAAGAATAATTAATGATTTAACCTAGTTCATGCCTATATAAACCGGCCAAAATCACATTTAGTATGTACATTTGTAGATGATTCACACATCTTTTAGATCTTTGATTGTTGGTAGCGGTATGTAAATTCTCTTTTGCAACATTTTGGAGATGATTAACACATCTTTTAGATCTTTGTAATTAACTTGGTTTTTTTTTTTTTTTTTTTTTTTTTTTTTTTTTTCTTAATTTAGTTATCATACGTAGGTACCATGAAAATCACACAAGATCATGCATGCTTTGATAAATGGAACCAAAGATTGTGATACCAACTATTTTTTTTTGTTTCTTACATATTTAGGTGATTGTTATAAATAAGCATATATATATATATATATATATATATATATATATATATATATATATATATATATATATATATATATATATAGGGTAGGGATCCAGTAAGAAGTAAATTAAAATAAGAAGTGGTAAGAAGTGACCAAAATCATGTATTTGAGATGCAACAACTTGCATTAGATGCATTTCTATTCATATAGATGCAACATCTTGAGTTTCGAAAGTTAATTTGATGTATAGATGGTGCAAATTAATTTTCATGATTTTAGCACGTGCAGAGGAACAAAAAATAAGAAAAATAAAGAAATGCATCTAATATACGTATATGCATCTGATTAAAAGCTAGAAAACACACTATGGTGCGTTATAATGCATCTAAGATTATAGGGATGCATCTAGTTTAGGTCGGTGCATCTCGGATTTGTAGTTATAGTTCTTCTTATTCCTTCTTATTTTAAGTAATCTTCTTATTTGATCCCAACTATATATATATATATATATATATATATATATATATATATATATATATATATATATATATATATATATATATATATATATATAATGTTAATGCATTTTCATATACAAGTAATTTATGTACGTTTTCTATTGATGTAGCTCACATGTGCGAATTGATTCAAGAAAATGTGCACGAGCATGTATGTAAAGCAACACTTATATGGTTAAATGATACTTTTTAGCGTGATTAGTTTATGTAAGTAGTTGCGTTCGAATGCTCTTTGAGAAATATTAGAATGAATTTATCGTGTGCAATTGAATTATTATTGAAAAGAAGAAGGTCACGCATCGCAAAGTGTTATCTTTTTCTATATGTAGAATCATTAGTGAGAAACCAATATTTACGCCAATTAAATGAGTTTGCCGTAATAGCAAAATACGACATATTAAAAATATCACATTGAGTAATGAATAGAAAGGTAAAATATATAATTTTGACTTAAATCCATTTGTAAATTATAATATCAAATAAAAAAATTGAGTTTTAAACATAAGCAAAAGTTCAAACTTTTATCGAAAAACAAAACCGGTGCATTTAATGTGAAGTATATACAACATCGAGATGGAAGTGCAAGGCTTGCCGGAATTTATCACATGATATTTAGTAATTAGTATACAATTAAAAGTCGGTTATGGATTGAGATGAAGTTGAAAAGGTTGCAAGAATAATTGATAATTTAACCTAATGCAATATATATAGATATATGTATTATGTTAATGCATTTTCATGTACAAGTAATTTATGTGTGTTTTTTTATTGATGTAGCTCACATGTGCGAATTGATTAAAGAAAATGTGCACGAGCATGTATGTAAAACAATATTTAAATGGTTAAATGATACTTTTTAGCATGATTAGTTTATGTAAGCATGTAACTTGAATAATGAATATAAAAGAAAAAGTATATAATTTTTGCTCAAACCCATTTGTAAATTAAAAAAATTAAGTTTATGACATAATAGAGGAGTCCAAAGGTTTTAGAAATTATTAATAGTGTGTTAATTAATATTCATTTAGTTAGCTATTTAGAATTGAGTTTATTGATAAAATTTATTAATATTAGTCAGACTTCAATGTTAATTTTCAATAAAGTTAGTTGTACAATAAAATGAGATGAAGCTAAAAAGGTTTGTAACGATTTTTATATAGTTTATGTGGCATTATTATATATACATTATTACACAAACTTTAACTTACAAACTTAATAAAGAAAATATTTAACGCACATTAAACTATGACCAATTAGATAGACCCCGTGTGCTTCATATTACCATGCAAAAACCATCTAATAGACAAGTATTGTAGGGTTAAGTAATAGAAAAAAAAAAAAAAAAAAGCTATTTTTTTATCATGCAAATAAGTAATATGCCAAAAGAAACAAATTCATCACAACTTAATAACCAAAAGCCCATATATATAATACAACACCACAAAACCAAAACAACATCAAACACTTTTAAATTTTTATACAAGAAAGTTAAAACATTTCATACAACATACTAAACAATAATTAAGTATCCACTCGCTAATATACAGAAAGAATACACGATTAACAATTAGATTTTTAGCCCGTGCGTAGCACGGGTTCTGCCTGCCTCGTCAAGATTAAGATTGTGTTATGTGCAACTTAGCATTATAGGTGACAATATAGATGATGTGACGTGCTTAACTGGGGTTTCGGTTTGGTTTATACCAAAATAAACCGCACCATACTCACCTCACTAGTTCAGGTCGACGTGGGTTAACACATCAAAAGAAACAATAACGATCTATAGGTCTAGTTTTGGCCTAATAAATCCTTTAAATAAATCGTCAAAGCTTATCGAGTTCATCAACTCGTTAATCCTCCACAACTTATTTATAATAAATATATAAATGTGAAAACGTATGTATATTTATATAAATGCGTATATAATAAATAGGAAATCACGAGTATTAAAAATAATAACGTTAACGATATATATTAAACTATGAAAATGGTATAATATCGTCGGAAACATTATTATGATTAAATTATTATAAATGAAAATATAAATTTAACGTGAATTGTTTTTACAAAAATGAAGCGAGTTTTTGGAAATAAAATGAGACTTTGCGAGTTATAAAATATTCGAGGGCACTTAAATCCAAGTTGACCATTTTATTAATTGTTGATTATTTGTGCTAGTCACGGATATTTGACGTTAAAATACCCGTTCTAAATAACTATCTAACTTGTTTAGTCGACAAATTAAATAAGACCTATTTAGTTATATAAAAAGGGTTTATTATCGAATAAAGTATCCTACGACGCCTTAGGTCGTGGTAGAAATTCGGGATGATAAGTTAATAAATATTTTGTGAAGTTTATCGAATATCCAGTTTCTTATTTTGTTATTTTCTCTCATCATTATAAAATTCTACTTTGATATATTTCTTTTTTTCCTCTTCAGTTACAGATCAAATATGTGTTTTGGTTATAGTTGGGTGCCGTGTTTTAAAGATAAATGTCATCTACTTGTCGTTGTTGCTTGTTAGTAAGTTGCTGAAGCTACATAATAATGGTCACCGGAGATGGTTGATATCGTCAGTGGAGCTAGTTCAACGGTCGACAGAGATGGTTCATGCCATTGTCACCAATTTTATTTCATCTCAAAAAAGTGAGAAAGTGGCTAATAATGGAGAAGACAAGTTTATGTAGAGTATATTTTTATTTGGTCTATATATATTTTTCTTTTCCTAACTTAGAATAGGATTGCAATGTCACTAGTAAACTTTTGATAGTATATATATATATAACTTTCAGATGCCATTTTTTGGGTTGAGCATTATGTATAAAGTTTTGTGTGTGAAAATTATTTGCTGTGAAAACCTGGATACTCAAGTCTCAAACCCACACTAAAGCAAACAATGGATTTTGCAATTATATCCACCATACCAATACCCATTCCACCTCATAATCAACCCCTAATAACCTATAACTCTAGTGATTCTTGTTAACAAACCAAACAACCCCTAAACTATCTTTATACCACAAACATATGAAGTACAACTAAAACATCAACAAAGGTCTCAAAACAAGTCTTGTCTCAACTTTAAACCATACCCCCTCTTGATCTTCTTAAACCTCTTAACCTTCTTGGTCATTTCATCTTTCTCATCATTAATCTTTCTCAGCATGATGAGAAAGAGGAAATGGACAAGAAGGTTAAGAGTTTAAGAAGATCAAGAGGGATATGGTTTAAAGTTGAGACAAGACACGGAGCACAAAACACAAGATTATAGCAGTGTTGAGTGTTGTGCAGTAGTTGATTCTAACTTTTTCTTGTTGTCCAGGTTCAGTGCCAATCTTTGATGATCCGATGTATGTGGGTCACCGGGATGTTGGCAGTGATCAACTGCCAGTAGAGAGTGGATAGATGATCTTGACTCGCCACAAATGCTCTAGCCCACGCCTCTTGAGAAACTTGCGCTCCAAGGGTTTGGGAATGAACGGAAGATGAGCTACTGGGCAACCTCCTACCCAGTCTTGGAAACAAGCTCCAAGTCTCTCCCACGACCTGGCTCACTATCTTTTCGTCCGTCAAGCAAGGCACTTCTTGCCCTTTTTGCGCCTCCCTAATCGCGATCATCTCGTTCTGTAAAGTCAGAAAACAAGTTAATTAATTTCACAAAAATGAAAAACGACTTAGTTGACCCATTTTAGCCCAAACATGTACTAATAAGTAACTCTGTCATTTATATTATACACGTTTCACCCGTTTTGACCAATTTCACCCGTTTTAGCCTAAACGTGTAAATGTTTGGGCTAAAATGGGTAAAATTGGGTGAAATGACTTAAATAAAAATGACAAAGTTACTTATCTGTACATAATAATATATCAATCACAAACATTCCTACTTGTACATATCTAATCAATGATTTACCCATAAAGAATTAAACTTTAACCAATTAGGGACGGTTAAATATTTTGTTTTCAGATCTATTTTAATTTTGAGCAAAATTACCTTTTGTTGCTAATGTATACAGGTAGATATAGAAATTTTAGACTGTAGTAAGTTTTATCTTCAAGTATAATAAGTCGTATATCATAAGATTAGCCATTAAAAGGTTAAGTTGAGATCCATGAAGAATCCATATATGCCAAAGAACCAATCAACAAATCATAACTCTACAATCCAATTCGATCCAATGGTTTAGATTAAATCTAATATTTACACTTGAGGGGCAAAAAAGACAATTACATAAACAAAAAAAAATCAATACCTTCATTCATACCCAAAAAAAATTATGGGAAAAAACACACACACATAAAACCCCAATCGCTCTCCAATCCAATCCCCGTACCCTAATTGCGCCACCTGAAAACCTTCATCACCATCACCGCCACCTTCATCACTGGAAAACCTTCATCACCGTCAAAAAACCTTCACCGCCTCCGTCACCTTCACCTTCACCATCGTCAAATCCGTCATCAAATCCCCGTACACCTTCACCATCTTCAAAAAACACACGCAAAACCCCGTACACATTCACCGTCGTCACCTTCTGCCATCGCTATGGAAGAAGAAAATTTACCTGAGATAATGAAGGATCCTGATGTGGAAGAAGGTAAATCATATATGATTCTTCAGTTTTTCTGTTTTTTCTAGTTTACTATTTTACATGTAATTTTAGTTGAATCAGATATGATTCTTTTCAGAAATAAATAGTATTTGATCGTTGTAATGTAAAAACAGAATCTCAGATCGTTATGGTGGATGATGAGGTTATGGATGAAGCTGAGATATTGGTGGATGCTGTTGTGGAAGAAGAAAATATTGCTGTTATTCAAGGTAAATCATATGTGATTCAGCTTATTTTTTTTGCTTTTTAAGCTTATTTATACATTCTGTAAATCAAAAAAGAAAACAATCATATATGATTTTTGTAGAATCATATATGATTCTTGTAGAATCATATATGATTCTTGTGAAATCATATATGATTCTAATGAAAATACTATATTTCAGCATCTGTGACCACACCAAGGCCAACCTTATATGCACATGAAGAAACTCCCGGGGGATCTGTTACTTGGGAACCTGTTGTTGATGATATTTATTTACCTATTGAGGGGAAAAAGTTTAATACGATAGAGGAATGTGTTGAAATGTACAACAAATATGCTGAAGTAGCAGGATTTGAAGTTAAAAAATCGTCCCAAAAAATACAAGAAGTGGTTTGGTAAAAAGTAAGTACCTTATGTGTAATAGGCAAGGGATTCCAAAAGAGATAAATATAAACACATTAGATCTTGAAAACAGTGATAAGCAAGTAAGAAATACAAGACAACGGGTAACAGGTTGTATGACACGAGTATTAATAACTTTGGATGATGTTTCTGGACAATATGTAGTAAATAAATTCCATTCTAAGCACAACCATTTAATGATTCCGAAAGAGTATCAACATCTAACAAAGAAGCAAAGGAAGATGACTCAAGCGGAAAAGGTGTTCGTTGTGAAAGCTTCAAATATGAAACTTGGTGCGACAAAGGCACACCATTTGTTATGTGGCATTAAAGGTGGTTATCAATATGTTCATGGCACAAGCAGTGATTTCAAGAATCATCAAAGGGATATAAATGTGTGCGTAGATGAAAGTGACGCACAAATGCTGATAAACAAAATGGAAAACCGAAAGAAATATGTGCCAAACTTTACATTTCATTATATGGTTGAAAAAAGTGAGTTGGTTGCATTGTTTTGGGCGGATGAAGTTGCCAAATGCAACTATAAGGAATTTGAAGATGTAGTGTCATTTGATGCAACATTCAGAACTAACAAGTAACTTTTAAAATCTGAATAACATGTTATTTATAAGAATCAGATATGTAATATAAGTGATTCTGAATATAAGTGATTCATATAGAATCATATATGATTCACATAGAATCATTATGAATATAAGTGATTCTGAATATATGTAAGGATTACTATGTTTACTTTTAATATAAGTGATTCTAAATATAAGTGATTCACATATAATCATATATGATTCACATAGAATCATATATGATTAACATAGAATCATATATGATTCTCACAGAATAACATGTGAAACTTTTGCTCTATTTTGAAAATTTTGTGTGAAACTTATGATATTTCAGGTACGACATGGTGTTTGTTCCATTCACCGGGGTAGATAATCACAAAAAGAGTGTGACATTTGGTGCCGGAATGCTTCTAAGAGAAGATGCAGAAGCTTACACATGGCTACTGAAATCATTCATGAGGGCACATGGGAAACAACCAAAAATGATTGTAACAGATCAAGATGGAGCCATGAAGTTAGTAATTGAAGTTGTTCTTACTGAATCCAAACACAGATTATGCATGTGGCATATCACCCAAAAAATTCTAGCAAAGGTATTCTATCATTATAGGAAAATCATATATGATATGGAGCTGATTTATATTAAAAGTAAACTTTCTTAAAGCAAACTTAAATTACATATCATTCAGGCCATCATATATGATTCTATGTGAATCATATATGATTCTAACAAAATCCTATACATCAGACAATCACTAACCACTGATATCAATCCCAATCAACTTATCTCACTCACAAATATCACATATCTACTTCCTTAAATTGACCTATAGACAAACAAAATAAAAGTAAACTTACATCTTATCGCCCTGCATTGCAAACAAACTATTCCCCAACTCAAACTCAATCCTCTTAACCATAGCAATAACTTTAGTCGGCTTATTCACATATGGAGATGACTGGTAAGAAGATGGCTTAACAATTCTTTTCTTTGGAGATGAACGAGTAACCACTCGTTCAGGAGTCCGAGGACAATTAGTGTTAACCGGCTGTACAACCCGAGGCCAGTTTAGGAATTCCTCCTGAATCATAACAAATTTTTAGCTACATAGATTAATAAAAAGAAAAGTATTTAAAAAAACTGGCCGATACACACATCATAGTATGCATCGCAAATGCAGTCAATCACCTCTCCAATCCAGTCAATGTTATCTTGGAGCCACGGTGTATAACTGTCTTCACTCAATATTTGTTCTTCACTCAATACTGGTTCAATTTCACTCCCTTCAAGTTCAACACCTTCCTCAACGTTGTCACCATCTTTCTTGGCACCAAAATCTTTCGATTCAACATCAACGTTCTTGGAAACCACCTTATCTACCCCGACATCTTTCTTGGCACCATCAACATCTTTCTTGCCGCGATCATTGCTACCATCATCTTGTCGATCTTCTGGCTCAAAATCTTCAACATGAACATCTTCAAGAACTACAGTTTCTTTGAAAACAGCTCCATATTTCTTGTATAATTCAAGCACATCTTCGTCGTTTGGGAACTAGTATTAGCATTTTTTAGAAGATCTTCAAGTTCAACCTTCTCACGAGATATGCTTGAAACCTTCTCATTAATCATCTTGCAAAAACTCTGCAAATAAATAAATAAATAAATAAATAAATAAAATCAGATAAGACATGTCACACACAAAAAGATAAGACATGCAACTGGAATCATATATGATTCTCATAAAATCATATATGATTCAGCAGGAATCATACATGATTCAGCAGGAATCATACATGATTTTAGTTAATTCAGTACAAACAAAAAATTCAAAAAAGATATTATACATAAAATAGTCGAACCTGTTTGTTGGTAGGAGGCACATGGGAACTACGAGCCTGGCTCACTTCGACACGACCATCATAAAAACCTTCAGTATCTTGTACTTCAGATTCACTCCACTCCCCATGCAATTCCAATTTACCTATGTCCTATTGTTCAATCTCAAGCTTCTGACGTTGATTCATCAAACTTGAGCTCCAGTTTCGGATAGCAGGACGGTAACGAATAACGGGAAAATGCTTAAATTTTGTGGAGTCAAAGTACAGGAGCTTTTAATAGTAAATAACACATAATGAGATCATAAAAAGTATTCACAAAATCTATAAACAAAAAAGGAAAAACTTAAAATCAAGAAGCACAATGTGACATTGTAGAAGCCTTTAGGAGTATTAGGTATGTCACTGTGTTGAAGACAGTGGTGAATAAAACCGCACCAATCAATTTTTTCAATGTTAATGTCTTCGGTAATACGCCTAACAATAGTCAAATATACAATCGCCCTCATTGTATGAGCTTTACTCATAACATTAGCAAATAGCGTAAGGAAGTTGACTTTAAACATAAAGTCAACTTGCGTTGCGGTGATCAACTTTCCAACAACATCACTAGCATGGATTTTCGTCCACTTCTTTGGAGAAAATTGCTTAAGCCACAGCATCACAAAAGGGTCATCCAAAGATCTCTCGGGTAACTCAAAAAAATTTATTCCACCAAGAGGAACTCCTAAAATCTCATGGATTTTCTCACGAGTCGCAAGAATTTTCCCCTTCTCCAACAAAAGCTCGTAAGTTTTTTTATCAAAATTTTCCACCACAAACCTTGCCATACGAGAAGGCAGTGTCTCTATATTAACCCCTTACAGTGAAGAAAACCCAATATCCACCAAGAAAGATTCCATATTAATTCTTGCATCATGGATAGAAGAAAACAAGCTGGCAGGAACTATCCTAGAGAGGAGAGTCGGAAATTTGCTCAGATACTCATTCTTCTTAATCTGTGCGGGGCATAGAGGTTTCTTCTTTTTCTCATTTGGTTCTGACTTACGTTTCTTTGAAACCTTCTCTTCTATCTTTATTGCACGCTCCTTCTTCGGCTTCAAAACCTTCTTAGGCTTGAAGACCTTCTCTTTTGCCTTTACTGCAAGCTCCTTCTTCGGCTTCAAAACCTTCTCAGGCTTCAATTCAACAATAGCCTTCTTCAACGATTCCTTAGGCTTTGAGACCTTTTCTTCTTCAGCCAAAGAATCAAACTTAAAAACACGCTTCCGTTTATTAGTCGTTTGAACACGCTTCCGTTTTTTAGCCCTCTGTTTTTTCGAATCACTGTCATACTCAGAAACGGCTTTCTTAACCTTTGTATTCTTTAAAACAACCTTTGATTTATAATTTTTAAGTACCTCCTCTTCACTTCCTTCACCTTCGCTATCTTCACCCTCTTGACGAGACTCACTTTCCTCATCATCTTCACGCTCTTCAGACTCGCCTCCCTTATCATCTTCACCCTCTTCAGACTTACCTCCCTTATCATCTTCACCCTCTTCAGACTCACCTTCTTCAGACTCGTCCTTAGACTCACCATCATCATCATACCCACCTTCTTCACCAGACTTACCCTTGTCCTCATCATCATCAGACCCACCTTCTTCACCAGACTTACCCTTGTCCTCATCCTCACTACCTTTTTCACCAGACTCACTACTACCATCTTCATTGCCTTTTTCACCAGACTCACTAGACCCATCTTCATCCTCACTACTACCATCTTCATCAGGTTCATCCTTCTTATTCTCATCCTCAGACATCTTCCTTTTGACAGCAACTTTCGTTTTGACAACTTCTTCACGAGGTTACGGTTTAACAGAACGTTGAGGTTTAACATAAGAAAGTTTCTGTTTTACAAGAGGAGGTTGAGGTTGAGGTTTGACAACTTTTTACTTTATCTTATCAGAAGTCGTAGCCTTCTTAGATGATTCCTTTGTTATCTTCTCTTTAGGCTTACGTGCAACAGTTTTTGATCGACCTAAATAAAAAATTTGAATGTTAATAACCATAAAATAATCTAATACAATCATATATGATTCACATAGAATCATATATGATTATATTAAAATCATATATGATTCTATGTGAATCATATATGATTCTAACAAATTCCACTTATAAACAAAACACATAATATACATCAGTACCCTATTCTAACAAAATCCACTTAATAACAGATGTCGAAAAGAATCTCGATATTCTACTTGAAAAACACATCCAATTTCTAATACGACACTATCTTCCGAAAAACACTATGGTTTTTGAAGAATGAGCTGGTAACAGATAATAACAGATAGAACTAGCACTGTAATAAACTAACTACTCATCATTTCAATGAACTCTACAACAAAGAACGTGAAACAATTCGAGAAAATATAACATTACTTCCCGACATCAATATGACTAAACTGACCACTTTCTGTCTTTCCCAAAGTTTAACAACTAATGCAGCATGTCAACTTGTACAATAACAAATGTCATGAACCGATGCTAATTTAAGACTTTCTACTCTATCTTCGCAAAAACACTAAAGTTTCTAACAATAAGCTGATAACAATCATAACTGACTTAATTAACACTGTAACAAACATAATAAACTATCTATACTGTAACTAACGATAATACGTTGCTATTTTTTGACTTCAGCCTACTTTCTATTTCTTCAAACATATTTACACACTTCCTATTCATTTCTCGACATCAAATATGACTAAAATGGAGCACATCCAGTCTTTCACAAAGTTTAACGACTAGTTTAGCGCGGCAACTTGTGCAATATCAAATGTCGAAAACCAATTCTAATTTAAAACTTTCTACTCTATCTTCGCAAAAAAGACTAAAGTTTCTAACAATAAGCTGATAACAGGTCATAATTGACTGAACTAACATTGTAACAAACATAACAAAGTGACTTTCCAAAGTTTAACCGCTAATTTAACACTGCCGATAATATGTTACTTGTATACGAAATTAGCCAAAATTAAAACATTGCAATTTTACTTCATTTCAACTGATAAGTTCTAGGTTAGGTATATCATCAACATATACGAACATAACCTTATACAAAGAGCTTATAACAAACTATCTATAATCAAACATAAAACATAACACTTTCCATCTTTCACAAAGTTTAACGACTAACTCGGCACATTAGTTTGTGGAATAACAAATGATGCTTATTTACAACTTTCACTCGATATTCTATGTCAAAGACTCATCCGAATGAGCTGACAACAAGTCATAACAAACTAAACTAGCACCTATACGAACTAACTAATCGGCAAAACAAATTACTCAAACACCACAACTTGTACACTCACAAAAATAATACTGACCGTGATATTATGTTCCTATTTTACGACGTTAGCTTACTTTCTACTTATTGCACACAAATTTACAGCTAACTAAACTAACACTATAACAAACATAACAAACTAACTAACTGACAAACAAACTATTCAACACCACAACTTGTACACTCACAAAAATAACACAAACCGCAATATTATGTTCCTCTTTTACGACATTAGCCTACTTTCTACTTCTACCACGCAAATTTATAACTAACTAAACTAACACTGTAACAAACATAACAATCTATTCGTACAACTAAC
Organism: Artemisia argyi; assembly: GCA_030686995.1. Taxonomy (NCBI): domain Eukaryota; kingdom Viridiplantae; phylum Streptophyta; class Magnoliopsida; order Asterales; family Asteraceae; genus Artemisia; species Artemisia argyi. Next base: position 253,609,408 of record CM060708.1, read on the forward strand.
TAATCAGCAAATTTATGACATAATCCTACTTGAAACAACAAAATAAACAATTTTACCCTTCATAAATAATCAAATAACCAAATAAGCAACAAAATAAGCAAAACCTATTGCTAATGTACACAAAACATAAATAATCAACAAAATAAGCATTTTTACCCTTTATTTCATCAACTAACCCCATTATTTCATAAACTACGCTGGTTTATGGTGGTTCACGGCGGTTAACGGTGGTCAACGGCGGCGGCTTGATGTTTATGAGGGTTTGAAGAGACGGTTATTGAGAGAGATTGAGATTGATAGTTATGATTGAGAGATTGAGATTGTTTATGAGGGTTTGAAGGAAACGGGTTTTTTTTTTTTTTTTTTTTTTTTTTTTTTTTTTTTTTTTGTTGCAGAGGAAACGTTCAATTCAACTAAGTGGGTGAGGAGTTATTAGTAAGGAGGGAATTCATATACTATTTTAAAAATGCAAAATACAATTTTTCAGAATTATATGTGGCATATCAAGAAGTTAACAATTGAATCATATGTGGTTCTTTCAGAATCATATGAGAATCATATATGATTTTTTATTTTTTTATAGATTTGTAAAGAAATCTATGATGAAACGGATTTCAAAAAGCGTTTGAACAAGATTGTGTGGAATATGTTCATGGAACCATTGAAGTTTGAAGAAAAATGGACAAAATTGATTGAAGATTTTGAATTGCTAAACCACAAATGGATGAACAAGATGTTTAGACTTAGAGAAATGTAGATACCAACGTATTTTATTGACTCACCATTGTTTGGATTAATGAAAACTACTTCAAGGTCTGAATGTGAAACTGCATTCTTCAGACATTTCAAAAATCATGGGTCGACATTGGTTCATTTCATGATGTGCTTCGAATCTGCAATGGAGAGGCAAAGGAATCGACAAGAACAAATGGACTTTAACACATTTGACTCAGCTCCAAAACTTCGCACATAGTTGAATATGGTACGCCATGCATCTAAAGTATATACAAGAACAATATTTCTGCTTCTTCAAAAGGAAATAAAGGAAGCTTGTTGGAATTGCACAATAGAAGAGTTTAGAATGGAAGAGGGCTGTGAGATGCTTAGGGTTAGAGATAGAAATGCGGCTGCTTATAGGACACTTTATAAAGAAAAAAGAGAAGAACAAGTGTAGGAATGTGAAAAAGTAGTAGAATACAAGGTAAATTTACTTGCATATTATTAAATGTTTTTTAGCTGTTATCATTGTGATTCTCATGAAAATCATATATGATTCTCATGAAATCATAGATGATTCTCATGAAAATCATATGTGATTCCAAACTAAATAAGTTCTAATTTTCTTCCATTTCTTTTCTGTAATAAGGTTCTGCGTTCTCTTGAAGACGGGTCAGTGGAATGTACTTGTAGGCATTTTCTTCGGTTCGGGTTCTTATGTTGACACACATTTTGTGCTTTGAAGAACCGTGATGTTCAAATGATCCCGGAAAAGTACATTTTGAGGCGTTGGAGGAGAGATATAATACCACCTGCATAAAAAAAATGTACCAATTAAAAAATTAACAAATGAGGCTACTTTCGTGGTAAACGAGTGTTTATATTTGTTGGGTAAAGATGAAGGGAATTTAGGATAGTTTGTGGAACAATTAAATCCATCAAGAAAGGAATTGAGGATGAAGCGCCTAAACCTCCTTCACGGAAAAAAGAAACTGAGAATGTGATTGAGGATGTATATGCAGTTAAAAAACCTGAAAAACAAGTTGTCAAAAATCCATCCAAAGCTTCAACTAAAGGTTGGTCTAAAGAAGCACGTAGAAAGAGTGGAAGAGAAATAGCACTTGAAGAATCATCTAAGCGGAAAAGGAAATGTGGATTCTGTAGTGAGAAGACTAACAAGCACACCAAGATGACATGTCCAGCGAATTGATTTAGTCGTTTTTAGTATAGTTTTATTTTACCGAAGAAATGCTCGTGAAAGTATTTCCCGGGTCGTTCTCCCAACGAAAGTTGAATGGAATCTCGAATTATCAATTTGTGAACCGTGTAGTGAAAAGTCAAAAGTGAAAATTTGTGATTCAAGTAATTCAAATAATGACAAACAATCACGAATTATGCAAATTTCACTTGCTAGGCATGCACTAATGATCAAAATCTAAAAATGGAAAAGCAATCGCGAAATTTAAAACGTATCGTACGAATTAAAACGTAACTTTTAACGAAAAATGATCCTACTAATATGAAATAATTTTTTAAAAATCTTAAACTAATAAAAAGAATTTCCAGAAAAAGAAAAATATTTTTTTGACTTTTCTTTTAATTTCTATGAATTTATTTATATTTTTGTATTTTTTAAATGAATTAAAAATAAAGGAAAATAGACAAATAAAAGGGAAAAATGTAAAATAATTTCTGAAAAATATAAAATATTATAAAAGAATTTCTTAAAATATTTTTGGATTTTTTATGGCTTTTTCCAATTTTTTATTGATTTTTATTTATCAAAAAGTATATAAAAATGATTAAAAACTAAGAAAAATTAAGAAAAATAGTAAAACAACTCGGAAAAATATGAAAAATTCACAGAAAATCTAAAATATTATAAAGAACTTGGAGAAAAATTTTTAGAAAGAAACAAGCTATAAAAGTGCTTATTGGGTAGAAAACAACTTATCACAAGTGCTTATTAACAAGCACTTGTGACCAAACTGTATGAAACTGATATCACAGACTCAATATACTCTAATAAGCTCAAAATATCTCAAGAATGATCAGATGTATCACAGAAACATTAACAGCAAGCAATAAGCAGTCCACAATAAGCAATTCAGAAACTGAATAAGCCATAAGAATAAGAACAATGAATAAAACACCCACAGTCTAAATTCAACTCAATTAGTGCAAAAACATCTCAGAATTAATCAAAAATCACAATAGCAGGCCTTGTGATCACCTCAGCATTCTAGTTCTAATCATCTAACTTGCAGACAAGATTAAGCACATCTAATAAGCTCCTAAGTACAAACTAATGGGGGCAATTACTACTCTATGCTACTGAGTTACTAAAAAATGGAAAATCCCTATCACTAATGTCCAATTTCTACCCTAATAGTGCATTAAATCAGATGGCAGAAAACAGATACACAAGCAGCTATATGCAAAAGTTGACTAATTAGATTCACAATTGGTTTGACTAAACTGAATTTTAATGTCCTAAGCTGATCACTAGATGTATAATGAGCATGTTTTAAGCATAAAATTCACAATCTCTAACATAATGGCATTGAATCAACAAGCTCAGCAATCATAGTTCACAAAAACATAAGCAGTGAATTGATTAAAAACTATTTTTGACTTTTATGATAAAATCTATCAATTTAAAGCAACTACTAACCTATATTATCCTAAATGAGACTATGTGTGAAGTAGAAACTACAAAGTGACAACTAGAACCACAAGATCAAATCCTAATCCAAACACCCCTTCTATGAGCTGATTTCACTACAACTATGAGTATAAGACTAAACCTACTGATTCTATGATCTAAACAGATTAAGTATCACTACAGAGACTAAATCAACAAGTAAATAGCACAAGAAATACTCAAATACTCAAATGCAGCTTACACTAAATGAAGACAGTAGGATCACACAACTTATCTAATGAATGTAAAAGCATAATTTCAACTAATAAACTACTAATATAAGCTATGATAAGCAGGTTTGAACTATAAAAAACACAAACTAAGCTACTAGTAAATGTAGAAATTTAAAGAGGAATCTTACTACTTAACCCTCAGCTGAATAGAGGGTTACTTTTGATCATATCCTATCTTTGGATAGGCTTCAATAACACTAGAAACATGAATTAAACACCAGAATCGCCAGATTCACTGATGAGTGTGTAAATACTCATCATTTTTATTGTATCTGAACTGCCAAAACATCCAAAAACACTAAAAAACGCATCAAAATACAAAAATTATTCCAAAAGTGTGTTTTATATGTTTCAGATGCAAAATGTTTAAAAACAAATGAAAAACGAACAAAGTTTGCACAATTGGCAGTTTCAGTCCCTCAAGTTTCAAAATTTGGCAAAACTAGTCCCTGGAAGTTTAAAATGAAAGAAAAGTCAACCCAAGGCAAAGAAAAGTCAAAAATTGTCAAAATAAGTCCTTGGGTGAAAAAGTTTGAGAAAATTACACTTTTACCCCTCAAAATCCAAAATTACAATAAAAGGTCCCTGGATTTTCATAAATTGACAGAATTGGTCCCTGGGAAATATTTTTGGATGGAAAAGTCAACATTGGTCTTTGGGAACTTACAAATTGTCAAAAATTGGACCTTTAAATGAAAGTTTGAAGAATTTGCACTTTTGGTCCTTCAAGTTTCAATATTTGACAGTTTCAGTCCCCGGGTGTTCAAAATTGGAAAAATGACATTTATGGTCCTTTGGTAATTCAAATTTGCATGATTTATCCTTGGTTTAACTTTGGGAAGTTGGCATTTCTGGTCCCTAAGTTTCGGTAAATTACAAAGTGGTCCTTGTGAAATTTTATTCAAACCAAACGGACCTAATAATACTACTCCCAAAACCAAACTAAACCCAAACATCAAACAAAGCCCACCCATATTTTTTTCCTTGGCCCATGTATCCCACAGCCCATCACCACTACCCACTCACCCCCGTTTAACAAAAATAATACTCACCCCCAACTTTGACCCGTTGACCCTCCACCTCACCTTCACCCCCACTCATCCCTGCTACCCTCCAAACACCATCATCATCACCCCTAGTCCTTCTCCTCTATCACACTCAAACCCCCCCCCCCCCCGCTCTTGCACTCCAAACCAATACCTACCCTCCAAAAATGCACCTCTGGCTCCAATAATACAAGAAAACTCCAAAACCATTTTGGCGCCAAAACCTTTAAACGGCCAAGATCACTCCCTTTGATCCTATGGTTGGTATTGAAGCTGGGAAAGTGACAAGGACTCATGGAAACCCTAGATTGAAGCTATAAAAGGAAAGAGATGCACTGGAGCAGCTTGGCTAGTTTTTAGTAATTTTTAATGTAATTTTTTTTAAGTATTGTACTTTTTATTCAATCAAATTCTCAGTTGTAATGCACTTCTTTCAGTATTAATATAAGAGTTATTTCAAAGTTTCATTTGCATTTTCAGTTCATCAAATAATAAACATAAAAAAAATAATAAAGAAAATAATTGAAAGGAAAGAACAAAGCATTGAAGCAGGGTTGGAGATGGATTAGCAGGGTTTAGAACTCCATGGGGAGTATAGGAAGGTGACTTTTGATCCTTGGTTCTTGGGTTTTAGCCTGGAAAGCTATTGTGAGTAAAATCTCAATTTTTTACCATTTACTGTTCATTTGCTTATGTGTGCTTATATCTGTGTTTCTAGTGCTTAATCAGTGTTCCCTAATTTAGTTGTGACTTTAAATTGTATGCTTGTTTACTATTTTCCATTGTTTATAGCTTTTGTTTTTCAACTGCCAAAATTGCATAATAGTATATCTTAGGAATTTGTGGTTTAGATTAATATCTTTGTGGTTCAAATAGCTTACAATATCAGTAGTATACTTGCAAATCAGTATTATTGGCTAAAAACTACATGTCCTTTGAAAATCTCACCAACACTGCCATTTAAAGGGTGTTTGGATCATGTTGGTTTACTGAGTTATAGTTGTTTGTTGGTACACTACTGGGTTCTAACTAGTTGCTTAGGTTCATATTAAGTCACATTGATCATTCCAATTTGGTCTTAAGCCTTAAAAAGTCAAAATCATTTGATGGACCTCACATCTGTTTATTGTGTTGAATCTGTGGTTCAATAAGTCATCATATTAGCTTATAACTAGTAACTCTAGGTTAATCTAGCTTCATCATACCTTATTACAACATATTAAGCCCATAAATCAAGATAGAATCTCACCAAAGTCAGCTGAGTAGGTTTGAACAAAAAGTCAAAACTTGCAATCTCAGATTTTCATCAAAATGGCAAGAATTTATCTGATTTTTGTGTTTGGATTGGAGGTCTGAAAATTGTTGTGTGATTAATATACCAGCTGAATTTGAGATTTGTTCAATTTTTACATTTTTGTGATTTTTTCTTGGTGACCAAATTGCCCCTCAAAGTGGGCTGCAGGGGAAGAACCTCCCCTGCTCAGATCAGACCTCAATTCCACCTACCCAACTTTGGTGGTAGTTTGTGGTTAACCCAGTGGGTCCCACACTTCACTCTTGGGTTCTCCCAACCCCCTCCTACCAGAGTTGACCTTAGACCTGTGGACTCCATCTGGATTGACTCCCAAACCTTGTCCCAAATTCTGTCTCAGAATGCAATAAGCAAACAGCTTATTTGTGTGTTGTGGCTTATTGAAGCTGCTTATTGGTGCTAATATTGCTTGTTCATGCTCAACTAACTCAGAGAAACCTAAATTCACCAATGTGGACACCACCTTCTTCCATTTGAGCTAAAATCCTTCCACAGTCAACAAAAGTCAACTGTGTTGATCAATAAGCTCTCAAGTGCTTATTATTGGGTTATATTAAAAGTATTTTCACAAAAAGTTTTAGTTTTTAGTAGATAATCAGTTTGGAAAAAGAAAAAAACCAAAAAAACCAACTTTAATTATAGTGATAGCTTCTATTTAATAGGATTTATCATTTTAATTTTCTTTTTAGATTATTTATAAGCAATATATCATTTTTATATTTTTATAAATTATATTTTAGGTTAAAATAATTCTAGAAATTTTTCCAGATTTTTATTTTGTCTTTTAGTGGTTTTTAGAATTAATTTTAGTTTAATTAATTAGTAATTAATATTAAGTAATTAAATAGCATAATTAGATTTTATAAGGTATAACCTAGTTTTTATAATTTTTCTAACTTTTATTTAAGTTAAAACATTTTTATAAATTTTTCTTGAATTTTTACTGTTCATTTTCTAATTTTTATAATTTAATTAGTTTAATTGGTAATTAATTAGTAATTAGATTAATAATTAGTAAATTAGTTTAAAAATACATAAAATAAACTTTTTATAATTTTTTTGGATTCCAGTGATGGTTAATTAGATATGTAAAATTTTTCTTAATTTCCTAAGTCTTTTTAGTATTTTTAATAATTCTAATTAGTTTAATTAGTTAATAAATAGATAATTAGTAATTAATTAATAATAAATAATTAAATAGTGTAAAAATAGTTTTTCTTTTTCTTAAAATTTTCTTTATTTATTAGGATTGTAAAAATAATAATTTCACACTTGTAACCCTTTTCGTCCATCAGTTGTACGTTTTGTTTCGTTCGTCTGTGCACGTTTTTAATTAAAACGTACGTTTTTAGGTTTTAGCTCAAATCTTCATAATCCTAATTCACGTAATCAATCACGTAGCTTTCCTAAGCTATATTTGTCAATAATTTCCAAATAATTCTTATCACAACCCTTTTCTGTGAATAATCACCCGATCACAAGTACGCTAAAGTTACAATTCACACCTCAACGGGATTTAACGACCCGGGGAAACCCTATACTTCCGCGGAGATTGATTCTAGGCAGTTTGACCTTGTTGACCATTCACCTGGTCAATTAAGTTGACGGTTTAGCATCAATCAATTTTTGGCGTCGCTGCCGGGGAGGTTGTGCGCGTATTTTAAACGGTTTTGCGTATTAGTAATTTTGGAATTCACTCATTGTACATTTATCCATCCTTTGTTCATATTTTCTTATCATCAAAACAAAACTGTTCCTGAAAACTTTTTAAAATTAGTTTTCAACGAACACAAAAACACAAAAAGATTTTCTTTCTCATTTGTACAAAATGTTTATTCAAAAATCCAAAATAATCACCTTTACCCTCTCACATTTTTGATTCTCCATTTCTTACCCTCTATGAACCTTTGATTCTTGCCTATGTCGTATCCACACCATTTGGGCTGCCAATGGTGTGGTGGCCCTCATAATGGTGGGAATTGCCCCAGCTGTGGCATGGTAGAGTCGGGAGATGGGTCTGTCTATAACCAAGCTCCCTATCCTTACCATGATACATCTGATTCATTCTACCAGCCACCACATAATGAGATACTGACATATCTGTGTGAGTTTTGTGGAGGTCCACACCAAGGATTTGAGTGTCAATCCGGAAACACGTTTGTCTATGAACAGTTTTCCGGTGATGCTCAGAACTTTGGTTATGACCAATACCCATATGATTCACCAGTCCAGACTCAACAGTTTTACTGTTGTGATTACTGTGGAGGTCCACACTTCAGCTCAGATTGTCAAACGGGAAATTCATACCCTTGTGACAATCTTGACACACCTTATTATGACCAACCTCCACAGTACGATATGATTCAAGCAACTCCTCAAATCCAGCAAGACTTTTTAGAGGTTCTTGAGAAATTTAAAGAACTTAAGGAGGAGTTGGCTAATATTTTGCTTCGCCATGCTCCAAGTTCTTCTTGTGTGTATTGTGGGGGACCTCATGATGATTTTCAATGTCAACCGTATTATAAACCTGAACATTGTTCTAGTTCTGATACATCCGGTTTTGACACATCCACACCCCCACAATTTCCACTCATTCAGTATTCCCGTGGGAAATCCATGGAAGAATTACTTGCAGAAGAACGAGCTGCTAGAAACGAAAAGACCATGGAAGAATTACTTGCTGAGCAAAGAGCGGCTAAAATACGTGCCAATCTTCGCTATGCTGCTCTATATGATGATGATGATGATGAAGATAACATTGTTATTTTTCAAAACGATTCATCAGATTCATCCGTTGTGATTCCTTCCATGGAGAATCAGGGAGAAAATAATGTGACGAAGTCACTAGCCGTTGATCAAATGGAACTTGAAAATTCCATAACTGCTAGTACTCCTAAACTCCCTCAGTCTATTAATATCACACCCGAAGTTCACACTCACTCTCCGAACATGGGGGACGAGCATCTTGACACTATTCCTGCAAAGGAATCGGACGAATTCATAAAGTCTAGTGTTGAGAACCTTGTCCCAATCCCAGGAGAGTCACAGGGGACTTTTGATCATGTGTGCGATCTACCTTCTCACCCGGAAAATCCAAAAGATCATTTTGAGGCATTCTCCGATTTTAATGATGATTGTACATCTTATGGAGAAGTTGAGTATGAGGAGGCACCATTGCCTCATTCGGATGTTGACCCTCTTATTGAGGAGTTCACAAATGAACTTACTCACATCAATCCACTTCCATTGGGAAGTGATGATGGTCTCCTTGATTTTGAAGCCGATATGGGAGAAACTGAAAATCTTTTAAACTCTAATCCCAACATCGAGCTTAGTACTTCACATGCTGATGAAATTTGTTTATCTTCTGGAGACATCAGTCATGTGGAAGGATTACCTTCTGAGCTAGTTAGCTTAGAAGAAGTGAATGATAAGACTGACACTGAAATCAAGGATGAAGCACTTCGTGCAACATTATTGAATGTCAGTTACCTCATTGCAAAAATCGAGGCTTTCAAAGAGAAACCTATTTCATCACCTATCCCCATTAAGGATAGTGACATTTTCTCCGATGATCCTATTCCAGAGTTTGAAGCCTTTACTTTTGATCATATGGGAGAAAAGATTAGTGGCAGTACCACTTCTCATTCTCAAATTTCTCTCCCCGAATATGATTCATTCACCTTTGAGGAGTTCTTCGGTGAACTCACTCATCATATCATGACTCCTCCGGAGTATGATGACCCGGGGGGAGATGCACTCAATCATGAGAATTTGCAAATTCCCACCCACCCTCCCGGGATGTTTTTGAGCTTAACCTTTGAAATCCAAATTCAGGCTACGGAGCCTGATCTCGAGGAAGAAAATCTTATAAAGATTTTCATCATGGTTTTCTTCCTTTTCTTCACCTACAGGGTGACTTCTCTTGTTCTTCACTCCTTCGGGAATGAGGACACTATATTTGATCCCGGCATTTTCATGTATCATTATCTTGAGCCGGATACTTATCTCATCGGTGTGGAACTTTCACGTGTTTCAAATGTTTGTCCAAACATCTTGAATGAAAGTCCGATGGAGATTATTTCTTCCACATCATGTGATAAGATCGTTTTAGCTCGAGGTTAGATAAACCTCATCTAGGGATTACACAATAATAATGAATAATATGATACGCAACGGAATAAACAAACACATCATTATTATTGCTAACAAGGTTTCTCGTCATCATCTCTACTCTAACATACACCAAAGCCCCAATGCTACGTGATCAAGTGTAGCACGGTTACACTCTAACAGCGATCTAAGATCGTTGAGGCTTAACACTAAATACCCTAGACGTTTCCCATAAAACGTCTCTACACACACACCCCTTTACTAGGTTTACATTGTGACTCACATGAATGAATAAACCTATTCCCTGTATTCTCTTTATATAATAGAGAATTAGGGTTACAAATACTACGAAGGACTATATTGAAATAACTTCTTTGTAAAGCAAGTCCTTTGTCTTTTGCATTCTTCACTTTGTCTTCATAAGTCCTTTATCTTTCATATTTTGTCAATATCAACTTAAGTATAATTCCTAACAATCTTCCCCTAGTTGATATGACAAAACTAAATAAGCATGAACTTCCCCTGAAGTTAGTATATATGAAAGATGTGACTTACCCTTAAACCATGCATATCATCAAGGATCTTCATTTCAAAGTATTCTTCTTCCCCTTTTTGTCATCATCAAATAGGGGACAAATGTATGCAACCTTGATCTTCACAACCACAAATCAATATTACACGTCCAATCCATCTTTCCAATGTTTCAAAGTCGCCCACCATTAAGTTTTCCGCGTCTATAGATGTACTTGAAACAATAGGAATCAAAACCATCAGTAGTAATAACAACTAGCAGTAGCAAAAACCTTCACCTCGATGTAGCATAGAAATAGTTAAACATTTAAACACTTAAGCTTCCCATGAAACCCATATGTTAACCATTTGTTTAATGAATAAAACTAAGTATTACCAACTTGATGCTGAAGTAGAACAACCCAAACTTGTGCCTTATATCTTGTACTAAAATTGACTTCGAACGTATACTTAACGTATAGGGAGATCGCAATCTCTTGACAATAAACACTGAGCACAATAACGTAACTCCTTCAAGTGTTTGTCAATTCATAGTCACCTGAACGAACGAACAAGTTATCTCTAAACGTTGTACCTCCGTTTAAGATATGATAAAACACAAACCTTTGAACTTCCACTTCATCTTCAAATAGGTGATAAAAACCTTTCTTCGTAACCAATTAGAACAAATAAAAACGAGCCATAAATCTATTAAGCACCGAAACCAAAAATCATAACTCTTGTGTGTGTGTCTTCCCCTGTGTGTGTATTGGAACCAACCTGTTCCAAATTAATATATACTTCCCCTCACTGCTTGTAACTCATGATTGCCAATGAAATAATCAAAGTCTCCACGTGAAATATAGCAACATGAATAAGTACCAACCACATGCCCTTTAAGAAATATGAACAGCAGCGGAAACAATTAAGGCATAAGTGGTAACTTGTATAAGCAGTGGAAAAATAATTACCAGCAGTGGAAACAAATAACTAGTAGTGGAAACCACAAAGCGTAGCAGTGGTAACTTTTAACTAGCAGTGGAAACGAACAGTGGTAACAATCTTGACAGCAGTGGAAATAAATAAGCTTGCAGTGGTAACTATCAACTTGCAGTGGTAACTGATAAGCGTGCAGTGGAAACCATAAAGGGAGCGAGCAGTGGTAGCATTCATACCAGTAACCTCACGTATTGAAAAGAAATCATTAACATGTTTGCTGCTCTTCCATACTTTACTATGTCATCGTCCCACTGATCAATCAATATCATCTTGAAACAGCACCTCTAATAGCAGCTTTACCACGAACAGAAATCAGTAATAGCAGCTTCATGAAAGACTCATCACCAATGTCAGAAACCCTAAACCTTGAAAGCGGTCACAACAATCACAACAACTATAAACTTGAACATTTACAGTAGTTGTTATCATTGTCACATCAGATTCAGGTCAGAACCAAGCTTGAACTAATGTTAGGGTTTCAACCAATTAGGGTTTAATATAGCAACAGCAGCACCAATAAATTCACCATGAATAGCAGCACACTGAGTAATAAATGCAGAACCAAAACCCTAAAACAACGATAGCACACTGAGTAATAAATGAATAGCAGCACACTGAGTAATAAATACGACACTTTTTAGCCTTTAGTGACACTTTTTAGAGTCACTAGAAACCCTAAAAATTCGAAACAATATACCTCTCTGCGCAGCAGTTTTCAAGATTTTTATCTTTTTATTGGAAGCTTCGATCGAAGATCCCTCCGGTGGAACTCTTCCTTGATATGTTGAGAAGCTCCAATAAAAATTTCAGCCCGATCCAACGGTTAACGAAGGAGATATCGCCGTTTGAAAACAGCCCTGCAGTGAGTTACGAAAATTGAACCAAAATTGAATTTTTCTTGTTTTCTTCGTTCTTCGACAACGAACCTTGTAAATCCTAGATATCAAGAGCCCCCGCTCTGATACCAATTGATAAGATCGTTTTAGCTCGAGATTGGATAAACCTCATCTAGGGATTACACAATAATAATGAATAATACGATACGCAGCGGAATAAACAAACACATCATTATTATTGCTAACAAGGTTTCTCGTCATCATCTCTACTCTAACATACACCAAAGCCTCAATGCTACGTGATCAAGTGTAGCACGGTTACACTCTAACAGCGATCTAAGATCGTTGAGGCTTAACACTAAATACCCTAGACGTTTCCCATAAAACGTCTCTACACACACACACCTTTACTAGGTTTACATTGTGACTCACATGAATGAATAAACCTATTCCCTGTATTCTCTTTATATAATAGAGAATTAGGGTTACAAATACTACGAAGGACTATATTGAAATAACTTCTTTGTAAAGCAAGTCCTTTGTCTTTTGCATTCTTCACTTTGTCTTCATAAGTCCTTTATCTTTCATATTTTGTCAATATCAACTTAAGTATAATTCCTAACAATCTTCCCCTAGTTGATATGACAAAACTAAATAAGCATGAACTTCCCCTGAAGTTAGTATATATGAAAGATGTGACTTCCCCTTAAACCATGCATATCATCAAGGATCTTCATTTCAAAGTATTCTTCTTCCCCTTTTTGTCATCATCAAATAGGGGACAAATGTATGCAACCTTGATCTTCACAACCACAAATCAATATTACACGTCCAATCCATCTTTCCAATGTTTCAAAGTCGCCCACCATTAAGTTTTCCGCGTCTATAGATGTACTTGAAACAATAGAAATCAAAACTATCAGTAGTAATAACAACTAGCAGTAGCAAAAACCTTCACCTCGATGTAGCATAGAAATAGTTAAACATTTAAACACTTAAGCTTCCCACGAAACCCATATGTTAACCATTTGTTTAATGAATAAAACTAAGTATTACCAACTTGATGCTGAAGTAGAACAACCCAAACTTGTGCCTTATATCTTGTACTAAAATTGACTTCGAACGTATACTTAACGTATAGGGAGATCGCAATCTCTTGACAATAAACACTGAGCACAATAACGTAACTCCTTCAAGTGTTTGTCAACTCGTAGTCACCTGAACGAACGAACAAGTTATCTCTAAACGTTGTACCTCCGTTTAAGATATGATAAAACACAAACCTTTGAACTTCCACTTCATCTTCAAATAGGTGATAAAAACCTTTCTTCGTAACCAATTAGAACAAATAAAAACGAGCCATAAATCTATTAAGCACCGAAACCAAAAATCATAACTCTTGTATGTGTGTCTTCCCCTGTGTGTATATTGGAACCAACCTGTTCCAAATTAATATATACTTCCCCTCACTGCTTGTAACTCATGATTGCCAATGAAATAATTAAAGTCTCCACGTGAAATATAGCAACATGAATAAGTACCAACCACATGCCCTTTAAGAAATATGAACAGCAGCGGAAACAATTAAGGCATCAGTGGTAACTTGTATAAGCAGTGGAAAAATAATTACCAGCAGTGGAAACAAATAACTAGTAGTGGAAACCACAAAGCGTAGCAGTGGTAACATTTAACTAGCAGTGGAAACGAACAGTGGTAACAATCTTGACAGCAGTGGAAATAAATAAGCTTGCAGTGGTAACTATCAACTTGCAGTGGTAACTGATAAGCGTGCAGTGGAAACCATAAAGGGAGCGAGCAGTGGTAGCATTCATACCAGTAACCTCACGTATTGAAAAGAAATCATTAACATGTTTGCTGCTCTTCCATACTTTACTATCACTGATCAATCAATATCATCTTGAAACAGCACCTCTAATAGCAGCTTTACCACGAACAGAAATCAGTAATAGCAGCTTCATGAAAGACTCATCACCAATGTCAGAAACCCTAAACCTTGAAAGCGATCACAACAATCACAACAACTATAAACTTGAACATTTACAGTAGTTGTTATCATTGTCACATCAGATTCAGGTCAGAACCAAGCTTGAACTAATGTTAGGGTTTCAACCAATTAGGGTTTAATATAGCAACAGCAGCACCAATAAATTCACCATGAATAGCAGCACACTGAGTAATAAATGCAGAACCAAAACCCTAAAACAACGATAGTACACTGAGTAATAAATGAATAGCAGCACACTGAGTAATAAAGACGACACTTTTTAGCCTTTAGTGACACTTTTTAGAGTCACTAGAAACCCTAAAAATTGGAAACAATATACCTCTCTGCTCAGCAGTTTTCAAGAATTTTTATCTTTTTATTGGAAACTCCGATCGAAGATCCCTCCGGTGAAACTCTTCCTTGATATGCTGAGAAGCTCCAATAAAAATTTCAGCCCGATCCAACGGTTAACGAAGGAGATATCGCCATTTGAAAACAGCCCTGCAGTGAGTTACGAAAATTGAACCAAAATCGAATTTTTCTTGTTTTCTTCGTTCTTCGATAACGAACCTTGTAAATCCTAGATATCAAGAGCCCCCGCTCTGATACCAATTGATAAGATCATTTTAGCTCGAGGTTGGATAAACCTCATCTAGGGATTACACAATAATAATGAATAATACGATACGCAGCGGAATAAACAAACACATCATTATTATTGCTAACAAGGTTTCTCGTCATCATCTCTACTCTAACATACACCAAAGCCCCAATGCTACGTGATCAAGTGTAGCACGGTTACACTCTAACAGCGATCTAAGATCGTTGAGGCTTAACACTAAATACCCTAGACGTTTCCCATAAAACGTCTCTACACACACACACACCTTTACTAGGTTTACATTGTGACTCACATGAATGAATAAACCTATTCCCTGTATTCTCTTTATATAATAGAGAATTAGGGTTACAAATACTACGAAGGACTATATTGAAATAACTTCTTTGTAAAGAAAGTCCTTTGTCTTTTGCATTCTTCACTTTGTCTTCATAAGTCCTTTATCTTTCATATTTTGTCAATATCAACTTAAGTATAATTCCTAACATCATGCTTCCCCAAGGACAAATGAATTCGGGGTCGAGTCAAGCTCGCGACTCGGTAAATAAAAACAGTAGCATGCTTATAGGGTTTTCACCCTAAGTGTGGGGGAGTCCCCCATACTATGGTTACTTATGAAGTGAAAAACAAAATTATGTTTCCACGTTTAGCTTGTAATATTGCCCTTTTACGTTCCAAGAGTCGGCATAATAGCCGGGACTTTGAATATTGAGGACAATATTCATGCTAAGTGTGTGTGGGGGGGGGGGGGGGGTATTTCGCTATTCTATCGAATTTTATCACATTTTACTATATAGTACCCCCGTTTTTTACCAAAATTTTTCAAAAATTTTTCACTAAAGTTCAAAATTTTTTGTGGTAATCAGTCCGCCAAAGTCTAAACGACAAATGGATTGGCTAGTCCAGGAGCAAACGGCTCTTGGTAAAGACATCTCAAACCCGTTGATGGCTTGCAATTTGCCCAAAATTTTATGGTTCCTTAACTCCCCATATCCTCAAAAGCAAATGAGTTGGCTAGCCCACAAGATTATGGCTTGTGGTAAAGGCATTGGAAAATCTATAATTGGTAATCAGCTCACCAAGATGTTGACTATTCCATCAAGAGTTGGCTAGTCCAGAAGCAAACGGCTTTTGGTAAAGACTAATCAAATCCGTTGACAGCTGGTGGTTTGCTCAAAATCACACGGTTATCAGGTGTGCCACAGTTCTTACACCTGGCTACTCCAGAAGTGATGGATTTTGGTAAAGAGTTTAAAATCCATCAAGTTTTTCTCAAAAGATTGCTAGGGACTAGCAATAGTTTAGTGTGGGGGATTGATGAGTGTGTAAATACTCATCATTTTTATCGTATCTGAATTGCCAAAACATCCAAAAACACTCAAATACGCATCAAAATACTAAAAAATTCCAAAATTGTGTTTTATACGTTTTAGATGCGAAATGTTTAAAAACAAAGGAAAAACGAACAAAATTTGCATAATTGGCAGTTTCAGTCCCTCAAGTTTCAAAAATTGACGAAACTAGTCCCTGAAGGTTTAAAACGAAAGAAAAGTCAACCCAAGGTTTTTAAAAGTCAAAAATTATCAAAAACGATCCTTGGGTAAAAATTTTGAGAATTTACACATTTGGTCCCTGGAGTTTCAGAATTTGATAGATTTGGTCCCTGGTGGGGTATTTTTGAAGGGAAAATCATTTTTGGACCTTGGAAAATCAAAATTTATCACAATTGGTCCCTGGGTGAAAGTTTGAAAAGTTTACATGTTTGGTCCCTGTAATTTGGAATTTTGCATAAATGGTCCTCGGGGTTTAAAATTTTGGGAAATTGTAACTTTGGCACTTCTATTATTCATATGTGGCATAAATAATCCTTATGATAAAATTTGGAAAGTTACATTTTGTAGCCCTCAACTTTTCAGTTATTACATTTTTGGTCCTTATTGTTGTTTGCTAAATAAACCAAACGGACCCTTTTGTAATATTACACCCCAACAACAAAAGCCCACCCAACCTTATTACTCTAATCCGCAGCCCACCACACAAACCCCAAAGCCCAACCAAAACCAGCCCACTCCACCAATTTTACCACTCCCGTTTTTATAATACTTCCCACCCCAACTTTGACTTGGTCAACCCCATCCTCACACCTCTGCAACACCCTGCCACCCACCATCATTACCCTACACTGCCTTCCCCTCTGATTACACTCAACCCTCCCCCTTGCCTATCCTTCCAAACACAAGCCTCCAAGAAAACCTCTGGCTTCAATTTAGTGAGAAAAATACAAAAAGGGTTTTGGCGCCAAAATTGAGGAAGGGTCAAGATTGATGCTCTATCATCCAAAGGCTGTGGTTGTTGCTGGGAAACACTCATAGGGTCCCACTAAACCCTAAAAGTTCCATATAAGAAGAAAAAGTGGGAAGCAGAAAGGGAGGGAGTTAGTTTTTAGATTCTAATGTAAATTAGGTCATAAATTAGGTTTAAATTAATGTAATCTTTTAAATTCCAGCTTTGTAATACTCATTGTATTAGTGCAATCTCAATTTTCAGTTAATTAAATTCCAAGTTTAACTCAAAAGTTCAACTCAGTTTATAACATTTTGTGTTTATGCTCGATTTCTCAAGGTTACTAGTTATCTTCATTAAATGTTGTTTGAATGATCTCAGAAGGTTGTTTTAAGTTTATTTAAGTTTATTGAATCAAAAGAAAGCAAGAAATTAGAAAGGATATGAAAAACAGAAAATACTCAAAAATCCAAATTAAATAGGAAAAAATTCAAAAATCACAAGACAAGAAAGAAGAAGCATTGGAGCACTGTAGGATGAGGTTGCAGTGGTATTAGTTTCCTCAGGGGAGGTGTTAGGATAGTCCTTGGTCCTTGGTACCTCATTTTGCAGATTGGAAGCTCTTGTAAGCTACTTTCTTAATTTTTGCCATCTACTGTATGTTAGCTTATAGGTTGCTTATCTGTGTCCTTTATGTTTATTTGGTATGGTCATGATAGATTGATGCTTAAAGTGAATCACTTGTTCAATAAAATCTATTGTTGCTCTAATTTTCATGTTAACTGTCAAACGAACAAAGCATCTTAGTGATTCATGGTATTTGCTGAATATGTTGGTGCTTCTGTGTTTATTATAGCTTCTTGAATCATTATAAACCCATAGAGACCAGTTGCATGGTCTAAATCATTCACTCTTTTTGAAAATCTCATTAACAGACCATATGTAGGGGTGTTTGGATCAGCTCTCTGCTATCTATTCTAGGTGTTGTTTTGTTGTTATTTTGGTGTAGTCATACTATATTAGGCTTAGTTAGTGTCTAAGAATCATAAAAATGGTATCCTCAACATAAGAAAGTCAAAACTCCACTTCATTTGCCATAACAGTTATCTGTTAGAGTTTGTAGGATCCTAGATCATTAAAACTAGTTTATTATTTGTTGTAGATGCATAATTCAGTTTAAATATAACATATAACATCAATTTCAAGCAATTAGGGCCTGTGTAATCTCATTTAAGTCAAACAAGCAGTTTTTCTCAAAA